>CM077015.1:97410645-98010645 GCA_039090855.1 Macrothele yani
TAATGAATATGGAAAATCAAATTGTTGGACTAATTGCAGAATAAAATCCATTACAAGGAGACGACCACGTTTTATTTGCATGGATTCAGTGCTCTGATATTTCTGAATTATCGGTTTTCCAGCATGGAAGTTCTGGGAACATTGTTGCCAATCAAGCACATCCTTCAAAATGGACGTGGAGCCGAAAATTGTTTAGTTAAGAGCCCTAACGGGTTTGACACATACAAGCTCCCTTACAACACATGCAAACTCGCTCACAGGTAAAAACCCGCGTAGGGAAAGAAACAAAACATGCAAAAATGTACGTAAAGTAAAAATCTTATAAGATCTCAGCCTACTGATTTTTACAGTACGCTTTATCAGGAAGAATTTACCTTGTGGCTCGGAAAAACTAGAATTACTATCCTTAACATGATCCTGCATTTATATTCATTACGCAATCTTTTGCGATTCTAAAACAGGATAATATACACTGCTGGCCACCCAAAATGCAACCCCAAGAAGGACACGAGATAACAGAGCCAGATTTGCTGGACACATAACAACAAGGTACAAAGATGAAACAATTGTGCCTTTACCGACATGCGACATGCAGACCACCCGCAGACATCAAGCGTTCCGTTGCTGCCCCATTGAAACAGCAGTAATGGCCGCTACACGCCGCGGCAGCGAACAAAAGGGGATTTGGATGTGGGCTTGGGGTATGTAGGTCCAGGCTGCTTCCACACGTTCTCACAGTTCATCAGACGTAGCCGCGGTGGTGCTTGCCTGGGCCACTCGGTTGCCGATCAGCGACCAGACGTGTTCGATGGGCGACATAACGGGAGAACAGGCGGGATACGGCAGCAGTGACACCTGGGTGACCAGTGAAGAATTGTTGCATGATGCACGCAGGGTGCTAGCGCGCACTGTCCTGTTGAAACATGGCCGTTACAGCCAGGTCCTGCAAGAAGTAAGGAAAGTCTACATGATCCAAAACGTCGGAGATGTAGTGGTGGCTGTTGAGTGAACCGACGATGCGTATCAGAGGAGCGCGCGGGTGTCTACCATATCCAATTGCACCCAAACCCAAACCCTAGGCGACCGGTTAGTATGCCGATGCATAGTGTAGGCGTCATTCAGTCCCTCGCCGCGTTGCCGGCACACGCGGATCCGACCATCGTCGTGTTGTAGGCAGAAGCATGATTCGTCGAAGAAGACAATGTTGTACGCATTCCATGGTCCAGTTCACGGCGTTCAGCGGCACACTGCCACCGAACTCGCCGGTGGTGTAACGTCAATGGTAATCAGAGCAATGGGCGCCGTGCGACAGGTCCCCGCTCCTGCGGACGCTGACGTCGAACGGTATGTGCTGACACAGGTTGTTGCGCAACGCACGTGAATTCCTGCCAGCACCAGCGTTCGTGATGCATTGTTGATTTTGAGCCGTCAATGCCCGCCGCACAATATTCCGGTCCTCCTCGTTCGGGCGTAGTGCCGCGGCTGCGCCGATCGCTCACTGCAGGCCGTTCGTCCCTCCTGCACCCACCAGATCCATTCCTCGCCTCACTGTGACCTTCGTCCGTAGTTTCCACCTGGGCGCTGTCGGGATAAGCCACTATTCTTTAGCTGTCAGACTCCGAGGCTTGCTGGAATGACTGCCTTATTCCGCGACGAGGCATCAGGAGGCTTCCCACGCATAGGTCTGGCAGCACAACACACTTCCATTACTTACACCCCGCCTTCTGTGCACCCTTCTTATAGTGCTTCTCGGTGGCGTGCACGGGCGCACATGATTTGCATATGCCCTGCAATGCTAATCGTATGCATGTCCTCTCGCGGGCGACGCATGCTACGAATTTCCGGCCAATCAGATGCTTCCTTCTTGGTGTTGCATTTTGGGTAGCCAGCAGTAAATTTAGAAAGTACAGGTGGCTTCTGTTTTTAAAAAAATAAAGCAATTATCGCTCCGCTCTCCCCATAAAGGGACATGATCCTCATATGGATAACTCGGATATAATGTCTTGATGAAACAATCTTGCATGCATGTTGCTTAGGGGAAATGCGTCACTGAGTTCAGTTTCATGACTCTTCTTTCCTAGTTGCAAACGCATACAGAATTTGTATTTGTTGACAACCCTACCAAAATGGAAATGGTTAAATAATTAATTCAACATTATATGCCTTTCACAGAATTGGAAAAAAAGTGTTAATTTAGTTTTTTACCAATAAAATACTAAAACTTCTCCTAAAATTACTGTTTCAAGTACGTGGAAATGAATATGAGAAAATGTCATCTTTAGTGTACTAAACTATTTTAAATGTGATCTTTAGTGTCCTAAATTATTTTAAATGTGATCTTTAGTGTCCTAAACATGCCGGTCCTCTCGTTCGGCGGTGTACCGCGGCTGCGGCAATCGCTGCCGTCTGTCCGTTCGTCCCCTCCTGCACCTACCCGAAACCATACTCGCCTCACTGTGGCTGGATGTCCTCCCACGCTGGCACCGATGTTTCGGTACGATAGCTCACTGTTGCGATAAGCCACTATTCGTCCTCTGTCGAACTCCGAAACGTGCTGGAATGACTGCCGTATTATGCGACGAGGCATCAAGAAGCTTCCCACGCACAGGTCCGGCAGCACAACACACTTCCATTACTTACACCCCACCTTCTGTGCACCCTTCTTATAGTGCTTTTGGGTGGCGTGCGGGCTGCATGATTTTGCATATAACCTGCAATGCTAATCGTTGCTATGTCCTCTCGCGATACGACGCATGCTGCGAATTGCAGGCCAATCGGATGCTTCCTTCTTGGTGTTGCAATTTAGCGGGTGGCCAGCAGTGTATTTAAAAAGGGCAAGTGGCTTCTGTTTAGAAGAAAATAAAGCAATCATCGCTCAGCACTCCCCGACAAAGGGACATGATCCTCATATCGACTAACTCGGATATAATGTCTTAATGAAACAATTCCGGATGCATGATCTTTAGGGGAAATGCGTTACTGAGTTCAGTTTCATTACTCTTCTTTCCTAGTTGCAAACGCATACAGAATTTGTATTTGTTGATAAGCCTCCCAAAAGGCAAATGTTAAAATAATTAATTAAACACTTTACACCTTTCAAAGTATTAGAAATTAACTGTTAATTCAGTTTTTTACGAATAAAATACTAAAAATTGTATAAGGTAAATATTCTCCCAAAATTATTGTTTCAAAGTACGTAGAAATGAATATGAGTAAATGTGATCTTTAGTGTCCTAAACTATTTAGCTAAAATTCCAAAAAATGAGAAAAACATATTTTTAAAGTATACACTTTAATAGCTCATAGTGAAAAAAATTGCATCTTTAAAATACATTTTAAAATTTTTACTGTAAAACTGACCTCCAAGAACGACGATGTGGCAGTATCAACAAAACTATTCGGAGGCTGACATCAAACATGGCTCCGATGAAACGAAGTTCATGGAGTGTGGCTCGCTCCCAGGCTAATTCACTGGCTCAAGACTTCAAGAGGAATAAGGTACCTTCTTGTCAGGGAAGAGTTACATTTTGTAGTGCTACACTACAGAATATAGTTCATTTTTGTCTCAGATTTTCAAAACAGATGCTGAGAAATACACGTCGTTCTTTCGCATATATATTCCCTAATATGAAATACAATATATAAAAATGTCTTTCTTGCTGCTAGAAAGACGTTGAAGTAGATGAAGTTTAAGTAGTACGTTGGAAGTTATTAATTTTCTCCTCCAACATTGTTGAATAAATTTTTAAATCAAGCAACTTGTCCCATGTTTTTGGTATTATATCGCGCGATGCATGCCACCAGTTAGTCAGATACCCCTGGTTTTTGAGATAGCCTGCTTGTTCACGTTCCACCAGTTAGTCAGACACCACAGGTTTTTGAGATAGCATCCTTGGTCACGTTTCACCAGTTAGTCAGACACCCCAGGTTTTTGAGATAAGCATCCTTTTTCACATTCCACCAGTTAGTCAGACACCCCCAGGTTTTTGAGATAGCATCCTTGTTCATATTCCACCAGTTAGTCACACACCCCAGGTTTTTGAGATAGCATTCTTTTTCACATTCCCCCCAGTTAGTCAGACCCCACAGGTTTTTGAGATAGCATCCTTGTTCATATTCCACCAGTTAGTCAGGCCGCCCCAGGTATTTGAGATAGCATCCTTGTTCACATTCCCGCAGTAAGTGAGACATTCAAAGTTTAAAGTATGCACTGTGACGGTTACATACAAAACAACGTCATATAATGCCAAGACATGCTATTGAAATTTCGACTCTGTTTCATTTCCCAGAAACGCTTCCTCATTTTAAAACAATCAGAAAATTCCAATAAGACGCGTATTTCGGAAAATATTGCACTGAGACGTGAAATAACAATATTATCAGTTACATTCTGTTTATCTTACTTCTGATTACGGGGGAAAAATAATATTCCGCATTGCGTTGGAAGAAAGATCCATATGCTTGTAAAATTTCCTTTTAATTCGATACATGTGCTTGTCGTTGGTTTTTCTTGCACGTAAGAAAAATTAAGTAACATGGTTTTTATGCACCTAACTTTTCTTTCATGTACTAATGTTTCTGAGAAATGGATTAGAAAACATATTATTTTAAACAGTCTTTTGGCACCAAAAACAGCTCAACGTCATTCAGCAGTCGCTTGAAAAGTTTGAAAAAAAAACGAAAAAAACTTTTGAAGATGATAATCGCTTTTTTAGGTGTAAATATGACGTGAACGGTAAGTCAGATAATATCCGAAAAATTGAAATTTTCATCGACTTGGAGCGGAAATCAGAAACCCCTTATGCCGCATACCGACACAGTATGCTAACCGCTACACCACCCAGAACGACCAAGTCACAAGTTTTCGATTAATTTGAATAAAACCATTACAGAATTCGCTAGTCTAAGCGACCGGCATTCATGTTTAACGAGTCTGGAGCTTAAGAATTCTATCCCGTGATTGCCCGGAGAAATAGATAAATCCTGAATTGAATTTGGGATTGCACCATATAATAAAATTTTGAAGATGAGAGTTCGTTTTTTGGTATAAATAACCATCACAAGATCCGCTAGTCGAAGAAACCGGTATTCATGTTTAGTGTATGTGGAGGTTAACAGAGATTCCATCCCGTATTGAATGCCCGGAGCAAACAGATAAATCATGAATGAAATGCGGGATTACACCATATAATACAAATCAAATTGTGAAGGCGAGAATCTGTTTTTGGTGTAAATATGGCATGGATGCTAAATCAGGTGATATATGAAAACTTGAAAATCTCCTCCTCCTGGTGCAGGACGAGCAAATTTTGATCGTTCTAGGTGGTCTAGTGGGCCTATCCGGGAGACGCGGATTACATTTCCGCTCAAGAACGACTTGAAATTTTCAGGTTTTCAGATATTATCTGATTTATCATCCATGCCATATTTACACCAAAAACGGATTCTCCCTTCCAAATTTGATTTCTGTTAAGAGATGTAATCTCGTTTTCCATTCATGATTCCTAAAAAACTTACATTTTTGCCCTGCAAAACATTCAGAATGAGACTGCTTTCTTTCTCCTTTTATTTCGAAAAGATGGATCATTTTCAAAGTCAGTCCAGTGTATTCTTAATTTTAAAATAAATTTTTCTGATCTTTAAACATGACGTAAATTGAATAATAAAAACATCTATCGATATTTTGTGTCTAAAGGACTTCATGCTTTTTCAGTTTAATCTGTGTGAAATAATATATGTTATAATTTCTTTCTGGAGTTGTTTCCTAACATTGGTGTTAAGAAAATCGTTTGAAACACTTTTTAATAGGTTCAATTTTAAGACGTGTTTTAAGTGGATTCATTGCTTTGGCTTCAGATTTATTCCGAGGAAATCTTTTTTATGGCGGCTGTCCTTAGGTCTACTGAATGTTTAATGTAATGTTCGTCACGACACAAGACAATCAGGCACGCTTCGGCCTCCACAAATATGCTTGTTTGATACTGAATTTTTTTCATAGAAAATAAAAGTATTAAGTTATGAGATGGAAACCTGGACTATGAAATCTAGAAGATAAATTCAAATATAGAATTGGAGTTGCTCATACAAAACTTCTATCAAATATTGATGATATTCATACTTTGAAAGGTACATTGAGCTAAGCAAAGATTTGGTATGTGATAAAAGTCAATACACTGTTATTCACCAGTAAATAATTTTCATTTTTCAAAAGTATATATCTCACATATTTGTAATCATCTGTTTCCAATGATTTATCTGCAGAGACACGGTAAGGAAATTAATAGAACATCAGGACACTGTTACATGTGGGTACACACATTTCTAAGAAATAAAACGAAATGGGAAAAAAATAACCATAATCTGCCACCCAGAAATTACGTAAATATAGTTGGTACATGAATTCGGATTAATATCGGTTAAGCCGCCCCCGGTGGCGCAGGGGTCTGGCATTGGCCTCCTGATCATTCCGTCGAAAGGGGTCAGGTTCCGAATCCCGTTGGGGCAGTGATTTTTCTGTTTGCCTTACGGCATTGGCTCTCTCCCTTCCCTGAAACCAGTGACCCTAAATTAGGTGCGGGTGACTGCTTATAACCCATTGAGGTGCTCACGGTGGTCATTAAACCTCTAATTAAAAAAATGTCAGTTAACAAGATTTAAGATATTTTTGTTTGTAAGGGAATAGTTTGTTTTAAACCAGAACTTTCTGCATCGTGATAACGAAGTTAACACGCATTTTCCTAGCAACATTACAAATGTTGGTATGATTGTCTGATTTTAATATTTTAAGTGTTGTAAGTGATGCCTGACACGGCTGTAAAAGAAAAAAAAAAGACAAAGATATATACCCAAGTCGTTATGTACGATTATCGGGCAAACATTTTAAAGAGAAATCCAATGTGCTTTTCTGAGACATGTCATCCAATTTTTAATACAGGAGATATTTCTCATTTTTATTTAAAAGTCTTCATTTTCAGAAAGAATTAAATCTGACTTGGTATTTAATATACAGGGTGCACAGGAAAGTCCCTTTGGCCCGGAATAACTTGCGAACGGGAAGAGTCGAGCTTTCAAATGTGAAACCATTTCACTAAGAAAATGATGAAAAATTGCATTGTGCTGTTTTCAGCCATTGTCACTTTTCTGAGTTTGACAGCGTTACACTCTTGCAAACCCAGCAGATGAAAGTAACTTTTAGGAACACTACTGGCAGTTGTTTTATTCGTTCTTCCTGAGCAAAATAGATAACTTATAATGGGTATATCAGTGAAACTTCGTTTATAACAATTAGAAAATTATAAGTGTCCTATCTTGCACCTGTATTAAAATTTCCTGGAGGATTTCAACACCTTGTTTGCTTCTTCCATGGTGAAAGCTATATAACCCCGTTGAACTCAAATAATTTCTTTTATCCTACCCACATTTCTTTGGACAGAGATAGGAGGAAATAAGATACACTTGTCTCTGCTTACTATTATTATCAACGCTGGCTTAGTGCTGACTATTTATTGCAATGAGTATAATATTTTCCATATTTCACAGATTGGTGCATGAAAATGCTTTGCGTAGGTGATTATTAATATTTCCCATTATTGTTTTTATTAGTAGTAGTTATTGGTCCTTTTCATTTTAGTAGTCCGAATACTTGTTTCGACAACTTCTTAAATTGCAACCATCAATTCTGCGAGCAGGCTTGCATCGTTATGCTCTTTTACACTATTTACCGATAATTTGCTAATTGTAGTAATAGTGACAATGTATCGTTAATATATTATAGCCAGCTTCTTTGTTTATTTATGCGAGAAGGAGAATTCTGGACTATATCCATGTTCACTCTTACGGTCTGTTTCTTGTTAGTCGTAGAAGTCCTTCTATTTTGTCAAAACTTTGTTCTGATGTTATACACGTAAATATACATACGTAAATTGAATAGAATATTTTCTATAAGAACCACTTCTTGTATGTATCTTTACGGGCCAGTGCTTGGTTCTTTTTTTTTCTTTTGTTATTTTTTTTTTTTTGAGAACATCTGCTCCTTATATTTTGGGATTCAACGATGAGTTGTGACCTGTGAGTTTCTCGGTTGCACATTAGAAATGACTATTTGTAATAGGAACGTTTAGGGAACAGAATAGGAGAATCAGAGACATACCTTTCATGCAGGCAATCTAAATATAACATCTCGCCAGAGGACGGACGCGGTACTAAAGCGTCGAAATCGTAACCGTGAGAACCTAACTTTTTTTTAGGTGTTTACGACTCCCTTTTCGGTGCTACTCACACAACTACTGGTACTGCATCACGTGACGCCACCCACATCACCGTTTGATGTCCGAACGCTGAGACGTTACTTAAAAAGCGAAAGTTGAACCTTTTTATTTTCAGAGTCTATGATTTTACTACTAAGTACAGTGTCTGATTGGATTTTAATGGTTGAACCTATTAAAAGGCCTTCATCAACATTCCAAACCGCCGTTAATGTTCACAAATAAGAAGAATACTAAATACACATGAACAGACAGTTCAAACTTTGAAACAAAGCCTCAATGGTTCAAACAGGACTTCGGATTTCTTGCCCTTAACAAGATTTAGTCGCCTAAAAGAAACAGGAAATCCTTACAAAACATAAGATTTCGATAATGCCAAACAACTGCATAGAATGTTTAATATAAGCAATAAATATAGTTAAGAAAATCAAAATAATATAAACAACAACTTTCACTGCACACAAAAAACTGCTACACTTTTTCAATACACCATACTTAATTGATCTTTCATAGCTATTAAAATAAGTCATTGAATACAGATTTTTCATGAAATTAAGTAATGCAAATCGAGTCTATCAACGCTACGAAAGGAATAGGTTTATTGAATTCCCCTCCTAATTTTGTGTTGTTCGAATTCGAAAAATGTGAAGAAAGGAATTTATTTCAGTAAAAATAGAACCTACATAACCTGAATCTTTAGTATCAGATGGAATATTAATTTTTTTTTTTTTTTTTTTGGCGTTTTGGGTTTTGATGACGACTTACCTATGCCACATTCTAGGTGATATCGTCTAGGAGGAAAGTTCGGCATAGACCACTGGGTCATCGGAAGTTACTAAGGAGGTGTGCAGACAAAGATGAACGGATATATATAATTTTGGAGATACTTCAATTAAATACTAGCTTGCGCGAACACTTAATTTCAGCTCGAAAATGTTTTTAAATAAGTAAACTAAACAATTTTTTCGATTAATTTAGTGATCACATACTGCTAATGTCCGTGAAATAACTAAGTGATTAGATTTTCGGGCTTTGTGTGCTTACCGGGAATCTGCCAGCGACTCAAAAAAGTAGTTTAGTAGTTCGCTCTACGTACCTAGTCTCGAAACTTTATATGATCAACCCTATGTAATTTTATTAACGGGACCAGTGTCATTTTTGATAGCAACAGAAAAATATCTGAATGAAAAATTGCAAAAAAAATCTCTTTCGTGAAATTTTTTTAGGGCTAATTATACTCACCAATGAATTGCGTATAATACGTACGGTGATTGTCACATATTCGTTTATTGTATTTGACTTTGTGGCAGAACATTTCAGTCTGGTGAAAAACTCATTTCAAAGTTTATCCCTATCAATCAATTTGTAACGCTGATATTTGTAGTACGCTCAATTGTTTTATTGTGCATAATATCGTTTCACGAGCTACGCAAGAAAAATACAGCTTTCTGTAAACTCAGATTTTCTTAGTTTCAAAATTTTAAGCTAGCGATGTCTGCAGTGTAATTATACGTGATTTGAAATTTAGTGCCTCTAATTTTAATGAATCATAAATATATACAGTAAATGCATTTAATTAAAGAAAAAAACACCGGAACGTACGATTTACATCGGATAAAAGTGCAATGAAATGTGATAGTCTTTTTGGATCCTTCACCACATACTTCGCCAAAATTTCGATGGAAAATTATGATGAGGAAATTGAAAAGTAAAATCTCACTACAGTAGCAACCAAGCAACTTGAACAGTATTTGAAATTCTTTTGTCCAAATTAAAATCTCAACTTACATGAAATTCAAATTACCTGTTGAACTTAATAAGTTTCAAAACTGGATTTTTTCAAATTACATGTTGGTTTTAATAAGTTTCTGAGACTGGATTTTGTCATGTCACTCTACCTCCGTAAGAGGAAGTGTAAAGATATTAACACAGAAGACTCAAATATAAACTCTCAAAAATTCAAAACAACCGAAAAATTGTGTAATGCAAAAGAAACTCTATTAAAACTAGTTCTTTCATTTCCTTTAGAATACTCAAGCTAAGTTCCCATGGAATAAAACTACCTCCACCATAGGAAGACCAGGAATACAGAAGCTTATTGAAACTTCGTAAAAAATTATCTTCTGAAGTAAATTAAAAAACAGCAATCAGGATTGCATGGAAAAAAGCATTCTCTTTTCCAAAAAAGCACATACTTCTCATAAAAAATAAACATTTAAAAAAACCTGTCATCAATGGAACAATAAATAAGGTTACGAGATGGTTAATCATTTAAATAGATCAACTGCAACGTAATGTCGCAAAATACGTATTGACTTTTGATATACTATTAAAATTTAGGAACTTTACAATTCTTTTGAAACTTAAAATCTAGGTGCGAGCTGCACTCGATAATGTTTATTTAGGTAATTTTAAATAAATGATTTAAAAAATACTGAGCGTCGTTTTATGTGATTATAATAAAAAAAACATGCTTCTTCCATAAGGTCTTACAGTCGACCATATATGCTTTATCGTATTACAGTTTCGCGTACATATTTTGGACATTTATTTCGTCATGAATTTCGTGTATCTATGTGACCTGATGCACAAAGAGAACAATCGAACCTCTAGCAGCGTATTGAGGATATGCGTCATGTTCTCAGACGGGACGAAAAATCCTATAGCAACTAAATACAAATAAAAAAAAAGGAGTTAAAAAAGGAAGTACCTTTAAAGGACAGTTAAGAATCAAGAAAAGGAGCATCAGCACTCGTTGAACCACTGAAACTGCTGATTAGCTATGACTGCTGATACAGGTATCTGGGGGAGTCGAACTCGAATCTAACTGGTTTAGTACGACCTTGTGCACAAACTTCTAAAAGTACGATAGCTGAGCATCTATGATAGTGTCTTCCACAGTAAAACATAAAAACGGATTACAAAGCATGCTGCTTAGTTTGTTTTTAATTATTAAATTTCTTCATGAAAAATAATATAATCTGTTTTCCTTTAAATTTGTGAACTTTGATGTGACAAAACTGGAGTCGCTTTTTCTGAAAATGATATTTTTGTGTATCTTTGAGAAAACTACCTTTTTATATGAATGTTCAGCTCGGAGATGCGCACAACCAAGGTGGCGAAGTCAAAATTATTCTCTTGGTCTTCGTGAAAGTACCGAAACATATACCTCTGAGGGAAAATACCTTTTTATATGAATGTTCAGTTGTGAGATGCGCACAGCCAAAGGTAGCGAAGTCAAAATTCTTCTTCTGATCTTCGTAAAAAGTACCGAAACACATACCTTTGAGAAAACTACTTTTTTTATATGAATGTTCATTTCCGAGATGCGCACAGCCAAGGGAGCAAATCAAAATTATTGTTCTGGTCTTCGTAAAAGTACCAAATCATAAATTTACATAGTTTTTCCAACCTGTTGGACAATCTCATACATTTATCAAAATGTTCATTTCGGAGATGCGCACAGCCAAGGTAGCTAAGTCAAAATTATGCTTCTGGTCTTCGTAAAAAGTACCAAATCATAAATTTGTTACATAGTTTTTCCGACCTGTTGGACAGTATCATACATTTATTAAAATGTTCAGTTTGGCGATACTTGCGCACATTAAGGTAACCCGAAGTCAAAATTATTTACTTCTTGCTCTTCGTAAAAAGTACCAAATCATAAATTTACATACCTTTTCCGACCTGTTGGACAATCTCATACATTTATTAAAATGTTCAAGTTCGGAGATGCGCAACAGCCAAGGTAGCGAAGTCAAAATTATTCTTCTGGTCTTCGTAAAAAGTGCCCGAAACATTATATTTACATAGTTTTCCCGACCTGTTGGACAATCTCATACATTTTATTAAGATGTTCAGTTCGGAGATGCGGTTAGTTGGTTGGTTGGTTATTAGATCTATTATTGGCGCAAGGGCCATGGCTTGGCCAAAGAGCGCCAGACACAAGACAAACAGACAAAAAAAAGAAAAAAAACGGGGCATAAATCGCAAAATCTGGCTGACCAAGTAAAACCGAACCAATGAGTACAAAGGAAAGGGCCAAAAAAGACAATAGAAGAACAAACAGTATGAAAAACATGGTACAATGAGTGAGAAACAAGCCGATTAAGTAAAACTGAGGAATGAGAATGATAAAACACATTACGAAATCGAACACAACTACACATAGGATGAGTCACTCTCCTCCCCCACACACTCCAATATAATGCTGGCCGAGGGCGAGGACGAAACGTCACTATCCTCCCCTCATGTTCCTCTGCAATGTTAGTTGAGGCTGGGGACGAACTGTCACTCTCCTCCCCCCGATGTTCCTCTATAATGTTGGGTGAGGGTGGGGACCTCGCTGAGTCCGAGACGCAGTTGCAATGTTGGTCAGGTGGGACCACTTGGCAGTTGGATGGACACTGCACACCTTTGCGGATTGAGGGCCGGGTCTTCCGCACGTGCAGGCTGTCTGCTGGGAACCGGAAGAGTCGGTCGTCTTCAAAAGAGAAGGCGCAGACCTCAGCTGGTCCGAATAAGCTGGAGCTTCCGAGTGAAATCCACCCGTGTCGCTTGTTCAACTGTAGATCGCTTGGCAAGTGCGGCGAGAGCTACAGGGCGCAGAAACAACAAGGGCTGCACGGGTTGCTGCAGAGACTGAACCACTGCGGCAAAAGTACGCTTTCGGTTGTTGGGAATACCCAACTTGGCCTTGGCAGCAGGGTACGAGAGGCCTCTCCAGGGTCTTGAGGCGCTGAATCGCCTTCTCGTCAAGTTCCACTTCGAACAGGACCGGGCATAAGCAGCGTGGGAGTCACCACAGTTTACACAGCAGGGCTCTGAAGTGCATCCAGTCCCTTCGTGGTCTCGGGATCCCACAATTGGCGCACCTCACGCAGCACTGTTACAGGACCGCTGGGAGTGTCCATACCTCTGGCACTTAAAACAGCGTAGAGGATTTGGTATATAAGGACGAACTGCGCATAACAAGTAACCAGCCTTTATTTCAGTAGGTACCTTTGGGCTGTTAACAGTCAAAATAACATTTCGTGATTTGATCAGCGCGCCATCGCGCCTGAAAGTCATGCGTCTGGCAGCTATTGCGACACCCTGATCAGCAAGTTCACACACAAGTTCATCTTCATCGCAGACCAACAAGTCGGGCTCAGAAATGACTCCCTTGGAGGTGTTGAGATACGGATGTGCTGTCACTTGAAAGACTGGAATATTCTGAAGTCCTGGATCAACTGCAGAAGAGATTTGCTCTGAGAGAGAGAGTGCAAGTTTCCACAAGCAGGTCTCCAGAGGTGCCGTAGCTTCTTTACTGACTTCAAAGAGAGCCAGCAACACCCGCAGAAGTGCCTTCAAGATGAAAAAAAGGGAGACTTTGAGGAAAGTTTCAACATCTGGTCAGTAGGAAGAAATGACGAGAAAAAGTAGCTTGAGGTGTGGTCGACATCTGCCAAGTGTAATGCGACGTTTCTGAGCTGACGGCTCAACACCTGGATCTAAAGATACGTCGCGGTGATGTCGTTTTTTCAACGAGAAGTTCTCTTCAGTGTGTTATGTTTGGGGAGGTGGTTGCGGCAAATTTGGCGCCTGATCAATCACCATATCCCTGTTGTTTTTTAAATTTGGAGGATTGTTTATGTTTCCCCATGGGAAGTAAGAAAGAATTCATCTGCAACGTACTCCGCCCACAATCGAGGTTTCCAACAGGGGAGAACTGGAAGGTCCGCAAGCCAAAACACATGACGCAAGACACAGTTCTAGAGCTTAGTTCCAAATATAGTCCAATGGTTGTGCTCACATGCATACCTCCAGGCGGACACTTCAGCCTCCAGAGTACTCGTCATGCCAACGCCTTTGGCATGATCCCACAACCCCCGGGCTTACCCTGCCGTGCTATACGACAAAAAAGCCGCTAAAGCCCCTGCTACACACCTGCCTTGGTACAAGACTTCTGACTAGAGGTGCAGGTTAGTCTCTCTAGCCTCCCGTTTACAGCGAAGCCGGGGTCGAAGAGGAGTGTTGAGGTACACAGGAGGCACTTATCCGGTCTCCCTGCGAACCTCAGCCGCCAGACATCCCATTTCCGCCTCACGGGTCTCCGCACGCGGCAAAACATGCAGGTAGGTGCTAGCACCCAAACCAGTTAAAAGGAAAAAGGAAATCCAAAGAAGACAAATCCTGAGAAAGGGAACCTAAACGGAATCTCAGCAACCTACGAACTGAGCGGTTAATATAAAACAGTTAGTGGTGGAGGGTAACAAAACCACAAGACCGGGGTGTTAGTACATAACGTGGTAGAGATTAGGTAGAGAACACAACACGGGCAACTAGCCAGTGGAGAAAATAAACTTAAAAACGAAAAAGCGAGAATAACAAGACCAGCTCCGGGATCGTGGGGCCGCGACTCCCCAACAGCTGGATGAACAGCCATCCCTGCAAACACTAACAGCACCAAAATAAAAAACAAGCGGGTGGCATGACATCAGAAGTTGACCAGTCACAAGGGTCAGCTCGGGCCAAGTGGGGAGGCGCCGCTCCCCAAAACCTAACTGGAAAAACCAGTTATCCCCGTGCGGGAGTCAGGAGAGATGCGCACAGCCAATGTAGCGAAATCAAATTATTCTTCTGGTCTTCGTAAAAAGTACCAAAACATAAATTTACATAGTTTTTCCGACCACCTGTTGGACAATCTCATACATTTATTAAAAATTCTTTCATTTTTGATAGTTTTCTTTGTGATTCCAGATAATTATTTCATCAATAAACTTTCTTAGCCATGACAAGTACAGAAATATCAATTATAACGTACTTGCCTGGTATTTTATTTACCTACGTATATGGATTTTGTTTTAATTCAAAAGAAGTGCTAAGTAAGTGAACGTCAATAGTGAAATATGTGATCATTTAATGCATACTTTCAATTTTTAAATATACTTCCCTTATTAGACTCATAGGTACAAGAATTCAGGATCATTTATATTTTCATAGTATACTTTTTTTCCAAAGTGCCGTGTATCAATATATTTGTGTAATACGGAGTAAAGAAAGATGTAAACGACTTAGTACTAGCATAAATAAGCATGAATTTATGCTTATTAACAGCGAAAATCGATAGAAGAACAGAACGCAACATTTTACGCCTTTGGCTCACAATAACTGAAACTGACGTTAAAAAATTAATTTTTCATGGATCATTTTAATAAAGTAGACATGTCCACCTTTTGACCGCAATGCATGATTGGCATCGGTGGGATATGCACGTTTTACTAGTTTATCCAGAAATTCCTGAAGCAGGATTCTCCATTTTATTTCATCACAATCACTTGGTGTCTATTTTATTGCTAGGTGGGGTATCGTGTCCAGCAATGCGTCTCTGCAGGGTGTCCCAAGCATTTTCCTGATTGGATTAGGAGGTCAGAGGATCACAGTAGGCCCCTCCCGTTCTGTAAAGATCCCTTTCTCTCCAACAGTTCATCAACACATGATGACCCAGGAGGACGTGCGTTATCGTTCGCCATAAGTACGAACTATTTTTCATACAGCCCCAACGAAAACTGCTTCACATGTTTTAAAAATGACCTCTTCACAAAAACTATGACAATTCTTTAATACTTTCTCCAACACTGAAAGCTCTGTACGCCCATTTCTCATAATCCCAATTCAGAATTCAGACCATTACTCCGCCATACCCATAATGATGAATTTGTACCATGTTTTCTGGGCCTCGAAAAAGCTGTGCTGGTTTATTTCTAGACATATTGTCGCCTAGAATCGTACAATAAAAGAAATTGTCTTTCGTCTGCGCACATAATATTGGCCCGCGGCTCTTCACTCTATGTGGAGTGTTCATGCCACCATTGATAGCTTAAGTTGGTTTACGATGCTGCGGTTAACGGAACACACTTCCTGCAGGTTTTCAGACATACAGTCTGAAAGTATTCACGCGCCTTGACACGGTTGAAGCGATATTTTTGGTACTCCCACTTGATTTAAGTTGTTTTGGCTAACTTTTCAGCAGTTATTCGGCGAGATAATTTAGTCGTTACACGGTAACGAACATGTGATGGAGTTTTTTTTGCCTGGTCGACCAATATTAAACATTCTGGTACTTATTCCAAGTTCAAAAACAATATTTCCAGATATATATGATACCACGCTCTGCGAAGCTTGAATCTCTTTTTGATACGTTTCTCGTTGTCCCTCCCTTCTTCCGGTTTACCAAAAACTCGTCCGTATTTAAAATTGTGCAGATGAGTTCTTTTAGATGTACTAAAAATCGCTACATAAAAAAAAGGCAGATCCACACTTCAACACCTACAAAACAAAAATGTTCTTTAAACTCACGCTTCAGCTTTTATCGCACATTGGCAGTACGCAGCTGTCACGTGATTCCCGAAAATTTGAATTTGACCAAACGCCCTCACATAACTTGGTCTTACTTGTTTAGATGATGCCAGAGTGTTTTTACCGCTAACCATTGATTTGAGAGTTCGGTATTTAACCTTTTGGTCGTTTATCCCTAATTTATAAATATGTGTACCATAGGACCAATCGTTCAAGTCCCTCACCATTGCTAAAAAAGTTAAATTAGGTGTAACGGGTTCCTTCATGTAAGAACACCGCATTATATTGCGATTTTGCAGCATATAATGAGAAAAATTTCCGTCATCTCAGAACTGCATGACTCGTGTTTCCAAAACAAATTGTTTGTCTTTAACTAGTGACTGAATTTGCAAAAGATTTCAGTGGTCAAAAACGAAAGATAGGACAGGGCGGTGAACTGTTAGAAATGAATCAGGAATGTGATACTAAATATGTTCATCCAATCAGCACATATGTGATAAGAACATTGGTATAATTATCTTAAAAGTATAAGGGTCCGCGTACGCGAACCCAGCTACCAAAAATTATGCACCCCAATCAACCACAGTTTGCGGATGTGGCAGACGTCAGCAACTCTTAGTGCAATGGGAAACCTCTGTCTGGGGGAACGACTTTGTTGATCACCGTGTCCCCAGTGCCATGTTCATATGATCACATATTTGCCCTTTCTTCTTATATATAATTTTCCGAATTTCTTACTAACAGCAATCGTACCCATATTACACAACATAGATTTTCTTCGGAGATTACGCTATTAATGAAGTAGACGCACGTCGTGTTATTTTTTGATAAATATTTTCAGTTTTTGCCTTGCTTGGGTTTGTTACTCTTCCTCCTTTTAGATATTTAGTAGCTAAAATCCCTGGGTATTTTACGCAGATTTACACAATAGATCGTGCTTTACGCTGGGTTATCGTACATTCATATTTGAATGACATATTTTTAAACTGTTAAACATTTATATGTAATACAACTTATGTAAGGTCTGTATCTCAATTTTTGGAAAGAACTGCGATACGTTTAGCATCAGTAATTGAAAATACCTATCTACAGGTAACGTCCTCATGTAGGTTATGATAATTGTGTAAATTCATGTTAAATTTTATTTCATTAAGTTTCAAACTATTTACTTTTTTTACGAAAAGGCCTCATCTAACTGGGTGCAGTGTCATTTTCTCATTAGCGGTTACAGAAATTAAGACACAGGGAAATAATTTAACTACTGGAGACTCTAAGAAATTTTGTAACTATGCATGACTAGTTATGGTAAATTTATATAACCACTAAAATGCCGAAACTGAAAAAATTTACTGAAGGAGCTAATGATACCTTTAGGGATTAAGGAAAATTGTAACTAAAAAAAATTGATATTGTTACATTGTTTTTGGCTATCTACTCAGAATCAAATTACAGAAGCAACACACAAGAAAGAATCGGAACTGTGGGTTACGTACTGTGGACCAGAAAACACAAAAAGAACAGTGCGAATACAGATATTCTCTAGAAAAAGTTAATCCTATAAATGGAACATTTAATTATATAAATAAAGCTTCAAAAAAGTTTACACAAGCTCAATAGGGCTCTGCAAAATAAATGTGAAATATATGCTGTAGTTCTAAAAACCTTCTGAGAAATACTGAGCATAAATTAGTGCTTTGTAGTATATCACCTGATTAAGTTGACTTTTCATCACAAGGACTTTTAAACAGCGTCATTGTTCCTCTTCTCTGCTGTGCCAGCACAAGAAGAGAACTCCTAAATAGCTTTTACAAGCGAACTCGAAATCGTCAAAACCAATGAAGTTTTTGTTAATTCAACTTCTGTCCATCGATTGAACTCATTGCTGAACCAAGTTTGCGAGTTTTTCTTTCAGTAGAGAATGGTTGTTGCTCATAAGGAAACAAGGCCATGGAACTGTCATGGACCAAATAATTAATTCTCCTGAAGTTTATGTACAGTTTGCGAAAATTAAATCTTACTAAATTGAAACAACAAGAAACGGTAAAAGCTTTCGCAAATCCATGCAGGTGTTGTGCCATTAACCTCGAGAGATTACTGTGCACTTGTGGGAAAATTGCCATTGGGAATCAGTTTATCATCCAATCCACATTTTTCAAATTTGCAGTTTTGGGCACGATTACGGTGCTTTAGGCGATGCAGAAATCTTGTACCGTAAAGTGACATGATTGAAAACGGACATTAAAGAAAGTAAAACAGGGAATACGTATAGCCAAATTAAAAAGGAAAACGAAACATGAACGTACGATTTGAATTTAAAGACATAGTAATTCATAAAGCTGTTATCTAAGATTCTGAGGTAAGCTCCTCAAGAAAACGTCATCTGTGAAATTAACGTTTAACTGATTGGAAGTAGGTTTTTCTTTCTGTTGATGCATCAAATTTCTCTACTTACTGCAATTTCGGTATACAGCTGGAGTGTCACTAACATCAATCACACGTCTCACAAAAGATATTTTGCACTTTATACAGGGAATTTCAAAATGATTGCCCCGATTACAAATGGCAATACCTGGTTTATGAGCATAGATACAGAGATCACATTGTTGCTCAATAAAGAAGTAAGTTTAGAATTTTGTTTCCATATCTACAAATGCTCTATGTTTCTATGTGACTTCCCTTGGTGACCCGGACAACATCTAAACTGTAATCCATTTCACTACATACATTATGAAGCATCTCCCTGGTCACTGAGGCCAGCGCACGCTGAGTGCGCATATTTCGTTCTTGCAGTGTTCTCGTCAAAGTTGGCACATACACATGGTTTTTGACATACCCCACAAGAAGAAGTAACAAGGGGACTTCTTTCATGGGAGTGTATGTAAAAGACCATGACACTTTTCAAATTCTAGAACCAAAAACGCCTTTTCTGCTGCGGTCACCATTTCTTCCCACTGGCTTTGGCGCACGGGCAGCTAGCTCACTTTCATACGTCACCACAGCAACGTTGCAGTAGGTTTCAATGAAATTCCAATCTTCCTTGTTTCTTGTGTAAGAATGACAGCTGTATATTTATCTTCATATACACTTTATTGTCATTAATAATCGAGGGAATCATTTTGAATTACCCTGTACTAATAATCTGTTTCATCTCGTGTAAACATCTCGCGACTATTGAAAAATAATTTGTTTTATTTTGGGTAAAACTCTCGTGACTATGAGGAAAATGTTAGCAGACTCAAGTCCCTGTATATTCTTTGAACACTGTCTCACGCCCAGAGCCATGCGGCATTTTTTTATTGGAGATTTAACGACCACCGTGAGCAACTCAATGGGCTATAAGCAGGCGCCCGTCCCTAATTTAGGGTCACTGGTTCCAGGGAAGGGAGAGAGCCAGTGCCGTAAGACAAACACAACATCCATGCTCACCGGGATTCGAACCCGGGCCCCTGACGGACGAATGTTCAGAGGCCAGCGCCTTAGACCACTGCGCCACCAGGAGTGCCATGCGCCATTGCATATTACCATGTTGCAAATAACCTTTTTCATAAGAAAACTCCATACACAGTTACGGGTCAGATGATCACAAACCAGCACTCAAACAACTGCGCCACTTATTCGACCTACAGGCTTTTAAAGATCTAGCACAATTAAATGTTTTTGTTCACTTTCACTTGGTCTGCATGCCACAATTATGAGTGTGTATATTGTAATTACTAACGAGGGACTACAATAAAACAATGCGTAGTTTTACTGTGTTGGTATAGTATTCTAATTATTGGAGTCAAACCCCGATTTAACGAAATTAAAGCGACCAATATTCTTATACGTAAAATCGCGGGATTCCCTAAATCGAGGAAGCATTTCGAATGAAGCATTCAATTAAGCTTGTGTTCATAATAGAATAAGAAAGCAGTTATGGTCGCTTTCTTTCAGTGACTATGTTCTCTTTCCTTCAGTGACTAACGTATATAGTGCTACCTGTGTTCATCAAAACTTTGTCCGTAAACGAGCTATGTTGTTTCATTTGAGTTGTAGATTTAACACTGAGCAGAAATGTAAAAAGAAAGCGCGATTTGGCAAAGAATTTTAGAGTTTCAAGAAGGGGTACGTATCATGTGTGTCCCTGACTTCACAGAGTGCTATTGTTCTGTCTGTAGCTGAAAAGAAGAATCCCCAGGGAACTAGATTCCCTTTCCCATACGGCCTTTCATTTTCCTGCTTCCCACCCTTGCGAGGAAACGTTGTGCTCCTTTGGACTTGTTTGTCCTTTGCTTCGCCTTGTAAGAAGCTTATGCCTGATAGTCGGAGGAAAGGCGAACTGATTTATGATTCCGTTAAGCTGTGTCGCAGATGTTCTTTGAAACGCTGGTTAACTGCATTCGTAATTTTTTCCTGTTACGCGAAGGTCTTTCTAACTGACTTTTAACGTGAAAATGCTGGTTAACATAGTTTCGTGGTTTAAAAACAACGTTCCCTAAATTGAGGAACTGTGTTCGTTATATCGGGAAACACCAAGCATTAATTTCAATGTGGTTCCGTCCGGACCACAAATATGTATGTAAAATCGCGGAATTCGTTTAATCACAGACCGTTAAAGAGGTGTTTGACTGTATAACAACTACAGTAAAACTATATGATAAATTATATTTATTGGTGTAAGACGCCATATGTTCATCCTAACTTATATAATTCTTGATGCAATAAACAAAAGAGTGTGTGGTATCGAGAAAGTGAACGATACATCCTTCTCTCAGAAAAAATGCGAATAACACATGTTTCACCAGATTTGGCGTGCTTGCATAAGATTTCACGAAATATGGGTTTTGTGTAAGAACGATGCTGTTTTTCACCTCCATTCAGGTATTCAACATTACAGAAAAATCGCAAAGAAATTTATCAACGTAACTTTATGAAAGGTTTGGATGTTTCTGAGGAATAATGAAGCATAGTTTAATATAATTGGATCCGTCAATCCCCAACGCATAATAATGTCACTTTATGGATAGAGAGGTAGAAAGAATCACCAAGTTACAAGATGTAGGTTTACATTATAGAAGGCTTTTATAGTATTCATGAAGCATTTAGCTAACTTCACTTACTTGAAGGTATATATATATAAGCGTTTAGGATGTGAAATCTTGTTTTTAAAAGATTGGATTTAACTTTACCGCAGCTATTATAGAATGCCCTGTGAATGAACCAAACAGTAATTAAAAATAAATTGGGCCTACTTTCCACTGAAATCGATAAGCACACGCGCAATTAAGAAATTAATCGATTATTTCTTTCCTCATCCAGATGGAGCAGGAAAGAAATAATCGAAGATTTCTTCCCTTTCCTCATCCATTAAAAAAGTGTTTCCCTACTTCATACCTTTCACCCGCCAAACTGTCAGCTTTGATTTCAAGATATTTCTCTGTTGCTCGAATTCAGAATATATCAATATTTCTCGAAATATTTCCAGAATATTTGGGGCACTCGCATTCGTTTATCCGTTCAGGCATCAGTTCAAATCAGAATAAGCAACGTAGAGTAATCAGTTCCAACCTAGTTAATTTAGTTTTCGGAGATAGAGCGAAAATTGAAACAATTCTTTGGATATTGGTGCAATTTTGTGTAGAATTAGCTACTTACTGTACATAGTTTCACAGCATAGAACTTGAAGCAAAGGAGCGTTAACTACCCGAATCAAATGATGACAGAAATGATTCTATATCTAATCTTGCCTTGCTCGGTTGTGAACCTGAGCAAAATTTATCCTGCTTACTCCTGGTCAGATTCTGGGAATTTAAACTTGGAAGTGGTCGCTTACGGTGGTGGTTACAATTTGGCAGAAAGAGTTGATATTCCAAAATTCTAGAGATTTACCACTAGATGGGAAAGAATATCTCTGGGGCTCAGAACAACGGAATCAAATTATTATAGTGTCACCATATGTAAATCTATATCTCCAGTTCAGCCACGAAACTGCTAAACTTACATCTCTGTTCTTACCAGCATGCTTAACCACACAGGACATCTTTTAAACTCTAGATATGAATAAAATGATAGTCATTAATACATTTCGTATTAACGAATTTTATTACTTCATTCTTTTACCGAAAGTATCTGAGTGTTAAATAAAAGTGAACATATCAATGATTTGCATTTTAATAGAGCGATTACTTAAAAACCTAGATTTAAGGTAAGACAATATTACAATTACAAGAAGTAAGTTCTTGCAGAAAGTTCCGCGGTTTTCTTTGATCAAAAATCTAAAGCATTACTGTTTTCTTTACTTGAACGTTCGTCCCACTTCATTGGTGCAGTGGAAAAGTGTTATCCTATTTTAATGCAAGTAATTTGTCACTCTGCGTTCAATCGTCACCTTAGATGAACTAGTTTTATTCCCAATAACGACGTTTCCAAGTGATACTTTAGACACAAACAGAAAACTAATTCTCTAAGTGCACATTACATGTCAGATACCCCTTGTGAAATTCCACGGTGATATTTGAACCAAAGCGACATTTATTGAACCTTTTCACTGAAGCATTTTATCATTACATACTTGAGCAAAAGGAATTCCTTAACTGAGACATATGATTTTACCAAACCTGCTATCTTCCACATTATTCAAGGGAACGTAAGTCGGTTGAGATACTGAATAAATATAAGAAATTTCAGATAACTGGAACTTAAAAAAAATAGATCTTCTAAAAACTTATCCCCTGCTATTCCACTCACCTTTCCTGACTCTTCTTCACCTCACAATGAATATGCAGTGTTTTAGCTGAAATGAAAAAGTTATATAAGATAGATCGTGCTTTATTCCACGTCTACAGCCGCGGATGTCTTTGTGGTTAGCAGTTCAGACTATCGATGCAAGGTCCTCAGGTTCGAACCTGGACTGATCTTTCAAAGATCGTGTGATTTGCTAACAATCGCTGAATATCTGCCGTGCATCGGACGAGCACGTTAAGTGACGGCCCCCAGGATGCAGCCACTGGTTAAATGGCTATTCTTTCCTATGCCCCCCCCTGAAATTCTCTCACCCCTCTATGTGCGATATCGTAATTGTACGGTGGCACCATCTACTGCACTGTAATCTCACTACAAACTGTTCTGTCAAAGTCTCTAGACACTGCCATTCCTTCCGTTTCTGTGTCCTACCCAAAAGGCGATCTCGCTGTAAGTGGCTGGGACCTAAACTCTACTCACTGTGGACGGAAGTCCTACAAGAAAATCTTCAGGTGCAGAAAAGACGTCCAACGGGATTTTCTCATGTATTGGATGCTTCATTCTAGCTCGAAATGTAAAACGAAGAATAAAAAAAGGAGTATGCCATGTGTAAGATACAGTGGTCTAAAATATTTCGGTCGCGAAAAGAAAGGATTAATTTGTGGGATAAGTCTGTTCAGATATTTTTTTATATATACATTTTCCATTGCTAGTTTTCTTCGTAGAGCATACAGATATTATTATCATGGACTTCAACTTACTGCTACTTTCCGGTCAGGCTTTTATGCTATCGACGGACATCTTGTTATAACAGAATATTTTGCTGACTGGCTTTTTTGTAGGGGGGCTCACATTTTCTTGTAGGACTTCCGTCCACAGGGAGTAGAGTTTAGGTCCCAGCCACCTACAGCGAGACCGCCTTTTAGGCAGGACACAGAAACGGAAGGAATGAGAGCAAGTCTAGCGACTTTGACAGAACAGTTTGTAGTGAGATTAGAGTACAGTAGATGGCGCCACCGTACAAGTACGATATTGCACATAGAGGGGTGAGAGAATTTCAGGTGGGGTATAGGAAAGGATACCCATTTAACCAGTAGGTCCAGCCTGGGGGCCGTCACTTAACGTGCTCGTCCGATGCACGGCGGATATTCAGCGATTGTTAGTAAATCACACCATCTCTGAAAGATCAGCCCAGGCTTGAACCTGGGGACCCAGCATCGATGGTCTGAAACACTAACCACTAAGCCATCCACGGCTTTGCTGACTGGCTTCATTAACTGAACATTTAAACATTATAACTTGTATTAATTTAATTAAAAGAAATACTGGCTGCTTAAAACATGTAAACTGAGCATACCATTTTTAGATTCGTAGCTAAAATGAAATTTCTTAATAAATGTTTTTTACTTATATTGATTAAATTTTTGTTCGCTTTGTTTACAGATTGCATTTGGATTTTTTATTTTCGTTAACTACTTAAAGAATTTCAATATGTTCTAATAAATTACTGCAATGCCCGTAGAACAGAGACCCGCCCATTTGTAGTATAGATTTAAACAAAGCTTATCTACCGAATTATAACTTTAAACATAGCTTTTGTAACGAATTATAAATTTAACCATACCTTCTCTAACGAAATTTACGCTGGGAGCTACGAATAGAAGGCATTTGCCCCGCCTTCTTCCTTTCGTCATGTGACCAATTTTTTCTCATGGGGAAGCTGTTGGACACATTTTTAAGTTATTTTTTTTATTGGAGGTTTAACGACCACCGTGAGCAACTCAATGGCCTATAAGCAGTCGCCGTTCCTAATTTAGGGTCACTGGTTCCAGGGAAGGGAGAGAGACAGTGCCGTAAGACAAACACACCATCCATGCCTCACCGGAATTCGAACCCGGACCCTTTTCGGACGAATGATCAGAGGCCATCGCTTAGACCACTGCGCCACCGGGGCGGCATTTTTAAGTTACCCACGGATACTTTGCGTACAATGTAGAACATGACATTAATATCCAAAGTATGTGTATACAGTTTTTTATGCGCTTTGTGTCGTAAAAGATATTCAACATAATGTACTGCTCTTCTACGAAGACATTTCCTTTAATATGTTGTATTTTATTAGAAATTATTGTTGATAAAATAATTGCTTTATGTAAACAAAAACATTGAGGATGCTTTTTCTGTTGACTCCACAATGTGAATGTACTTTGCGCAGCTTTCATTTTAATTTCATTTGTTCTTGTTTTCATATGAGACACCCGTTAAGGGGCTGAAAGGGAGAGACACCATCCTGTGCTTTCGCTCGATGTCCCTCCCCACAGTACACGAACATTTTTTGCCAAGCACCAGGCTTACACTTTTTGCCAAGTCACGTGTACACACATGGACTTGGTTCACCTACGTTTACACACACTCCTCGGTACTCCTATTTCGGTTCCAGAGGCAAAACCAGCCGAAAACTGAGACACTCTGTTCTTCCGAAAACTCGAACGGACCTACTTACACACCTCCAGTGGAGTAACCTACAACGGTGAGTGCCACCTAATGTACACCCGTTACGTGGATGCATGAGGACAAAGTCCGCTTCAGAGGTTTCCCAGTGACAGTGACCCGGACGGGAAACTGTATGAGAGGACGCC
This sequence comes from Macrothele yani, assembly GCA_039090855.1. Classification (NCBI taxonomy): domain Eukaryota; kingdom Metazoa; phylum Arthropoda; class Arachnida; order Araneae; family Macrothelidae; genus Macrothele; species Macrothele yani. The sequence goes on from CM077015.1 coordinate 97,436,609, forward strand.
GGGTTAACGTGTGTGAGACAGGCGCTCACACGACCCATGGACGGCACCTTACCCTGCACTCATCCACACGGAAGCGGTACATCACAAGCGAAAAAATCACAAGACCCTCCCTTCAGCCACCTTACGTTCACACCACAACGTAAAAGAAAAGAGGAGAGCCTGAACCGATACGCACTCCACCCCCAGCACACACAAACTCCTGCAAGCTTAGCTGGTTACCTGAGTTGGACAGAATACACTACCGATGGAGAGATCACAAGATAACATCCTCACTCTCGATCGATACTAACAACAAACCCAAATCACAAAACTCAAGAAAACGCTCAACACCCCGGAGAACCGTCTCGGGCTCCAAGGACCGAAACTAAGGGTTTAAATTACCCAGTTAAATGTTCAGTCGTCCTTGGTCCCGGTAACAAAACGAGGCCAAGGTTCCCACCAAAATCGAAAAGCCCGGTAGGTCAAAGTGCGGCGCCCACCCTCACTCTGTCCCGGAGCTCACATTTCACCCGAACGATGACAGTACTTGGGTACATTCCCGAGTTAGTGGTGCGGGAATGAAGGACCCTGTACCTCTCGCTCTACATTTTATAACATACATAAGACATAATTTATTATTGTGAAGCAGGCGGGTGTAACACGTCAGCAGTGTTCATGTGAACCTTTCATAGATTATTATTTTTCAGCGAGTTATGAAAGGCGAATTATTTTTTTGACATCTCAGTCTGTGATAAGTGTAACACAAATCAGTATTACAAAATATTTAAATATTAGTGGAACCACACCGATTTAGAATGTTTTGAAACGATGATGCGTTTATTGCAACACCTAGAACGTAAAACTTCACTTTTGCAAACAGACCTAAGGAGAAAAAAATTGTTTTTCTTAACTTCGTTACATAAAATCTGAGAATGGAGTTTGCGAGAGGTTGTGAATCCAACGGAAGATTTAAATTTGATACCATCCGTGGGTGATTTCGCGTGATATACACTCATGTACGCCTAGGAAAGTACGATTATGCATGTAAAGTGTATTTATTTAAACAGGATGTTAAATAAAAAGGGTTTTGAAGTACAAATTTGGCATAAAGGAATTTCGAATGATTTGACGTTTTCAGCCACTACGCTCCCCATGTATATGTATACACCCACAGCACTTTGCGTACCTGTAAGAATGATTATAATATCCGTGCAGCCAGAGTGAGTGATGACTGGCCAACTAAAGAAAATAGTCTTTGCATATGTATCATCATCATCATCGTTTCTCAACCATTTGTAATCAATTTGAGAATTTCAACTTATTATATTCTTCATTATTTATATATGTATAATTATATATAAATAATGAAGAATATAACAATTCTTCATTATTTCTGCATCTGTTGGCAAATAGGGTTTCTTACAAAAATGTTCTCTGCGATAACGGGACACAGTTGTGTGAACAGTGTAGATAAATAAAGAAAAATGTGCATGTTTGCGATATTTTTGGTGGTGCTTTACATCGCATACTTGGTTTTGGCGAATTTGAAACGGTTCAGTTTTGGCTAAAATATATTGTACGATAGTGTCATTGTTCTTATTGTAACCGAGGGTTATGAGGGGAAAATGTTTTGTAAAATGTTTTGGCAACAATATTTCCATCTTTGAATAAGTATGAAAAGTTTGCATTTATACGTGAACACGTTCTCTGCGATATAGGGACTCATGTGAAGCCCTGCGCGGACAGGGAGTTATCTGCGAAACATTATGTATTGTAGAGCTTCTTTGTTCGGTGCAGTTTGAACCCACAAATTGCTGACTCATACTTGTTCGTCTTGGTTCTGTAACTTCACCATACATCTCTTGCACGTTATTTCTTTCGATTTTTACCTAACCGCATTTGTTTACACATTTCTGATGTATATTGTCCCTGCTTTCGCTTCCGAGTGCAAGTCTCTAATTTACTATTTAACATAAGCTGAGAAGCTACAGTTGCGATCGATCTGTATTTGTACTGCCCAATTCTGAAAGAGGTCCTTCTGACCAGGAATTTAATCGGGATCGTCTTCTTAACTGCAGCGTTTAACCTTTGGTGACATTTTTTTTATTAAAAACTACTTGGTGTGTTTGCTGTTTTTTATTTACTGCTAACAATATTATCATTTGATCTGTCGGCAAACATTCTGTCTGCAGTGTCGGCATGTTTCAAATCACGAGAAGAACAATGCAACCTACCACTGTCCACAATCTAACGATGTTCTGCCATTCGCAGTAACACGTGCTTGGAATCACAGTACGCACGTCAAGGCAACTCACTTCTAAAGCAGATGAAAGGAATTGTGTATTAGCATCACAGCAATTCATTGGTTCTCTAGAGAGTCCCGCATGGCTGTGTATGAAACTGTAATTGTTCCTACTCTGATGTATGGCAGTGAAATCTGGATACTGCAGAAGAAACATAGGATTCGTTTGTTTGCTCGAACAATGCGTTACTTACGGGGGGGTTGGTGGCAAGGCACGGTCTGATTGTGTGAGGAGTGAAGATGCGTTGCAGTTGTGTGATGTGAAGCAAAATGTTGTTAGCAAGTTGGAGACTAATATGCTTCGGTGGTTTGGTCATGTTGAAAGAATCAGTGATGAGATACTTACTAAGAAAATCTTTTTAGCCGAAGTGGCAGGAAGGAAAGGCAGAGGAAGGCCAAGGAAGGCCTTGGTGTATCGTATTTAGGAGTGTCTGCATGAGAAAAAGATTATGAGTATGAAGTATAAACTATATTGTGTGCCGCGTGTAATGGATATCAGTGAAGCCAGAGTTGTATGTCAAGATCGCTGTAAATGGAGCAGTTTGATACAACAGCAGTAAGTAAAAAATATCTGGTAGTTTGTATTTCTTTTTGGAGCTAAACTCTAAATCTCAGAGAACAGCTTAGTGATATGTATGCATGTATCACGGAATATCGATTTCTAAGACTTTATCATTAGGACATTTCGTTAGGTATGTGCTATTTATGAAACGTACATAAGAGGTAAGCATGCATTGCCGTAATGACTTTAAGTCATTCAACGAGTGCACGTCAAATTTTTGATCAGTGACTACATTTATTCTCTTATTTTTCACTAAGTTTTTATCGCACTTGTATAATGTATTTCTCCTGCGTATCAAAAGGTGAAAGAGAATCCACAGAGAGCATATTTTCAATTAAAAAATAACATTATCTTCCCACAGCTGGTAATAAATAGTAAATCAAATAAGTTTAAACTTTAGCGAGTGAAATCAATATAAAAAAAAAAATTTAGGATAATATGTTTTACTCCAATTTGGCAGCTACAAATTCTATTCCATAACATGCGTGTATGTCCACAATCGCGTTACGCAATATGGTCCGTTTGTGTTAAAAACACACAAGACGATTGTGGTCATATCCGATACTTTGTTTCATCACGTATGATATTAAAAGAAGTGTTTCTCTACACATCATTCATGTTTCATTTAGTGATTAAATCTTAAATATGTATTCCCAAATTGATCAAAAACTTTGTGGTGGGAAACTGAGATTTTCCGACAGAAGTGTTTAGAAAATGTGCTCTTAAAATATAATATACCTTTTCAAAAGCGCCAACATACATATTGCGATTCAGTCGAGAATTTATGCATGAAGGGAGGTAAGTGATCAAGGGGCTCGTCCACATAGGCTTTTGCGCTAATGGTGGTTATAATAGGTACAAGGTGCCCCATAATTGTTAACGCAGTCAATCAACAAACACTGCCCTCACTTGCGGGTAGTACCTCATTATAAAATTAGGGTAACTTCGCAGTTTCTATGTCACGCATGCAATCCGACGTAGCCATGTTGTATTTTAAAGCTCCACATGCTTGACCTAACTCCGCGTTTCCATCATTAACGCAGCAGCGACACTCGGTTTCGCCCACTGAAGGTTCATAGCACAGTGACGTGATCTTAATTTGTTCTAAAGTTCCTCACATTTCTGTTTACCCTTTGGTGTGCATTATTTTGGGTAAGCCTTCCGCGTTCGGCCCGGAAATAGTTTTTCAAAACGGTGATAGATGGTGACACGTTACCACTGCATCGTTAAGCATTTCATTAAGTTTTAAACGTTTCAAAGAAAGTCAATAATATGGATTTAGGGTGGCCTTTGAAAGGTACTGTCTGAGCGTTAGTTGTGGCATATATGTGACATATTTTTTTAATGGGACAATTGTCATTTCTCATGAATATGAAGCTGTCTAGCTAGTACAATAAAATCAATAAAAGTTTCATTTTCCAGTGAAGTACTGTCTGATCGCACGAATGGCTTCAAAGCAATGTTAAGGGGAAAGACGTTAATTCCGTCGGAATAAGTATTCTAGAATATGGTCCATTCCTTGAGTATGCGCCCCTGTCATGGGATCTGGTTCCAAGATACCAAGAATCCAGGTGCCCTTGACGAGACGACCGCAATAGTACTTCCGCTTGCTCACTTTCGCTTTGTCTACTTCAACAATGATTCCACTACCTCCAAGCGTTCCTTCTCACATTGCAAGGCTAACATGCTATCAATGCTTGTAAACTAGCTGCGAGCCGAACGTGGAAGTTTAGCCTTCAGTATATCCGTATTTTACTCATCGTCTTTTTACAGCGACTTTTGGAAATAAATCGTCCTGGTTGCCTTTGAATTACGATCGTCAGTCGTGCAATAAGGCGAGTGTCTAAATACCTGCTGCTTCATTTGAAAAATTCTAAATCGGCGTTATAATTTTTGGGTTTCGGCGACAGAACTGAAAATAACATCTCTAAAGCTTCTGGTTTACAAGAAACTTTTACTTTATGTTCCTCATTGTTTTACGGCCAAGACGTCGCATAAGTGTATGCTGCAAGTAGCAAGTAATCTTGCTCCTGTGGCGTACCCTTTGGCAGGAATCCTAACTAAAAGCGGAAGGTTTTATTTCTGTTACAAAACATTTATGAAAACTAAGCATTTTTAAATAAATATATTTTATTTTACGGGTAATATACTGCGTACTGTACATTGTTCTTTACTGAACCAGCTGAGCGTTAGGCAAAATCATAAAATCGAGAGAACATGATTTCAAACCGTGAATTACTGAACATTATCTAAATAAGAAACTCATTTCTAGAATTTTCAAAACGGCGGAAAAAGATACATGAAGTTGAAAATAAACAGAAGGGAAGCCAATTGAAAGAATAGATAAATAGGGATGAGTGATCAACTATGACCAAAAGGTTACAGCAAAACTTTCGTTACCAGGTATGCCAGGGCAAAAGAATAAACGGTTATTAAGCAACCCCACCCAAAGTAAGAGCGTTTTTCAGCAGCTAAATGATTCTGTCTCATGTAGTGATCATTTGCTGACACTCGAGTGCTCCAACAACGGGTGCTTGTGTGGTTGGTTTCGTGCACTTAGCAGTTTCGAATCGTAAAATCAACCTTTGAAATGTCTAATGGCCACAACTTGGCCATGATGATCTCAAAGGAAAAGCCCGCCAGTTGATGAGCATTGACCTAAAGCTTCGAAACCTTTACCCTTAGAGTCTACTTTTTATTTCAAGAGATTTCATCCTTCTCAGCGATGTTAGTTATATAGCCAATAGTATCGTATCAAGTGACAGACGCTATGTAAGTTTCATGTCCGACCACTAGGGTGCTGCTTAAAAAACGACAGTTGAACCTCCGTGTATTCTTCACTGTATGCTGTTCTTTCGGAAAAACTGTTATACATCTAAATTTAATGGTACAAAATGTTATTAAACTTGGCTAGAAAGAAATATTTTAATTCATAACAAAAAAACACTAGACGAAACTGTCAAGATGTCATTTCTAATGTAAAACGAATGGCCTGAAATACATGTTAAAATCTTCCAGAACCATATCGGAGACTCAGTTTCAACAAAGATAATCTGGAATAAAATTGTGTCTGGCACAAGGGATGCACCAATCGTCCATTGGAGATGTAAAACCTGGGGATTTCTTTCAATTCAACTTTAAAACCTGATAATTTCCCATGTTTTTGACAAAGTGATACTTGTAAATGGATAACTTTGAAATTAGTTTCTAAATTGTGTAAAAGTGCAATGACTAGAGCGGCTTTCGGAGCTTAGAGTGCTGTGTGCGCGAGGCATAATATGATCTTAGAGTTTTGAGAAATCTTTCGACTCGAAAATAATAATTTTTTTGGGTTTCAATTCGAAATTTGGTGATAAATTCAGTTAGGTTTTATAGTAAAGAAGGGAAAATACACGTCGAGTACTGCTTGATAAAATAAAGATAAAATTAGTGTTGCCATTAACACTGATTTATTTTGACATACTAATACAGCTGACATGGGAAAATGCGTCACAGTTTGCCATGGGAATGCAAACGCCGTTGATGGTTCAAAACGGCCACCCAAAGATGTAGCTATGAGAGGACGGTTGACCCTCGTCGTTTTCAGTGCAGGACGTGCAGAACCATATCTTCATGTCCTATTCCTTTCTTCATACCATTCCAAGCACACTCTTGCCTAGACGGACATACTTCGTCAAACACTACGGGCAATCTCCCGGAAGTACGTCCTGCAGTCTGTAATGCCAATAAGGCGATCTTTGTCGAACTCTGTGATACGACTGTACGACCACAATGACGAGGGTTTCTTTTCCACTAAGGACCAAGCATTAACTTTCCGACCCAGCGACGCGCCTTTAAAACAGGAAAACGGTTGATTTCCTGTCTTGGAAAATGCTACATTAGCTTTGCCTAGACACGTTACGCATGCACCTATGACGCCGAAAAGTTAATAATTTATGCGATATTGCAAGTTTGGCATATCCTGTAAATATCAAAGTCGTATCATGACCTTTAAAAACAAACAGCAGCTTTTCACACAGTAAACAGCTCTTTTCAGCACTAGCATTTGAATTATATAGGTAAATATCTTTTCATATAATATAATGTTCCCCTCATTTACATATGAGAACAATATGACATGATTTTAAAAATATTAATACTATTATAAACCACTCACTTAAAGAATAATATCTTTAGCTTCTTACCAAAATATTACATTTAAAATTTACGTGCATATTGCTGCAAAATTAGTAACAATAATTTTTGAGTTAAACACCGATTTTGCAAAATGCTGTTTCCAGCAAAAGCAACAGCATTCATTGCATTAAATAATTAGAACCAAGAAATGTTAGAGGCATTGCTTTTCTGTCACCAAATATTTTTTGGAATGAAGTCGTTCAAATTCAAAGCACCTTGCGTCTATTTATCTGTCTAATATGAGCCACGGACTCCTATCTAATCGTTCGACTTGGACAGCATATTTTATCTGGTTAGTCATATATGTCTTAGTCCATTTACTCAGAAACGACGAAATGTGGACAGCATTTGTTTCCAGACTTTCTACACTTAAATGCTGTGCATTGAAGTTGTCATGTCAGTAGACAGGAAAATTGTTGCTATCCAATAGAGAATGCCGACACCAGAAAAAATGCAAAGTATTTATTCTCAATCATAAAAATGAGAAGATATCTAGGTGGTAATCTGAATCCCTCAAAGGTAATGAAATCTTTAAAAAAGGGACAGATATATTAAAAAATGAGAGCAAGACATAAAGTTCACCAACCTGGAACAAAGAAGAAAAAGCACTTAGAAGAAAAAGCACTTACAGTAGAAATTAAAAAAAAATGTATTTTAAGGAACATATGCAGAAGAAATGAATATATGAAGAAAGAGTTTTGTAATACAAATTTTGGTAAAAATTAAGAGACGCTCTTTAAAGTCTTACATGACATGTGCGCAGAATTGACGGAATCCTGGTTCAGAATGCCCTGGACAAACCAAACGCCAAATTATTGGAGTACAAAGCAAACGGAATAGTGGTTGATGAAAATTTGCGTGCGAAGCATGAAGTAAGTACATGTAAAAAAATTTTAATGGCTACGGTTTTTACCTTCAGGCCGTTTACCTCCGAGCTCCGAGGCTGTTACTTCCATCTAATGGCGTTATCCGCCTGTAAATTGTGGATATACTATAACTTTCGATGTAATTATGGGGTGTGATGTATTTAATAAAACATATGCATTATTTATTAAAAACATATTGCATGTGTTATTATTGTATTCCTCAAACTGCTCAGTATAAATTCATGCGTAGATGATAGGTTTTATTCATTACTATTTCATATTCTATCATATAATTCTCAAATTGTAAAGTACAAAAACCTTACTCTAATTAGTAGTTCAGCTAGATCATCCATCAGGACATTTAGTGGTACCCATGTTATCTTCTATATTTTCGGAATTGTTTGACTTTAACGCTCTCGGAACAAGGATCCAGTTATTTATTAAAATTAACTTCATCGTTTGTCTTTTCTCTACAGAAATGACTTCTGTTGCATGAATTATTTTGAAGGTTTATTCCTGCTTATTTTTCAGTCCTAACCAGAAAGTCAAAGACAGTTTTCATTTCTATTTAGAAAGCTATTCAGTAAGTTTCAGCTTGATCAAATACTTCAAGGACCAGAGCAAAAAAAGGGAAAACTATCTTTGTTGTGCAGCTCAATCCATCTGGAAATTTTGCATCCCCAGAAAAGGTAATCGGGTTGGCAGGAAGGCATCCTACTTACGCAATCTGAGTCATATGACCATTCATTCGTACTGAAGAACTGTCGAACCTCTTTTCCGAACAGGGTGAAAATTCAACCTTTGAAAAAGTAATCATACAGAACTTGAAAAACTGGAAAAGATGAATTTGACCATCAGCCCCAAAAGACCATTTGTGAATTAATTTCTAGTAAATAACCGAAGGTGAAGCACAATTAAACATTTCTAGTTTTACCAGATATGTATAAAATTAGTTGCTTTAATACTACAAAATATGCCAGTCTCTCGAAGAGATATACATTTTATGCCGTGCGGAATGAATTTCTGTTGCGCCAAATCATTTGGTTAACAAATATTATAAGCCGGGCTTCAGGAACGAATTGATTCGAACGTTGTTAATAAATGCACAATGATGAGTCACCTATGGACAGAAGATTTCTGGTTCTTTTAACGCGAACTGTTACTGAAACACCAGAGAGGAACGCAAGCGTTTCTTCTCCTCTTTACAATGTCTGCACACCGTCACACACGTCTCCTTCTGCACACTATATAAATGTATTTAAAAGTAAATAAATATTTCTCTGTCTTTTAAAAGACAAGTTTTTGATGTAGTTTCAAAAACGTTTAAAGCCTTATAAAACATCTTACAATGAATTCATAATAAATGAACTCATTTTTTGAAGTGCAAGGAAAAACAATTAGGGCCAAAAGGAATGAGTACCCCAACGAAACGAAGGGATAAGTAGACCTCAACGCACATTGAATATCTTTGGAAAACAAAGAATCCTGAATATACACATTTTTATGAAAGTCTTGGCGTATATAGAATATCTTTGAAAAACAACGTATTTTGTGTAGGTACGTTTTTAAGGAAACAACACATAATGAATATCATTGGAAAACCTGTATAAATGTCCTTACACATAACATGAATTATACTGTTTTTTCGCGTTTTTAAACAAGTACCTAGCAGTTGCATTTTCAAACCAGGTTCTTTTTATTTTAAAACATATTCCTTTTCAAACAGCGTCAATAATTTATCATCTTAAAATCAATGAATAAATTTCTGTGAAAGCCACCAACCTTGTATTTGGAAACAAATGGTGAAATAAAAAAGAATGCTGAACACGTTTGAAGTCCTGAAGAATATTCCAGAAAAAATAATGCGGAGGGTTCCCTAGATAAAATTTTTCACATAATATAAAAGTGTAAAAAATGCGAATTTACGAAAAATATTTTCATCAGCTGAAGAATTGTCTTTAGGCAGATTTGATGCTGAAAGGCTTTGTACAATTATGTTTAATAAATTTCTCAGAAAAATTAGCGCACAAAAAATATTTATGCAATATTCTTTGGTGTAATGGATCGACTTATAAATAAAAGCATTTAGTGTAAATTTCTATATCAAATACAGGAAACTAATCACCAGAGACCTTCTCAGATAATTAATTCATACCAAACTTTCGGTGTTCAAAACTGGAGGGCATTGGGAGACCATTGGATTTACGATTTGATATGCACATAATTTTCAGAATATGTGTTAATAAAAAAAATACCTTAATGTTAGCTATTGGATAATGTTCGAAATTTAAGGCATTAAGCTTCATAAAAGGACATAAATAGGATTTTATGGATATCAGTTTGTGTTGCACTCGTTTTGTAGTTCCTTCGACAAAAAAATACAAACCAAATCGGTATTCTTCAAAGTTTTTCAAATTGTTTGAAATCAGTCCATATTTATGTAAATAGTATTCTAAGTACTTAATTCGTTCTAGCAAAACACCCACTAATTTAAGAACCGAAAATTCTAATATATAACTGGCATCTTCTAATCAAGGATCAACATGCTTCGTCCAATGGCTTGGACCTTATTGTTATGAGGTAGAGAAAAAATGGAAATCTTATTTTACGCTTTTCAACCGTAGTTGGAGAAGCGTATATGCTCCAGCTGCCTCCGTCTGCCTGTCCGCACGATACCTCTAAAATGCGTTTCTAGAGATGTGGGAACTTGGTCGGAATTTTGATATTTTCTGCCATTACTAATTGTACTGCTTGCGAAAGAAGGCCAATAGTGTTCTCCAATTCCTGTGTAGTTCGAAAGTTTTTCATATATAAAATATACGAGCAGAACAAATCGTAAAGTACCGCAGATGATGGCAACGGCTTTCAGACAAGGAGCCGGTAAGATGGACCCCAAGTTGAGCTGCTTTTATTATGCTTCATGACTCAGTAATTTGTTCTTTGTTTTCGCGAATATGCTTTATAAGGGAAATAACAACCGGAATGTTTTTTCTAAACATTTAATAAGAAAGCTGCGCAACAGAACTATCGTTCCCGACACGCCGTGGGTCGCCTAGTGGGAAACTTTCATGACTGCCACGGAAAGGGCCTCAGGTTCGATTCCAGCAGATATGAACGTTCGATTCCCTAAATATCCGCAGTTCATCGGATGGGCACGTTAAGGTGTCGAACCCCGGGTACTGGCCCCCGGTAATAAAAAAGGGCGTCTTCCTCCCCCTTTCTACTTCGCTTCCGTGTCACTTTCCTATCGGGCGCTCTAGCCCAAATCTCCTAGCTTCCTATTTCTAAGGATTGTTTAAGACCTGGGATCAGACACTCCCTAAAATCCTCTACATATGATCTGATCTGATCTGATAAGAGATATGAAAAAACGATATACAAGCAATCGATAAGGTCTTCATTAGATGGTGCGCCGAGGAACGGGACTCACATTAGCGATTTCGATGTTTCTCTGAAGATTATGGAGGTTTCATTAAATCACGTTTTCCAGACATTTTTGAGGGAATACAATGTTAATAAAGATGGCTTCATTTCTTGGTATTAAGAATCGGAGAAAGAGTACGAAAAACTGCTGAAAGGCTTAAATCTACCGCAGTATTCGTACATTTCTGGCTGAAACCCAGTGTTCGAAGTGGGCCGGTATAGCATACCGGTCGTTAACAAAAATGGAAATGAACATACCGGCAGTTAAGAAAATATTATTTACCATCCCAGTATGTAACAAATTATAAACCCATCACAAACTACGTAAAGAAAATATTATGAAAGCACAAATGTTAACACAAATAGAAGTCCGGAAATGCAGATACCTCAGTTTCCGATCACCGGCATAAATACGTCACTCATCGCGTACAGAAGTGTGACATTATAAGGTGATGCAAATTTATTAATAAAACTAATACATGTACGTGTCAGCAAGGTACAATTTTGTATGTACTGTACAGTAAAGTAGTAGGAAATCCATACTGCAGTAGGACATTATGAAGAAGAAAAACACAAAATAATGTTCTAGAAATACAAAATGTCAGTACTAATACTTATTTATACTTTCGCGATGTTTCCACCGTCGGCAGCAATACACATCTGTATTCGAGCTAGAACTTCTTTTTGGACGTTCTGCAGCATTTCAGGTGTTACGTTACTGAATGCTTAGATAATACGGGGTTGTATAAAATAGCCATACACGTCCAAATGTAAGGCCACACGTCGCAGTGATGTCTCTCGTACTGCAGTGCGGGTGGGCTAGCGCATAGGCCAGGATGTCCACTGGCTGTACGTGCACACCTGCAAGTTTCGGCCTACCTGAACGGGAACGACTTGTAATGCTTCCAATTTCTCTCAGCCGGCGAACGACATTGATGATAGTAGCCGCAGTAGGATGAGAACGATTAAGGAAACGTAATGCATATTGGCGTTCTGCCTCTCTTGCCCGACAACCGCATTCCTGGTACAACATAACTATCTCGCAGTATTCCTCGTTTGAATCCCTAGCCATGTGTAGACTCGAAGATCCAGTCCACGCAATGTCTGACAAACCTTCCCTGACAGCCAATTTATGCTTCCCAATGAGGTATGACGTAGCGTTGCCATTTGCATACTTTCATCCATTCTTCCCTGTTTTGCAAGCAAAATTCGTTTACATATTTTACGTTTTGTGATGTCATTCGTAAAATATTTATGCAGGTGATCGGATACCGAGAGATCTGCATTTCCGAACTTCCATTGGAATTTTTGGTGAATATAGGGCGTCATTTCATACTAAATCAGAGACACTCTAAACGTTTGCTATTGACATTTTTTACGCTATCTCTTGGTTCCCGCGATAAGATCGCTAACTTCCAAAATTCGCCGCTAGGAGTGCTGGAATGGGTCTCATCTGATAAAACATAGTCACTTTACTATGTGTATCACGTCTAACTGGGATCATCAACTATTGATGTTACTGCTCAAGGCTGCGTCACTCCTCATCCGTCAACGTACAGGTAGTGTTTCATATTTCTTTTGTTGCTAAACGCCGACCCCTAACGATTCTTGTCGGAAAAATTTCCAACTGGAATTTCGTGGGTGTACAATCTCATCCACTCCTTTCGTAGTGTCTTGTGTGGAACACTTTGACATGTAAATAAACAAGCGTTAGATGAGAAGTCATTTGATTTGTCTTGCTATTAAGTTTCTTCAGCTGCTAAAAAAACAAATTCGTGAGTTTGCAAGAGTTCCATTGTTCCATTGAAATGAGTAAAGAAACGGATAGATGAGATCAACTAAATTGTAATTACCACAACAATAACCAACTCTCGCAGAAGATTGTTTTTTTTTATTAAATTAAAATATTTATTACGCAACCAAATTCTTGTAGGTTAACAGGTTTTAATTGCGTAGTCCGTATGCACTTAAAAAACCCATTAAAACTATAAATCCGGAGAAATGTAAATGATTATACAAAACATATGTAGAGAATTACAAGAATTATTGTTCATATACAATTCAAATTCTGACATTGACTTGTCATTAAAATAAATTGCTGATGGGAAACATGTGGCAATTTATTTGAATCACTTACGCAGAATTTTTAAGAAAAAAGTGTATAACAATTCAAACATGGAACATAATATGCAAAACACTGGAGGTGTAGGCACTATCGATGGCACTATCAATAGTTTTGCCCAACTATGTACATCGATAGTTTTACGTTTTAAAATGCTGTAAGTGTGAACTATTCCGTTTCCACGGATGGATTTGATTACTGAAACGATCATTTTCACACAATCTCCTTGTTTTCATTTTATTCATACTTTTGAGCCCAGCCATATTGATACTAATGACACTAATCAAAAGAATAAACGGTGATATTATGCGGTTTTTGCACTCTGTTGTTCTTCATGTTAAGTCAAGCTTAAAGCGAAAGTGTACGATTCAGTCGGATAAAGACGAAGTCAGAAGCATTGTTTTTGTTGTTTGTACTGGAAGTTTAAAGTTGCGTCAGGTGCTGAAACAGTTTTTTGTTGAAAGTAAGAATCAGTAATAATGGGTAAACGTAAAATATCTTTTGTGCAACATTATTTTTCTTATGGTTACAATAAGGTCTACGCAAGACCTTATTGTAACCATAAGAAAAATAATGTTCTTCCTTGGTTTGTCATTAAGTTCTCCCTTTGCGGGAAGAACTACAAAACGTCGGGCAATACGTCAAATCTTAGGAATAATTTAAAACGACAGCATTCAGCCTCTGTCCTTTAAAATGATCCCGGAGTAAAACAACCGAGGAAAAGCCCCTCTCAAAACTTTATTTATTCAATTTCTCACGAATTATTACCACGATTTTGCTAAACATTATAGGAAAAATGTTTTTGCATACAAAACTGCAGAATTTCTTTTCTTTAGCTTTTGTGAACGGAAACAAAAAAATCATGCAATACAAACAGAAAATAAGAATTAATGAGCCACGTATTAGCTCGTTCTTCAGGCGAAACATTCGTTTCATGACTTTTGCTCACTCACTTCGGGTGGATATCATCAAAACGTAGATTCCCCGCCCGGATGGCGCAGTTGTCTAAAGGCTGACTTTTGACCACTCGTCCGAGATGGGTCCAGATTCGATTCCCGTGAGGAATGGATGTTTTGGCTGTGTTTGTATTAGAGCACTGGCTTCTTTATTCCTTACCTGAAACCAGTGGAACTAAATTAGGGACGGGCGAATGCTTACAGCCTATCGAATTGCTCACGGTGAATGCTAAACCCCAAACCAAAAAAAAAAAAGAAAAAGGAATGGTTGGTTGCAAAGATTTTCAACAATATAGAAAAGTAAGTAAAATTTTGTTTCTACAACTTATACCTCATGTCCGACTCTTACTAAAAGCCCATGCATAAGGTAATGTTAAAAAAATTGTTTACAAATCTATTAATCTTTCACCTAATTTTTTCCATTTGAACACACATTTATACGTATTTTTAGTAAATTAAGACATTTAGTGGATACTTTTATTATTATTATTAATATTATAGGATCCTTTAATAATTGTCATTTTCTCATAATTCCAGACAGGGCAGACAACCAACTGAGAGGGTGAGAGCCTTCACAAGAGTTGCCGCTTGTTACAGGAAGCATACAATTTATTTAGAAATCACCATTTTGAACATTCTACATTTACTTAGTAAGAGGTTCTTGTTAAAGGTATTTTTGATAAAGAAAATGGCAAAATTTAGAGTAAACAAAAGAACTTCTTTTTAAACATGAAACAATAGGAAAGGGGTGTTACACAATAGTACAGGAAATACTAAAGATAAGATGAATAAACACCAAGGGATTCAGTTTTTCTTTAATTATATCATTACAAATGAATTAATTTTTTTATGCATGATATTCCATTATGGTTAGATATTTCACGGAATATATTATAATATTCGTCAGTAAATTATTGAAATCTTATTGATATGATCAAAAATGATTTTAATATCATATTTTAATTTTTCCAACAAAATTATGATACAATATCGGGATTAAAAATTATATGTGTTTAAGTGTTTAGTTTACTAATTTATACTTTTCAGTTTTATTATATTTCACATTTTTTACTAATAAAATTTTAATTTTAAATGCTTTATTCTATTATTTTATTTAGTACTTTTGTTCCTTTTACATATATTACTGGTGCTAATCATCATCATCATCATCATTGTCAACCATTATCAATCCACTGCTGGACGAAGGTCTCCCCAAGTTTCCTCCACAACGGTCTGTCTTGTGCCAGTCTCCTCCATCTCACCCCTGCATACTTTCGAATTTCATCCACCCATCTCCTATGTGGTCTTCTTCTGGGTCTTTTCCTGTCCCTTGGAATCCAATCTAAAATTTCGGCTGTCCATCGATGATCTGTCCTTCTGGCAGTATGTCCAGCCCATTGCCATTTCAGGGATTTAACTCTGATCATGATGTCTTCCACTCTTGTCATTTTTCGGATCCACGAGTTCCTCTTCTTATCTCTCCTGGTTACACCAAGCATGCACCTCTCCATGCTTCTTTGAGTTGTCTGCAGCCTTTGTATGTCTCTTTTAGTTAAGGTCCACGTCTCTGCACCATACGTAAGCACTGGAAGGATGCATTGATCAAACACTTTTCTTTTAAGACATAATGGCATATTGCTCTTGAAAATTATGCTGTTTCTTCCAAAAGCTCTCCAGGCAAGTTTTGTACGCCGATTAATTTCTTCATCAATGTGACCCTCACTTGATATCTGCTGTCCAAGATAAACATACGTGTCTGTTATCTCCAGCTTTTCTCCATCAATCGATAAATCTTCATTTCTTGTAAAAGCATTGAACATCACTTTTGTCTTCTGAAAGTTCATTTTTAATCCCACTTCTTTACTCTTGTCAGCAAGTTCCTGGATCATACTCTGCAGCTCTGATGGGGTAGTTGCAAAAATGACTACGTCATCAGCAAAACGAAGGTGGGTTAGATAATCTCCATTAATCTTTATCCCCTTGTTTTCCCAGCTCAGCGACTGAAAAACACCCTCCAATGTGGCATTAAAGAGCTTCGGAGATATGGTGTCACCTTGTCTCACTCCCTTTCCAATTTTTACGTGTGTTGTATTTTCAAACAGCCTAATCTTTGCACTTGCATTTTCATAGATGTTATTAATAATATTAATGTATGCATCTTCAATACTGCAGGTTTTCAGAGCCATTGTAACTGCTGATGGTTTCACCGAATCAAAGGCTTTTTCATAATCGATAAAAGCCATGCACAATGGAAGTTCATATTCCCTCGCTCTTTCAATTAGTTCTCTCAGCACGTGGATATGATCTATTGTGCTGTAGCCACTCCTGAATCCAGCTTGTTCTCTCGGTTGAGCCATGTCTAGTGCTACCTTCAAGCGGTGTGAAAGAACTTTAGTGAAGATTTTATAAACTACTGATAGGAGGCTGATAGGTCTGTAGTTTCCGAGATCCTCAATGTCACCTTTCTTATGTAGCAGGATCATTGTAGCGGTGTTCCAATCCTCAGGAATCTTTCCTTCATTAAGGCATCGAGTGAAAATTTGGGCGAGTACTGTTTCGATTTCTCCACTTGCTTCTTTTATGATGTCTACAGTAATTCCATCTTCTCCTGGAGCTTTTCCTCGCTTCATGTTCTTGATTGCATTTGCAACTTCTGCTGGAAGGACTGGAGGAACTCTGGTACTGGTATCTTTCATGATGTCTGGAGTGCATATATCATCCCTTTCATATAATTTGGAGTAGAAATCTTTCACTCTTGTCAAAATTTCGCCTCTATTTCTTGTTACAGAACCATCTTCTTTTCTCAGTGCCATAATCTGTTTTCTTCCCTTACTGAGATGTCCCTTTGCTATCTTTAGGCTTTGGTTGTTTTCAATTAGTTTCTATTTATTAAAAGCTCTGTGAGCTCCAAACGTTCTAGTTTCAAACTCCAGTATTCTTCTGAGATCACATTTAATAGATATTTTGGTCTGCTCAGTAGTTTTTTATTTTTGTTCAAGTTTTCCATATATTTTATTTCGTTATTGCTATTAAATAATGAATTGTTAGGTTTTTAGATTCAGAGCAGTCTAGAGGTACATGGTACAAAATGGTGTGCAGTATATTTATGTCTATAATTTAAGTACTGCTGTACCCAATCCCAGAAATATTTTGCAAAATTGCAATCTACAAATAAATGTTGAAGAGTTTCCTCTGAGCCACAGTAGTTACAGTTAGGAATAGATATTAGTTTAATTCTATACAACCATTTTCTTAACGGGGTAACATTGCGCGAAATTTTAAAAAGTAGATCCCTAATGTGAGTGCTTAGTTTCATTTTTGATTGCAGTGTCCTAATACTATGTACCATATTGGATTGCATTGTATCCACACCCAAGGCTGTTACAGAAAATATCTGACTATCATTATCTTCCTCCTCCGGAGTCTCTGTAGTTTGAACGAGTGAAAGTCTTATTCTTTAACAGTCTAAAATTATATTACTAGTGGAACAAGTCTGGAATGGCAAGACTTCAGAATGTCTCAGAAAAACCTTTTTAGTTTTTTTTTACCCTGGAGATTTCCCGTGAAGACATTTTTTTTTCAAAATCTGAAACAAATTGAGCATTTTCGTCGTTAAATGTGAGGAAATAAAGTTTTTCGGAATTACAAAGTATTGGAACATAAACAATACTTTTCCTGAAGCAATGGTTTTTTCGAAATACAGCATTGACTACATAAAACTTTTTCGAAATACAGCATTGACTACATAAAATTGATACTTGATATTTAATAAATAAACGACTTACCTATTTTTCTAAATCCAAACCAGAAATATCCCCATCGCAAACTTTCCAAATCGTGTAGAGAAGCCACACGATGAACATAGAGAAAAAACATTAAAAGTATGGAAATCTGAAAAGAAAATGTATCAGAAATAATCGAATCGAATCGAAACAAAATCGCAATAGGAAACATCGCCCAAGCAGTGTGTGTGATCGAACCAATAAGCCTAACTGGAACACCAACTCAGCAATCAGAAACTCTCCCCTGGGTCTAAGGTTTTTGTTCTGCTTTTGTGTGGCTAAGCCACACAGTAACCGAAGATACTCAATAACCGAATTATTCTCAATAACCTTTGGAGTTACAATAAAATGGTAGCGACTGAATTCAATCAAGAACACTTTTGCAAATTAAGCACGATATAGGCTATAAAATAAATTTTGCACTTTATTTTTCGTTCATACAGTTGCTTAACTGAAATGATTAACTTCACGAAAAGAGATTAAAACAGCCTCGATTTACCTTGCTATAATGTACGTTTAAACAGGACGGCACATGAAAAACTATTTACGATCAGCACCCTCTAGCGAAGAAAAGTGGCATTTTTCTTGTACGCAAATCCCCATAGAGATCAGCGAAGTGACAGAGCCTTGAGCCGTAACAATTACAGTTGATAAACCCAGTTAGCCGTGATATGTACACACTACTTCCACAATTCTAGCATTTTGCGTTCAAAAGTTATTTCTCTGTTTAAGGACTTTCTTATAACCTGTATATATACTGTATGTATGTATGTTTGCATACTATATAGATATGTATACAATATGTATGTATATAGTGCATAAGATAAAGAGATACATTAGATAGATATATAAAAGAGTTGACGTACGGGGCTTTGGGGGAGCTTAAGCCCCAAAGCCCCCGCCCCTTGGGAGCGCAGTGGACTTCTGAACTGTGTTAAAGTACCACCCATACATAAGCTCCGACTTTTCATAATGCCACGTGGGCGAACCAAAAAATCACGAGAAAGTAGCATTCACTTTTAAAATTGATCGTCGTTTAACCGCACACATGTACAAGCACATGCGCACTAAAACAATGACATATAGTACAAGAATAATAATGTATCTTAACTTCATGTTCGATGGAATTTGAAATTCCCAGATGGATTATACTTTCCAGGGGGCCTGAAAATATCGTCTTTGAGTTCTATGTATATCATTGGCGCACCCACGTAGGGGACGGGGCTTAAGCCCTCTCCAAGGATATTAAAAAGGCGTACGTCGCAAATTAAACATTCAAAAATATGATTTTACATATTTAAAAAATTACATAGTGTCTTCTTCCCAAATTCGTCACAAATTAAACATTCAAAAATATTATTTTACATGTTAAAAAAATTACATAGTGTTCGTCATAATGTCTTCTATTACACGGGGTATTTTCCCCCAAGTTCCAAAGAGATTAAGAGCGACGTACCTCACAAATAAAACATTCAAAAATATTATTTTATATGTTCAAGAAATTACATAGTCTTTCTACTACTACATGCTTTCTTATTCCCCAAACCCCAAAGAGATTAAAAGCGACGTACGTCACAAATTAAACATTCAAAACTATTATTTTACTAATTCAAAAAATTACATAGTGTCTCCTGTTACATAGTGTCCTCTTCCAAAATTTGTCACGAATTAAGCATTCAAAAATATTATTTTACATGTTCAAAAAATTATATAGTGCCTTCTATTACACGGGGTCTTCTTCCCAAAGCCCGAAAGAGATTAAGAGCGACGTATGTCACAACATTATATAAATTTTAGGCGTACACTATATATATGTACACACGTTGTGTACGTATACTATATTTATTCAGCTCCCTCCAACAAGAATTCCTGGGGCCGCCCCGGTGGCGCAGTGGTCTAAAGGCGTTGGCCTCTGATCATTCGTCCGAAAGGGGTCCGGGTTGGAATCCCGGTGAGGCATGGATGTTGTGTTTGTCTTACGGCACTGGCTATCTCCCTTCCCTGGAACCAGTGACCCTAAATTAGGGACGGGCGACTGCTTATAGCCCATTGAGTTGGTCACGGTGGTCGTTAAACCTCCAAAAAAAAAAAAAGAATTCCTGGGTGCGTTACTGATGTATATACACAAACATATTTAAATTTTATTTCTAATGAACCAAAAACGAAATATAGTTTGTGAGTTTTGCACATATACTCACACTCATTTTCCAATTTATTCGGAGCACCACCATATTATATCCCTGTGAGAAGAAACATTCAATGACCAGTAACTATTTAAATACCATGTTAATGAAAAAGAAAAGTTTTTTTTTAAATTCAAGTTATCCGACTCGAGAGTATTCAAATTTGGGCTCTAGATAGCTCGATAAGTTAGCTTAGCAGTGCAGAAATCTGGAAGAAAAAAATTTGTTATTTCTGTCAGATTTATTTTAATTATCTAGGACAAATAGAAATAATTGAATGTGGCCAAAAGTGAGACTGGAATCTTGTCTTCCAGAAATCCTCTTAAATCCTACTGTGCATTCATTTTTTAAGAGAAAATGTGCACATTAGCAGAGAACCTCTGAATTTGAGCTATAGAAACTCGCCTACCTACTAAACTCCACCTGAAATAACGTTATTGGTAAAAACGTAACAGAGCGCATTTTGTCTTTTCATTGTGGAGCTAACGAGAGACCGCTTCCATTCCGAATATGGCGAGGTCTGCAGAGATTCTTTGACGCCAACTTCTGCGACAGTCCCTCAAGACGTAAAAGCCACGCCCAAGGAGTGATTTTTTGCGCTATCTATTGCAGAAGAGGAACCCTAACACTCATTCAAAGATAGTATTAAAATGCTAGTTAATAATTTACTGACATTGAATGTTTCCTCTTAGAGGGATTACATGGGTGTGTTCCTATTAAACTGTGATTCGGTGACGCCAGCTTCTGGGACTGTTCCTCAAGACGTAAAAGCCACGCCGAAGGAGTGATTTTTTGCGCTATCTATTGCAGAAGAGGAACCCTAACACTCATTCAAAGATAGTCTTAAAATGCTAGTTAATAATTTACTGACATAAAATATTTCTTCTTAGAGGGATTTCATGGATGTGTTCCTATTAAACAGATCAATGATTATATTCCAGAAATCTTAATTCACATACCTTATAAGGTCGTCGCTCGAGCACCCCGGTATCTCCCCTTCTCTTTTTTTAGAAAGAACACAGTTAAACTAAAAGTAAAAAAACTCAGCATTGTTAGATAAAATTAAAATGTTGATGCAAAACCAACATATTTGAAAATCATGCATTTCCAGAGAAGACCGAGGGGGCCAAAACATACTTTTGCCCCTGCGGTCTAATCACTGAGGTCACGATCGTTCCCGTGACCCCCGCGTATTCGGCACCTATGCACCCATACATTGGTAATTACTAACTGCTCATATGATCAAGGGACCTAAACAAAACAGACTGTTCAGTGAATAATGTTAATAATAGGAACGTTGGGATAAAGAAATGGAGCAAGTTGCAAGCTGGGGAATAGTTATTTGTTGCATCTGCGTATTTCCGCATTGGTCAAATGAAGGTAACTGAGAAACAAGATACAAACCAGCCTTTTATGTTTGCATCTGTTTTATTTCTGCATCAGTTACACGAATTTTCTTACTGCTTCAAAAAATATTTGGCCGCTGATGGCCTAGTGGTCAACGTTCTTGAGTGCTACGGAGAGGTCTCAGGTTCGATCGCAGGCAGGTGCGAACGCTCGAGCCACTAAATATCCGCCGTGCGTCGGATGGTCACGTTAAATCGCCGGACCCCGGGTACTAGCCCCCGGTTATAAATAAGGGCGTCTTTTTACCTCGCTTCCGTGTGACTTTCCTATCGGGCACTCTAGCCTAAATCTCCCATCTTTCTGTTGGGTTAGTGCGAATGAAATGTCCGGCGCGAACGAGCAGTGGAATGGAAACACCCACAGGTGTTGAGGGTATTACGCCACAGTGTTACTGTAAAGTGCTGGCAAGGTGTCTGAAGAACAAGGTTGGGCCGCTGGTAGCCTAGTGGTCAGGGTTCGTGACTGCCGTGGAGATGACCTCAGGTTAGATCCCGGGAAGGTACGAACGTTCGAACCACTAAAAGCCATCCGTGCGTCGGATGGGCACGTTAAACCGTCGGACCGTGGGTACTGGCCCTCCGGCAACAAATAAGGGCGTCTTCCTCCCCCTTCTACCTCGTTTCCATGTCACTTTCCTATCGGGCACTCTAGCCCCAATCTCCTAGCTTCCTGTTTATAAGGGTTGTTTAAAACCTGGGGACAGACACTCCCTTCCTAAAATCCTCTACATATGATCTGATCTGATCTGAAGAACAAGGTTCAGGCGTGGTTTGTTTGGACGTAACGTGGCTTGCAAAGGAAACATGCAGACGCCCGATTTGAGATTCATCTTCCTGTATGAATTTAAACTGGGCCATTCTTTAGGAATTGCAGCTCAAAACGTTAACAAAGGGTTTGGGGAGAATACAGCCAGCGAACGAAGCATTCGACAATCATTTGTGAAGTTTCGAAGCAGAGATATGGACCTGAAAAACGGAGAACGTGGTCCCCGACCTGTTGCTGTTTCTGATGATTTTCTGTTACGTATGGTTGAAGCGGACCCCCGAAAAATGTGTCGTGAGATAGCGGTAGAGGTAGGTGTCCACCACAGGACAGTTGTTCGGTGTGTGGCTGCGCTGGGTAAGGTAAAAAAGCTGGACATTTGGCTAACGGCATGAGTTGACAACTGCCAAGAAGACTAGGAGTTTGGAAGTCTGCACGTCGCTGCTTGCCAGGAATAAACAGGAACCTCTACTGCATCGAACCGTCGCCTGCGACAAGAAGTGGGTCCTTTATGATAATCAGAAACGATCTGCACAATAGTTAAGCAAAGGCATAGCCTGCTGGACGGCATCCAAAGCCACCCCTACACAACAAGAAGATGATGTTCCTTCTCTGGTGGGCCACAGCTGGGATCATTCATCGGGATTTATTGGCAAGAGGCCAAACCATCACTGCAGAACGTTATTAGGCTGAAAAATACCAGGTGAAACTGAAATTTCCTCAGAAACAATCGGCTTTGGTCAACAGACACAGTGTTCTTCTGCACCAGCACAACTCCCGCCCTCATGTCACACAATGAACGATGCTGACACTAAGTGCCTTGGGCTAATGAGCGCTGGCTCATCCAGCCTATTTCCCGGAGTTGTCTCCGAGAGACCATCATCTGTTTCGTATCCTGGATAACTTCCTTTCCGGGAAAGAGTTCACGACAGACAACGAGGTTCAACGTACAGTTGATGACTTCTTCGGGTCTCAGCTTCACTACATTTTTTGTTCCAGGATCATGGCCTTACCAGATAGATGTCAACTATGTGTCGATGCCGAGGGTGATTATTTTGCCTAGGTAAGTTGTCCTACATTTCCGCTCTCGCCGTCCACGTGTGCTGGTCCTTTGCCGGACATTTCATTCGCACCAGCCCAATACTTCTAAGGATTGTTTAAGACCTGGGGTTAGACATTCGCTTCCTAAAATCCTTGAAATATGATCTGACTGTCAGATATCTAATGGTATGGCGCACTCTGCATACTCTGGGTTACGGCGCACTCTGCATACTCTGGGCTACACGCTCTCTGCATACCCTGGACTACGGCGCACGCTGCATAACATGGGCTACGTCGCAGTTTGCATACCCTTGGCTACGGCGCACTCTGCAAAACCTGGGCTACGGCGCACTCTGCAAAACCTGGGCTACGGCGCACTCTGGATAACCTGAGCTACGGCGCACTTTTCCTACTCTGGGTTACGGTATACCCTAGGATTCGGCACACTCTGCATACACTGGGCCACCGCATACCGTAGGCTTAGCGCACTCTGCATGCGTAACCTGGACTATGGCGCACTATGCATAACTTGGGCTACGGCGCACTCTGCATAACCCGGGCTTCGGCGCAGTCTGCATACTCTGGGCTACGGCATACCCTAGGCTTAGCGCACTCTGCATGCATAACCTGGACTATGGCGCACTATGCATAACTTGGGCTACGGCGCACTCTGCATAACCCGGGCTTCGGCGCACTCTGCATACCCTGTGCTACGGCGCACTCTGAATAACCCGCTACTGCGCACTCTGCATAACCTGTGCTACGGGATCCGACGCCCAACTCCTATACTAGTGTGGATTGCTCGGGATCGGAAACTGCGCTTCTTCAGGTATCGGAAACAACAAAACCGAATCCCTACAGAGTGGCCCCTTATCCTGTGGCCAGATGAATCCCATTTTGAGCTGTACGGACCTGACGGGAGGGTGCAAGTCCGGCTTCTACAGCATGAGGCAATGATCACGTCGTGCCAGATCGACTCTGTTCAAAACGGTGATAGTACGGGGAGCCTTCTTATGGGTCACTTTAGGTCTCTTTTGTGTATCTGCCAAAGTTCTTAAACGCTGGGCGCTATCAGCATGTGCTGGCCAACAACCTATACGCTTTTATGGCTTCCGCGCATACTGCAACTGGGACAATGCGCCACCCCTGCGCTATCACCCAGGCCTGGCTCAAAGAACCCTCATCTGAGTTTGGAACCATCCAGTGGCCCCAAAACTACCCTGATTAAATCCCTTTGGAAGCCCTCTCTGTCGCAACCACCCAGGCCTGGCTGAAGGAACTCTCATCTGAATTTGCAACCATCCAGTGGCCTCCAAGGTCCCCTGATTTAGACCCTGTAGAGGCTCAAATCCATTAATCCGAGACCGACGATGTCTCTGGCAGAGTTATTGACAATGCGACAACAGGCATGGTTGTCATTACCTCCGGCATCTGGTGGATTAATGCCTCGGCATATACAGGCTGTTATTCACGCTAGAGGACGACCAACACGCTATTAGGTAGGTATCTCTAATGTTCTGTCCATTGGGTGTGTGTTTATATATATACACACATGTGTATATAGCTGAATGGTTGTACTACGGCTCACTCTGCATGCCCTATGTTTATATATCTATATATATATACTCAAAATCAGAGTTAAAGACAAATTTTACAACCTAAAATTTAAAACCAAATTTTTAAAACAAGCAATCAGAAGATCATGACGCGCAACGCAGCTGTGATGAATATTCAGAAATTACAAACTACAAAGCAGAGACTGAAACAAAAAAATCATAATTTAACTAGGACAAGAACTACAAATTAAACTTCAGAACCCAACAGGCATGAGTAATAAATAAAATAAAATAAAAAATTGGCAAAACCAGAATGCAGAAAGTGTCGAGAATGCCGAGCCTTGGCTTTATCAAGGAAAAACAAAACTCTGCATTTTATTAGTTCCGCAAAGACCTAGTTGGAAATCGGTTTCTGCAAAGCCATAGATACAAGAATAAGTCCACAATAATTTTTAATTAATATAACCGCCCTCAGTGGTGCGGGAAAACTTTTTAGCTAAAGTTTTTGCATGCATCTATTACTTTCCTGGCCGAATCCATACTCATCATCTATCACAAAAAGCAGAAAAACGTTTTAAAAAAAACTCACAAATTTTGAGAAGTCTTAAGCAAACCAACAAAAATATTCATCCATACCGCCCAAGTGAAGTTGTAAACGTGAAACAAAGTACTAAAAGCTCTTAAATAATCTCTTTCCTTGGGGAAAAAAGCGTTTCCGAAAATATAATGAAAATAAAAATAAACGAATAAAACTTACAACAGAGACATGTAAGTAAATACGAACTTTTGCACATGCAACTTCCACGAAAACGAAACTCATAAGAACAAAAGAAATGAAAGAATGCTTTGGAAAAATGCATAAATTTAAAAAATAGTTGCAATATTTACAAAATATTCCAGGAGTGCTTTAATTGTATAGAAAAGAAGAATTTTGCGCCAACCGACTACGAAAAACAACGTTTACCACACGGTCGAGTAAACAGCTAACTGCTCAAACAAAAGGCTCAATAAGCATACAATTTCCAAGATTAAGTGAAAGAATTAACTCAAAAAGTTAGAAAAACATTTTGCACAAATGACAAATAAGAAAAAAAATGTTACCGATATTTGTCGAACACAATTAAAACAAGATAGAAAAATTGCACAAGAACATAGGCAAGAGCTTACTTACAATGCAGTGTATTCCACCTAACTCTCATATAAAATGGCCGACCACGTCAGCGCAGCACCTAACAAGGAGGAAGAGCTACGTTCCCATGTCTGCTCCGCAAAAAATGACGTTACACGCGAAAATCCTTTAAGAAAATTACGAAACTTAGAATGCAGACCTGCTTGTCCAGAAAGAGTAGAATACCTCACCAAAATACACGAAAATTATTATCAAATATACTAGTTGTATATTTAATAATTTTTTACATGTATTTAAAAACCTCAGTGTACTTCTACAGACACAACCAGTAACCTATGTATTTTAACGTAAGTTTTACCATTTTTAGGTTAGCTATTCTAGAGAGAGAATATCTAGTTTCCTTATAATATATTTTTTTATTTAATTTTTTAATAAAATTAAATACTTTTTTTGTGTGATTTTATTTGCACTATTTTTATTTTTATTTTTAATAGGGACATTTCTAGCTGTGTGGCATGTCGCATTTTCGTGCTGGAAGATCACATTCGCCCAAGGGAAGACAATTGGCATGTATGGGTGTACGTGGTCTGCAAGGATGGATTCAGAACGAATTCGGTCTATAGTGCCTTCCATAAGTATAGTGGAGCCTGAGAGTGCCACAAAAGCATTCCCCAGAGCATCCCACCAGCTTTTGTTTTTCCAGCAACGGTTGAAGAGTGTTTGTTCTCCGATGTTTCTCACCTCATACGCCAACGTCCATCCGTTCGATGAAGCAGAAAACGTGACTAATCGGAGAAGTAAATCCTTTGCCAATCAGCGGAGGTCCACTTCCGATACTGCCGTGCAAATATATGCCTTCATTTTCTGCAGATGCACCTTCGTTAGCATAGGCGCAGTAACCATCGGCATGCGTCGGAGCCCCATACGCAGCATTGTTCCCTAAACTGTCGTTTTAGACACTCTTCCGATAGCCCCTGGTTCATTCGGCTAGTCAGTTTCTCCATTGCAGCATGTCGATCGGCCCTCACACACCTTTGAATCTGACGTTCACCTCTCACATCAATGGCACGTGGTGCTCCGTAGTTTGCACGTCGCTCATTCGCAATGGCGCTATATCTCCAATCATGATACACTTTAACCAAAGCAGCACGCTAACAGTTCACAAACTGCGCTGTTTCAGAAATACTGCCACCCTTGGCCCGAAAGCCGATAATCATCCCTTTTTGCAAATCTGATAAATCGCTCCTTTTATCCATAACAGCAACGAGTGATGTGTTTTCAGAATGCCTACAGCACACCTTATATGCCCTCCAAGCCAGACAATGACACGTTCTTTCTTTCATTGGTTACGCGCTGTTAACGTCAAAAGTAGGAGGTGGCCACAATAATTTAACTCGATTGTGTATATCATTATCAGCATTGTCAACAGTTATCAATCCACTTCTGGATGAAAATCTGTCCAAGTTTCTCCCACAACTGCCTGTCTTGAACCTGTCTCGTCCATGCTACTCCAGCATGCATTCGATTTTCATCCATCCATCTCAAATGAGGTCTTTTTCTGGGTCTTTTCCTATCCCTTGGAATTCAGTCTAATATTTCAGTTATTCATCGATGGTCTGTCCTTTTGACAAGATATGTCCAGCACATTGTCATTTCAGGAATATTACTCTGATTTTGATGTCTTCCACTCTAGCTATTTTCCTTATCCGCGAGTTCTTCTTTTGATATTTTCTGGTTACACTAAGTATGTATTTCTTCAGACTTCTGTCAGTTGTATGCAGTCTTTGAATGTCTTTTTTAGTTAAGGTCCATGTCCTTGGTCCATAAGTAAGAACTGGAATGTTGCATTGATGAAACATTTTTCTTTTACGACATAATGGCATATTGTTCTTGAAAATTGTACTGTTTCTTCCAAAAACTCTCCAACCAAGTTTTGTACGCCGATTTATTTCCGCATCACGTGACCCTTGCTTGATTAGTTGTGGAATCACTTGGGGCAGGAGCGCACCCGGGAAGGTGCGGGGGGTTCCTTGGTCCGTCTTGTCCTCCTCCGATGAGGCAGAGTGTTTTGTAATATGATTCCGACACAATCCGACAGCAGAGATTCCTAAACGTCTAACTGTTCTCCAATTTTACTAATTGCTGAATTTCAATTTTCTTTATTGCTGAAATCCCGCGTTATAGAATTTCTTCTAAAATACATTCTCTGAAACTATAATATAGCAACAGATAAAATAATTGCATTTGTGGTTAACTCCTTTTCTGAAATATGTATTTTTATTAAAAGTAAAAACAACGATGAAACAACCATTTGCAGCTGGATTATTCATGAACCATCATCATTGTTAACCATTATCAATCCACTGCTGGACGAAGGTCTCTCCAAGTGCCTTCCACAACGGTCTGTCTTGTGCCAGTCTCCTCCATGTTACTCCCGCATACTTTAGAATTTCATCCGCCCATCTACCATGTGGTCTTCTTCTGTTTCTTTTTCTGTCCTTCGGAATCCAGTCAAAATTTCAGCTGTCCACCGATGGTCTGTCCTTCTGGCAATATGTCCAGCCCATTTCCATTTCAGGGATTTTACTCTGATCATGATGTCTTCCACTCTTGACATTTTTTGATCCACGAGTTCCTCCTCTTATCTCTAATGGTTACACCGAGCATGCTTCTTTCCATGCTCTTTGAGTTGTCTGCAGTCTTTGTATGTCTCTTTTAGTTAAGGTCCACGTCTCTGTACCACACGTAAACACTGGAAGGATGCATTGATCAAACACTTTTCTTTTAAGACATAATGGCATATTGCTCTTGAAAATTATGCTGTTTCTTCCAAATTTTCTCTAGGCAAGTTTTATACGCCGATTAATTTCTTCATCAATGTAACTCTCACTTGATATCTGCTGTCCACGAGAAATGTAGGTATTGGTTATCTCCAGCTTTTCCCCATCAATCGATAAATCTTAATTTCTTGTAAAAGCAATTCATGAATACAATGTATTACATACTTTCACAGATCAAAACATTTATTATAGCAGTCACGTCGCATAAGTACACATACATGAGCATAATTACTTGCAGAGCCCGACCCCTCATTCCGAATTTCTGGGTGCGCCCCGGATTTGGGGGGGGGGATCAGACTGTTTGTAACCAGAAAAGATAAGAAGATGATTTCGTGGCTCAGGAGAATGACAAGAGTGAAAGACATCGTGATGAAAGTACAATACCTGAAATGGCAATGGAGACATTGCTGGAATAAAGTTCTACCGATAGACAATTGAAATATTAGACTAGGTAACAAGGGGCAGAAAAAGACCCAGGAGAACAGAAGAACTGCAGGTGAGAGATGGGTGGATTTAATTCGAAAGCATGCCGGAATGATATGCCAGACAGACAATTGCGGATCAAATTTTGGAAGACTTTCATCCAGCAGCGGATTGATAATGGTTCACAGTTCATTCAAGACAATCACAATTGTGTACCGAATTACCTGAAATAAAAATTATGGAACCACTTTCAAAACTGACTTACATGGACTTTCTCACCTGTATGATCTACTTTTCTAGTACAACCCTACGGTCTCGATAATCCGGAATGATTTGAATAATCTTTTGAATTTCCCATGTATTTCTGAGGAATATTTCTTCCTTAATTTCTGCGGTTGTCAATGATTAAATAAATGAGGTGCTCGTGTGTTTACGCAAAAAAAGATCAGTCGTGCACCAAAATTTCAAAAATTCACATTTGATCTATCAGGAATATAAAATTTTAACATTTGGTATTTCAATATGTTAGAAGCAATTGTGTTGAAAAAATTATTTAAATTCGAATCTTATTATTCGGGATTTTATTATTTTCGCTCGATGCGACATAGAATGAGTGACCCTGAAAATTTTGTTCTCGCTCAGAAAATTAATACATGGTTTGGACACAATCCCGAAGATTATTGTAATCTGATTAAATTGCAGGTGTTTTCCTTCTATTCTTTGGAAAATGAAAATCAAATACGAAATCAGAGTATCTTACAAGACAGACTCACATCTTTCTCGCCTGTATGATCTAGTACGAGGCTACGATCTCGGAATATAATAAGAAGTATTCAAACATTTATGTTCTTACTTTTCGCTTGTGATCTAGGTAAGGCCTCGCTTTCCGTTAACGAAAGCTGCTAGGTGTTTTGATGTCCAGTTGTGAACTAACGTCTGTGCACAGGGACGGAACAAACGCAGGAACATCCACTCCGTTATCTCATTGGCCAGGATGAAAAACGCAAGCAACAAATTGGCGTGCGTGGTGATGGAACTAAGAGGTTATTACATATTCATTTTTAGTGCTGTTCGTCCTAGCAACGTGTGCAAATATTCCCTTCATATGCACCTTTAAAATGTGTGCGTGACCTTTTACTCACACATCGCGGATATCTTTAGCCGCAATATAATGCTTTTATTTTCAATCAGACTTTTTAATCGCAGTGTTTGTTAACGTTTGAGATTGTGGCTTTGCAGGTGTCATTATCCTATGTATGCACACCGCCTTCTATATATACACTGCCTGCCCAGTCGATCGTTCACCAATTGGCGGCGAGTGGCGCTAGATACGTTGACTCCGTCCTGATGTGCAGGAGACAATGATAAGCTTTTTTGTGTATCACATTATTATTGTTTCGAAATGAAAACAATTTCACACGGAAGGGTTAGTTTCTTATTTATATTGGTGTCATTTCGTAAGTTCAAATTTTCTCTCGATTGAGAGTTCGCTTAAGAAAATGAAGTTTCCGATTTAAAACGATTTATATGCAACGAGTATTCTCAGCATTTTGTTAAAGAACTGGCATAGCAGACGAGAATTAAATAGAAACATAGCAAAGGAGAATTAAATGAAATAAGTAAAGATCTCAGTTTAGTTTACTCATGTCGTATTTAAAAACGATTGGCGACTGCCAACGATTGTTACGTGAACTGTGGACAATGATAAGCACTATAGAGTCGTTCTTTTTTTAGAGCATCTATGTCATATTCTCATCACATCGACAAGTAATAATGTCATTCTTAAGTGAAACACAAAGTCAGCATTATTACATATACAGACTTCTGATAAGTACAACGTCAAATATATGGCTTAATAATCACTCATAGTATTCCAAAATTATACACAAACACGTATAGTGATTTCATTTTAAATTTAGAGTACACATTAAAATGCTTACAAACCATTTTTTTTTTCAGGATCTTACAAGTTAATGCTTATTTGTCGTTTATCTGACGGCATGAAAATTTGCAACTATTAAGCAAGTTAGGAGACAGATGCTTAGTGAAGCAATATGTATACTATATATATTATACTATAATGAGTTTCTATTGCTAGGATGAACAAAACGGCAAATATCTAGATTACCGTCCTAAATTATTTCGGCGGAAAAGTGTTAGTACCTGGAAAAAGTGCGACGTACAGATTTTAGGATATGGAAATTAATGGCAAATGGTGCAGAAATTTCATATTTTTATTGTATTTTGAAGATTTTAATCGTAATATATACGTGGAAGTGCGATACCATAAAGCGACGCTACGGTAGGCCTAACTGCAGCGACAATGTGAAACTTTGCTCCGTTGAAAGGAGGATTCGCTGCTGCGTGCAATTCCATTGCGGACGACTGCAAGTGCAAGAGCTTACGTTTTCACCAGGAGAGCAAACCACACACAGGAAAATTTCTGAAGGAGCCAAATCGGGATTGTAGGGGGATTACTTTTCAGATCTTTCGGATTACACACACCATTTTGGCAATAATCTGTGAAGTCTCCATTGAGGTGTGCTGACGTGCGTTATCATGGTATAACAACACTGTGAATTGTAATGTCACGTATCTCGTGAGTGTCTGCACATAGTTTATTTTTGTGAATCCTGGATGGTGACAAGACGATCAACTGTGATGAAGTCTTTCTCTCGTTGCCTGTTGGCTTCTGTCACTGAAGTTGCGGGTATTCCACTCCGTTGTTTGTCTGACACTGAGTTGTCTCCCTCTCGAAACCTTTCATCCATCATCGGACATTACTGATATCGATTGTTTTAGCTCCATACACCGTTAAAGTCTTCTGTGGATTTTTGGAGCCTCACATGTATTTTTTTCCAGGAATTCAATTACGGCTCGTCGTTGATTTCTGTCATTCATGATCTTTGCTTTCGATTTTGAAAACAATTTCTTCCCATATTCGTAACATATTGTAGTTTCATTAAAATCAATTAAAAATTTCAGTTATTAAAGAGGAAGTATTACTTTCATGATGCCCCTTGTAAAAGTTTTGTTATTTTATTATAAAAATAAATTTAATATAAAAAATAATGGGAGTTTTTGAGTGCAGAGTATTGTGAAATATGACTACTCGTCACGCATTGGCTTTCGCGTAAAGCTGGTGATACACTGTGGGTCGTGCGGGTGAAAACAGTTGTTCCGAAGTGTTAAAGGAGGGTCTGATATTTTGCTGACTAACACACCAGCCATAACTCCGGAAATCACTACACGATTGATATGATAAAAGCCAAGCATATTAACATAGAACCGTCTTTGCACGATTCAAACTTGTGCTAGATATCCTAAAGATAAGAAACAACAAGTTAGAAGTATATAATAGACTTTTTAGATCTTTCAGATTACACATTGAATTCATCTTCAGAAAACATTAATTGCATAAAAAGAAAAGTTACAATTTTAAAATACATATAAATATATTGCATACAACGCGCAATGCACGTATTCACGTTCTCACACGCAAATTACCGCTTCTTCTGGGTTGGGTGAAACGTTTTATGAATAAAATAATTAATAGTGAAGTTGATTTAGATTTATACAGATAAATTACCATTAACTAATACTTTCCAACTTAGAGGAATGCTTACTCAACCTTTATTACAGCATCTATGTACCAATTTGTCATTATTACAGCATCTATGTACCAATTTGTGGATAAAAAAACTTTATGACAATAGCACTCTATTTTTAAAGGAGTGGCAAGAATTGTTGCTTCGTCCCATTTAGGGAAGTGGGTACCTCCGTGAACGAGACTAGGTAGAGCTGTAGTCATTGCACTATTTTTAACATTATATTTATGTTCAGTCCATCTAGTTTTTAATGTCCGAGTCTTTCAATCAATATAACATATATCTGCATGTTCCGGGTGTACTGCGTTTACGGGAATACTGTATATTCATTGTTTATTCTGCGCTTCCGCATGGTCACGGTCTTTTCAGCACGTCTTTTGTAAAAAAAATCGTGCTTACGTTATCAATTTGTCCGTCCGTCCGTCCGTCTGTACCTACGGTATCTCTACAACTATTAGTCCGATTTGAAAAATTCTTTTTGCATTCGAAAGCTTGAAATTTGCGAATGATGATCCACCATTTCGTTTTTTTTAAGATGCACAACTTTGCCGCTACAGGGCGTAAATGCAGATGATGTCGAATTCAAAAATATGTTTTATTCCACATAGTTGCTTCTAAACCTCCGAATAAAAAAAACTTCTATCTTTCGATTCCATTTATGTCGAAGAATATTTTGGATATAGTTTCTTTTTCAAATTACGCATAGATTTTCCGCTAGGGGCGTAAAATGAAATTGCATTTTTTCCGATAACTCTTCTTCTAAAGCTCCGATTTGAATTTTTTTTTTCAGCGGATACAACTCCTGATGCACAATCTTTTGCATATAATTTTGAGTTTTTGGTAAAGAATACTTTGGCCACCAGGGGTGTAAGTGTTAATTTTCGCTTCTGATGTATTTGCCATAAAATCTGAGCTTCTAAAATATCGATTGAAAAACTTCTTTCCTGGACTGATGCCACTCACTTCGATAAAACTTTCCGGAGTATTTTCTTCCTAAAATATTCCACAGTTTCTCCGCCAGGGGGCGTAGATGTATATCTTATTTTTGTCAACATCTCGACTTCTAGGAGTCAAATTTGAAAAATTCCTTCTTTGTTGGATAGTGTTTTCCGTGTCGCATGTTTTTCATATAATTTCAAAATTTTCACGTACTTCATAGACTTTCCGCTAGGGGCGTAATGGTAAATTGTATTTTCCCCTATATCTCTGCTTCTAAATCTCCGATCTGAAAAATTATTTCTGCACCGAATAGAGCTCCTGGTGGGAAATTGTTTGCACATAATTTCTAATTCCTGTAAAAAAATGGTTTGGCCACCAGGGGGCGTAAACCTTAATTTCCGCTCCTGATGAATTTGCAGCAAAATATGAGCTTCTAAATTATCGATTGAAAGTTACATCGTTTGTAGACCGAAGCTACTCATGTCGACAAATATTTTAGAAACATTTCATTCTTAAAATAGTGCAGGGTTTCTACGCCAGAGGGCGTAGATGTATATCTTATTTTTATCAATATCTCGACTTCTAAGAGTCCGATTTAAAAAATTCCTTCTTTGTTGGATAGTGTTTCTAGTGTGACATGTTTTTCCTCTAAATTCAAAATTTTCAAGTAAATCATAGAATTTCCGCTAGGGCGCACAATAGTAAATTGCGTTTTCTGCTCCTAAAACTCCGATTTGAAAAATTCTTCCTGTATCGCATACAAGACCTGACGGAAAATATTTTTCACGTAATTTATAATGTTTGGTAAAGAACAGTTTGGCCACCAGGGGTCATAAGTGTTAATTTCTACTTCTGATGTGTTTGTAGCAAAATCTAAGTTCCTGAAAACTCGACTAAAATTTTTTTTCTTCGACCGATACCGCTCATATGGATAAACCTTTTGTGAATAACTTCTTCCTAAAATAATGTATGGTTTTCCCACCAAGGGACGTAAAGTCACATCTGATTTTTGTCGATAACTCTGTTTCAAAGAGTTCGTAAGCTCACGATTCCGTTTACAGCAATATCTGTGGGATTAAAGACCCGATTGAAAAACTTCTTTCTTCCGTCAGATACTATTGTTTTCCATACCGGTTCCATTGACTTTGAATAGCTTTGATAAATTTAATTTGTGTCCGAAAGGATTCAAAAGACGTGCTTAGTTCACCCAAAAATTCGGTGTTATCTTTCTTGTTTAATAATGGATACGGTGCTACTTGTCCTTAATCCGAAGTTCAGGTTATGAGGTCGGTAAATGTTGTAAAGAGAACGAGAGATTCTAGGAAAAAAGTCCATGGAGCCTACATATCTTGTAGAAGTATGGTCTCTCGATAACGTAGTGGCTGTCGATCTCTTCACTTTTTAGCACGTCTTTTGTAAAAAAAGATCGTGCTTATCTTATCGGCATGTCCGTCCGTCCGTCCGTCCGTTTGTACCCACGGTATCTCCGCAACTATTAGTCCGATTTGAAAAATTCTTTTTGCATTCGAAAGCTTGAGATATTCAAATGATGATCCTTTATTTGGTTTTTTCTTACGGTGTACAATTTTGCCGCTAGAGGGCGTAGATGCAGATGATGTCGAATTCAAAAATACGTTTTATTCCACATATTTGCTTCTAAACATCCGATTGAAAAAATCTTTTATCTTTAGATTCCATTTATGTCGTACAGTATTTTGGATATAGTTTCTTTTTCAAAGTACGCATAGATTTTTCGCTAGGGGGCGTAAAAGTAAATTACATTTTTCCCGATAACTCTTCTTCTAAAACTCCGATTTGAAATTTTTTTTCTTCAGCAGATACATCTCCTGATGGAAAAAGCTTTTGCATATAATTTCAAACTTTTGGCAAAGAATACTTTGGCCACCAGGGGGCGTAAGTGTTAATTTTGGATTCTGATGTAATTGCCATAAAATCGGAACTTCTAAAATATCGATTGAAAAAATTTTTTCGTGGACTGATTCCCCTCACATCGATAAACATTTTTGGAATATTTTCTTCTTAAAATAATACAAACTTTTTCCGTCAGGGGGCATAGATGCACATCTTATTTTTGTCAATATCTCTACTTCTAAGAGTCCGATTCGAAAAATTCCTTCTTTGTTGGATAGTGTTTTCCGTGTGATATGTTTTTCATAAAATTCCAAAATTTTCAAGTAATTCATAGATTTTCCGCTAGGGGGAGTAGTGGTAAATTGCGTTTCCCCCTATATCTCTGCTTCTAAATCTCGGATTGCAAAATTCTTTCTGCACCGGAAACAGCTCCTGATGGGAAATCGTTTGCACATAATTTCTAATTTTTGTAAAAAAATAGTTTGTCCACCAGGGGGCGTAAATCTTAATTTCCGCTTCTGCAGTATTTGCAGCAAAATATGAGCTTCTAAATTCTCAATTGAAAATAACGTCGTTTGTTGACCGATACTAGTCATGTCGACAAACCTTTTAGGAAAATTTTCTTCTTG
Organism: Macrothele yani; assembly: GCA_039090855.1. NCBI lineage: Eukaryota > Metazoa > Arthropoda > Arachnida > Araneae > Macrothelidae > Macrothele > Macrothele yani. The sequence goes on from CM077015.1 coordinate 97,473,166, forward strand.
AAAAATGCATGGTTTCTACGCCAGGGAACGTAGATGTATATCTTATTTTTGCCAATATCTCTACTTCTAAGAGTTTGATTTGAAAAATTCCTTCTTTGTTGGATAGTGTTTCCGATGCGAAATGTTTTTGCGATAAATTCAAAATTTTCAAGTAAATCATAGACTTTCCGCTAGGGGGCACAAAGGTAAATTGCGTTTTCTGCGTTATTTCTGCTAATGAAGCTCTGATTTGAAAATTTCTTCCTGTATCGCATACAAGACCGGATGCAAAATATTTTTCACATAATTTCTAATGTTTGGGAAATAATGGTTTAGCCACCAGGGGTTATAAGTGTTCATTTCTGTTTCTGAAGTATTTGTTGCAAAATATGGGCTCCTGAAAACTCGACTAATTTTTTTTTCTTGGACCTATACTGCTTATATGGATAAACCTTTTGAGAATACTTTCTTCCTAAAATATTGCATGGTTTTCCTACCAGGAAACGTTAAGTCACATCTTATTTTTGTCAATATCTCTGTTTCTAAGAGTTCGTAAGCTCACGATTCCGTTTACAGCAAGATCTGAGGGATTAAAGACCCGATTGAAAAACTTCTTTCTTCTGTGAGATACTATTTCTTTCCATACCGGTTCCATTGACTTTGAATAGCTTTGATAAATTTAATTTGCGTCAGAACGGATTCAAAAGACGTGCTTAGTACACCCGAAAATTCGGTGTCATCTTTCTTGTTTAATGATGTTTTCAAAAGTTGACAGAGAATATCGATAGTTTTTAGCTGTGTCCTTTATCTGTCGAGCCTGCTATGCGTAGTTTCATACTTGAAGAATGGGCAAATTATCTTCTAATATGATAATATGTGGATGAAATTTTATGTTTTAAAAAGTGTGCCGAGGTAGTTGGTATTAGAGCAAGAGAAGAAGTCGGTTTCTGAAAAACAGAATAGATGATTTCTGACGAATCAGGAGTTTGTTGCAAGAAAAAATCTGAAAATGGCAATGTCAGATTTTCTCTTACAATTTACGATTTTCCCCTTACAAATGAGGGGCAGAAGATGGCTCTCAGATTGGATTTGTTTTTTCGCTTCGGAAAATTACGGTGTCAGAGGAGCACGTGTTAATTATTTTTTCATTCATGCTTCACATCAGAGCCGAATGCAGACGGTTTGAGGACTTAAGCACAGTTTGACGTAGAACCACCTTTTATCAGCGATATCAAATTGGCTGGAATGCATGTCAGAGTGTAAAATAATAAACATCTTAGTGGCATGATCGCAATTTTAAACTACATTATGTTGCGCTTTCGTTTTGGAAGAAGTGTCAATTATGTCATCATAATTGATACAATTTTTTAAGTCATATTCTAAAAGCATTATAGATATATGAGAAAACTTTTCTTGCCCTAATGAATTTATTAAGTAATTTTTTTACCATCTTCAAAAGTACAAAAGACATTTCGGTGCAACCATTCGCTACTGGCATTGTCAAAAGCATTTTCAATATAGTTCCGACATTTGTAAATTAAATAAGGAAAATCAGAATTGTTTCGACATTGGAAATGTTGATCACCGTCCATAGTTAGGGCATTGTTGTATATCCATGGAACTGACAACAGCTTTTTTAATGAATTTTGAAAACTGAAATTTTTCGTCTTGAAATTGGGTTATATCTATGTCCTCTTTGTACTTTTCTATCAGTTTTGAAGCAGATACCCACACTTCGTCACTCGTCATCTGAATGATGATAAAAAAAGCAAACATGTCTAATCAGTCTTCATAGATTTCTAGAGTACGTCGAATTTCAGAGGTTCACGTGTCACGTGTAATATAAATGATTTCTGCAATGAAATGTTCACTGCCTGTCAGAACAATTTCGTTTTCCTTAGTCTTATCAGAGAAGGTTTTCTTTTCTTCTATCGCTATTTTCTATCTTAAATGTATCGTTGTCGACCAAAGTTTTGAGGTTGGCGCCTATGGATTGAATATTACTTCTCAAACTTATGATGAATGCATTTAATTATTTAAGTGAATTCATAGCTTTCAAAAGAATCGGTTACGGGATTTTGCAAGTACTTGCTCATTGCATTAAATATTTGTAACACAGTATTCCAAATTTGGTAAATCGAGTTGTTTCATACTCCTGGAATTTTTTCAGTAGCCCTTTCCTTTCTAATCGACATTGTGGTTTTTCATCTTCATATTATTCAGTGTCCATAAGCGCATTTTTTTATGTTTACAAAACTGTACTTTAATGTCAATGTATCATCAGCTGTTGCTGACCACCTTGTGTGATTTAACTTTTTCAGTTTTAAAAAGTCAGGTGCCAAACAGACATCTAGAATGTTATAGCGTCATGTTGACTTTGAAATGTAGGTATACGAATTATCTACAAAATAAAATATTTCACTGCTTTTAACCAGGAATTGGATGCCGAACTTCCAATTATGTTTGGTGAGCGACTTGCACAAGGAATGTAAACTGCAGTATGACTATGACTTCTTATTCTGGTCTATAGCCTTATATGCACGGGATATATTACTGACGTATTTGCTGCGTTGTCGTACGCTTGCCCTAAGCTCTTTAATGTCAAAAGACATATTGTCTAATTCTTTAGTACAACTTCTTTTAAGTGTGCAGCTTTTTGTTTTTCAATCATAACAACTCGAAGAAACCATTCTCTGATTTTTCCATTTGATGCGACATATCTAAATATAAATACAAGCTGATCCTGATTGGATATGTCCGGTGTCCAATTTATTGCAATTGACAATTATTTGGAATATTTCAATTATTCATCAATTTAATGTTTTAATTTGTCTCCCATTAAGTAAATGAACTCGTCACAGGAATGATGTGACAAATTATTAGTTTTCCTTGACCACAGTTTCCGCGAGTTTGTAAATTACTCCGTAAAACATCATCAAATTCACTCAGATATTCTGAACTGGTTAAGAAATTTCCGTTTCTTTAAAACTGAACATTATCGCTGCACCTCCTAAATGTCAATCTTAATTTACTAACAAATTTTCCAGTTGCAGTGGTCATTTTCAAAAATTCTTTCTAATAGTGCAGTTCCGCACAAATGTACTTTGCCAATTCAGTGTCAATACACCCGTTACTGTACATCTCTTTTTATATGAACACACGGCTTTGGTATGGTTGGGACTACGCTCATGCTGAAAAAAGTTTAGGAATACACTCACGGACAATGACATTTGCGCAACAAGAAGGCAGCATCGGATTGAACTGAAAATTTATGAACGTAATAATACAGATGAGTGATACACATGATGGCAAAACCAGAGTTGCAGGACAATTAGAGAGGCATCAGTAACACGCAATTTGGTCATCTTCAATAGTGGGTCCCACCGCCACGCTCGGCGATACACGCTGCATGGAGGCAAACAGACGCCTGATATTATCCTGAGGCAGATTATCGCCCACGTGTTGGACGGTGTGTTCCAATTCCCTGATAGTGCGACACGGCGGCAGTTGGAGTTTCAATAGGTTGCACACATGCTCGATAGGGGACATGTCCGGGGAGAGAGCAGGCTATGGAAATGTCGGGACATGACGTAAACAGTCCTGGGCAACTTGAGCCGTGTTCTTGCGGGCATTATGCTGTTGGTATAGCGCACCTGGAATCCCGACCAGGAATGGGAGCACATGGGGCCGTAGGATCTCATCCACATACCGCTAACCCGTCAATGATCCACGAACCACTACTAGAGTTCATTGGCTGTCGTAGGCAATGGCTCCCCAAACCATAATGCCTGCTGTGGGGGAGGTGTGTCGCTCGATAGCGAGGTTGGGATTGTGCCGCTGACACGCAGATGTTCACACCTGGACACAATGATAATTTGTCCCCAAAACGAAACGGCATACTTCGCTAAACGCCACACGTCGCAAGTCTGTGGCATTCCACGTCGCTTTGGCATGTCACCACTGCACACGGAGCCGGCAATTTTCCGGTGTTAATGGCAGCACAGGTAAGGGTCGCTGGGTTCGCAGATTCACTTCCGCGAGGCGTCGGGAAATGGTAGTGGGCACACAGGAACCGCTACGTATTCCTGTATATTGGACAGGGTCCCCGTGGTATTCTTTCGTGCTTCCCGCATGATCCGTCGTTGCCCTCTACCGGTGGTCCTCTTGGGCCATCCGGAGCCGTTTCGCCGTGTGGCAATACCGTCACGTGTCCACTGGCTCCAACACAGTCTGGCGATATGGTCAGAACGATCCATGTGCCGGGCTATACGGCGCGCCGACCACCCTTCAGTTTTCAGCACTACTATCAGGCCTCTCTCAATGTCCGTAAGTTGCGTCAATCGACGTCTCTGTCTTCTATCCGGTATTCTTGTCACTCTGTACTCTTGCTTACGTCTGCCCTGCTGTTCGCTTTCCTTCGGCATAGAATACATGCCGATTTATAAGGCTTCGTACTTGCAGTGTCACCACAGGGTGTGGGCTCATGCGCAATCGCACCAAACGTGAATCATTTGCATACCAGCACGGACTCTAGCTATTTGCAAAGTTGTGCGGTTGTAGCATGTTTTCTTCAAGGTGCGCAAGTTTATTGTCCGTGAGTGTATTTCTCCGGTCATTACATCACGTTTTATTTTATTACACACTAAAACTTTCATGAAAAGTTTGAAAACAAAGCAATATACTGATTTGATTATTTCCGAGAATATCAACCACTCCCGCTTTCTTTGGTTCCATTACTTTTGAGGAATAAAATTTCGATCCATCAAAACTGCTACAATATTCCGAGTCTGGACTTTATACACGGATTTCAAACATTCAATGTTACCAACGTTTTTCGGTTTATTAATGAAATAAAGAATGCAGTATCATTTGTGTATGCCCTCGTACTTGAAGTATCAGATGGTATGCTCAGTTTACCACATTGATATCTGTTTCCCTTGAATTTGTAGATGCAGTCTAGGTATAAATTGTTTCTACATTTTCTCTTTGGTTATCTAATTTGTTTTTTTCACTGCTTTACACAAGTAGTTCCTCATGTATTAGTAATAAGTCCACCATCTTACTTTCTACTCCACTTTTCTCTTACTCCTTATGCGGATGCATAGGTTGTCTCCAAAACGACTCAATATAATTTGCTTGGGCTTGAAGAGCTTGTGCTTCTAATTGTTTAAGTTTTGACGTAATGGAGTCAAACTTTTTATTATTTTAGATACACATATAGTCAAGCTCCCCAAGAGAAGACCCAAAACAAACTACGTATGCAACGAACATACGCACTGTTATGATGGGATCGCACAGCCGAGTCGATTAAGGAAGGCTTTGATGGCGGGAGGAAGGAAAGCACTTGACGGCGCGACGTGGTAGCCAATCAAAATGACTGATTTTCTTCCTTCTCAGATGCGCGATATAGAATGCTGTAATCCCTAAGTATTTCTTCCATCGTGAGCGTAGAGCACACCGCCGGCATTCTGAAAAGAGAACTTGCGAAGCACACATTTCAACTTCAGTTTATGCCTTCAGCAGCATCAAGAAACTCGGCTAGCTCCTGTTGCGCCTAATTGCAAATCGAGCACTGTTCTTCTTCAACATAAAGATTTTTCTTCTCCTAAACGTTTGACGTTTTATTTCATATGATTCACACACATACATACACTGAATTTGCAGATGCAGTCGAAGAACAAATTGTTTCTATATGTTTTCGTCGTTAATATAATTTGTTTTCTTCACTGGATTCTACAAGTAGCTCGTCATGCACTTGTGGTTACACACACACACACACACACACACACACACACACACACACGCACACACACACACACACTCAAAACTTGCTTTCAAATAGAAAAGCTCGTCCTTTCAGAAATTAAGTTGCCTCGACGATGTCCATGTACTAATATTAGAACATAGATCAAATGGATTTTCAGAGGATTAGTGAATGCATTGCAATAGATTTCACCGTTTTCGTAAACCAAAAAGTGTGGCCACTACTATGCTTGCTTTTTGGCAATTCATTCGGAGATCTGAGATTTTCAGAGTGAGCATAATACAAAAATATATCAGTTGAAATAGCGAACAATCATCCGAGATATGTTCTAAATCTGTTTGTCTTACTTTGTCTTATATTTCTTTTGAGGAATATATCTGAAAAGAAATGCGAGTACCGTGACTCACTTTGTCTACAAAAAAAATAACGTATAAACCTTGAATATTCATGAATTTGAGCATCGAGAAAATTATGTGAGCAGGATTAGGGCTTGTCCGGTTCAGACTCTTCTAAGATGCTGAATTCTTACTGGACGGATCGAAGGCATCGGATTCATCGTTATTATTAAAGTCACCTGTACCTTCCATTCTCATTCAGATTTTTCATGGGTTCTGTGTGCTCAGGGCTTTCATCTAAGTGTTGTTATTATATTATAAATATTTAAGCTCCGAAATATCATAGCTCTATTTTTACTCTTTGCCTCACTGTTTAACCTGCTGTCAAGGAAATAATATTTAATGACTATTTAAGTGTTAACCCAGTGCTGGTTACTACAATGTATTTCAGACAGCTGTTATCGTCATCTTAAAAATATTAATCAGTTTTTGTATCTCACTTACTTCAGTAGTTAACCTTTAGTGTCCGCTCATTTACATCCATTGACAACTTGATTTTCACATTTGGGCTATAACTCGATTTCATGCTGCACGAATCCTTGGAACAAGTTGATTGAGCCTGGAGAAAGCATTTGATTGTACAAGCTGCCTTTATATTATTCAGCAGGGAACCAACTCAAAACAATACCAGAGAAGAATGGCAAACATTGAACCGCTTTATTCTAATACCACGTGCTGTAATGAGAGCAATGAATTAATTAACATGAGAAACGAGCAGTATGTGTGCAAGTGTGTCGACAAAAGACGTCATCGCATTAGAGTAGACTACGGATATTTCACTGTAAATGTAGTAAGTCAGATTTGAATTTGTGTTCCGCCCATTGAGAATTTTGGCTGTGTTTCCTAGGTAATTGTTACAAAAACAATTTGTAGAGGGACCCCTTAAGGTTCTTAGATTCGGTGGGTTAGTCGTAAGAGATAAAAAGGCACAGATCTTCCCTAACTGTTGGGCACAGGACTGTCCTGCATCTCCCAGTAGATTCCAGAATTTCTTTCATTATGACGTCACACATATCTAATGGGGAAAATTGAAATTTATACCGAATTAGTCAAGCGTTTGTCAGTTCACACTGGATAGGACTGCCACTCACTGCTGTAAGGTAATTGCTGTGTAAAAAGGAGGCTGTTGTCCTTGTTTCTTTAATACGTAAGTAGTCACAAAAATTGTACTTTCAGAGTAAATACATTTTGTGTTTTAGCATATCAAATTAATTAGGGGATATAAGAATATTTCACGTATAAACAACAAAGACGACTACAGCTTTCCATATTTTTTAGATTAGTTTTTTTTTCTGATTTTTGTGAAGTGCTGCATAGTACTAAAATATTACAACACTGTCATACAATCTATTTCAACCTATTAATTTCCAAAATACAACTCGTATTATGCAGTATTTTATCGCAAAAATAATTTTAATTTTTTTTTCAAAATACATACTTAATTTTGCGCTGCTTGTTTTCCATTTCCTTACGGAATTTGATGTTTTTGCGAAAAACAAAATTAGAACTTGCTAATTCATTTGCTATTTATATCACTGAGCACTATACATTGTGTAAAGGGTTTGAGAATCTGATAATTAACATTTTCTCTTATATTTTGCTCTCTGGGGGAACAGATTCGTACTCTTTTAAATACAGCACAACTGAGAGGAATAGGAAATATAAGAGATCTGAATGTGATGCCTGATGTAAGAGAGATTTTCAACAGGTTGATGTGGTTGTCCGTGAGAAAGTGATCGCATGAGTGAACACAGTCCTGTGTCCTTCGCTAAGTCACCGATTAAATTTCGTTTCTTATAAGAGTAAAACAGATTTTTATAGACGTGAAGTTACGTAAGAGAACGAGTTTGGTTTGCCAGATTTTGTCTCATTCATAAAATGTTAATAAAAATTCTAAATTCGAAGAATTGCAAACTATAGATAATACATTAAAGTTTAATCAAATACGTGCTTCTATACAGATAGAGCTCACCATATGTCGGGAACATATGGAGGGCTCTATTTGATGATGAAAAAACAAAATTTTTATGTTTAACCTTCAAGATTTCCTCGTGAATTGCTGACAAAAAACAGAACTTTTTTTGTAAATTTCGTTTCCCACTCAGATGCTCATTTGAGACGACATAATGTTTGGATAATTTCATAAAGTTTTAAAGCGTAATTTCTTGAGCACCATGGTTTTTAAATTGGTTCAAACTGAAATGTTTACGCAGCGTTGGACAAGGCTTGCTCTAAATTTCAGAAAAACTAAGAAACTCACTGAGGATAGTCGATAAGGGCTTGTAATGGCTTTTAGACAGAAAGAGGGATATGAATTGGTTATGGAGGAATTCAATTGCGAATATATTAATTACTTCTATATATCAGCATTTTTTAGATTTAATGTGTTCATTCGAATGTTCTATTAATATGCAATGACAATATCGAATTTGCACTATTGGCAAAGCAGTACGTTTTGAAGTTGAAGAAAGTGTGTCCCACAGAAAGCAGAGCAAAAGCAATAAATTTAATTTATATCCCAGTAATTTTCACTAATTCAGAACTTAGCGTAAGTTGGTGAAGGCAATGAACTATAAATTGATGAAAGCAATGAATAATAAGTTCATGAATGCAGTGAAGAATAAGTTGGTGAAAGCCTTAGAATAATTGGTGACGGCAATACATTTTTTGCATTAAGAAAATGAGTTCATCTGATTATTATTGGCAAACTAGCTTTCAAATAACATCTCCAAAACTGAAAAAGAAACTTGTCTCCTGATTGGTCTGGAATAGGAGAATAATGTTACAAGATTACTATGTATGGTAGATATACTACAGATATCTATGACGAATGGTGAATATCACCTAACAAAATGAGGTGGAGTGCCTCACATGCATGCAATTTGTATTTGTTCTGATGCTTTTGGAATGATTCATAACCAATGCTCGATAGTGATTTAAAGGTGAAAAACAGTTATTTGTTCCTCTGGTATATCCCATACTGTGGAGCTTTAGCTCATTATATGATGTGAGCTAACTTTTTAAAATCTGTCTTTCTGGCCTGTATTCACCAATATTGGAAAATGATACTCGAATCTTGAAATATAATAAATGAACCAAAACGCATCACAATCGGTAACTACAAGGAATGAATCAAAATTTATTGTATGACAAGGAAACAACGAAAATTTGGAGTATTTTTATATATGATACAAAACTAACCGTAATTCAGTCATATGTATCTCAATCTACATTACGAAAATTGATTGCAAAGAAAATGAAATATCAAAGTAAACGCTCAGCGAGTACTTATTTTCAGAAACGAAATAAATTCAGCAGGGGTGTCACCTGCTTTTATAAAAAAAATATGTTTTTTCAGCAAACACCTGCTGTAGATCAATGGCATAACATTGAGAATTAACATTATTTTGAAATTTTAGATCATGGAAAATTGTCAGGGTAAAATATAACTTATTTTGCTTGCCCTAATGCAGTAGATAATATATTTCTAGACGAAAAGTAAACTCTGAGAAATTTCATACTTTGATAGCACGTTTGTTTGAAATGACTTTTTTTCTGCTCTAATTGTGTTATCCTTCCCGATTTTTCATCACTATTGACTTGAATCCCTCCAATATTTCCTCAGCTGTCTGTATTCCGTCTGGTAAGCATTATCTTTCAGCACTCGAAGACTCATCACTCAATTTTGGTTTCAATTGATCTCTTTTTTATTACATAGATTATCCGGTGGAACACCACACTTATTTGCAACTTTAAATCCCCCTTACATTTCCTGATAAACGATTTTCTTCAGTTTTCACACCAATGGTTAAGTTTGGGGCTTGTTTAAAACAATGATTTCCGGTTTTCTTAAGAACACCCTTTATATCTTTCAGCAGCTGTCCAGTTGAAGTGCAACGAAATTTAGGAAATGCATCCAACCTATGTTTTGTTGCCTATATGAATCTTCTTGCACAATATTAATCGAACAACTGGGTGACATACCAAAGGAGATTAGGAATCGCAGTCATGTTTTCCGTACCTAGCGGGGCCTCATTTATCTAGTGTCTTGATTGGTATGAACAAGATTGAAGCCGCCCCAATACACAAAATGTCTGAACGCTCACGAGAGGAGGAAGAGCCGCTTTGATATTCATAAATTATGTCTTGTCGCCTGAAATCAGAAACTTGGTTTTCTCATCATCGATAGCCTTCATTACCTAGAGCGAGCTCTATCTCTGCAGAAATATACCGTCTATTTTCTTGAATTTTAATGGCTCATTAACTGTTCGTTGTATTTCCAGGTTAGATCTCCCCTTTTCTTAACATCATTAGAAATTTTATGATTAAGGCATTAATTTGGAACACAAATTCCTGGTATTAAATGATTTCACATCAGCAAAAATATATTTTCTCTCACGTGAAAAAAAGAAACTTCCTCGTTGACAAAATTCTTTGTGATCGTCCATATAGTCACTTTGTCATGGATGATAAAGCGGACCAATGGTAAATCACTCTAACATAAGAATTCACATTAGCGTCTCACACTTTTCTAATTGTTATCATCTCTGCTATAGCTTGAACAACAGTAGAACTTTGAAAACATTACAAAGCAGAGAACTGAATATCGTCGAAACTGTTAACTTTATTTCAAAACCATTTGAAACATGCATGGTGATTTGTTATATCACTCTAAAGGAAACATACATAGTTTAATATTTATTTGGCGAAACGCCAAATTCAAGCAATTTTTAAAGAACGGAAGCACCATAAGATTTCAATTTTTAGCATTTATATGTATTAAATGTTCTTTACAAATTACTGTAAACTTTGCTTCAACTCTTTAACGGCCATAACGTTCAAAACGCTCGTACATACAAACGCCGATAGCTGCCGGAATGCCTGTCTGGAATGAGTTAGATTTCCTACCTTTATTAAATTTTCACAACCTACGAGGGATCAGCAGAAGTCAAGGTCAGTCACCGTTGTTGCTACTAAACAAAGAAGTGAAAAACAGAGTTTGGGGAGATATGGTATTTAGAAGGATTCTTGATTTTAGAGTCATGGTCCTTTACGATTTAAAACCTTTTGTGGAATATATAATAAAAGCTATTTTCAAAAAATACAACTGTCTTGTTCTCGTCAAATTTGATTCTATTATTGTAATGTACAAAAAAACAAGAAATTTAATATGAAAGAGAAAATATTCAGAAACTTGATTCGTTGTTGAAATTTATGCGTACACTTTTTTTAGAATACACTGATATTCATTCGGACATTTCGTATAAGGGATAAAATGTATTTACCTTGAAAGTTCAGATTTAGTGACTTCATTTACATAAAAAAATCGACACAGGTTTCTTTGCATTGATTGAAAATTCTAACGTCACGAGATAATTGTTATTGTTTCAATGTAATCAGACTACATAAAAGCTCATGGACCTCATTAAAAAGCATTCTTTTATATCCATGTACTTAATTACATTCTTGAAAACATTCTTTCTTTTACCCACTATTTTATGTGCCTGTGAGTAAGGCACCCTTTACGGATTTTCTTTCTCTGGAAGACAACTTCGAGCTACACTACCTCTTGTCCATGATATATTTCTCCTCCTACGAATTGTTTCTTAAAAAAGCCTTGTGTAATGCCCTCTTGATATTTTCTCAGAAATAAGAAGTCCAACAGATTATTTTAATTCTGCTATATCGACATGTGAAGCCGTGATTCCAGTATTTCCTTGTCTCGTATATTAGGTATAGAAAATTCTTGGATTTGCTGGTATGTGTTATTGAAACATCGGCCTCAATGTATTGCCTGAAGACTACTGTTGATATTTTATCAGTTATAAGAAGTCTAAGAGATTATATTAATGCTGATGTACCGACATGTTAAGCCACGATTCCTATATTTTCCTGTCTCGTATGTTATGTATGGAAAAATTGTTTGATTTCTGGTATGTGTTTTTGGCACAAAGGCTTCAATGGGCCGAAGAGCTTCAAGGCCACTGGCTAAAAGTAAAAATAAAAGGAATAATTTGTCCTTTGAGTTCAATGTCTAATTTACCACCCTAAATACAAGAAATCGTTGCAAGCTTTCGTCTACGGGACGGACCAGAAGAAATAGTGTTATAAATCTGCCATATGATCAGCCGTCATTTTGTTATGAAGGGAATATGTTACAGTAATTTTTTTAACTACCCTGTGTTACATACAAGAAAAATGTAACAGCTATTAAATATTCAGCACTTTGAACCCGTATTAGGAAAAATTAGAACGCAATAAAAATAAAGAACACAACGGACGTTTGACACTAAAGCATACAAACGTTGAATTAATGTGATTTCTATGACCAACCACAATACGTTTATCAATATTACGCTACTAATTTTCAAAATTGATACACGTAGAAAGTTTCGCACTATTCAAACGAAATTTACCTCACATATTCATTATGTTACAGGAGATAACAGATTTTATTTGAAGAGCCATACAAGATTTTCATGGTTCAAAAATCTGTATCAGATTAAGCCACCGCCAGCAACAATAACAACCTCTACAAGTCGTGGCAGTGAATGGAAGATATATTTGATATCGTCCTGGGAATAACCTGGCACGCTGCTTTTATGCAAGAACAGAGTTTATTTAGATGCGCCTGACTGGCCAAAATCTTAGTTACGATGTCTGAGACATGCTGTATCGGTGACAGATCCGGCGATCCTGCAGGCCAGGAAAGAAGCTGAATTAGTGGTCATTGAAGAGGTCTTGAACATTTCGGACAGAAAGTGGCCGAGCATTTTACTTCTGCAGAACAGCGCCAGAACAACTCTAAAGGAAGGGCATCACCTCTACCTCTAAATCCAGCATCTCTCCTTCGTACATACGTTCCTACTCAAAGTCTCTCAGGTGTTCATAAGGCACATTTGTTTTTCGCGACGTGGCATGCTCAGACACGAGAAACACTCTTTGGACTCTATGTCTGTAATTCACTAATTGCAATATCTCGTTTGAGCCAGCTTTTTATCTCCAGGACCGGAAGGTCAAACAACACTGCTCTAAAGACGCATGAGAATTTTACTGACATTTTAATCATTTGCATGTCCCAACCTGATGAATATATCCATCAGTTTCAAGCTAATACCAGTAACCTTTCATGCTGTTCCAAGTTTCACAAACAGTAGAACGTCGGTTTGTGTAATGCACAAAATTCAGCAGTTTACGATTTCATTCTTGCATTTCTGCCTTTTGAAACACTATTTTTCATGTATATGAATGAGCAATGCAATAAATAGTTAAATTCCCGAAAATACCTTATTGGTGTTTTTCATTAAGTATAAAGTTGAGGGATTCTATGAATCAATTCTTCGACCGGTATTCCAAGTGCGGGCAGTGGAGTCTATATAATCCGATATTCAATGAAACATTTCGTTGTACTTCAGTATATTCTAAAGGAGAAATTTCCTCATTATGACTTAGAAAAAACCTTTTTTATGTAGTTTGTCAGGCTTTGGTGCTCGCAGGGAGAACGGAATTTTTATGATCAATTCCTCACATTTTAATGCAAATCCCGCTGCATACAGATACATTTTACGTTGATTCATTAAAGCTGGATAAAGCCATTGTATGTATAGAAAGCGCCTAAAACAAAAGAAAGTCTTGCACACTCCATGAAAGATGGACGGAGTCCTCTGTTCATTAGCAAATCCTTATTTAAAAACTAAAATGTTTTATTTCACTTTAATTTCAAAACGCTCCTTATATGCAACGCATCCTAGCAAAAGACGAAATGCAGACGAAATTGGTAGAATTTGTTTGTCTAAACAAAGGGACTCATAGTCTTCAATATTCTGCTTGAACCTTTCTGTAACAGCAGTAAAGACTTTGAACTATTTACAATCTTTCTCTGTTTAAGAGATCTTTGAGAAAAAGAGTACAATGCGCTAGGAGAAACCGTTTCTATTTCTGTAAAAACAAAGTATTTCATCCTTTCTTCCATATTTTTATTCATAAGGCGAAAGACATTCATATGTTATACACTCTCTACCAACAAGTAATCGGACACCTGTGATAGCAAAGGAAAACGAAGTTTATTCACCTTCATAAGTTGGTGGAGCCTCCACGAGCGGCGATTACAGCTGCGAACCTCTGGGGCATACTCTGAACCAGGTGTTGTACGACGGCTAGCGGTATTTTCTTCCACTCGGCTTGGAGAAAACAGGTCAGTTCCTTCACAGTTTTCGGACGGTGGGGACACCCCACCCCTTAAGTCGACGCTCCAACTCGTCCCAGACGTGCTCGACAGGGTTAAGCTCCGGGTTCTGCGCAGGTCAGTCCACTCCATTAACGCCATTGTCACCATATCAAGCCAGGGTGGACTCGCAACATGACAGGTGGCATTGTCCTCCCAAAAGAAACATGGGTCCACCCCGTAAAACTGTCACAACGTAGAAAGCGCATGGTCATCCAAAATGGTGCAGTAGGTCTCAGCGTTGAGTCTACCAGAAATTGCGACCAAGGGTCCAGTGCCATACCAGGAGAAACACCCCCTTAGCATAATTCCACCGCCGCCGAACTTCACAGTTGGCCCAATACATTCCGGCAGGAGGCGTTCTCCAGACAGATGCCAACCCAGACCCTGCCATCCGAAAGGTAGAGGGTGAACCTTGATTCGTCGTTCCAGGGAACCTGTTTCCACTGTTCCACGTTCCACTGTCGACGTTCTTTGCACCACGTTAGCCAAGCAGCGCTATTGGACTTGGTGATCAAAGGCTTATGGGCGGCAGAACGTACATCATAACAGAGCAGATGGGCTTCCTTACAGATGGTATTAATCGAAATAACACTCCCGAATGCCTGTTGAAAGTCCTCGCGGATGTGGCCCATCGATTTGGTGCGGTTCTTTCGAATTTCTCTAGCTAGCACACATCGGTCTCTAACTTAGAGTTTTATGGGTCTGCCGGGTCGAGGCACATTCCGACAGTCACCTCTCATCTTCTACTTGCCAATCACGTAGGCCACTGTCGATTTTGTGTACATCAACTTGCTGGATATATCACGTATGGATCGGCTATTTCTGTTATTTCCGACGATTACACCTTTCTCGAAATGAGAGAGCTCCGAACTGCGTGGCATCTTGCATGCGATTGGTTGCGTTGTTGTTTCCCACTTGATATTTAACGGCGGCGGCCTTGACGTGTATCAGGACCGCAGATATCGTCGATTGCAGGGGTGTCCAATTACTTGTTGGTAGATAGTGTATAAATACAAGCCGGCTTCCTCTGTATAAGATGATACAAGTGTGGTTGTTTCTTCGTTTTTCTCGTAGCGCCACTGATTTGAAAGCAAAATATTAGAAAAATGTTTAATTAAAATTAAGATGTTATCTACATTCAGATTGTATAACAGTGAAACAAATTGTGCTATGTAATAAGTTATTTACGCTGTACTAGAAAGGGCTAAATAACATATTTCAGAAGTAACTCACATTAGTTATATGATTACAGCTGGAAAAAACAAATATGTGAACATCATCATTATGATCAATATAAATGAAAATACTGTACCATTGTCTAAAAATGAAATTATTAAGCAAAATATGCAATTTTAAAGATATTTGAAGATATTGTGAATGCACTTCTACACATGGCCTGCGTCGTCTGCTGCGATAGAGCAACGCGGAATCACGGGTAATATGACGTTATTAGAGTGATATGATACTACCATCAATCAGGTGACATTAGAACCAAATTATTTTCCAACACGATGGAGCCCCATCCCACTGGCTTGCTAGATATTTCTTAGACGAAAATCTTCGACAGCGTTGGATTGGACGTGCAAAGGCACATGCCACTTACACCTTGGCGACGAAGATCTCTGGTTCTAACACCCAGTGACTTAATTTAAGAAGCTATGTGAAAGACAAGATCTTCATCCCTTGCCTTTCTGTTGATTTAGCTGACCTGAAACGGTGTATCGCAAGAATATTACTTAAGTTGATGAAGAAATGGTATGCGTGTTTGGTATGAAATCGACTACCACGTGATACATGCCGTGTGACTAAGGTGGAATACACTGAACATCTGTAAGTTGCTGTAACAAACTCCAAAAGTTTCCCTAAGAAACAATGGAACTTGAGTGTCAATATCTTAAATAGTGTTTTCCAAAGCGATGGAGCCCCACCCCACTGGCATGCTAGATTTCATAAAATTTTTGAAACTGTTTATTTCATTTGTTATTACCCTGTATAAAAGTAAGATACCAATATAAACGAAAATGCACTGATCTCTTGTATTTTAGGAAACTGGACATGAACAATTCCACTACCCTCAGATGTTCTTGGGCTCTTTCGCCATTTAAGATGGAAAGGGTTGAAATGTGTGTTGAAACGTTAGTCATTACGCGTGTGTTCCTTTTTTTCGTCAAAAGCTTAAAAAGCAAGAACTTAGAAGTTGAAGCAGGTTGGATGTATAGAAGCGAGGACACTTACATGAAGCAAATTTACTTTACCTTCAGTTAAAGGAAATTTTATTACTGAGGACTGTGGGGCAAATTACTTTGATAAATTCGGCATTCAACCACCTGAAGGCCCTTCTCTCTTCTGCTACTAGAAACTCTTGATACGATGATACGATTAAACCCTAAAACAGGTGTAGTGTCCACTCAGGTACAGTGCGCTGCGCCTTTTGAAAGGATATAATACATAGAAATTTTAGGAGCGGGAACACGGTGCCGGATAGGGAAAGTACAAAGTAAGAGTTACAGAAAAAAACATTAGAGTTTTAGGAGTATACAGTTTCCCGTTAAGAAAAGAAAATGTAAACTACTCAAGATACTTTCTTGTTGATCTCGACAGCACTTCCGAGAACGCGACGCGAAGACACAGGGAGCAGCTTATGAAAAAGAAGAAAAACCTCACAGAAAAGAAATCTGAGAAAAACATCCAGTATATCGTCAAGATGCTCTTAAGAGGGAATTTTCCGAATTTCCTCGCATTCGCGAAAATGACATTACAGACGTCAAGGATACTGGAAGATTCTAAGTTTTGGAATTTGACTTTTTTTTCCATCATTTTTGCAACGTTCGAAAAACCCTAGTTTCACTTTATCTGATGTATGTTTATTATTAATTTAATACAAAGAAACAGTAGCTATTCTAATGCTTGGAAAATATTCCAATTCAGGATTATGTTGTAATCATAGAGTTTTCGACAGAAAAATTTAAGGTGCTTGTGATTAACAAGCAAAAATGTTCTTGTACGCATTGATTTCATTATTTTCACTTTAAGGTGTGAGTATTTAACAAGCGAAAATACTGTTGTAAGCATTGGTTTTATGATTTCCGCTTTAAGGTGTGAGTGATTAAGAAGTACAGAACACTGTTGTAAACATTTGCTTTTTTTGTTTGTTTGCTTTTGGTCCAAGTGCTTTCACGGGCCAAGCAATTTACTGACTTCCTTCATGAGAAAATTTTCTTTTCCCAGACAGACTACATGGTTCACATTACTCCCCTCTTTATCATTTTTTTGTTTTTAGTCTCAATTGTTATTTGATTTTCTATCTCTTGTTCTCACAGTTTTTTTACTCCTAGAAGAAACCGCTTGAACTCACTTAGAGGGTGTAACCGGATCGCATGTATTATAAGGATGAAATTTCATTATGAATGTACCATTTCTAATCCGCAATAATGAAGTGTAAAAACTTTACTCACATAAAACAGAACGAATTCAGTTGCATGTATTAAACGCGCTTAATGGAAATTCGTAAAAGAACAAAGGTGAACAAAAAGTATAATTGAATATATTTATAAATTTATATTCTAAGAAAAAATATGTTTGTAATTATTACATAAAATATCAAGTAATTGTAAACCCTGCTTGTATTCTAATATTAAAAAATAATACACTTTATCTCTTCAAGCCGAATATTCTCATGTTTACTGGATTCAATAAAAGCGATATTATTTATGTTTCATCAGTTTTTAAAAGCCCTAATTTCAATTTTTGTACCAAACCTTTCTGTTCCTCAATGAACGAGCAAAAGCGATTAATTTTTGCAGTGCACGTGGCTTCACATATTTATTCATTTTCATATTTATTTACAAAAGGTAAGGTATAGTTGCATTCTCATGAATGTTGTAAACTAATTCTTAGAAATAATCTGTAGGAACACAACACATTTCATTCGAAAATTGAGAACAAGCATAGTGCGCAATCTAAATTACAAATTTGCATTATTTTTACAATAATAATGATCTGTATATTGAAATAAAGAATATAAAACATTTGCCATTTTGCGCCGTAAGGGGTTTAAGGTATTTATCCATACATTTAACTTCAGTAGACGCAAGTAACGCCCAAAATAACGCATGGCTCACGTGATTCCAAAATCAGAACTGACTCAATTATTGCTAAGCTTGCGCGTCCACTGAAGGCTACGTCTGGGCTAGTTGATCAGAGCCTTCTTAAAATTGTAGCAGAAAACGCTGATACAGTTCAAAGTTTTTGACATTTTGGAACACAGCGTTGTTCCGTTCGTGAGGAAGTCCATGATTTACACGTACTCACGTAGTACACAGCGACATTACCTGGTGTTTCTGCGGTATTTGTTGATGATATTTCTCCAGGCATCTAATAGTTCCAAGGACACACCCTTTCGTTGCTCGGATGCGGGTGAATTATGATTTCAATTATTTTCCCGCCCACCCGTGCTAACGTAGCTTGTGTAGAGTGCTAATCTTTTCTTCCTGCTCCATAGCGGAGATGCACCTTATTGGATGACCTCTCTCTTTTGGGAAGTTGTAGTTTTCTCATTTTTATGTCTCTTGTGTACTCTTTGCTCGTTACCATAAGGGATATTTCTGTTAAACTTACGTGGCTGAAGTCTTGATATACGAGAGATATGTCGTAAATCCCCATTGAGCTTCCTTTCTTTACTGAGGAGTGCTTGTTCACACAGGGTCGTATATAGATGAAGGAGATTCAATAGCAACATTTACTTCCTATTTTCGTTCGTTTATAACTACGGATTAGCTTCAATCGCTATGCAATGGCAGACGAAGGTCGTTATCTAACGACAACCTTTTCTCGTCATTTTGAAATTTTTTATACGTGGTAATAAACCAAGCATCATCTGTTGTTTCGTACAGTTTTTTCTCCTTATCGACATTCTCTTCTTGGCAAGATTTATAGTTTTATGTTATACTTCCCATTTGCTCACCGTCTGTCCTCATATGCAAAAATGTATTATTTGTCCAAGCAAACATTTATCGGGCTTCAGGTATACTTTAGAGTACCGGTCTGTTTACGGTTTCGGCATGCTGTCCTTATCGTTTCGTTCATTCTGATATGAAAAGTTTCTTCAAAAGATATCATCCTTAGACAAAAATTACGAATTCCAATTTCCCTTTTCATGAATTATGTAGTTTTTATCTATTATAGTCTCATATGGGTGAATATGAAGGTGCACCACAGCTTAACGGTGTGTTTCATTCATAGTTCAAATCCTGGATTATGTCCAAAATATTCAGGAAGCTTCCGTCTGTACGTCACAAAAAACTCCCAGATAGATGTCATCTCAAAATATATTATGCCATACTAACGCTATTTCTTGAGTATATATAAATCAGCCGCAAAACGCAAAACCAATAATTAACGCTTTCTTTAAAGATCTTAGTAACACTGCAGTTTACGTGTGCATCAAAACACCTGACTTTGATTATACAGTAGCTTCCTACGAGCCTAAGCAGATAATGCTTCTCGAATTGCTACGAAACGTTGGAATTCTAGTACCTTGTCTATATGAAATGGAAGGCGCAGGGCATAAACGTGAAAAAGGTACCCGTCATTGAAAAGTTTGATCTTTCTCCCTGGGTATGTGAACCACTGCATAGCAGCTCTAAAAGTAACGAAATCACCTCTAAGAAGTGCAAATGTAAGGCCGTCGCTAATCAAAATATTGTCCTCACACGAAGACCTTTGTCAGAGGCTTGGTCTAAGGGAACTTCGGGCTGTTTGATCTCTGTGTCGCATGGCAGCGGAATCGAATCAGGATGAGTGAGTTGTCAGCCGAATGAGGCAACAGTGGTTGAATGAAGTAAATTACGTCGAGGTAGTAGAATTCAGAATATTGGCGGACATTCAAACAACTCGGTAATATCATCAGAAGGCAAGCCTTTTCATCTTCACAATCAACAGCGGACAACATTGAACGAAGTGTGCGAATCACTGTGGAGTATTTGCAGTTATATTTCCAATAATGTATATGCTTATGTATTGTTGAAGAAAATGACATAAAAAGAGTAACTCTCCTTTAGAATCCAAGCCAGCAGCACAATTTGAGAAATATGCAAGCATATTTTACTTAGATACAGAACCTTAAAATTTGTTAAACAGACCGAAAGATATTATACTACACTATAACAACGAATTCTGTGCTCTTTTAAATCTGTAAGAACATGCTCTCATGTTCTTGAGAAACAAAACACCTTAAAGGAAATAGCAAACAAATCTACACAAACTCCGTTTACTGGTGTGAAAGTATAATTAAAGAATAAATACAAGGGAAAATTGTATCTCCCGAGCTTTCGCTCTCCAACCGGGAGGCTTTCTCAAGGGTTGCAGACGTTACTAACAAGTCCGGCGAGTATAATAAACAGATTTCGAAACACTGATGGTCAGGAACGTCGTATTTTGAAAATTTGATGCTCGAGGCACGAGGCGATACACTGGTTTCTTTCATGCGGGGAATCATCTCAGTATATTCCTCCACGCGGACGGAATATCAACAGATTGGGTATCGTTGCATGCGTAGGGATGCGTGGAGATTTCAATACTCTCTCTGATCAGCGTACCTTTGTAGCCAGTATACGGCGCAATTATCTTTACTTTATCCCATAACGGGACTGCGTTTTTTTGTGCTACTTCTTTAGACAAGGCTGTTAAGGTCTTTCCCAATCTGATGTCTCTCATGTGCTCTTTAGTCCTTACAGCAATCGACCTTTTCGTCATTCCGATGTAAACTTTCGACGAACCGCCTGGGTACATCAGAGGTATCATGTACACTCCTGCTTCCGATTTCTGTCTGGGTTCTGCACGTGTTTGCTACTGCTCTGTGTATGCTGTTCAGATCTGATGCCGATGTGAAGCCCATGGCGTCTCATTAGACTTTTGAATGAGTAAGAGAAATTTGGGATATACGGCACAGATCCGGCGTAACACGCAAATTATCTGCTTTTGCCTTGGGGTTGTACGATACCTGGACTGAACTCTTTGTAGGATTTTTCTTAGATCATATTCGGGGAAACCAGCTGCAATGCCTTTCCCTAGAAAGGGAAACTGAAGGAAAACTACCATTCCTAGATGTTATGTTGCATAAAAATCGGAATGGCCGACTTGACACGGCGGTTTACTACAAACCAATAACAGTTCCCAACTTTATCGCACCTAAGTCTGTATCTCCAAATTCATATAAAATGGCAGCATTTAGAACATATTTTGTAAGAGCTTTCAACGTCTGTTCCAGCGTAGAAACAAGGAGAAAAGAGATAGCAGATATCATTAATAAAGGCATTGCAGCTGGTTTCCCCGAATATGATCTAAGAAAAATTATACAAAGAGTTCAGTCCAGGTATCGTACAACCCCCAAGGCAAAAGCAGATAATTTGCGTTACGCCGGATCTGTGCCGTATATCCCAAATTTCTCTTACTCATTCAAAAGTCAATGAGACGCCATGGGCTTCACATCGGCATCAGATCCCCGAACAGCATACACAGAGCAGTAGCAAACACGTGCAGAAACCCAGACAGGAAATCGGAAGCAGGAGTGTACATGATACCTCTGATGTACCCAGGCGGTTCGTCGAAAGTTTACATCGGAATGACGAAAAGGTCGATTGCTGTAAGGACTAAAGAGCACATAAGGGACATCAGATTGGGAAGGACCTTAACAGCCTTGTCTAAAGAAGTAGCACAAAAAACGCAGTCCCGTTATGTGATAAAGTAAAGATAATTGCGCCGTATACTGGCTACAAAGGTACGCTGATCAGAGAGAGTATTGAAATCTCCACGCATCCCTACGCATGCAACGATACCCAATCTGTTGATATTCCGTCCGCGTGGAGGAATATACTGAGATGATTCCCCGCATGAAAGAAGCCAGTGTATCGCCTCGTGCCTCGAGCATCAAATTTTCAAAATACGACGTTCCTGACCATCAGTGTTTCGAAATCTGTTTATTATACTCGCCGGACTTGTTAGTAACGTCTGGTTGGTTGGTTGGTTGGTTGGTTGGTTGGTGGATTTTAGTGGCGCAAGGGCCAGGTTTGGCCAAAGAGCGCCAGACAAAGAACTATCAGATACAGATTTTTAAAAGCTTTGAAAATGATGAAGAGCAGACAGGCTTGGTAAAAGTTGAAAAAGAGTATGATGAAAGCTGTGAAGACAAGGTAGTTAATTAGGTTTATATAAAAATTTATTAATTTACTATTATAATGATAATGTTTTTTTTTTTTTTTTTTTTTTTTTTTAACACAACTACACAAAGGATGAGTCACTCTCCTCCCCCCACACTCCTCTGCAATGTTGGCAGAGGGCGGGGACGAACTGTCACTATCCTCCCCCCATGTTCCTCTGCAATGTTGTTTGAGGCTGGGGACGAACTGTCACTCTCCTCCCCCTATGTTCCTCTATAATGTTGGTTGAGGGTGGGGACCTCGCTGAGGCCGAGACAGTTGGATGGACACTGCACACCTTTGCGGATTGAGGGCCGGGTCTTCCGCACGTGCAGGCTTTCGGCTGGAAACTGGAAGAGATGGTCGGCTGCAAAAGAGAAGGCCCAGAATCAGGTATTCGAAAAATCTCGAGCTCGGGGAAAAACACCTGTGTCGCTTGGTCAGCTGTAGATCGCTTGGCAAGGGCGGCGAGAGCTACAGGGCTGCACGGGTTGTGGCAGAGACTGAACTACTGCGGCAAAAGTACGCTGTCGGGTGGTGGGTATACCCAACTTGGCCTTGGCAGCAGGGTACGAGAGGCCCTCCAGGGTCTTGAGGCGCTGGATCGCCATCTCGTCCTTCCATTTCATACAGTTGCGGGAGTAAGCTGCATGGGCCTCACCACAGTTAACACAGCAGGCCGTAGAAATGCAACCATCCCCGTCATGTTCACTGGAGCCACAATTTGCACAACGAGCGGAACTCTTACAGAAACGTTGGGAATGCCCGTACCTCTGGCACCTGAAACAGCGCAGAGGACTGGGAATGTACGGGCGAACTGCACAGACCAAGTAGCCAGCCTTGATTTCGGTCGGAACTTTCGGGGAGTTAAAAGTCAAAATTACATTTTTAGATTTAATCAAAGAGCCATCACGCCGGAACATCATACGACGTGCAGCAAGAACACCCTGATCCGCAAGTTCAGTCACCAATTCGTCCTCACTGCATGGCAAGAGATCAAACTCCGAAATAACACCCCGAGAGGTGTTAAGAAACGGGTGAGGTGTCACTTTTACAGGAATGCCTTGAAGACTAGTGAGGTGCAGAAAAGTGTTACTCTGAGAAACACTGCAAGTTTGGACAAGCAGGTCCCCAGAGCGAAGCTTCCTCACAGACTTCAAGGGGCCAACTGCAGCGTCCAAAGCTTTAGAAATGAAAAAGGGAGATCTGGTGGACAGTCTCTCATTCGGATCGATGGATTCTACAAGTAAGTGTGTAGCATGCGTAGTCACAGCAATCGAGGGGAGACGACGCTTCGGAGCGACTGGTACAGCTGCCGAAGAAGAAGTTCCACATTCTTGGTCCAGGTCAAGGTCTAAAGATCGTTTAAGGTTATGAGACTTGGTAGGTTGAGAAGACGAAGGAGAGTCATTGTCAACTATCATTTTCTCAGGCGACTTAAATTTGGAGTTTTGTTTTTTGTGTTTACCCATGGAAAAAAGGAGGAAGATTCGTCTGCAGACTACTCCACCCACCACCGAGCCCTACAAGGGAGAACTGGAGGTCTGCAAGCCAAGAAAATGACGCTGGACACAGTTCTAGAGCTTATACGTCGCAGATATAGTCCGTTGGCTGTGATCACACGCACTCGGCGGACACTTCGGCCTCCGGGTACCGTCATGCCAACGCCTTTGGCATGATCCCACAGCCCCCGGGCTCACCCTGCCGTGCTATACGACAAAAAAGCCGCTAAAGCCCTGCACACAACTTGGTACAAGACTTCTGACTAGAGGTGGGTTAGTCTCTAGCCTCCCGTTTACAGCGAAGCCGGGGTCGAAGAGGAGTGTTGGCACACAGGAGGCACTTATCCGGTCTCCTGCGACCTCAGCCGCCAGACATCCCATTTCCGCCTCACGGGTCTCCGCACGCGGCAAACATGCAGGTAGGTCTAGCACCCAAACCAGCGAAAAGGAAAAAAGAAATCCAAAGAAGACAAATCCTGGCAGGGAACCTAAACGGAATCTCAGCAACCTACGAACTGAGCGGTTAATATAAATCAGTTACTGGTGGAGGGTAACAAAACCACAAGACCGGGGTGTTAGTACATAACGTGGTAGCGATTAGGTAGAGAATACAACACGGGCAACTAGCCAGTGGAGAAAATAAATAAAAACGAAAAAGCGAGACACAAGACCAGCTCGGGATCGTGGGGCCGCGACTCCCCAACAGCTGGATGAACAGCCGTCCCTGCAAACACTAACAGCACCGAAATAAAAACAAGCGGTGGCATGACATCAGATGTTGACCAGTCACAAGGTCAGCTCGGGCCGTGGGGGCGCCGCTCCCCAAATAACTGGAAAACCAGTTATCCCCGTGCAGGGTGTAACGTCTGCAACCCTTGAGAAAGCCTCCCGGTTGGAGAGCGAAAGCTCGGGAGATACAATTTTCCCTTGTATTTATTGTTTAATTATACTTTCACACCAGTAAACGGAGTTTGTGTAGATTTGTTTGCTATATTATTTAGGTGTGAATCCCGTTCAACAAGTACCTTAAAGGAGTCGAACTATGTCTTTGATTTTTAAAGGCTATGTTAGTATGGTGATATCGCAGAAATGATTTACATTTCGGCATCATCGGTGTATACCTAACGCGTCTTACATATCAGATCGCGCAATGTCAGCGACGGGAGACCGGACGTTCACTGCCATGAGCACCGCGTGACTCGGTGAGCATGTCACTGCTTGATCAGCGGTTTGCACAGATGCTTCGTTGTTGTGCAAGACAGTTGACCATCCCTAATTTCCTAGTGCGAATTCTTTTAGTTGTTCAATTTTTCATAGACATGAATGTATATATGCCTTCAATTATTTAATTATTAAAAAATGAATGTTGCTAAAACGAAAAGAATGGCTGTGAGTGAAAGTGGCCAAAATAAGACTGCAAATGAAATATTGAATGGCAATTATAATCCACTAAAGTTAGAACTGACTTTGCTCTCGCTCATTAATAAGAAAAATGTCCTTTTTATAATACGCATAAGAAAAGGTATTAACAGTGAAGTCAAACATGTATTCTTTGGGCTGCCTGAACAGCTAATTTGACATGTTGAAAGCTCTAGATTTGTTCTGAATCGAAGTTTTGTTTACTTGGTCATTTGTCAATGGTAAAGATAAAGTATTACTAGCAATTACCCAAAATAGTTTTAATAAAGGAGGGTATTCGATGCAGGATAAAAAAGAACCCCTATTTTCCCAATTAAATGTACCTGACATATTCATCACATATTATTAACCTTCATCCAATTTCAAAATGGAAAAAGATAAATTCAATACATACTCATTTATCTTGAAAGAGCGGAATCGGAATTTCCATTTTTTATTACTCCTTTTTCTTAGTGAAATCCATGTATGCCCTTTTTTTAAATTACTAAAGATAATATTTATTATGAAAGATCAGTTCACAAAAATTTGGAATTGATCTATCTTATTTTAACACAACCCAGAGTTTGTAAGCGCATATCACTCAATTAATTCCAATTTTAACATCAGATGTCGTTTCACGCCTCCATTCCGACATTCCATGGAAATTATTTTTTTAATTGCAGTGATTTACTAATATTCTTGTTCAAATATCAAAGTTCTGGTAGAACCGTTAGAAGTGACATGGTATAATTTGACTGCACATTGCATGAGAGATACGGCATGATTATTCAACATGAATGTAAAATATTTTTTCAAATTGGGAATATTTTTTTGTTCCAGCAAAACAAATGTGAAAATTTGTATAGGAGTCTGACCAGGAATTTTTTGAGAAACAAGTATAACCGCTTTCAGGCCAGTCACAAAAGAGGCTCGGAACTACATGAACTAACTGAATTAATGTAAGTGCTAGAAAGCTGCTCCTTTAATCTCGACTTTACCGCCGCTACTGGCGAGTAAGCTCTTCAAAATAATTTTCCTTAGTAAGTGTAAAGACAAAATTGTCTGTTTACCACCACTTTTTATGAACGATTCTTTAGCAAAATAATGTTCTCCAATTTCGCAATCGTCCTCTCATCTGTATCTATCATACATACACTGACGGAAAAAAAAATCCCAAAACCACGAAAAAATAGTTGTAGAGGAATGAAATGGCGGCAATACATTTGTATAGGTATCATATTTAATCTATTAAGGTTTCAAGATCACAGCTTATTGTAAGCGCGAGAAGAGCCATTTTAAATGTGAAAATGCTGGTACAATAATAACCGGTGTAACCGCCGGAATGTGGAATGAAAGCACGCAAACGTTCATGCATTGTGTCGTACAGGTGCTGGATGTCAGTTTGTGGGATGGAGTTCCATGCCTGTTGCACTTGGTCGGTCAATACAGGGACGGTTTATGCCGGTTGGGAGTGACGCTGGAGTTGTCGTCCAATGATGTCACATACGTGCTCGATTGGTGAGAGATCTGGTGATCTAGCAGGCCACGGCAACATGTCGACACTCTGTAGAGCATGTTGGGTTACAACAGCGGTATGCGGGCGAGCGTTATCCCGTTGAAAAACACCCCTGGAATGCTGTTCATGAATGGCAGCACAACAGGTTGAATCGCCAGACCGACGTACAACTGTGCCGTCAGGGTGCGTGGGATAACCTCGAGAGTGCTCCTGCTGTCATAGGAAATTGCTCCCCAGACCATAGCTGCAGGTGTAGGTCCAGTGTGTCTCGGCCGCAGACAGATTGGTTGCAGGCGCTCACCTGGCCTCCTTCAAACCAACACGTGGCCATCACTGGCTCCCATGCGGTACCGGCTTTCATCAGAAAGCACAACAGATCTCCACTCCGTCCTCCAATGAGCTCTAGCTTGACACCACTGACGTCGCAAACGGCAGTGGTTTGGAGTAAGTGGAATGCAAGCTACAGGGCGTCTGGCTCGGAGCTGTTCTTCAAGTAACCGATTTGTAACAGTTCGTTGTGTCACTGTGGTGGCAACTGCACCTTGAATTGCTGCCGCAGACGTGGTACGATGCGCCACGGCCATAAGCCGCACACGGCGGTCTTCCCTCTCAGTAGTGCCACGTGGCCAGCCGGAACCCGGTCTTCTTGAGACAGTAACTTCCCTTGACCACCACTGCCAACAAGCATGCACAGTGGCTACATTCCTGTCCAGTCGTTCTGCAATATTGCGAAACGAAAATCCACCTTCTCGTAGCCCTATTACACGACCACGTTCAAACTCCGTGAGCTGTTGATAATGGCTTCTTCGTCTTCCTAAAGGCATTCTTGACTAACGTCAACACCCGACGTCGAATCTCAACGAGAACTAACGCTCACGAACGTTACAGCGCGTATTTAAGCAAACCTGCTTGCATGTTCCGAGAGGCGCTACTAGCGCCACACGTATGCGCCGAGCGCGAAATTTGCATAGTCGTCATCTTACAGATGTACTCTCACCGCCTACCAACTGTCGTTTATCTAACACAACCCCTTCTTGGTGTTGGGATTTTTTTCCGTCAGTGTATGTTGTGAGAATTGGCACAGAACATATTCGCAATATTAATTGAAAGGTTTTATAAAAACTCTGTATGAGAATTTTAGGCCATGGTAGACAACAATAAACACATTTACTGACGTAGTTCACACAGTATTTTACCCTCTGTCTCCTCAAAGATTGGTAGCTTTTAGAAGACACCTCTAAATTTGTAACGTAAAACGCGCTGGTGCAGAAGCGCGCTAGTTGACGCATGACATTAGTTTACCGAAGGTTTTTGTGTACCACAAGTAGAGCATTTTTTTGTTAAATTTTCTGCTATGTTCTTCTGTACTACGATGACTGAGGGTGTTAAAAAATGTCTTTTTGTTAGAAACTTAGACGCTTTGACGCCGTTCCAGAAAGCAAACTTACTCACCTAAGTTTTATTAACAGGCAGATTTTCACTGAAGGCCAAATTTCCTTTAGTAGCAGTGCCCTGTTTGTATATTTCATAATTCGCGTCGCTCTGTGCATCACACAATGCTCAGTGTTTTAGTTTATTAATTTTTTTGTTCCAGTATTTGTTTCTTTACGATAATGATTTCGGTTTTCTATCTGTTACGCAGTATTCTTGGCGATATGTCCAACCCTGGCACGCTATGCTTGATATATTGATTACAGACCAACCGACAGATGACAGCACTCTCTATTACGTATAAGCCCCAGTTTGTTTGTCGTGCGTGGTTCCTAGCAGGATCCTGTAGGTTGCTACTAAGATTATTAGATATCTTTTTAAGTTGAGCCACTTCGGACTCGAGCTGCTATTGGCTGGAGAAATGACGTCGCACTGGGAGCAAAGCAGCGAGAGGAGAGCCACCGCTACTGGCTGCTACGGGTTACACGTGAGCAAGGAATGTAAATAAATGGGATGGAAAATGTTTTCAAATACTAGCAATATCAAACTTCAAAGATTAAAATATTTATCAGTGATCTGTTATTTATTCTTTCATGAACTAATTAATTTATTGAAAACAAAATAAATTAACAGCTGTTGCATAAATAAATATAAGGGCACTGCTGTAAACAAACATATTGCTGAACTTCGTAGTTCGCAGGAAGTTATATTTACAAAACGTTATTGTCAGTGAGAAAGCAAATTCTTAAAAATCCAGACTATTTAAAATCTAGCCTTTGGATTATCAGCGCTTGAAGTAGTCCTGTTGACCGTTAAACAAACGAGAAGCAAATATGTTATTTATCATTCAGCATTTCTTTTCTGCAAAATAAATTTTATAGATGTTTCCATAATTCTGCTTAGTAGCCTTCAAATACAAACAAAAATTTTCACGAAATGTTCGTTTTTCAGTTTATTGTAATATGTGGCACTGAAAAAAGCTATAAAAAATTATGCAATACTATCACAACGCGGGCAGAATTTAAATGAAAACAAAAAAAAAACTTACCGTAGTGTGCCAGGGTTCATCCCTGCCTAAACCGTTCTCCCAACTCAATCTAGCTGAAATCCACAGAAATTGACTGCCTTTAAGTTAAGTTGACATCATATTAAGTTACTGACAGTACACAAATGCTTAACAACATAATTTTTTGAACTGAATTGTTTAACTTAGATTTAGTATATCAAATCTAATACGAAGGAAAAATTTGTAGGATTTAACATATATGGCTTGCAATGTAATTGCTTTACATATGTCATCATTTCGCCCCAGCACATTTTTTTTGGTTTTCTGTAAATATTTTACGTAAGACTCTTACTCATGTCAGCTGCCACTTGTTAAGCTGAGTTATTCAGACATTCACGCAAATCCCTTTGAGGAGATGCAAGTTTGCTATTAAGGCAGTTATTTTGCACTCTTAATTTGGTGCACTCAACACTTATTCTATCATTTTTTATTTCCAGTGACCTTATCTTCGTCATCAGAAGTTGCACATCAGCTGAAGATGATGACGTAATACCATTTGACACAGATGTATCGATTTTTTTCTTGGAGACACATTGCGAAAGGTTTCCAATGTTCGTTTTCTTATTTCACGTTCATGTAATCTGTTTGCTGCATGACTAACATTCAGAAGGCTAGGAATGAAGGATGATGATTCATGAGGATTAGCTGTTGTAATATGCTTATGCCCAATTTGACCTGGAAGATTGACTGTAGGTACAGCATCTGCTTTCAATTTCTTTCTGCCAGGTAATCTAAGTAATTCTGATTTTACGTCAAGAAAGTAACTGTCAACGGTAAAATGTTTCGAGCAAACTTCTTGCATTTTTAACTTTAAAATTATCCTTTCGTTTACATTTTAGTACCAAGAGTTTTTCCAAAACATTATTTGCAGAAAAAGAATGATAAATAATATTCGAACCTTGAGTCTTCCTACTGTAGGATAAACATCCTGCTATTGCATATCCAAGCATAATGTGCTACACTTGTATAAGATCATAATATGCACATCTGATGTTGAAAAATAGCTAGTTATGAAGAATATTTACTAATTATGACGAAAAGCAATGAATTGCAAAATATCAACAATCCTATTCACCACAGTGAAATTATTTTTCATCTAATAACCTTTGCTTTCTTTAAGAACGTGAACGAGTTTGAGTTTGCACTAACATGACAAAGATTATGTGCGGCATAGTTATCGGCTTGCCAATCTGTTGTCTTGTTTGGCGGCATTTTCTCTCAGTCTCAAGTCATTCGCAAATATGAGAAAACGGAGACTGCAACTGGACATTGCAATCGCCTTTCTCTGGTTGCCACGCCGCCATTTTTCAGTCAGTTTGGAGGGTTTTTTTCTTTTTGTAAAATATGGAATATGAAGAGATTTTTCGATAAAGATGCCTGAGACGAAGATACATATATACATTTCGTGGTCGAACGGCAAGGATTGTTTGCTACGTCAAGATGTTCGGAGCGTCACAAAGGACGGTCCCAGTGAATTTATCTTTTTGTTTTGAAAAATTCAGATGGCGCAATTTGCACGTTTCAAACATATTCAAGATATGTGCTATCGAACATTGAGTTCGATATTATTCCGTATTGCTCATATTACTATTGTTACCGTCATGATGTAAAGAGCAATTGGGGTCCACCTAGATGCAAGATAACAGAAATGTAAATAAAAATTCATTTGGCCAACCACAATCTGGAATGCTATTCTGACGGAGAAGAACTCTTTCCCATAACACGACTTTGAGATGTTGATCCTTATCATGAAACAATTCTTCCCTGTCATGTAATCAGTGCACCAGATTTACTCTGCTAGACAAGCAGGATTAGATTTATGATAAAACAAAACTTCTCGTTCTTCTTCTTCGATTGGAGGTTTAACGACCACCGGGAGCAACTCACTGAGTTATAATCAGTCGCACGTCCCTAATTTAGGGCCATTGGCTCCAGGGAAGGGAGTTGCCGTAAGACAAACATCGCATCCATGCAATCACTGGATTTGAACCAGGACTCTTCACGGTCGAATGATCAGAAGCCACCGCTTTGACCACTGTGCCACCGAGGATGCTAAAAACTTCATCTTCGTAAAACATATTTCGGAGTAGATCATTATTTCGCAATTAACATTCCTGAAGATTTTTTAAGGATTAGTTGTAATAGTAATATAAAGAAATCTAACTACAGATCACGTAATGTCATCTTTAAAAAAGGACGACAAATGGTAGCAGTTATCACAAACCCTTCCATCATCCGGATGGGGCCAAAAGTGGGACTATAATCGTACAGGCATATTTTTGGAAACTTTTTAAATGCACCAAAATCATAATCTAATCCAAATAGCGTCTAGCGGAGTAATCCAATGGATTTTTTGTTGAACATTACTCATAATTGTTGAACGATATTGTTCGTGTTTACTAAAAAGAGTTCCAATTTAGGATTTATTCGCAAGAGAATTAGCCACTATGCAACAAAACCTCCAGAAATTTAATAATTCGTTAAAGTTAATTTATGTAAAATGCGGGAATGTTTTGGTGTTTGAAATACGTACTAAGGACTTTTTTAATAATTTGTGATTTTGTGTTGGAATATCAATTTACTTTGTCCTACTACAGTAAGAAAGAACCATGTGAATTGGTTAAAGAAGTTTTAATATAGTTTTCATATTGAAAATATCTGAATGAAATTCATATGAAGTTCATTTTTTCTAAGTAGCAAACCAATACATTTATTTGTATTGTACCATTACGTTTTTTCAAACAGGGTCTTAATTAACATTCAAAAATGATGATCTTTGAGTAGCAGTATTTAAAAAGAATACTTTAATTCAATTATAAATTTAATAAAAGCGGAGCAAAATAAAATACAAGATGTTTATGTTGCTTTATATGGATTTATTTGGTTTGGTGTGTTCCTGTGTGAAAAGTATTCTGTTTTTCTAAGAACAATACAATTACTTCAATGGCTGCCTGTTTTAGGATCATTACTCCCGTGGAAAAGTAGAAACATGATTAATAAATGACTCATCCGACTTCTGATGCCTCATTGCCAAAAATGCCCTTTACGGTAGAATATCCAATATACGTTACTTGATGAACCTATAAGCAGTATAAAAGGACCGATCCGGCGCCAAGGATGCATCCTTCTAGGAGAAGGATGGGGGCGTATCCTGGCGCCGAACGATGGGGGCGTGGCTTGCGGCAGAAGGGGGGCGTGGCAGATGACGCTAGTGTGTAGGGTCGATGTGCTGCCCCCTAGCGGTGCTTTTTGGAACTTTATTATTATGTTAAATCTTTGTTTTTGAGAGATGGCAACGACCGAGTCGGGGAAAGGAGAGGTGCTGGCCCCTAGCGGTGCTTCTTGGAACTTTTAATGGACCTTTGAGAGATGGCAACGACCGAGCGGGAGAAAGGGGTGGATATAGGGGATGTCAACTCGATGTGCTGCCTCTTAGCGGTGCTTTTTGGAACTTTTAATGAATCTTTGAGACATGGCAACGACCGAGTGGGGGAAAGAGAGGTGTACGTTGCCCCCTAGCGGTGCTTTTTCGAACTTTTCTCGGGAGATTTATTGGACGTTGACAAATTTTTGGTAATTCTTTCCAATATTTATTTTTTTTAATTTTCTCGGGAGATTTACTGGACTTTGTCAAATTTTTGAAGGAAGTTTTTTTGTCGTTTCCAATTTTTTTTACTCGTATTTTTTTTTGTCCTATTTTTTCTCTCTAATTTATTTTATTAAATTTATATTTTCAGGAATTCCCTGAGGTATTATAATTTTTATAGACGTTGCATTATTTTTTTAATTTTCTCGGGAGATTTATTAGACTTTGTCAAATTTTTGAAGGAAGTCTTTCCAATATGTTTTTTTTTATTAAATTTATATTTTCAGGAATTCCCTGAGGTGTTATAATTTTTATAGACGTTGCATTATTTTTTTAATTCTTATATTTGTCCTCCCTCCAATTTTAATTTAGCCGAGGAAAGGCTTTGTTTGAAAAGATTTCGTTCCCGTTGATTCATGTTCCGCCATTTTTGTTTCACCACGTTGTCATTTTGTGAGCCATGTGTTTTGGGATGAGTCACAATTTTCTCTTTGACTCAGAAAATTTTGTATGACACGTGTTTTGGGATGAGTCATTATGATGAGTGACGCATTCGTGATTGCAGACATGACATCAGCCAACGTCGTTTTCTCCTCAGCGGGGTCGGCTTTATTTATTTCTTTTATTTTCTCGGGAGATTTACTGGACTTTGTCAAATTTTTGAAGGAAGTTTTTTCAATCGAAGCATTTCCTCAAATTTGTTTTATTAAATTTATATTTTTAGAACTCCGTGAGGTGTTATAATTTTTTATAGACGTTGCATTATTTCTTTAATTCTTATATTTTTCTTCCCTACAATTTTAATTTAGACGAGGAAAGGATTTGTTTGAAAAGATTTCGTTCCTGTTGATTAATGTTCCGCTATCTTTTGTGAGCCATGTGTTTTGGGATGAGTCATCATTTTCTCTTTGACTCAGAAAATTTTGTATGACACGTGTTTTGGGATGAGTGACTATGCTGGGTGACGCATGTCGTGATAGCAGACATGACATCAGCCAACGCCATTTCCTCCGCGGGGTCGGCGGTTGACGTCATTTGAGATTCTGTAGCCACATTAAGTTCCAAGACTGATTTTTTCAATAACTTGTTCATTTTGCAACGAATTTATTCCTTATTTTTTCCTCTTAATTTCCCATTTTATATTCATAATTTTTCAACGTAATGATTTTTTTATTTTCTTTGAGGAGACTTCACGCATTTTCAACGGACGTTCCAACATAAAAACGTTTTCCAAAGTTTTGTGCTGCAGACATAATCTTAAAACACGATTGTTTATTAACGTATTTACGTGTTTATGACATTTTTTTAACGTTGTACCGTTTTCCACCGTACAAAGCCACAATTTTTTATGCATAGTTAAAATGTTTTTTTTTATTTCTTCATGATTATTCAGTGAAATGTACCCTTTAATGCATTATCTTAATCTTTTTTTACTAAATGCTTGCATACTCGTTAAACTTCTCGATGTACCAACATTATTTTATTTTCAAACTAACAACTACTTTTATCGAGGCTTTATTTTTTCTGTCTATGAAGAATTTTTTAGTTTATTCTCTCAAGATATGAAAATTAATTATAACGAAATCCTTTCACTTTTCTATCGCTAAGAATTTTCCTTAAAATAAGTCCTGAGCTATAGTTCGCTTTGTCTGGTTAGAGGTGATTCATCAATAGCATGTTTGTGACCAGATAAGGTTCCGTGCAGTTACTGCCTGAAGCGATGACGCATGGGTGACGGGTTTTTCGTGATGTCATCTTTGTGAACAGATGCCAGAAGAATTTCAGAAACTGTTTCAACTTCGAACCAATGACGTTTCTTCCATTGTCGGGGGGTCAAAAAGGCATCCTGTTTGCTATAAAACCGGCGTTGTTCATTCCTCCTCCTCAGTTTTTCTGCTGCTTTGGTTTAGTACGTACGTTTAGTTTTCAACTACGTTTAGTTATCGACTGTCTTGCTGTCTGAATATTGTGTAGTGTTTGGGAATGGAATCTAAATACATTTTTTCATCAGTTTCTGCAATCGCAGAGGTAAGCGTTCTTTTATTAGCATGCAATGTTTTTATTTATTGTTAGGTCCCCAAAGTTGTTTGAATTAGAATGTTGTTAGAATTTCGTGAGAGGATTCCCTTAAGGAAAAAATATACTAGTGTATTAGGAACAGTATGTGAGTTCTTTTACTTACGCTTTAAGTTAGATTTTCAGGAAGGAAAATTCATGTTAGTGGATTCGTTTAAACATAGTTCTTTTTTTTAAGTATTTTAGGAATCCATGTTTTTACGATAGCTCTCATAAAAATTTATTCTCAACGTAGGAATTTCCCATTTTAATTTCCATGAAGATGCGTTGATAGGGGTTTAAAACATGTTAGCGGTATGTGAATTCTTTTGCATACGATTAAAGTTAAATTTTCAGGAAGGAAAATTCACGTTAGTGGAATCGTTTAAAACATAGTTCTTTGTTTTCATATATTTTAGGAATTCATGTTTTTACGATAGCTCCCATAAACATTTATTCTCAACGTAGGAACTTTCCATTTTGATGTTTATTCCATGAAAATGCGTTGATATAGGTTTAAAACATGTTAGCGGTATGTGAGTTCTTTTGCATACGATTTAAGTTAGATTTTCAGGAAGGAAAATTCATGTTAGTGGAATCGTTTAAAACATAGTTCTTTGTTTTCAAATATTTTAGGAATTCATATTTTTACGATAGCTCTCATAAAAATTTATTCTCAACGTAGGAATATCCCATTTTAATGTTTATTTCATGAAAAATGCTTTGATAGGGGAGAGGGTTAATTTTTTTATATTTCATTCACTCAATGTCCGGTTCTCAAGTGTCTGTCCCTTCATTTTCAACTTCTGTGCATGCTGCATTTTTTCTTTAGACGTTTAGTTTCATTGACCTTTTTTTCGTTTTAATTAGGTTTTCATTATCATATTTTTTTATTCTCTGTCTCAGCAGAAAAAGCTTTCATTCTGGAGACATAGCGACTAAGTCCGTACTTCCTGTAAACATTTTTTTTTCACGTTTTACTAATTCGTCAGAAAAGCAGGTGTTTCCAAACTCCCATAGTGAAAATATTGTATTCTCCTTATTTTACTTATTATATTTTTCCTTCTATTCAGTGTTATATGATTCTTCAAACTTTAGTTTATTTTTATGGAACTTCTTTTTTTTCTTAGTTTTTTTTTCTGATCCAGACTATCAATCTTTTCCTATCGATTTAATTACTCTTATTTTCCCATTCGACTTTACTTTTGTACAGAAATGTATCTAAAATGTTCAGGAGTATTTTAGTCTATAAGGCCGATTCTTCCCTGTTTCAAATAAAGTCATGTAGGATTTTAGTGTAAATGCCCCCAAATCTTTAGAACTTACTTTTCATAGTTAGATACTAATTCCTCGAGGTTTAAATAAAAACATGAAAGAAGAGTGTTTTTACGCTCTCTCCAGTGTGTGACCTTTCCCCAAGAAATTAACTTTGGAATCCCCCTTCTTTCTACCGGAAAATGACTATCTCCTACGACTTTTTCATACGTCTACTGCTTACAGGAAAACCTCATATGGCATGAAATCACTTTGCTTGGGAGATTAAACTAAATTTTGGTTTTGAACTTTGAATGCAAACTCAAGCTCGCAAAAGCATAGTTTTCTGAGTGAACTTAAACTGTCTAAGATGACAAAAATCTAAAACTGCTGACTCAATGGGACAGAGCGTTTGAACTTTGCCCTTCATTCTCCATTTAAGAGATCCGTCGTGAACCACTAGAAGGGAAGTAAGCAGACTCTGATTTAGTCCACTGTTTCCAAGGAAGGTAGAAAGCTAGTGTCGTAATTCAAAAGCTCATAACTCAAGCCTCCCCAGGATTCAATTTCGGACGAACGAATACTAAGATGTTAATGCTTAGACATTGAAAAATTACTTCAGACAAATATTTTCTTACTTAAAGTGCTTCAATTCAGAATTTATACTACTTAAGATTTCCCTTAGTCAATATTTTTTCTATCTTAAAAACTTCTAAAGGGTTGATTTTGAAAAAAATAAATAAATAAAAATAAAAAAAAACGAGTTCCCACAAAAATGTAAAATTTCCTCAGATTGTATGAGGAACCAAAAAAATTGATGAAGCTTGAATGTTAACCATTTCTTTCTCTTCATGTTTCATTCCATAAACTTTCTTCAAATTCCTATATATCCAAGAATTTTGTTAAATGTCCAAGTTCGACTCCCCCAGAAAATTTCTGAAAATGATACTTTCTCTTTTAAAAAAAATTCCAGAATAAGAATCCCTTCACTGAAACATGAAATCCCTATTCAAAGTATTCCATCCCTCTTTCTACTTCAAATACTCTATTTATAAATCTAAGGAAGTTTTTTTTAATATTAATATACTTTTCCCTCTAACTTTAGAAGATACTGTCTTAAAATGTATGTACATATTACAATAGTAAAATATCTTACTACTTCTTGATGTTCAATTCACTTCACATTGTCTTAAGGAAATTCGTTCATTTTCTCATAACACATAGACATGTTATTTTTCTTCCCATTCACTTCAAAGACTTGAGATCAATTTAATGGAGTCCTTTGAGAAAAACTTTCATAGGAAAGCATAAATTTGCCCAAAAAGTACATTAAAAACAAACAAATGTTGAAAGTTCCTGTACAAGAAGGAAATTCTGTTGTAACTTCTAAACGAAAAAAGACAAATTCTAAGAAAATATGTAAAAATGTTCGTTGGATTTCACATTAAAAAAATTTAGTTGAACAAAAGTGTCATTCTCTTTTTTCTTTTTTAAATGTATGCACTTTCGGAACAGTTCATTCTTTCTTAGGGTTAAAAATGGAATACTTCATTTTTTCTTAGTGGACAGCTTTGAGAAAACACATTTCATTAAAAGCAGGGAAATTCTCATAGAATAACATGGGAAAACTAGTATACATAAAAAGATTGTTTCGAAACTAGTAAAAATCTGTTGAAGTTCGTTTTCGAAAAAGTTGGAAATAGAATGTAGTAAAAACAGTCACAGCAAGTTCCTGAAAGTTAAAAATTGGATGTACTAAAAAATGTCTAAGGAAAGATTTTTTTATAAAACACAAGTGTTTTAGTTTTCCCAGGCTAGAGGGGTCTTCAGTGAGAGCGCTTCTTCTTTTTCAACACAAAGAATGAAGCGAGTCAGTTTGAAACATTTCAAACTCCCCGAAAATAAGCCGTGTACTCTGGTTTCGGCTCAATACTGTAAAGCAATGCTCTCAGACCAGTCGGAAATCCCCCAATTGGCCGCCTGATGGAAAACATCAGGCCCATTTCCCTTAATAAATACCCAAATATCCTTAAGAAAAGTCTTTAGCAAAAAAATACTAGTTCCCCATTAAATCAATTCATTCTGTTACTATTTTAAAAAAGAAATTTCTTTTACTTTTAAAATTCTTGAAAGCTTATTATTTTGACTCATTTCAATAAAAAAAACATATATTCACTAAATTTAGGTTAATAAAAAAAATAATTTCAGAAAATTTATATCTTAGAATGAATAAAATACTTACACTTAAATTTAGGCTCTGGATATAGAAAAAAATTACTTTAAACATTTCCAAAAAAATATTTACTTTTTTTTAAAAACTTGAATTCTCACTTTTTTTTTCAGTAATTTACCTACCTCCCTCCCCCTTCCCTTACCCAAATTTTTAGGAGTCCTAAAAAGGACTTTTTTCAACAGCTGCTGTTTCCTCCAACTCA
The DNA here is from genome assembly GCA_039090855.1 of Macrothele yani. Taxonomy (NCBI): domain Eukaryota; kingdom Metazoa; phylum Arthropoda; class Arachnida; order Araneae; family Macrothelidae; genus Macrothele; species Macrothele yani. The sequence goes on from CM077015.1 coordinate 97,511,969, forward strand.
ATACAAGTCGTATTGGGTTACGTGCATGTCGTGAACCGTTTTCAACAAGTTCGTAATGTCCAGAGATTCTAAAAATTCTTTGGAGATGAGTCCCTTCGAAGCAGCAACGAAAGTTTCCGCTACAACCACAGGCTGCAGCATAGCAACGGCGCAGGCAAAGTGAGTGCTAAACTTAATATTCATGGGATCAGAGCAGGCATGCTCCATGATGTTGTTAGGCAATTCGCGATAGGGCAAGAGACATTCCGGACTTTGAAACAGTAGGTTTACCTTTTCTTCTATTTGTGTCGTGAGCACCTCGGTCAAGATGAAAATCAACTCTTCATCAGAAATGTTCGTTCCTGGACGATTCGTACTCTGCAGCTCTAACACAGTTTTTCTAAAAATGGATCCAAATTGCAGCTGAGTAATGCTTTTCCATATGTCGTCGCATTTCTCCAACAGTTCATCAAATTCTTCCCACTTTAATGTGACGGAAATGGGGTTTAATCGACGGAAACCATGAACTCTAGGAGAGATCTGTTCAAAGGAATACACACAACTGTCCCCCACTTCTCCGGCAGGAGAGGAAGAAACAATCAGTTCACTGTTGACAATCACTTCGTCAATCCTAGCTCGGAAACTATATGAACGTTCCATAATTTTTCGGAAAGTTAGAGCTGACATAGTAATTCCATTTTTGGTGGGCTGGAAAGTTTTTCCGTCATAACGATAACTCCGGAGATGGACTCTGACTGAGTTTGTGAAATCAGTAACTTTCACCACAACTTTTCCTCCCAAAGGAAAATGATGGGGGGGGAGATCATTTGTAGTTGGAGAACGATTCATAATGTTCGGTTCAGCTACGCAGGCTTTCTTAGCAACAGACGAGGAAGTGGTCGACGAACGCTTCATCTTGATTCGGGAATTGAATCGTTAGCACACAACAAGGAGGAAGAAGGCACAAGTGACTCGGACGAATGCACAAGACGAACTGACGGTGAAAGAGCTCTGTCTTTATCTGGTTTATTATCAGCAGACAAACAAACGGTGGGCCTTGGAACTGATAACAGAGGTTGGTAGTCATCCTGTTTACTGCGTGAGCGCGTGAATGAGTCATGAGACAATGGCGTCTGTGCTATCATCTTTCTGAAGGTTAAATTTAGCCTAATATTTGGAGCGTTCTTTTGACGCGGTAGACCATGACTCCAATAAGAATTCGTTGGCGGAAGCATCTGGAGTAGAGAACCGGATCTCAGAGTTAATGAAACTGGTTTAAATCCGTTTCTCTTAAAAACAAAATCTCTTTCTTGCCCGAGAGATACAGAAGCAATGCACGACAAAGGTTCTAAATCTGATTCATTGTCCATGTGAAATCCGATACTATCTTTTCCAGTTCGGTATTTGTTTATTAAAACAAAGTTGAAAGTCTCCTCGCATTCTTTCTCAACAGCGAGCTTGATTTCTTGAAGCAATGGGGTCCAAGAGTGAGGTTCTAAAGTCAAACCGCTAAAAGTGTATTTCAGATTGGGGTCCCCGAAGGCAACATGCTGTCTTGGAATGTTATAACACTTTCCGAAAATTTTTATTTTTGAGAATTCAACACTCAAATATTCCACTTCATCTTCCAAACGAGAATAGTAATGAATCGCTTGAGCAGGGGAGAAGAGCTGAGAGTAACGAAAATTCAGATTTTCCTTGTTATGACGAAGAGACAACATTTTTTTCAGGTCAACACACTCACACCAAGCACCGAAGCGATAATGAGTCAGGCAGGCAGGCAGGCTTGCGATAAGGCGTATGACGTCAGGTTTCCGAGAGATGAGTAAGCAGCTTTTCCCCCTTTCCCCACCTGCTTGTTCTGTCAGAAGGTCCTACCCTTTTGAAATGTTGGGGAAAAATTACTCCCCCAATTACGTTGACAAAGAAATTTTCTAGAAATGCGTACATGAAGACACAATATTAAAGTAACAACATTCCTCAATTTATATTAAAAAAAAAAAACTCTACTGGTTTTAAAGTTCCTTCTCTTGTAATTTTTTTTCTCGCTAAATGCATCTTTGACAACCCCGAAAGCTGAACTTCTGTTCTTTTCAAAATGATTTGTTCCGAAAGGGGTTCACTCCCTGAGGAATGCAGATTCAAAGCAACGTGATCACTCGTTATTTCTGTACAGACAGTTAAAACTATGATCAGCAACAAATTTGAAAAAAAAACAAAAAAAAAACATTGGACTGTCTCCACACATTTTTAAAATGACGTCATTTGAAAGGAGGTTTTTCATGACAAATTTCTTCCAACAGGAAAAGAATGTATGCGAGCAGAGTAAAAATTTTGAGTTTTCGCTTGAGAAAATTGAGACGAAATATCTTCGCATGAGAAAATTGAGACGAAATATCTTCGCATGAGAAAATTGAGACGAAGTATCTTCGCACGAGCAGAGTAAAAATTTTGAGACGAAATATCTTCGCATGAGCAGAGTAAAAATTTTGAGACGAAATATCTTCGCATGAGCAGAGTAAAAATTTTGAGACGAAATATCTTCGCATGAGCAGAGTAAAAATTTTGAGACGAAATATCTTCGCATGAGCAGAGTAAAAATTTTGAGACGAAATATCTTCGCATGAGCAGAGTAAAAATTTTGAGACGAAATATCTTCGCATGAGAAAATTGAGACGAAATATCTTCGCATGAGCAGAGTAAAAATTTTGAGACGAAATATATAAGCAACTGAGATGAAATATCTTCACGTGAGCAAAACAAACATTTTGAGACGAAATTGTTTTTCTATGAATACAAGCGAGCAGCAGCAAAAATGACGGAGGCATTTCATAGAGCAGAGAATTTTTTTTTCTTGAGGGAAATTTTCTCGAATAATGAGTGAAGACTTGAATTATTCATTCTCTTCCTGGGCAAAGTGTGCCGTGGGGACCCCCATGCCAAGCAGTTTATCGACATGGAGTGGTTCGAATACAGGCAGCTATTTTGTTTTTAATTTCTTCCGGTGAGGCTCTTCCGATTCTAATGAATAATGCCCATAAGGAAGAGAATGAATATTGTCCTGGGATACGACTCGCTTGTTGTCATATGGGCTAAGAGATGTTTTGTTTGTGGCAACAGTGAAAACCGAATGTTTCATGCTTCCAATGCAATAGCTCATGTTCTTCTTTTCTTGCATATGAATGAGTGAAGACTTAAAATCATTCAAACGAAGCTGTTAGGAAACTACTGTTTTGCTCACGCCTTTAGCTTTTTTGACTTCTTTTTCTTCTTTAGCAAAAGCATACATCTTCGGTCTAAGACCAACAAATTCTTTTATTGCTCTTCCTTGGGTCTCGTCTTTAAATTTCCCAATTACTTTTTTATTTTTCAGACAATAGAGCGGGTGGCTTGTGCAAAAATCACTCGTGTCTAATTCATCTTTAATGTTTTATATATCTTTATATAGATCTTCTGTCTTGATGTGATAGAAGAAACTATCATTATCCATATAAAGAATGGAAATGTTGTCACGATATAAAGGCCTCATCACTTCATAATGGAAGTCGTACATTCTAGTTTTGGAGATGTCTAAAATGGCGACTCCCAAATAAATGGGTTTGTTGAAGGTGAGGTGAGTGACACTAAAATGAATAGACACAAGAAAATTTCCATCAGCTTCATCTTTTAGTATGGAGCGGTCTTTAAAATTGGGCTTACTGAGCAGCTTTTCCAGTCGATTGTCTTCGCACACCAGCTCAACTTTGGTTCGGTTGCGAATATTTTCCATTGATTTGCCAAAAACGGAATTGTTCATCAATTTGAAAAAATCTTTCTCAAACTCATTTTTCGCCCTCTTTCTCATTTCAGTATTAAGCTGATTATAAGGTTGCAACCACTTGCTTTGATCAAAGCTTATTCCTCGATGCACTTTTGTTATGACGAGACCGGCTTTGACTGCGTCTTTGAGAAGACGATAATGAGCCACGTAACTGGATTTTTTATTTAAAGTAGTTAATAATTTGACCTGCCTGGTTCCAGGTACTACCTCCGTTTCCGGACAGAAAGGCAAATCCGAATGAAGATCGTGAAGGGAGTCAGGATAGCTGATGTCAACATCGAGAAAGTATCCCGTGCTGGCATCGTCCGCTATACACGTGACATCCAACTGCTTCAGTTCTTCATCGGAAAGCCACCGGAAGTTATTCACCGGAAGTGACTCATTCATTCCAAAACCATAAAGGTTCGTACAATCGAGATAAGAGATAAAGCTGGTTTCTTTAAAGGCATCAAAATTTTTCAGATACTTATTATTGGCCTGAGCATGCCGCTTCACACACATACACAAGCCACCCCGCTTTCCGCTCTCCAGAAAAAGTAGCATATCATAGTCACTTAAAAGCTGGAGAGAAACTTTAGTACATTTGAGCATGGCGGACCAACTTTATCCAGGACAACTGAAAAACCAGGCAGGATCTAAAGTATAAGTGTCCTGGCAAATATTTCGGAAATTTTCAAACACGTCGGCCAAAATGAGCACATCTGTTTTTAAGTACACATCTGCATACTGACCTAAATTCTGAATCTTTATGACCGCCCATACTTTTTTGGCATGCTCATATTCTTCATCTGTTATATGACAATTCGTTAATTTGTTGAAGAAATCCTTTTGGGGAGGTAAAGAAGTTTCTTCTAACTTGTTATACGACGAAATGTAGTCATAGGGAAATATGCCTTTCTGCGTGAGGAGATTGAATTCTTCATCATGAGGAATAAGCTGTCGTGTAATTTTAAAATGCGTTCTCGGAAGATTATTTGCTAATTTCGATAAACTGCTCGGCATGAAACGAAAACTGTCCAGGAAACGAACTTCAAGCCCACCCATCTTTTTAGAAAAAGAAATAAGTTTCTCGGTCGAATCGGGGATCACGCTAATTTCTCCTGGAAGGCAATCTAATTCCTTGATGATAAAATGCGAGTCGTATCCCGAAAGGTTGTGCATCAGAACTGGAACAAAGGAAGGATTTTTGAAATTGATATTGCAGGAAGCATGTGCGGGTCCTCTGAATTTCCCAGTACGATGATCGTGGTCCGCCACCTTCTTTTTGGATTTGCTGCATGAATTATATCCACCTTCACCGCAAATATGACATATGCTGGCTTTCCGATAGACATCTTTTTCAGCCTCCGTCAATGCTATCATAGGGATATTTATTTTATAATTTTTTTCAATAACTTCCACATCTTCTTTGAGAGTGTGAAGGAAATGACTCATAACTCCCTGCTCTGCTCTATGAGTTCGGAAAACATCATAACGACCTTCCACATCTTTTATGAAATAAGCATATGATATAACTTCATGAGATTGGGTTGGCGTGGTGAAGGACTCGCTTGGATTCGGGATCGGACCTTGAACAGGTTTTAAGACGCTCTCAAAATCAGCGTACACAACAAAAGGAACCCGCTGACTGAATTTGAAATCTTTAAAAGTTAATTCCTTGTCTTCTGGCATCTTAATGAGGACAGTCTTGTTTTTATTGCATAATTTCTTGTGTTCATTTAATTTTTGCTCTCCATTGTACCTCGTATCATAAGTTTTAAAACATTTTTTGCAGATGTGTACTTTTTTTCCTAATGTTGACAATTGACTGGAAATAAGCCGCTCAAAATTTGTAATGTAAGCAAAGTGGTTGCAACCTCCATTTTCTAAATACAACAAATCTCTGTGGTCCGCCAGCTCTTCTTCACATACTTTAATGGGAAATATTTTACCAGCTTCATCTATCCCGTAAATGTTGATGCTCATGTTGTTAGACTTCTCAAATTTTGGAATGTCGGAAATTTTGACGGGATAGTCCACGCAATACCACTTGTAGCCGCCTTCAAAATAAGGATCGTTAAGATAAGAGGCTACCCTTTCTCGATGCCCTCTTTGATCTTGATGACGTGGGGTCCACACGGCATATTTGAAACAGAAGGCATCTGAATTCTTATCGTTCACGACAGCATATTTCTTCTGAATATGGCTGGGAAGCATAATAAAGGAACCTCCTCTCAATGGCCTAAACCGATGAACCCGGAGTTCGAACCACTCCATGTGAGAAAACATCCAGCCTGATCCTTTCAGTTCGCATTCAAAACATTCAGTGAGTAGTTTCCTGGACATGATATCGAAAAATTCCCCGAGATTTGTCGACCGATACACTGGCTTATTAGTTGTTTTTAAATTTCGAGAACATATATCAAATTCCTCCGGGTCATCGGGTTTAGGCTTTTTAAAAGCTGCCTGCATAAATGCATTTATTTTAATGGATGGGTGGGCTGCCAGTGCATGTTCTAGAATGCTTTCAGAAGAATTTTGGATGCCATTCAAAAATGTGGAGAGACAGACCGCTGTTTCCCCTTCCGGAACAATCTTAAATGCTTGTAGACGGTTCTGAGCCACCGACTGCACTTGGATGCAAGCCCCCATATTCAATGGAGGAACAATGGGAGCTCCGGAACTGGGGTCCTCAACAACGTGGCTGGGGCCAGCAACAACTTCATGACTGGGGCCTGCTGCATTGGAGGGTCTAGTAGAATTGGAGGGGCCTGCCGAAGACGCATTTAACGAGTTCCCCCCAACTGCATTCTCGAATGGCATTTAAGAATATGTATCTGCAAGTACGCATTTCTAGAAAAACTCTTCCTACACAACATACACGGAATAAGTGCCCCAGAATTAATTTTGACATGTCTCTGCAAATTCTGTTTCAAAGTGAAGACCTTCTGACAGATCTTACAAGTGAAAGGGGCAGGGGTACGTCAGACACAAATGAGGAAACTAGGTCTTGCGACGTTGGAATTTCCTCTAATGCCTGAAACACTTCTGAATTTTGCAAAAATAGCTGTTCATCTTCCAGCCACTATTCTTTCTGTGAAAGAATAATAAAAAAAAAATTAACCCTCTCCCCTATCAAAGCATTTTTCATGAAATAAACATTAAAATGGGATATTCCTACGTTGAGAATAAATTTTTATGAGAGCTATCGTAAAAATATGAATTCCTAAAATATTTGAAAACAAAGAACTATGTTTTAAACGATTACACTAACATGAATTTTCCTTCCTGAAAATCTAACTTAAATCGTATGCAAAAGAACTCACATACCGCTAACATGTTTTAAACCTATATCAACGCATTTTCATGGAATAAACATCAAAATGGAAAGTTCCTACGTTGAGAATAAATTTTTATGGGAGCTATCGTAAAAACATGAATTCCTAAAATACTTGAAAACAAAGAACTATGTTTTAAACGATTCCACTAACGTGAATTTTCCTTCCTGAAAATTTAACTTTAATCGTATGCAAAAGAATTCACATACCGCTAACATGTTTTAAACCCCTATGAACGCATCTTCATGGAAATTAAAATGGGATATTCCTACGTTGAGAATAAATTTTTATGAGAGCTATCGTAAAAACATGGATTCCTAAAATACTTTAAAAAAAGAACTATGTTTAAACGATTCCACTAACATGAATTTTCCTTCCTGAAAATCTAACTTAAATCGTAAGTAAAAGAACTCACATACTGTTCCTAATACACTAGTATATTTTTTCCTTAAGGGAATCCTCTCACGAAATTCTAACAACATTCTAATTCAAACAACTTTGGGGACCTAACAATAAATAAAAACATTGCATGCTAATAAAATAACGCTTACCTCTTCCATTGCAGAAACTAATGAAAAAATGTTTTTAGATTCCATTCCAAAACACTACACAATATTCAGACAGCAAGACAGTCGATAACAAAATGTAGTTGAAAACTAAACGTACGTACTAAACCAAAGCAGCAGAAAAACTGAGGAGGAGGAATGAACAACGCCAGTTTTATAGCAAACAGGATGCCTTTTTGACCCCCGACAATGGAAGAAACGTCTATGGTTCGAAGTTGAAACAGTTTCTGAAATTCTTCTGGCATCTGTTCACAAAGATGACATCACGAAAAACCCGTCACCGTGCGTCATCGCTTCAAGCAGTATGATAACATTCCAAGTTCACAAGGATGACATCACGACGTACCCGTCACCCATGCGTCATCGCTTCAGGCAGTAACTGCACGGAACCTTATCTGGTCACAAACATGCTATTGATGAATCACCTCTAACCAGACAAAGCAAACTATAGCTCAGGACTTATTTTAAGGAAAATTCTTAGCGATAGAAAAGTGAAAGGATTTCGTTATAATTAATTTTCATATCTTGAGAGAATAAACTAAAAAATTCTTCATAGACAGAAAAAATAAAGACTCGATAAAAGTAGTTGTTAGTTTGAAAATAAAATAATGTTGGTACATCGAGAAGTTTAACGAGTATGCAAGCATTTAGTAAAAAAAGATTAAGATAATGCATTAAAGGGTGCATTTCACTGAATAATCATGAAGAAATAAAAAAAACATTTTAACTATGCATAAAAAAATGTGGCTTTGTACGGTGGAAAACTGTACAACGTTAAAAAAATGTCATAAACACGTAAATACGCTAATAAACAATCGTGTTTTAAGATTATGTCTGCAGCACAAAACTTTGGAAAACGTTTTTATGTTGGAACGTCCGTTGAAAATGCGTGAAGTCTCCTCAAAGAAAATAAAAAAATCGTTACGTTGAAAAATTATGAATATAAAATGGGAAATTATGAGGAAAAAATACGGAATAAATTCGTTGCAAAATGAACAAGCTATTGAAAAAAATCAGTCTTGGAACTTAATGTCGCTACAGAATCTCAAATGACGTCAACCGCTGACCCCGCGGAGGAAATGGCGTTGGCTGATGTCATGTCTGCTATCACGACATGCGTCACCTGGCATAGTCACTCATCCCAAAACACGTGTCATACAAAATTTTCTGAGTCAAAGAGAAAATGATGACTCATCCCAAAACACATGGCTCACAAAAGATAGCGGATCATGATTCAACAGGAACGAAATCTTTTCAAACAAATCCTTTCCTCGTCTAAATTAAAATTGTAGGGAAGAAAAATATAAGAATTAAAGAAATAATGCAACGTCTATAAAAATTATAACACCTCACAGAGTTCTAAAAACATAAATTTAATAAAACAAATTTGAGGAAATGCTTCGATTGAAAAAACTTCCTTCAAAAATTTGACAAAGTCCAGTAAATCTTCCGAGAAAATAAAAGAAATAAATAAAGCTGACCCCGCTGAGGAGAAAACGACGTTGGCTGATGTCATGTCTGCTATCACGAATGCGTCACTGATCATAATGACTCATCCCAAAACACGTGTCATACAAAATTTTCTGAGTCAAAGAGAAAATTGTGACTCATCCCAAAACACATGGCTCACAAAATGACAACGTGGTGAAACTAAAATGGCGGAACATGAATCAACGGGAACGAAATCTTTTCAAACAAAGCCTTTCCTCGCCTAAATTAAAATTGGAGGGAGGACAAATATAAGAATTAAAAAAATAATGCAACGTCTATAAAAATTATAACACCTCAGGGAATTCCTGAAAATATAAATTTAATAAAAAAAACATATTGAAAAGACTCCCTTCAAAAATTTGACAAAGTCTAATAAATCTCCCGAGAAAATTAAAAAAATAATGCAACGTCTATAAAAATTATAATACCTCAGGGAATTCCTGAAAATATAAATTTAATAAAATAAATTAGAGAGAAAAAATAGGACAAAAAAAATACGAGTAAAAAAAAATTTGAAACGACAGAAAAACTTCCTTCAAAAATTTGACAAAGTCCAGTAAATCTCCCGAGAAAATAAAAAAAATAAATATTGGAAAGACTTCCCAAAGATTTGTCAACGTCCAATAAATCTCCCGAGAAAAGTTCGAAAAAGCACCGCTAGGGGGGCAACGTACACCCCCTTTCCCCCACTCGGTCGTTGCCATCTCTCAAAGATCCATTAAAAGTTCCAAAAAGCACCGCTAAGGGGCAGCACATCGAGTTGACATCCCCCTATATCCACCCCCTTTCTCCCACTCGGTCATTGCCATCTCTCAAAGGTCCATTAAAAGTTCCAAGAAGCACCGCTAGGGGGCAGCACATCTCCTTTCTCCGACTCGGTCAAGGCCATCTCTCAAAAACAAAGATCTAACATAATAATAAAGTTCCAAAAAGCAACGCTAGGGGCGAGCACATCGACCCTGCACACTAGCGTCATCTGCCACGCCCCCATCCTTCTGCCACAAGCCACGCCCCCATCGTTCTCCTAGAAGGATGCATCCTTGGCGCCGGATCGGTCCTTTTATACTACTCCTATAGTTTTTTCTTCATTGATGATGTGCGATCCCATTGTCCCTAGCCTAGGAACTTTAATTTGAAGAATATAATTGTTTTAAATAAAAAACCTAACACCTGCAATTACGCTTCTTCCGTAGATCATATTCAGAAGGTAATTTGTGTGGTAGTAATTATACCAAATCGTAATCTCTAATTATGTTCAACCCTTGATGTTCCGCCACCATTTGTTACATTGCATTATGGCGCTAAATGAACCGTGACGTTATATTAAATTTGACAGTTATTTTTAAGATACCCACATTTTGTTAATTTTGATTCAAAAATCATAAATCGTTTCAGTTCCTTTTTTGGGTAGGTGTTTAATGACTACCGTGAGCGACTGAGTGGTATATAAGCAGTCGCCTGTCCCAAGTTTAGAGCTAGTGGTTCCAGAGAAGGGAGAGAGCCATTGTCTTAACACAAACACGGCTCTCCCGGATTCAAACTCTGAAAAATCACGACGAATGATTGGAAGCCGTCGCACAGACCAGTGCGACCACGGAGCGGCCAGGTTTAAATTAAAAAAAAATAGAAACCGAAACCTAGTTAGGTATTGGGTTACTTAGTGGGAAATCTAATACGAAGGGCCCGTTTCCATATCGGGAGCTTCTGGTATGCATTAAAATAAGAAAATTGCGTTGCATTGTAGGAAGACAAAGAACATTTTACTCATAAGAATGTAAATGAAGAATCATGTATTATTGCTGAAATTTTATCTAGTGCAATTCACGGAATTGTGCAAAACTCCGTTTTGCATACCTTAGATTTTTTTAAAAACCTCGTTTATTTTCAAGTGAGTTATAGATTTCAAATATTTTGAGAGTACAGGCGAATTTAACAAATTCGTTTGAAATATGGCCATCATCTCAGTTTGCTTCAAAAGATCTTCTTAATGTTAAAAAACACTGACTAGCGTCTTTGAATGAATCAGTGACTCTAACAATGATCTTACAAATAAATCTTCGCGTGAAAAACGGGAAACGAATTCTTACATATCGTTTGCAAGGGCGGTACATGAAGTGCTTTTTGTTTTGGCAAAAGTAGGTGAGTGCAGTAATGTGCATTGGCGGTTGGCGGAAGCTTCATGTCAAGGGATGATTGATATAACACATATACCACAGAGATGTTTTGCATAGAGCATGTCATTTCATACCCAAGCAGATGGCGGTAAGCCTGCGGCGTACGTCGAGAGATGACTGTATAAGTTAAACAAAATAATGTACCTCAATTATGAATGTCAAAGAATTCCAACATTTTAAGTCTGATGCGATGATTTGCTGAGATATATAGAAAACTTTTAAGTTTTGTTGCTGGCCCTTGTGCTTTCTAGTGAAACCATTAATGTTCTTTTCAGAATATTTTTTTGTTGATTCACTACTGCTGATTACCATGGCTTAAGATAGGACTGTTCAACTTTGAATACTCACTCCAGCATCTAACATCAACAATTCATATTACATAAGATCCGCAACGTTTACAGTATACGGCTTAGGTAAATTGCCCTAATTGAAGGAGCTTTATTAATACATTTTTATTAATTTGATAAAATATCAAAGGTAATGGAGAAAATTTAGCAGGGCTGACACCATATTGCTTCTTCATAAGTTAATAACTAAAACATGAAATTCTGGTGTGGTAATGCTAGAATATGAATGGGGAACTGTAACTTTTTATGATAACAGTGAATACCCGTTACTGCTATTGAAGCAGTCACAGTTACTTAACCTTGTATTTTGAATAACAGTTCCTGGAGAAGAGAGAGAATGTCGCAAAATTCTAACACTGTTCTACACAGGGTAAAAACAAATTTAATCCCGCAATCCATTTTCTATATCTTTGTATTTAATGCTAGAAATCTATTTGTATCTACTTAAGTAATGAAAAAAGCAATTGTATCTACTTAAGTAATGAAAAAAGTAATTGTATCTACTTAAGTAATAAAGAAAATTTATTCTGCAATAAAAGTGAAGGAAATTTATGTACAGATGAAAACAAAAATAACTGACGAATGCCAGGAACTTAAGATTTAAAAGATGAGTCATTGCTATAGAAACAACAACTTCACTTCCTCTGCCGACAATCGAGAGCGTCTTTGGCTTAAAATATTTCCTGCCTTAGAAAAAATCGGTTCCCATCACTGCAAATATTTGCTTCACTAATTCACTTAAGGAGGATACAAATAGCAGCTTTGTGCCTCCCTCTGCACTGGATTTTTGTCTCTAGGCAATAAATCATCGTCAAAATACAGCTGCTTTTCAATAATTGCCTTGGACTCACTTGATGCTGATGGCTTGAATGTAGAGACTTTTTCATCAAGTGCATCCCACGCTGGCAACTCACCATGCAAACCATTAGTTATTGGTGACATAGATATATTTTTCTGAATTTATTCAGAATTTATTGTACCAGCAACTATATTAGTAAGCATTCGTTTAACATGTTGCTTGATATTAGTTTCAAATATGATATCCTTGTATCTTGGATCCAAAATCTGGCTATCAGAAGCGTATTACTTTTGGAAAAATTGCCAAGTCGTTTGCCAATTTGCTCATTAATGTTTCATTACACAGATTCAGTCCCGACGTAAAATTATCTTTTCAGTAGCTCACCATACACGCTCTCCAATCATTTTGATACAGTTATCACTAAAGATGATGTTTCATATTTTTGGCGCTTAAAGATTTCGTAATTTTTTCAAATGGTTTCAAGGTCTGTACCAATTCTTTGCGAAATTTCCATTCTTCTGTGGTGAGAGACGGAACTTCAGTTTCTAGCACAGCAATTGATGTTTTCACAGCATTCTCCAGTTCAGTGAACCTGTTCAGCACATAAAATGTTGAATTCTAACTTGTGGTTACCCTTTGAATCAATTTGGAAGGAATGCTCCTCCTACCAGGGATTTGCTGAAATTCTTTACATATCGAAGCAGCCGTTGAGCTTCTTCTAAAAAAGGGCACAATGCTTTTATTTTGTTCCAATAATTCATCATGCCTTGAGGCTGTCTATAACAATCAAATTAATAGTATGAGCAGAACAACTAAAATATTTCCATTCTAAGTTATGTGTGATCGCGCTTTTTATATTTGCCCCATTGTCAGGTACTGCTCATATAGTTTTCTGGTCGACACCCGACTTCGAAACTATGTGTTTTAATGTACTGGCTAAATTTTCGTTTTAATGACGGTCATCAAAAGAATCAAATTTAAATAAAATAGGTTTAACCGCAAAAGTATAACCAATGTAGTTAGTGTGCAGCAACGCTCAGTAAACTTTTGTTAGTAATCGATGTTCAACAGTCTGTTGTTATTGTGACAGATTTCACACCCTGCAAGATAATTTCAACACAGTTTTTTGGTTTTTGATAAATTGATGGCAGCATTCATTTTGTTATCGTTTTATTGTCTAGAAGAGCACATTTTGGATTCAAAGTAGGAACAAATGACCTAAAACCAGCATCCTCAACAACCGAAAATGGCTGAAAATCTTTAGCAAAAGGTTCATTAGCCCACTGGGCGCCATCAGCGTGTTAACGCGTTTTAATTGCCCGTCCCGCAAGCGCCATCGGCGTTGAATACGCCCTGAGATCGGCGTCCCAAAAGCGGCTTGAGCGAGCTGAGACGGCCTGTAAAAGTTTTTCCAACATCGCCAAGAGCGAGTTTAGACTTTTGTTCTTTTACCCTACGTGGTAACCAAAGACACGCCCCATGTCAGTTGTTAATTGACGAATGGAGTTTAACCAAACAGAAACCTGTGAAATAAGGAGTGCGAACAAATACTCCCGATTACTACCTATCCCCTATGGAGGGCTCCTAGAGGGCAACATCATCAGTGCTATGTGAAATGTGACAAGTAGAACTCCGTCGCAAAGGAATTTTTTCGTTTCCTCTCAGGTTTATGCTATACTTTTCGTTAACATATGTGCACATAACAAATATTTACCTTGTAACTTACACCATACCAGAGAAGCATGATGACTAGATAGTAAAATACTTTAAAATATAAACTGCTAAACTAACGCTCCAGTATTTAAAAAGTTACGGAAACTTGTATATTAAACTCCCAGTAACAAGTATTGATTGCGCACTCCGTATACAGCCTATTCTGGACAACAACGCCTACGTCTATATAAAACAGCTCTTTTAATTTCTGCACTTCAAAATTTTCCACTGTCCTGAAAGTAAACCTATAGTTTCAAAGTATGAAATAATGCTCACGGAAAAATGCCCACTTTTCCCACTGCTCGAAAATATGTCAACTGTCGACTATCTGTTATGTCTGTTAAAATCATAGCCTATTTTTTTTTGTATTATTTCATTAAGAAATGCTTTAATTTCAACTATCTGTTCAATATCGGGATTTGGACAACTGGCCACATAAGTTTTAGGGGCCGTATAAAAATTGCATTTTCTTGACCCTATAATGAGAATTGAATTGGGAAACCAGGGACGTGCCAAGAGGGGGTGGTAGGACGCGTCAATCAAATTTTACAGTTGATAAATTAATACGAATATCAGTGACGTGGGAGAAGTTGAGAAAACGTTTTACTGTGATAAATCGTAATGCTACGTGGTACGCTTATTGCTTTTGGTAAAACTAATTCATTATATAATTTAACAGAAATCGATTTGAAGTCAGAGAATTATTTTTGGTTTCTTTGTAAATCGCCTCATAGGAAAACTGCCACACATCTTTCAGCAATTTAGAAAACTGCCACACATTGGTAAATTGCCAAACCGGAAAATTGCCATACAGGAAAACTGCCACACATTGGAAAATTGCCAAACCAGAAAATTGCGACACAGGAAACCTGCCACATATTTTTCATTAAGGAACCGGGCACAAATTACTGTTCTTCTGAGGAACACTTTGAATGTGCGGCAGTTTTCCAAGTTTCTGAATTATGTGTGGCAGTTTTCCAAGGTGCCTAACAACGGGAAGGAGCTCTTTTGTTTGTCTGAATTTTCATGCCGGTTCATACTTAAGGCAACTGCCCACAAAACTTCAACGGGAAGAAGGGGATACAAAGATTGACGTTTCTTGGCCTTTATTGAGAATTGAATTGGGAACACCAAACAAGTTTCGAGAAAACGTTCTGTGTAAGTCAAGGGAGAATTACAACATGGCTCATGCTGTGTTCATAAAATGATGAAAAGGTGGGTTTTTTTTTTTTTTTTGATTGGAGGTTTAACGACCACCGTGAGCAACTCAATGGGCTATAAGCAGTCGCCCGTCCCTAATTTAGGGTCACTGGTTCCAGGGAAGGGAGAGAACCAGTGCCGTTAGACAAACACAACATCCATGCCTCACCGGGATTCGAACCCGGACCCCGTTCGGACGAATGATCAGAGGCCATTGCTTAAACCACTGCGCCACCGGGGCGGCAAAGGTGGGAATAATTTGACTTGTTACATAAACTTCATGAATATGAGATCGGTGTAATAATGACTACTCGGGGTACCAGAACGGTGAAGGGTCAGAAATAAAATTGTAATCTATAGAGGCGACCTACCTGGAAGTTGACAAGGTAATATCAAAGGTGTGATTTTTGTGCAACCAGCTAACAGTTTTGTGCCACCAGCTACATTAAAGTAGACACGAAAGGGGAAAAATACAATTTTTATAAGGTCCCTTTACATTTTGTGACCAGTTGTCCGTATGGTCAGTTGCTTTAAACTCGGTGAGATCATTCATATGCTTAAGTACGCGATAAAAAGTAATAAGTAGGAAACAATACATCAGTCATCAAGTGCTTCAAATGGACCCAGGATGCAAGCCCAATTGTAGTTATTTTGCAATTTCCTCATTTGGGGCACTGAAAGTTGTGGGTTTATGAATTAACATTTTTGAAAATAACTTTCGGGGTAAAGACCTATTACACTGGTTCACCAAGACACCAGTACTTAGCATATGCGATACCTTGTGATTACTTTTTTTACCATGTGTTTAAAACGCATTCAGTTTGGGGTTAGATAAATCCGCTTCCCCTATAATGCACCATTCCCTAATTCCCTGTCAAAAGAATGCTGGAGATACTGCGATCATTTGGAACTTGTTGGCCATGACTTCCCCTGTAAGAAGCTTACACCTGATAGTCGGATAAAAGGCGAAGAGATTTAGGATTCCGTCAAGCTGTGTCGCTGATGGTGTTCTTTGAAATGATGGCTTACTTCATGCGTAACGTTTTTCTGTTACGTGAGGCTCTCTTTTATGCTAACTTCGTACGGCAAATTGCTGGCTAACATAGTTTAGATCTTTAATAAAAAAAGGAAAAGAAATTCGCTAAAATGATTAAATGTGTTCGCTAAATCGGGAAACACTAAGCATGAATTACAATGTTGTTCCCTCCGGACCCTAGAAAATGGAGGTAAAATTACGGAATTATTTAAATAGAAGTCCGTTAAATAGAGATATAACAGGAAACATATTCAGTGCGATCTTGATTCGCCTTTCGTAGCTAGCTACTTTGATAACCGATCTCCACTTGATGCTGAAATTTCATATCACCACGTTTTCTTTTCGAAACTGCCATATCCTTAAATTTTATCACCAGTGTTTTCGGAAATAGCTGATGACTTGCAGTAATATATTCTGACAATTAATTATAATTATAATATTCCAAATGTTCTGTTAAATACGCTCTTTTCTAAGGTTCTGTTCCTTGAAGGTGCGAAAAGCATCGCAAAACGGAAAAACTTAGGATTGAAAAAACGTTCAGGGCTCATCAAGGCTCACGAGGAAAAAACGGAAGACGTCAATGCGTAGACTTTGCATTGAGTCATATTGTACCTAAGGTCTCTACAATCTGAGAGGGTAAATAATAACTTCATGCCTCAGAGGAAAAAGGAAACGTTCTCCTAGTCCTCTCTGCTTCCTATGAATCGTTAGTATAGGTTTCTGTGCTCTAGTTCAGCATTCGTAAATATCTAAACACTGAGGGCGAAAATATGTAGAACTACAAAAACACATTATTCTCAAAAAAATAATCTGAAGCATAGTGATAATAAAACATTATAAACAGCAGCTCTTACCTTCAGTGTGAGAAAACGTCCCTGACTTCAGACCTGTTGTCAGGGATTAGAAACTCAAATTTACCGAGAGAGTTAATAGGGATTTAGGACGAGAAAAACGTTTAGCGAGAATAGCCCAAATTTACATGACAAACAAGAACTCCAAAGCAACGCCAAATTAGAGACACGTAACATGTTGAACTACGAATGGATGCTTGCTTTTACAAAAGTTCTCCTTTCACATTTTGATAATTTCTGGGAGGATAACTCGGTAGTCTAAAGGTTTACCTACGTTTCAAAATGTCGTACCCCCAGACCGATTGTGGTTGGGAGGGACACCGGAAACATTTAAATTATTGTTTTAGTGAGCCGAAGAGTTGTGTTTCCTTCCGGAGAGGGCGACACAAATTTTCAGCCGGACGATGCGTTGTGTTTTCATATGAGCACCTGCACAAAAATGTGCGCGCACTCATATGCCGCAATATTTTAGAAAATAAAATTTGGAAAAAAAAATGTAAAGACCGAAATTTACAATAGGTTAAATAAGTGGGGAGTAAAGGCAAAAAGGAAAATGTCCCCCTCGTTCCTAACTCTAAATTTCTGTCCCACCACACCTATTAGTGTTATCCCCTTATCAAAATTAATTTCTTTCAAAATAACACAAACTATGCCAACTTGTTCTGAAGGAAACAGAGATAAAGAAATAACAATAACAAATCGTTTATTCACTGAAAATAAGTTGGTAGCGTGGTGAAGAACCTATAGTGCATTAAATTTACTCCTAAATATTTGATTTGAAATGCAACTTTGATACTTGTAAAATCCATCTTTAGAGAATGGTTTACTCTTTAAGAAACACTTTAGACAATTTAAACTTATCGCTCGAAGAAATTGCGCCAATTTTCACCTAGACATGACTTCATTATCAATTTAAACATTTTAACTAAAATAAGTGGATTGTCAGGGAATTAAAATGACTCTACCTTGCACCTTTCGTCCAAGACGTCATCACTGGCACTTGTTATTTCTCCGGCTGCATCTGGGAAGGGGAGTTTCAACCGGCACACTCAAGGAAGGGGGCCTCCGTTCATTTAAGGTAACGGCCGCTCGCGGGATTTGCCGGGCTCACTACCGTCAGTGGGCGACTCTGGCTGACCACATCTTCCTCCGAAACATCTGTCGGTAAGTCCCGACCTGTTCTTCCACGAATTTTCGAGAAATGCATGCAAAATTTTGTCCCTGAGTTCCGACTTCTCCTCGGATTTTTCTAAGATCCCGCCTCCTGGTTCTTTACTAAAATTAATAATTCCCGCTCATTGGTCCGGACTGAAGAAAGAATCTAGTTTTTGTTCGCTCTTACCGAAATCACCAACTTCTAATTTGGTTGGACCCTCTGACCATTTGCGTATGCCCAGCTTATCTACGTTTCCCCCGAAATTCAAGACCGTTAGCCATCAATTTCTAAAATTTATGACCCTGTCAGTCTTGTCATTTTTAGGGTACCCGATGCGCTTCTTCCTTGTTGTCGAGTGTGTACGCGGGGAGTGCTCCTGTGTCCGTTGGTAGCGCTGATTGCTCACTTTAAAGAGAAGCGAAACAATATTGTCGAACATTAGGCCTGGAGATTGCCTCGGACGCCGTTGCCTTACTGTGTCAGTCCTTTCTCCGATTGTCCAGTATTACCCTGGGGGTTTAGAGCTGCTTGGAAAGCTCGCTCTCCCTGGCTGAGGTGGGGGTAAAACCCAGGGAGAGTGACTTGGGCTCTGTTCACCTGTCCTTCGAGCGTCCACTGCACGCTACTTGGAAGGGGGTCGAAACATTTGGGGTTCGCTTGCCTGGTAAAAAAATAAGAAATATTTCTTTCTTGTCTTTAACCCCTTAGGAAAAATTATTGAACCTAAAATTCATTCCTTATAAATTCCCCTTTTCGTCGTAAAGCCTAACCCATACCTCACGATATGAAAATTAACCACCTCCCTTCTTAATTTAAACTTCCTCGGAATGTAAAATAATGGAATTTTAGCTTTTCTCCCTTAATTTAAATAAAAATGAAAAAATGTGGCCGACAAACGTAGTTTGGCGTGGCAACATTACCTATCCTTCCGGGGGAAAAGACATAACTCTAGACTCTCTAAAACTCATTACCTTACTGATCGGCACAATCTCTCCAAAGTATAAACACATATATGTATAATACACTGCAAACAAATCAAACACTTATCAAATATCAAAATTTAAAACCAAAGCACTACTAAAATGGTTCTTCACTTAAATTTAGAATACAGAAATACTTAATGTAACAAAATTATTCGCTTGCTAAGAACAGACAAATTCATATTAGAGCAATAATTGCATTAAGAAATTATAAATTTCTCTATTCGCTCGTTCAGCATGTAACACAACAATTCCTCGTGTCATTTGTTAGTACTCAGAGTCTGTACTGTAACATCACCGCTGAAAGTACAATTAATGTGATTAATTATCATCGATAGAGCTGCTGATATTATTATCGTAAAAGCACTGCTAATGGCAGAGTCTTTTGTGACAGAAATATTTTTATGAGTAAAAATCTGTTTTAACTATGCGGGCTCCACAATTCTGTGCATCAGTGGCTGGTACCTGTAAGCAACGAAAGTTCGTCGAGAATGTTTTTAAGTCCTTGTGTCTCAACATCACTGTAAGGTCCGCGTTCATCTCATAAAATTATACGTACGGGTCGTAGTTTGGTGAAAAGAAAATATAAAATATGACTTGTATTCCTTGTCACTTTGTCAGCTCATATCGTCTGACGAGTTACTATCTGCCTCCCGCCGCCAGAGCACTTCTTGGAATTGAAATAGTACATTTCGTGATTATTGCAGTTCACCGCGACTCCTATCACTCGCGGAATCGCCATTAAAGTTACGCTGAAACATGGGATTTAAAGTTGGTCGGGCGCTGTACATGACGTTTAACACAGTCTTTATGCATTGCGCACAATGTCGCATAACCGCTCCTGTTGTCGGTCGACATTTCATCTGTGCGGAGATTAGGCTCCTTCCAATTTAAACACACAAAAAAATGCTGATACATCAACATTTTTTGTTGTCGCTCCTCTAGGGCGTTCTGTTATTTGCAAGTCTGAATTTTCACAGTTTCGCTGTTTAATCACGTCATTTTCATCCGTAGTGCCATCGCGCGTAGCGACTTCTGCGTGCTATCTTTCCTAGTGGCCTTCGCAACGCACCTTTGAATGAGGGCTGGAAGTAGTGAAGTTTCCTCCGTCCATCGTCTTGAGAATTGTTCTGCTTCGCTGATAGTAAAATACGTGTGTGATAGATGAGAGGAATCATATTTTCTGGTAGTGATATGAAATCACGTACATCATCGCCGTTTGTGAATTATGCACTTTTCAGCGCTGACTTGCAGGAGATTTGACACTGCAACAGAATAAATACCCAGTTCGGTCATGTGTTTAAAGAACGTCTTTGCTGACAGTTCAGTCCGCCTTCGCAGTTGTAACTTTCACAGTTCATTTATGGGAAGACTGAGTAATAACCCATTTCCTCCGAAACGACCATATTCTGTCATTCCGTCATCATTGAAACGACGCTTAACTGTAAAGCAAGGCACTAAACATGCATAGTCATACTTCTCCTGACAATCCCGCTCTCCTCGAAAAGTTAGAGAGAGAACAAAACAAACATTAAATTTACAACTTTATAATTGGCACATTTTCTCGTTGCAATCTGCGTTTTCCATTCTCATTTAACACAATACTTCAAATTTGGGTACACATTAAATTATTAAACAACAATGAGTTCATTCAAGAGTTAACTTAAAGGACAACCAACAACAAAAAAAAACGAGAGAAATTTCTCCCCTTGAGAGTGAAAAAAGAAAAGAAAATTTAGGCAATATTTTGATTTTTTTATTTGCCATGAGTGCATTCTATCTTCCGTTAAAAAAAATTCTCTTTTCCTCTCCCTCTTTTTTTTTTTTTCAACACACAATTTTTCACTAAGTAAATCTGTATACCGTCCCTTTACAATTGTACCTTCCTGCTTTACTCTGTTTTTCAGAGTTAGAAATATCTCAGAAGTAGCTTGTAAATTAGTTTCCTATCGCACGACCGTCGGGCAGTTCTTGTTTCGACCCTCTTGGGATTTCCCTCTCGTGTTCAAAGTCGGCAAACCGCCTGCTCATTGTACTTGAATGGGTAATCCGTTCCTTACCAGGTCCTCTGCCGTTGTATTCTCGCTCGTACGCTCTCAGATACTATAACGTGTACTTTGGTTTCCCGTATGCCATGTTCGTCTGCATACTCGCTAAAATAATTCCTTCGCCTCCTTTCTGGTATCGTAATTTCCTTTACGTGCCTGCAATTTGTTTGCTACTAAATTATCCTTTCCTAGCCTGCTCGCCTTTCAACCAACTTTCTTAAGCGGAATTTCCCCCGTGAATTCTCTTCTTCTTTCCAAAAAAATCATTAATAATGCTAATTAACAAAATTCCTATCATTTCATTCTATCGCCGATGCTTCGTTTTTGTACTTAAACATTCTTCACACCTGAGTTTCGACCACTTCTGCTGAAGAGGGAAAAAACAAGTTTTGCGTTCCTCCCTCCCTCTTTGGGCACTTCTGCCTCCTTAAACTAGCGTCTCGCTCGTGGTCATTCCGTGTCCATCACGTCGTGCTACTAAATTATTTACCTGTGCGTCGCCTTTCTCTTCATTTGCCAATACGTGCTGCAACTTGTACGAGAAATATTTAACTGCTGAGTCTAACCATGAATTTCCTTCTAGGTTCAACGGCTGTTGCAAATTCTGTAGGAATCTGTCCATAACTCCTGGATTTTCCTGACTTCTCGTCGCTTGCACGCTATCAATTGCTTGTGCCTGCTGAAACTTCGCTGCTGTTTCAATCCTCGAATTTTCTTCTGCGGAAGGGTGAGTGGCTCGTCCTCCTGCAGCGGTATAAGTACTCACAGTACGCTGAGGTACTGGGCATCGAGATCATAACGGATAAGGGTCTCTGATCACCCCTTTACGTCTCGTTTCCTGGGTGTCAACCTCTTCATGCATTTCCTGTTCATTATCGGCCTCTTCCGCTATTTCGGTAACCCTCTCCGGTGCTCGAGCGCTGACCGCTCTTGACGCGGGTGTTTTAGGCGCTTTCACCGGTTGCTGCGTTCGTGGTGCCTGTACGGGTGCCGTTGCGCGGGGCGTCATGACCGGTGCCTGTGTGTCATAAAAACATGGAAAGTATTCCTCCGTGCTGTCTGACTGACTCCCCAAATCTTCTTCTTGTGGGCTGCGCCCCACAGTTACGCTTTCGTCCGCGTCTTGCTCGTCCAGTACCAGATGAAGCTTTCGAGAAATTTCAAGGAAAATACGATTTTTGTGCACCACTTGTTCCTTCCCATCTTGGTCCAGTGATTTTATTCTCACATTAACGACTGAAGGAAAGCTCAAAATAATCCAATCACATTTGTTTTTCCTCGTCAGCTTGTCTGCTAAGCCCTTGGCTACATAAGGGGTGTGCAAATACACTCGATCTCCCACCATCAGATCCTTTTCTCGTGCAAACTGGTCAGTATACTTTTCCTGGCGTGCTGCTGCTTCCTGTAGGTTTCCGTGAACGATCTCGTAAACATCACGCATCCTAGAGATCAATGCTCCTACGTAGTCGTCGTAATCAAAATATGTCCGCCGGGTTGGAGGTAATAAAATATCTGATGGTACTGTTATATCTCGCCCAAATACTAAATAACTTGGGGCGTACTTGGTGGCGCTGTGAATGCTACTATTATATGCTAACATGAGTGGGGCTAAGGAGTTATCCCAGTTATCCTGTTGACTGTTAACTAATTCCAAGATAAAATTTATCGCCAAACCGATGGCGCGGCCATGGGATCACCGCTTTCTGGCATTTTAGCCGAAATCTTCATGCAGTACCTTGAAAATACATTTTTGACCTCTTATCCCCACCAACCTCTGTTATATCTCAGGTATGTAGATGATATCTTATTACTCTGGCCCCACTCGATATCTGAATTACAAGTATTCACGAATTCTTTCTCTTCACAATTTCCGTCAATTCAATTTACCCTAGAAATTGAACAAGACCTAAAACTCCCGTTTCTTGATATTTTGATTACCCGTCATCCAAACCAGGTTATACCATTGCATTTTGCTGTTTATAGAAAACCGTCCTGTACCCCAACTATGATCCCATACTCCTCTAATCACCCACAAAACCAAAAGTTAACGTCTCTTCACTTTTTTATTCGTAGAGCCTACACCCATTCCTCAACTCGTACTGCACGCGTTACAGAACTACAATGGGTCTCGTCGTTCGCCTCCCAATTTGGATATCCTGAATACGTTTTTAACCGGATCCATTCCCGAGTTAAAAGTAAACTTGCTACTACATTACAACCGTTTTTGCCCACACCATTTCGTTTCATTGCTTCCATCGATTACATCCCTTCAATTACTCAACCTCTTCGTAACATTTGCCGGAAATTTGGATTGGATTTCGGCACTCGCTCCCTTAATATACTACCACTTGTTAGAAAGGACAGGACCCCGACGGATATTTTACAAAGATGGGGTGTCTATTGTGTTCCATTGAAAGATGTTTTCGGAACTACTCAATCTGTCTCTATAGGATCGACCGGACGGAATTTGTCTTGCAGGGTCAAGGAACATAAATATAATATCCAGACAGGAGGTACCAACACTGCACTTGCTAGGGAAGTTACAAAAGGGATTTTATATCCGGACTGGGAAAATTTTAAAATTGTGGTTACCCTAAAAATCGTAGCACGCTGTTTCTTACTGAGAGCATGTTCATTTTTCACTCACAAAATATTTGTTGTAATGACTATATGCCGTATGAGCTCCCCAATGCCTATAAGGTATTAATTAACTCTAATCCTAGGGGCTTTAAATTACCTATAACCGTGGGATAATGTGCCGGGAGGAATATATTCCTTCTTTGCATATATGTACAACAACCGACTTTGACGTGTTCATGTGTGTATATATTATGCGGATCTTGTCAATTTGGCTGTTCCATCTGAAGATGGGCCATGCGATGGCCCGAAAGTACTCATGTCTTTTAATCTGTTTTTAAGATAACATAAGGTTTTATTAAATTGATGTCTCATAATATGAGTTAATTTGATTTAAGCTAAGCCGAGTTTTATTTTACTTTCAATTATCCGCACAAAGACGGCTTTTACTCGTGAGACTGTTAACTAAGTGATTTATTAAAGAACCTATGAGATACTTCGTTCATGCCGTTGCCGCTAGGATTCCAACTTCATGTATTTAATCTTCTAATCCCTAACCTAGTTAACAAACCCGTGAATAAATCAGAAGTAAAATTTCTCCCGTTGTCTGTGAGATTTTCCTCCACTAAACCATACGGTCCTATGATGTGCTGTAAATAAGCATCTGCAATCGTACTTGCCTGCTGGTCGGGTAAAGCTACCAACACAGCATATCTCGAAAAACTGTCGATCATTAATAAAATATATTTGTTACCCTTAGCTGAAGTGGGAAAGGGTCTACAAATATCTAGTGAATTTTTTTGAAAAGGGTAAGAACCTGTCGCTACCCTCTGCAACTTTTCCTTGTACCTTAACTTATGCCTTGATTTTTCATTACAAATTTTGCACGAGTCGATGTAGTTCTTTACGTCGGCATACATGTTAACCCAAAAATAACGCTGCCTGACGCATGAGAGAATTTTCTGAGTCCCGAAATGTGGAGCAGTAGGAATATCATGGCACAACTGTAAGATTTCTGCCTTCATAACATCCGGAATAACCAACTGCTCCCATAAATTATCTCTTGAACTACCGCTTCCTGGTGCTTGGAAATGATACAAAAATCCTCTGTCACTCAGATAAAAACTGTTCTTCATCCTGTCCGACGTGAGACGCTGACTTTCCAAATTTTCTATGAGACCCGCAAGATTCGGATCAGCCCTCTGCAAAGCTTTAATCCTTTCGCTCTCTGCCTGATCCGGTGCTCCGTTGACTGCCATCACCCCGTACGCCTCCCTTATACCTGTTTCTTCCTCTGCGGGCCAATCGTGCCTACTCAGATGATCTGCAACGACGTTATTCTTTCCCCTTTCGTACTGAATTTTGTAAGCGAACTCGCTCAGCGCTATCCGCCAGCGATTTAGACGGCTGTTATAATCTCGTAGGTTATGAAGATATGTGAGAGGACTATGGTCGCTTATGATAACAAATTCTTTGCTTAGCAAATAATGCCTCCAAAATTTTGCAGCTATTACAATAGACAACAACTCCTTTTCCATCGTTGGATACCTCTGCTCTGCCAGATTCAGTTTCCGTGACATAAATGCTACTGGGTGCAATGCACCAAACTTATCTTCCTGTGACAACACGCTTCCCACACCTATTCCACTGGCATCACAATGCAGATAAAATTGTTTGTCATAATCAGGGTGTACTAGCACTGGACTACTAAATAAACATGACTTAATTTCATTAAATGCCTGATCTGCACTGGGAGTCCATTTTAAATTTCCCTTCTTCGTTAGCTCTGTCAAAGCGGCAACAATATCTGAAAAATTTGGCACAAATTTCCTGTAGTAATTGCACATGCCTAAAAAACCTCTCAGATTTCGAAGTGTTTTGGGAGAAGTGAACTCGTTGACCTTACACAAATTTGAGGGATCTGGGCGTATTCCGCAGCCGTCCACGATATGCCCCAAATACTTAACTTCTCGCTGCATGAATGAACATCATTCTTCGGCGAAAGTTTTAAATCGTGCTTCCTCAATCTCTTGAATACAGCCTCTAATTTAATCATGTGACTCTGCTCATCTGGGGATGCTATAAAAATATCATCGGTGAAGCACATGATGTTGTGGTCGGCTAGACCAAATAACAAGGCGTCACTTAACCTTTGGAAGCTATTTGGCGATGTTTTATACCCAAAACTCAACCTCTCGTACTGAAATGTACCCCATGGTGTAGAAAAAGCTGTCTTACACTTATCCTTATCGGCTATGCTCATCTGGTGGAATCCCTGACGCATATCCAATGTCGCAAACACTCTATTTCCCTGAGCCTTCTCCAACAGATCTTCTGTCCTGGGTAAGGGATAGTGATCTGGAATTGCTGCCTGGTTCAAATCCCTGTAATCTATAACGAGGCGATAAGCGCCATCTCTACGTTTGACCAGAAGCATAGGTGCTCTATAGGGTGAAGCACTTTCTTTGATGATACCCGCCTTCAGCAAACCTTTAAGTTGCTCTTCGGCCTCCTTTCTCAAATGGTGTGGCACCCGGTAAAGTCTACCAACAATGGGCGCATCTGAGTTCAAATGGATTTCATGACACAACAGATTACAGTTTCCCAATTCACTCGCTATTCGTGCAAAAACATCTTTATATTCCCTAATCAGCGACTCAACCTGTCTCCCCCAAGCTGGATTAACTCCCTCTAGGTTGAAATCCTTCACTGAGATTAGGGGTAACGTCTCCTCTCTTTCCACTCTTACTTCATTCACATCTATTATGGGTTCCACATAAGCTACATTGGTTCTCTTATTCATGTGAAAAGGCTGGTCGGTGAAATTTGCCACTAAAATTGGCATCCTTCCTGAATTTCCTAAAATGTTCACCGAACGTCCTGCTCTTACATAACCTTGGGAAAATTTTTCCATAGGCTGCACTAAGACCTTACTGTTTCCATTCCTGGGAAAAGGGCTACACTGAATTATAACAACCTTTTCTGAATTTGGGGGATGATCTCCTTCCTCAGCATCCTCCCGATCTTAGTTTCATCCGGTGGTAATGCCCCATTGATCCTGCCTTCTCTCCCTCTAAAACTGCTCTTTGATTCCACTTTATTGACACTAACTGAATTCTTCTCCTGTTTTCTCCGTTCAATACGTAACTTCCTTCTTTTTGCTTTGGATACTTTTTTCCTTCGCAAGGTGCCTGAACCTGCATCGAACATGAATCCCTGGGATTTAAGCAAATCCCAGCCCAGAATTATTGAGTAATATTGGTGTAGCTTTTGCTGAGTCACGTAAAAATGATGCACTATCTCTTCATTACCAATCCTGATTGGAAACTCAAAACAACCGTTCGTATGAAGTAAATTTCCCGTAATCCCTTTTACATTAATGAACGACTTTCGTGGCCTACACTGAACTGTATGTTTAAATTTGCTGAACAATTCTGGGGAAATTGAGGAAATACCCGCGCCACTATCAATCAGGGATCGAACCCGTATATCACCAACAAGTACATCAACTAACGGTAAAGACCCAAATTCCTGGATTAAACAATTTGACAACATCAAGGGGACCTGATTCTCAACCTCTCTTGAATAACAGCCGTCCCGGCTTCTGTGATCCCAACTTAGTTTAAATCATCTCCAGAATTCCTAGCTCCGCCGCCCCGGTGGCGCAGTGGTCTAAGGCGCTGACCTCTGATCATTCGTCCGTAAGGGGTCCGGGTTCGAATCCCAGTTAGGCATGGATGTTGTGTTTGTCTTACGGCACTGGCTCTCTCCCTTTCCTGGAACCAGTGACCCTAAATTAGGGACGGGCGACTGCTTATAGCCCATTGAGTTGCTCACGGTGGTCGTTAAACCTCTAACAAAAAAAAAAAAAAGAAAAAAAAAATTCCTAGCTCCATATTAGTTATTTTCCGTGAATCTAACTCGCTGCCCTTCTCTCCAAAAGTCTTGTCTCCTATCATCATCCCGAAATCCGCCTGCTCGCTGGTTATTGCTTCTCCCCGAATATTCTTCCGCTCCGTGGTTCCTATACGCGCCGTCAGGGGAGAAACTTTCTCCGCGCGCCTGGCCGATCTGGCGCTCCCGACCTCTGACGTCACGTTCACCTCTCCTGTAGCTCCCAGGGTATCCGCTAGGGGATTGCTCTCTTGCTCCTCAGGCGGGGTTTAAAAGGCCATCTCTCCTGACCGCTGTTCCTCCGAACGTTCTTTTTGGCTGAAAATTTCCCCGATTCTGATTTTTAAATGAATGTGCATTTGGGCAGTTGATTCTAAAATGAGCGGGGCTTCCACAAATAAAACAAGATCTTTTAACTGCCGCAGAATATTCCCTACTCTCAGTTTGCTGCCTTCTATCTGCCTCTAACTGCTTAATCCTCGAAACATAATTTCTATGTGCAATTTCAGCATCTCTGAGGTCTCTCCTTAATTTCTCGTGCTCTTCCTTCAGACTATTTACCTGCACTTCATGGTCTGCCATTTGGCGAGCAATTAAGGTGCATAGCTCCGTTACCGAAGCTCCTGAATTATTCGCCTGAGCCTAAAATTGGGAAGGTTCGTGATATGAGTCACTACCTGCCCCTGCCAAATTTATAGAGGAAACACCTGCTACTGCGTCATTTACTTCTTCTGCCAATGCTTTCTGGACAGCTGCCTCAAAAGTCCGGGGCGCAAAGGATAATACTGTTCTCTTTAGACGAATATTCAATCCATTTAAGAATTGGGATAATTTGGTTTTGTCCACTAAGTCCTTAACCTGTGCATTTCCTGTGTCCATATTTTCCATGTACGAGTGACCTAGACCTCTTAGCCTCGCTGCGTACTCTGCTACCTTCTATGATGGTCTCTGTTTGCATGTGCTAAACCTCTGTATCTTTACCAAATCTGGCTGTCTAGCATTGAAACGTTGGATGAAAGCCTCCCTAAACCTCTGATGGCTCGTTTCCCTGCGTACGTCCGCCGCGTCCATCAAAAGTTGGCTTGCTGTACTTTTGCACTTTGCCTTTGCTGCTAGGATACGTACTGTGCCTGTCCATCCTTCCATTTGACCTATAATGTCGATGGTCTCAAAGAATTGCCCGGCTGTCAAATACTCGTCGGTGCCTGAAAAACTCGGGATGTAACTAAGCATGCCTGCCATTGACTGGAATGTACGCTGAGTAGCCCTATCTGACTCCGTTCGACTTCTATCCATATCGTTCCTTCCGGAATCTTCCCGCCTTACTGAATCTCCCTGCCTAACACTAATTTCTCCTTCTACATAACCTGCTTGCCCTCCGTTATTGGTTTGTAACCCACTATTTTCTGAAACTCCATTAATAACTGACTCGTCACCACTATCTCCCATTATGACTATCTCTAATTATCTCAAAATTCTTTCTACTACGAATTTCACAACTACAAATTACTAAGCTTTAAGCACTTATTTTAACAAATTCCTACTGGGAAAATTATAAAAAAAATGTAAAGACCGAAATTTACAATAGATTTAATAAGTGGGGAGTAAAGGCAAAAAGGAAAATGTCCCCCTCGTTCCTAACTCTAAATTTCTGTCCCACCACACCTATTAGTGTTATCCCCTTATCAAAATTAATTTCTTTCAAAATAACACACACTATGCCAACTTGTTCTGAAGGAAACAAAGATAAAGAAATAACAATAACAAATCGTTTATTCACTGAAAATAAGTTGGTAACGTGGTGAAGAACCTATAGTGCAATAAATTTACTCCTAAATATTTGATTTGAAATGCAACTTTGATACTTGTAAAATCCATCTTTAGAGAATGGTTTACTCTTTTAGAAACACTTTAGGCAATTTAAACTTATCGCTCAGAGAAATTGTGCCAATTTTCACCTAGACATGACTTCATTATCAATTTAAACATTTTAAGTAAAATAAGTGGATTGTCAGGGAAATTAAAATGACTCTACCTTGCACCTTTCGTCCAAGACGTCATCACCGGCACTTGTTATTTCTCCGGCTGCATCTGGGAAGGGGAGTTTTAACCGGCACACTCAAGGAAGGGGGCCTCCGTTCATTTAACGTAACGGCTGCTCGCGGGATTTGCCGGGCTCACTACCGTCAGTGGGCGACTCTGGCTGTCCACATCTTCCTCCGAAACATCTGTCGGTAAGTCCCGACCTGTTCTTCCACGAATTTTCGAGAAATGCATGCAAAATTTTGTCCCTGAGTTCCGACTTCTCCTCGGATTTTTCTAAGATCCCGCCTCCTGGTTCTTTACTAAAATTAATTATTCCCGCTCATTGGTCCGGACTGAAGAAAGAATCTAGGTTTTATTCGCTCTTACCAAAATCACCAACTTCTAAATTGGTTGGACCCTCTGACCATTTGCGTATGCCCAGCTATCTACGTTTCCCCCGAAATTCAAGACCGTTAGCCATCAATTTCTAAAATTTATGACCCTGTCAGTCTTGTCATTTTTAGGGTACCCGATGCGCTTCTTCCTTGTTGTCGAGTGTGTACGCTGGGTGTGTTCCTGTGTCTGTTGGTAGCGCTGATTGCTCACTTTAAAGAGAAGCGAAACAATATGGTCGAACATCAGGCCTGGAGATTGCCTCGGACGCCGTTGCCTTCCTGTGTCAGTCCTTTCTCTGATTGTCCAGTATTACCCTGGGGGTTCAGAGCTGCTTGGAAAGCTCGCTCTCTCTGGCTGAGGTGGGGGTAAAACCCATTGAGGGTGACTTGGGCTCTGTTCACCTGTCCTTCGAGCGTCCACTGCACGCTACTCTGAAGGGTGTCGAAACATTTGGGGTTCGCTTGCCTGGTAAAAAAATAAGAAATATTTCTTTCTTGTCTTTAACCCCTTAGGAAAAATTATTGAACCTAAAATTAATTCTTTATAAATTACCCTTTTCGTCGTAAAGCCTAACCCATACCTCACGCTATGAAAATTAACCACCTCCCTTCTTAATTTAAACTTCCTCGGAATGTAAATTAATGGAATTTTAGCTTCTTTCCCTTAATTTAAATAAAAATAAATAAATGTGGCCGACAAACGTTGTTTGGCGTGGCAACAAAAATGTGTTTGTTTTGTATTTAGGAAATGTCATCCTAAACATACGCCATCTGAAATTCAAACACATCAACTACCTTTTATAGTTACGCAAACATTTACACTTAGACATGAACAAAATATATTGTCAACTATAAGAAGAATTGGCTAATTGTTTAGAATATCTGCCATTTGTTCGTAATGCTGTGGTAATTTGATGCTTTCTGTAACAGAACGACTACTGATCACCGCACCAAACTTTAAACTTTACCAAACAAGAATAAACTGATATGCGTTAATAACATATAACACCATAAAGAAAACTGATTTCAAGTAATAGTGATATATAACCATTGAGCTAATATTCTCTTCTGTTTGGGGTTCTCTTTCCATATAATTAATTGGGCTGAGGGATTTCGTATAAACACTGATTTCTTAATTTTTGGATTTAATTGTGGACTGTTTTAGGCCGGTCTCCACCACCGAGCCTATTGCCATTTCAGGGATTTTATTCTGATCATGATGTCTTTCCCTCCTAATTTTTCTTATCTCTGAGTTCCTCTTCTTATCTCTCCTGGCTACACCAAGCATTGAACAGTGACACGGAAATGATTGAAAAATGACTGCATTCATAAATGATATCATCATGTATTCCAGAAATTCAAAGCTTAAACAACTATTATAGTTGAGTGGATTTTTTTTAATTTTAATTTTTTTGTACTTTAGACACGGTAAATTTCATGGGGTAAAGATTTGTTCGGAATATCGTAATCCGTAAGAATGAAGCTGTCACTACACGATTTATAAACATGTGAAGATACGACCACACCTTGTAATAAAATATTTAATACATTGTAAACTATACATGTTAAAATCACTCAAGATTTTTTGGGTGGGCGGCACAACCATATACAGGAAAATACAGTGGAAGAAAGCATGCGGTCAGAGCATTATATACAATCAGTAGGAACCCGTCACTTGATGAGCAAGCACAGCCCAGACTCAATGACACTGACAACGTTTTGATAATTCTACTTACCTGAAGCTCAATGGTGTAAGGCGAGATTTGATAATACTCCTCCTTCTTCTGGGCCCTCGAAGAGTGGTCTCCAAGGCAATGGCACAAACAGAAAAATCATCGTTAGAGCATTTGTTGCCTAATTGATATACAAATGAACTCTCGGCGAAGAGGGTTAGTCTTTTGTTTTTCATGCTCAATAAAATATAGGCTTCCTTCCATATTGGAATATGCGAACCCATCCCCACAAGTCGGGACAGAGCGGTGGCAGAGGATTTTTCATCTGACATTGCATTTATATTCAGAAAGTCTAACACCAACGTGTGAAGGGCGGATCCGATGCACACTACGTTCTCAGAATCAGATATATTGTTTCTTATAGGCATACAATAGACGCCACACTTAAAGTCGTTGGCCACTGGATCACGATCGTTTTTAATCAATGAAAACAGGTTGGTTGTTATTTCACCAAAATCCAGTTTGTGTTTCCGGCTGGCATTTCATAAAATATGTGTAACTAGGGGAAAATGATTCATACAACCAACAAACCAACGAGATATAATTGATCTCCCGTTTCGTACTTGTACAATACAAACTTCGAATATTTTTATCCAATATGGTAACACAGTCTACTCAGAAACCATGCAAAACAGCAACTCTGTTATTTCCTTTAACTCGATTTGACGAGCTCGAAAGGTGGAATAATGTGTGTATGCCCGACAAACTACATGACGCAGAGCAGCCAATTAGTATTTAGTTGGATGTGCAGAGCACATCACGAGGCGCATGTTGGTACACCCTTGTGATGATCCCAATATGAGTCTGCGGTGAGCTTACGCATGACGTCACGGGTTACCATTGATTGCATAAAACGCTCTGACATTCTGCTTTCATCCACTGCATTTTCCTGATGATTTGTGGGCCGCCCGCACGAATAATCTCGAGTGATTAATCGGGCGGGCGGCTCACCAATCATCAGGAAAATACAGCCAATTAGTATTTCGTTGGGTGTGCAGGGCACATCACGAGGTGTACGTTGGTACAATATGAGTCTGCGGTGAGCTTACTCATTACGTCACGGGTTATCACTGATTGCATATAACGTTTGGACATCCACCTTTCATCCACGGTATTTTCCTGATGATTGGTGGGACGCCCGCCCGAATAATCTCGAGTGATTTAAACATGCATAGTTTTTTACGTGTTAAATCTTCTAACAATGTACAGTGGTATATTCACATGTTTTTAAATCGTGTACTGACAGCTTCATTCTACCGGATCATATTGTGTTTTACACGATTACTAAATTATATGTCGGAGTATCATACTGGGCATGAAAACAGTTGGGGTTTGTGTGTGTGTGTATGTGATTGTTAGTTTAGTTTCCACGTTTTACACATCAGTCGAAATTTAACAGGTGTTCGGAAATATCGAGGAAATCAAACCAAACAAGAAAAACCATTGAACACTGCCGGTGGTTCAGAGTTATAGAGGGCATTACTAAAAATTTCCGATACTGCACAATTTGATCCACTTCCGGCAGTGTCAGTTTCAGCAGTGCCTTCTCCTAGCAAAAACTAACAGACGGATAATGTAGCTTACGTATTTATTTTCTGGAGTACAAATTGTAATCAGGGTGTAAGCATTTTTCAGAATATGTACCATATTAGATCGTTAATTATATAACTTAATAATGATTTAAAATGGAATAAACACATATATTCCATTTTTAATCATTATTAAGTTATATAATTAACTTAAGAATGATTTGAAATGGAATAAACACATTGATAATCTCTTGAATAAATTATCAAAAAATATAGGAATTGTAAGTCATGTTCTGACAAATCTTACTGTTAAAAGATTTAAATTAATATATTTTACTTTAGTTCATACACACCTTAACTACTATATATTAACATGGGGTCAAAGAACTCAATCTAATATTAAAAAATTACAAATACTTCAACACAAGTATATTAGATTATTAGATTTAAAATATAGTTGTAAAAATGTTCTTTTTTCTCAATCATGTATACATACATGTACAAGAGTTGACCCTAACAAATATAACATAATGACTATTAAACAACTATATAATTTTAACTTGATTAAAATCAGGTACAAAAGAATAAAAAATAACATAGAACAGGAATTAATTAAAATATCTACATATACGCATCAATATAATACCAGAAATCAACAGGCACTTATACCAGTGCTCCCTAAAACTTTAACTATGAAACAAAGTTTAAATTATTGTGGGCCCGCGTTTTTTTTTTTTTTTTTTTTTTTTTTTTGGAGGTTTAACGACCACCGTGAGCAAATCAATGGGCTATAAGCAGTCACCCGTCCCTAATTTAGGGTCACTGGTTCCACGGAAGGGAGAGAGACAGTGCCGTAAGACAAAACCAACATCCATGCCTTACCGGGATTCGAACCCAGGCCGCGTTCGGACGAATGATCAGAGGCCATCACTTAGACCACTGCGCCACCGGGGAGGCCCCGCGTTTTGGAATTCTTTGCCCAGAGAACTGACATTGATTAATAACTTTGACCTCTATAAAAAAAATTAAAAGCATACCTATTAAGCTAACTATTTAAGGGAATAACAGGGTCGGGGGGGGGGAGAGAAAGTGTTATACTAATAACTGATGGTGAACATTGATGTACTTGACTTGTAAATTTCCTTTAGGGAGCTCCGGGCTTAGACAGGACTCAATGAGGCCTTTTCCTGGAGCTTCCTTGCTGTTATTTTATAACTGTCAATAATTGTTATCATTATTCAATAACCTGTAACAGCAGAAATAATAAAATGAAAAAAATGAAAAATTTGAAACTAAAGATTTGATCAAGAAGCTTCTACAGTGCTTTGAATTCTTGCGAAAAGCGACTGCGGGAAATCTGTTGAATAATACACAGTGCAGGGACTCGTCATTTATCTGAAGTGCACGAATAATAGATATGCACGAATGCATGAACCAAAGATCTCGTTTTATGCTATTCTGTGTCTCCAGATTTTATCATGTAAGACACCATCATCAAAAAATTTAAATTTCCGATAATTTAGGAGCTGCGACGGAAGTACCAAACAGCAACGTTCCACGTAGTTTCTTGCACTTTGGTAACGCAATTTTTAGAAGAAGAAATAGGAATCGAAACGTGACGCATCGTTTGGAAATGCTTCCGGATTACACCGAATTGAAAAATATCCGGCAATATCTAGATATCGGCGATATTGTAATAAGAAGTGTCGTCTTAGGTCACATCTCTCTTATTCACTTATCTCGCGAATGAGGTCTCCATTAAATAATTGTAGTTCTCTTTTGTTTGACGAGGTCATTGTTTAACAGAAGTCGATGTTTTCTACGAAATTTTTGTATGATGGAACCAAAAACACTACGGAAACGACGACTGCAAAATCGACAGTAATATCTCAGTTAAATAAAATGTCATTTCACAATGGTAAAAAGAAAAGAATAAGTTACTACCTTGTTTTAAAACTTTGCTTTCTCAAAATATATTTTATCCGTTTATACATTTCAGATTAGGGTCATTGCTCTCTGAAATGTCTTGCTTAGCTTGCTTCTTCACTTAGCATTCAACTTTAGCGATGCATACACTCTCATTTCTCTATTCCCCTCCTTTTCATTCTGATCTTTCCTGTGGGGCGCCTGCTCCTTCCTCCTTACTAAAGGCGGCTGGACCTACGGCGTCACATCTTCTTCCCGACTGAGAAAACTGTTGCCTAGCCTAGATTCAGTCGACTAGTCTATGGTTAGGGGCAAGATACGTTAATCGTGTGTTAGGTTCTGAACTATTGGGTTTGCCCCAATGTTTGAACCTGCGGTTCGTGTTCTTGCGTATCGATTCGAGTATACATTTCAGATCAGTTTTAGAACACTATTCCAGCAGTTTAGTTACAACGAACTGCAGAAGTAAAACAATTATCTTTTGTAATAGGGATGACTTAACCACTAAGGAATTCATATTGATAAGTGGGATTTTCACATTCAGCTCTTCTTTGATGTTAAAATAATATCCTAATCCAAGAGAATACTGTTTTGCTTTATAGCAAAAAAAAAAAAAAAAAAAAAAAATCCAGTTTTTAACCTCATAAAAATGTTTTGTTGAATAAACCGGAAATAACTGTGTAAAATATCTAAAAACGAAAATCTCACTTATTTAGAATTATTGATCCTTTACAAAAGCAGATCTTCCTATGTTTACGATCACCTTCCTCCTATAAACTTCTGTTCTATTCATTTATTTAAAATGAAATGTGGGGGAAGAACTATATATATTTCGAAATGCAGAAAACTTTTCACATAATTGTATGATAATATGTAGGATTCCATGCATATATGACATGATTGTCCATTACATGATTAAGTGAAAGAGAGCACGGAGAGTCTATCTTTGTACAGAGAAGAAATTCGAGAAAGGACAGGTTTTCTTAAATACACTGTGAAAAGTGTATATGCAATGCGATGAAAAAGTTCCGACACTAGGTACGTAGCGTTCCAACAAATGACAGTACGCAGATTTGCGCGCAGAGGTTGAGGGCAGCGATCTTCATGAGTTATTGTGCCGAGTGATACGATATTTGGTGACCACCTGCAGAACACAGCTGCGATTTCGGTGTGGGTTGCAAACTAAAGCAGCGAGCGAACATAAATTTCTGCGTCAAAAGCGGCAAATCGGGAACTGAGAAGCATGTAATGTTGCGGCAAACTTATGGCATTGAGTCGTGCGAGGTATTTTGAGTGGCACTCGCGCGTCATGAGCGGCAGAACGGCACTGGAAGACAACGAGAGGTCAGAGCGACCGTACACAAACTAAACCTCCGAACATGTGGTCAAAATTAGGGACGTGGTGCATGAGGATAGTCGGAAAACCATTCAAAACATTGCTACCATTGTCAATGATGTTCATACGGATCGGTGCAATAAATTACGACGTCGGTTTTTGACATGCACTGCATTGCTGCAAAGTTTGTGCCAGAGATTCAGACCCCCGAACAGAAGGCGCTCCGTGTAGAACTCTGTCAAGATCTAGCAACATGTCAGTTTTGCAGCCACAACAGCATGACTGCCCTTCCTGATTCTCCTTACTCGCCGGATTTGGTCCCCTGCGACTTCTCTATGTTTGCAGCCACAACAGCATGACTGCCCTTCCTGATTCTCCTTACTCGCCGGATTTGGTCCCCTGCGACTTCTCTATGTTCTCGAAGATGAAGATGAAGCTCAAGGGTCGCCGTTTTGAAACCGTGGACGAGATCCAGCGCGAAGTGCAGACTGTGCTTGACACGATTCGCAAACAGGACTTAAAGAGATCATTCCAAAAATGGGAAAAACGTTGGCAGTGGTGTATTGCTGTCCAAGGTGACTACATTGATTGAGATCATAGCCAGACTTAAATAACGTAAGTACTTTGCGGTAGTTGTATATCGGTCTAGTCTCGGAGCTTTTTGATAGGACCTCGTATAAGATGATAATTGATTGCAGCGTACGCAATATATCAGGCAGACATTGTCGTCGCGGATAAGTTATCGTTCGATTGATTGCCCGGAAAAAGTCAAAAGATTTATCTAGGGTCCTGTGATTATCGCATATTGGTTGACTCCAGACATGTCTGTTCACGCATCTCTCAACCGTGCAGCACCTTAAGATTTTCTGGCAGAATAGCTTCCAAATTATACAGTGCTTGGTATATTATGCAAATTATTTGCGATAGTCAGCTATCCTACGGACGCAACTTGCTGGTGTATTTGAAAAGTGAAATTAGATTGGTTGCATGGTCTCGGAAGTTGTAGCCTTTTGCGTCATCGTCCGGTACGTGTTGCTTTCGTAAATGACCATATACTCAGTTTCCATTGACTTGCATAGTTCCGGTCCTAGATATTTTCTGTTGACCCCTCTGACCTATCACCTGTTTTCGTCCACAGGTCAGGCGATTGTCGGAACTATTTTGCTTAGCATGTCATTCACGTTAAAACCTTAGAAGGGTTGTGGGAGAGCCTTCAGTATAGTAGCCTTTTGGAAAACTCTCGCAGCGCTGAATCTGTCTCCAACTATCTTGCTACTTAGAAAAAATGTTCATATTATTCGTTTTGTCCATTCCGACCATCAATCGAACACTATCTAATGCTCGATGGGGTCTTCAGTCTGAAGTACACCGTACATCTCGCTCATATTCCGTTTTATATGTTACATTGCGTCATATATATGACGAAGCAAAATGTACGGGATGAACTCTCACATCAGGATACAGTGTGCACAAATCTATACACATTTTGTATTTGGTTGATTTCCGAATTATTGCATATGTCGCTAAAATGTTTCCATATCTCCTTTGGTGTTGGTTTTCTTTAAGGAATTAACACCATGGCAGTACATTACAGTTTGTTGGCTTTACGAGAAAATCGACCGGTGGAAATATGGATCAAGATTTATCAACAATATTTAAGTACTTTACTTCATGGCGGTGGGACGACGTCGACTTACCATCAGGAGGTCTACAGGACTTTGAAATCAAGTTAGTCTTCCAGCATTTATAATAGGTGGGAATTTTTCTTAGCATTTGTTAAAAAATTTCTCTTACCTTCAGAAAATGTATTTTATATGCATTACTATATAACAGAAAACATAATGAAGAAGTTAATTTTGTGTAATTTCTTTGGATAAAAATGAAAGTCTTGCAATATAATTAAATAAACTCACACACCTAAAGTTTTGCTTTAAGGTGCCTATGGCACCGCTAAATGTGAGACACGTAAAATGTGATGTATTTATGAATACCACGCAGTTTGGAGACAAGAAATCACTTAAATTCCTATGTGAATTTTTTAAATAGTGAACAAAACGGAAACAAGAACAAACAAAAAAAAAAGAGAAAGATGCGTTGCACAACTATTTTAACCGTTTTAAATTATAAATAATGAAGAACCCAATTTTTCTTATGATAATATGATCATATTGGAAGACTGGCAGTAGGGAAGTCGGCTGTCGTAACCCGCCCGCAACATCACCCGTTGCTATATATATATATATATAAAAAAAAAAAAAAAAAAAAAAAAAAAAACACTTAAAAAATAAGTGATCAGTAATTTTCCTTTCATACTGATTTTTCAAACTTTCCGTTTTAAATCGTCTTGAAAGTTTTAATAACAGTCAAGAATTTTAAAATACACTGCTAGCCACTTAAAATGCGACACCAAGAAGGACACGAGATAGCAAAGCCAGATTTACTGGACACATAACAACAGATACAAAGATGAAACGATTGAGCTTACAGGCCCGTGCGACTTGCGGAACACGCAGACGTCAATAGTTCGTGAGACCCCCATGGCTGGCAATAACGGCCGCTAAACGCCGTGGCATCGAACGAAAGAGGCTTTGGATGTGAGCTTGGGGTATGTCGGTCCAGGCTGCTT
Source organism: Macrothele yani (assembly GCA_039090855.1). Classification (NCBI taxonomy): domain Eukaryota; kingdom Metazoa; phylum Arthropoda; class Arachnida; order Araneae; family Macrothelidae; genus Macrothele; species Macrothele yani. The sequence goes on from CM077015.1 coordinate 97,551,487, forward strand.
CCACACGTTGCCACAGTTCAACAGGCGTAGCCGTGGGTGGTGCTTACCGGGCCACTCGGTTGGCGATAAGCAACCAGACGTGTTCGATGGGCGACATTGCGGGAGAACAGGTGGGCCACGGCAGCAGTGACGCCTGGTGGGCCGTGAAGAATTGTTGTACGATGCGTTCCACGTGCGGGCGCGCATTGTCCTGTTGAAACGTGGCCGCTGGCTGGTCCTGCAAATAAGGGAAGGCGACAGGGTCCAAAACGTCGGAGATGTAGCGGTGACTGTTGAGTGTACCGGCGATGCGTACCAGAGAGTCGCGGATGTCATATCCAATTGCGCCCCAAACCATAACGCCAGGCGACGGAACGGTATGGCGATGCATAATGCAGGCGTCATACAGTCTCCCGCCGCCGTGCCACCACACGTGAATCTGACCATCGTGGTGTTGCAGGCAGAAGCGGGATTCGTCAGAGAAGACAATGTCGTGCCATTCCGTAGTCCAGGTGCGTCGCTCAGCGGCCCAATGCCGCCGCACTCGCCGGTGGTGTAACGTCAATGGTAATAGGAGCAATGGGCGCCATGCCAGAAGTCCCCGCTCCTGCAGACGACTTCGAACGGTACGTGCTGACATAGGTTGTTGCTCAACACACCCGAACTCCGGCGCTAACATTCGTGATGTAGCGGTGCGAGCCGTCAATGCCCGCCGTACAACATGCCGGTCCTCCCATTTGGTGGTGTGACGCGGCTGCGGCAACCGCTCACGTCAGTCTGCCCGTCCCTCCTGCACCCACCGAATCTATATTCGCCTTACCGTGGCTGGATGTCGTCCCAAACTGGTGCCGATGTCTCGGTACGATAAATAGCTGTTGCTATAAGCCACTATTCGTCCTCCGTTGAACTCCGAAACGTGCTGAAATGACTGCCGTATTCTGAGACGAGGCATCAAGAAGCTTCCCACGTACAGGTCCGGCAGCACAACACACTTCCACTACTTACACCCCGCCTTCTGTGAAACCTTCGTATAGTGCTTCTTGGTGGCGTGCCGGGCGCGCATGATTTGAATATGCCCTGCAATTCTAAACGTTTGCATGTCCTCTCGCGGGCAACGCATGCTAAGAATTCCAGGCCAATTGGATGCTTCATTTTTTGGTGTTGCATTTTGTGTGGCCAGCAGTATATTTATCACGCCAATATTTTCCGTAAGCTTTTTGTAATTATATTTTGACAATTACATGAATTTTCATCGGGCGACCTAAAGTCGCGAAACCGTAATCTGACTACCAGCCACAGAAGTGCAATACATTATCGTCAGAACTCATCGAACGTAGATATGGAAATTCAAATGTCAAAATTTTGGACGTGCTGAAAAAACAAGGTTTTGTGTTGGGCATTGATAAAGCTCTTGTTGTTAACATTATTTGAAAATGCCCATAATTCCATTGGTAACAGGCGTATCATTTTGGAATGTGGCTCATTAATATGTTCTATCTCTTATTTAAAAACAAAACATTCTCTTTGTTATTACTGAACCTTCTAATTTCTAGTTTCTAACTAAACGCTAGCAAAAAAAGTTACAAATCCTTATTCAATTAACTCAGATTCTAGATGTCAAAGATTTTATGTAAAACAGATGAACTTGATTAGGTACGCTAGCTGTTGCTAAAGAACCACTGACAAGAAGAAATGCATAAGAAACGAATAATAGGCCTGCTCAATAAACGCTTATATTCTGAGTTGTGGCTATTCTATTTCTCGAAAACACGGAATTTCCTCGAGACATTTTTCAAAACTTTAACGAAAAAGTAAAAAAGTAAAAAAAAAACATTGCATAAAGAGAAACATAAAAAATATACATTGAGCCAATTCAAGCATGGTATTATTTAGTATTTTATCACCTTTGAAGAGCAACCTTTGCTCTTATTCATAGATGAGCCAGTACATTATGACCACCCCCAGCCGAGTGAAATGAGCGCCTCTAGTGACCGAACGATGGGGAAGGAGAATTTCATAGATCAATATACAGTATATACACCCCGAAGACCTGCTTTCAGTTAGTAGAGTGTTCGGAGTCAGAATGGGAAAAGCTGCCGATTTATCGGAGTTCGATAAAAAAAACTGCGATGGTATGGCGCCTCGGAACTACTATCTATGAAACGGCACGGCTTATGGGTTGTTCACGTGGTACTGCAGTGAGTACGTATAAAAAGTGGTGCACAGATAGCTAAACGACGTTCAATCGTCTAACCGTGTGTCGTCCGCAGCTCGTTGATGCCAGAAGTAAACGGAGTGTGTCACGCTTTATTCACAACGACCGCAGGGCAACAATGCGACAAATCACCCGCAGATACGACAGTGGTGATCAAGGAAATGTGTCACAGTACAAAGTTCATCGCAGCGCTCTGCGCATGGGCATGCGGAGCAGAAGACGCAGCACGGTCGTCATATTCACTGTACGTTATGGCCAACAACGCATAAAATGGGCCCAAGATCATCGAGATTGGACCGTCGATGATTGGAAGAAAGCAGCCTGGTCTTACTAAACAAGATTCCTGGTACGTCACGTAAACGGCTGAGCGAGGATACGCCTATTATCAACGGAAGCTATGACACCTGGATGCACCTTTGGGCAGAAACAGGCCGCCGGCGGCAGTGCTATTTTGTGGGCGATGTTCTATTGGAACATTTTAAGCCCCATCATTCCTGACAGCTGTCAGGTATCTGAACATCGTTGCGGACCAAGTTCACCCGTTCATGGTAACTGTGTTTCTTGCTGGTGATGGCTATTACCAACAGAATAATGCGCCATGCCGTACTGGTGACTTTCTGTTAATATCCTGGCCTCCAGATTGACCTGACGTGAACCCAATCGAGCATTTGTGGTTCGTTTAGAAAAACGGGTTCACGATAAATCACCACCATCCCGAAATGTACTGGGTGACCTACGTTTGACATTTTGGTATCAGGTATCCGAGGATTTCTATCACCACCTCATCGAATCGACGCCTTGACGAGCGGCGGCATTTTTCGTGCTAGAGGGAGTACTACTGCTTGTTAGGTAGGTGGTCATAACGTAATGGCTCATCGGTGTATAGTTATCAAATTATTAAAGATATCAAGAAAACAAGATATCATGCATATTAGGTTTTATTTAAGAAAAAATATATAAGTAATACAATTTGTTAAGTTTATTATCATAAACCAGAATTCTTGATGGAAGTAAACGACGATTGTGCGGGTCATACGGATTAAAAAAGAAATTACTTTGAAGGAAAGAGTAGTTCGATTTCTTCAAATGTTAGTACAATTAGAAACCCAACTGTTAATACAGAATAATATTAAATTTAATATAACAATGAAAAGGGGTGACTAAATTTGTGTTGCCAAATATATAACGTGATTTTTGTATTTTAATCGTATAACGTAAAACATTTGTAATTAAGCGACAAATTATCTACGAATATGCTAGATTTTGGGAGTGGAACTGAATTTTTTTAATGAACTGCCCCAGTCTGTATTCATAATTATATACTTAATTAAGAGAAATTAGTCTTTAGAATCGCAAGCACATTTTATAGAAATCAGGACGATTTTACTAAATGCATCATGAAATAAAAGGTTTCCTTTTAATTTTCAGCTGCCTTAAACAGCTACTACAATTTAAAATTATAGAGAAGGAATTCATATTTTCATGCATTCTTAACGGGTATTTTGAGATTTTTTGTATTTTATGGGTTTAAACATTACGCATGAAGAAGTATGTCCGTGGAAGTACATGGTAGTTGTACCTTTCTGTTCTGACGAAATGAATTTGGAGCGGATGTTTATTTTGTGATGCCATACTGATTTCTTCACGGACTATTCAGGTTTATATCAGTGTGCCACATTTTTTATTCCTACATTTTTTACGAACAGGTTTTTAAGCATTCTTGCTTTCATTCTCCGATTTTCAACATTTCTTTTCCTCAAGACATTTACCTCCTACGATTGTTTGTTACATTGAGATATAACGTTGGTGAAACACAAGAAGTTTATTTCCAATAACACATTTTTCTTCCTGTAAAGATCTCCGAATATTAAGGAAGTCATTGTAATCGCTAAGACACATATAACGATTTCTACCATTGATTGGTTATTCACGTATTATAATGAACTTTAAATGCTGGACATTTTACCTTCCTGGTGAGAATGTTATCCAATTTATGCTTTTTGTGAATGTTTTAAACATTTTGCTGTGTCCCACGTGATTTTCAGAAATATCCTTCAATTCGCAGATGAATATAACATAAAACGTTATTTGACATTGCCTTAACATTTTTATATTACATTTGTGTCTCGCATAATTGCAGTGTGAGCAGTTTTATGGGTCTTCTATTAATTTCAAAGATGCTGAAAATGATTCACCTACATGATGCTTGGTAGAACAAATATCATCTGGCTAATTTAATGGTCATGGGCAAAGATGGAATCGGGTCAATTGTCAACGGGTTGACAATCTCTAGCGAGTCCAACGGGTCGGATGTTCCTGACTCGATTTCGACCAGATTTTATTTCCGTTTTATTTTTCAAAAGCAAAAGTTTTTGTTTCAAAGGAAACGCTCACTGTGAAATTTGTGTTTGATACTCGTGCCCTTCGACTGAAAAATGATTTGTTGTGCAATATGAGTGTCTTCAGAATGTCTTCAGATGTAAAGTGTCCCTTCCGCATAGAGTGTAGAATATCTTAGAATGTAAAGTGTCCCTTCTATGTAGAATGTCTTCAGAGTGTAAAGTGTCCCTTCCTTCTGAGGTGCAATGATGCAACAACATCCACATTTTTGAATTTTCAACTCATCATAAACTTGAGAAAATTGATGTTGCTGTGAAACATATTCTTAAGTTTGATATGTTATCAAGAAAAGAGAAAAAGCTGAAATTAAAAGTACAAGTTGCTTAATTAAAAACGTTTGACTGTAGCGTCATCAAATTTAGTTGGAACAGCCTTAACATCACTGTGGAGGGACTTTTTGACTCCCGTAGTTATGCTTGAAATCATGGTTAAAAAGTTAGGTTATGTCTTGCAAATGATGGACACTTTCAATACTTCCTGTAAGTGATCAAATTTTACATTCCCGTGTAATACAGTTATTTGATTTACATATAACCTAAAATAACCACTGCGGTGAGACTCTTTGAACCCCCTATATGTATATACTGCATTATAGTTCAAAGCAAATCTGTCCGCGTCAGGTTTGGGACCAAAATTGTTGACCCATGTCCATATCTGGTCATGAGCTCCTCGAGACGCTTTGTTAAAGTTATGAGTCAACTACGATAACCTTGTTTAATAAGCAATTTAATTTTACGTAATTTTCCTTCCCCGTCATTTGAAATTAGGCTAAACAGAGAGAAAACTGTGCTGAACTCATTTGGCGAGCTGTAACCACTGGTATTAACCTAGGACTGGAGCCTAGCTTTTTAAAAGCTCCTTTTTCTCACCTTCTGAATCTGTGTAGGATATCTTCACCTTCACATTCTTTGGATAATTCTTTGTAAAGTCTCATTGATACTACACAACCGCGAAATTACACGGATGTTTTCAGCAAAATTAGGCCATGGTGATAAAATCATGCAGTAAACTGTCATAAACTTAATTATTAACAATAAAGATGACTTCAATTTTTCAGTTGTAATTAGGACGTATTATGATGTCCAAATCCACCCTTTCCTACACACAAAAAAGTTTTAAAAGTAATTCACATTTAATAGAACCTTGGAACTACTAGAGAAAAAAATAACCTGAATTTCTAGAAAAAGAAATGCTTTCACTAGGTGATGATAGTTATATTAAGAAATTTCGTGAATTCTCTGTAAAATCATTCTCATGAAAGAAAGAAGATATCAGCGAAAACGGGATTTTCAAATCCAACAGTTAGAAGAAAAAGTATAGAGGGAAACGTGATATAACTTTACGATTCCTTCGGCATGATGAAAAAGTTGAAAATATGCGAAACGTATTCTTCATAAGGAAAGTTATGTCAAGGAAAAATAATTTTAAATGCGTACTTTGCAAGCAGCGATGGCAAGAATATTTTTTTTACTTTTACGCCCCCTACAGAGAAAGATGTGCGTTAATAAAAGAAGATAATTATTCTTAACTTTTTGTGAGGAATGACACTCTGTAAAATAAAATTCGGTAGGTTTTTTGAAGACGTGATGAAGCTGCCTAAACAGAAGTACGGAAACACCATATAGCGATTAAGCTAAGAACTACAAACACTCCACAAGCAAATGCAAAGTATTCCACAAGGTAAATGTTTTAGAAACAGAGTTAATGAGAGAAGCAATTTTTGCGCCCTCAAGCGGGGAAATTGCGCATATTTTTGGACTAGATACACGCTCAAAATATTTCTGTTGCTAGCAGTATTTGTCCCTAAAGGAAATTAGGCGGGTTACCAGATGCGCAGATGTTGTTACAAATACGCAGCAAACAGAAACGCGAGTTTACTCCCGTAGTGGCAGAAGACTAATACTTAAAAGCCTCGATAAAATATTAATCACGATTCTGTACTTGCGAAAATGAGAAACTTGGTATGAAAGCGCATTGTTTTTCTTAGATCAAAAGAATCAAAAATACGAAACACAATAATTTGTATGCAAATTAGATTTTGCAACCCGGTGTTCGTGAAATTTTTGCATAATTTACATTATTACACTTTTCATTACGTTTGGTTAAGAAAAGTGTAATAATGTAATTAATCGAATGTATCTCTGAATAAAAAAAGAATAGTGGCAACGCAATATTGTCGTGATGAAAGGCAGGTCAGAACTTTTAAATGAGCTCCTGAAAAAATTCGAATAATAAAAAAGAAAGACGTGTTTGCAAATGTATTAGCATACATGACGAAACATATAAGCCTAGTATTTTGTTCGGTTTTGTTTGTATTTTTAATTTGCAGTTGTGTTCCATAAAGCTTATTATTATTTATTGCCTGCTGTTTATGAATAATACTAATAAACAAATACCTTCCGTAATTCGCAAGAAAATGCACGGGTTTCTTACATCGTTTTTGAAATATTTAAAGGATTTCAGATCCTACAAATCGTTAAACAGCCTTGTGATTAAACTTTTAACGCTTCGGAAATTTCATCTGGAAAATTGATCTCTTTAAATAAAGAAAAGATAAAGTTAAATGGGAATTAATCATGAAAATCCTGTTTTATTTTAATAAAATCATCTTAAGTATATTTTGAAATATTCAACATTTTGGTAAATGTGTACTTTAACGTCCTAATTTATTTCGTCGGAAAAATTTAACTGTGTGGGAAAAGTGCTACGTACAATTTTTTAAGCATGCAAAATAATGTTGAAAGGTGAAAAAATATAGTATTTTTACATGAAAGGAAAAATATTTTCCGAAGAATTTACCTTGGAGTGCGAAGGTTCGGAAGAGTACGTGCGGTAGGCCTAAGATGACGAGCGGCGACGGCGTGAAGGTTGAGTCCGGTGAAAGGAAGCGTTGTTGAGAACGGCAAGTTACGCGCGGAAGAATACACAAGGAAGCGGCACATCACACTCCTCCGAAACATACACCCAACTCTTGTTGTATTCTTCCGCGCATTACTCACTTCCGACGCACGGACCCTTCACGTCGTGGCCGTTAGCATCGCTTTGGTCTCCCGCACCAATTGCTGCAAACCATCGTATTCGCACGCAAGTTCTTCGGAAAATATTTTTCCTTTCATGTAAAAATACTATATTTTTTCACTTTTCAACATTTTTTTGTATGCTTAAAAAATTGCACGTAGCACTTTTCTGACACAGTTAAATTTTTCCGACGAAATGATTTAGGACGCTAAAGTACACATTTACCAATATTTTTTTAATTTCGAATCACTCTTTGCTTTGGCAAAACTGCAACAAGATACTCAGAAATTCTTGCTTTTTATAAATTGTTGAAATTTTTTTTTAAATAAGAAATAATTAACACTCTTTGAGTCAACTTGGACAAACTGCATTTCGATTCAGAGAAATTCTTTCAAGTTTCTTTATCAACAATTTTAACGGTAAGTCGAAAAAGTGTTTTTCACAAATACTCTTGTAAGTACAAGTAAACGGAGCTGTATCTACTGACATGCATTTCTTGCCGCATACATAACGGCATTTGATTAACATTTGTACGAGGTTTCTATTTATCCCATTATTTCACTGAGACGTGTTATTTTATCTAGTAAGACATTTATTTACTGCGTTTCAAAGAGAAAATGAGAAGTGTTGGTTTTGTACTAAATCAGATACAACAAGGTCAGGTAAATACAGGATGAAAAGCAGCTAACATGAGTGTATGGATTTAGTTTTGAAGAATTGATTGTTGTTAAAAAAATTTCCGAGATGAGTGGTTATGCACTTGCACTTCAGCATAAAATTTAAGTCATCCCTCGCTCTAACCAAAACGTTCTACCGGCCGCATATACCTACTACGAAAAATTCTTAATAAATATAGGTATGTCTGTTGATTTAGCGTTATTAATCTGTGATATTTGCGAAGTAGGCTTCTTAAGTGAAATATATTTCTGTGTATTGCGATCGATTCTTTCTGGTCGACGTGTGTGTGTGAGAAATCATTAGTTTCTGAATTTTAAGCTTACTTTTTGTAATATCACCGTGTAAACTTGTCGCACAGGTCAGAGGAAATTCGAAATAAAATTATACTGAAGTCATTTCACATAAAATGTTATACAGAACGAAGAACCCGTACTGCGATTTCATAGTCCTTAGTCCTTAGGAGGTACAGATTGGCGAAACACCGTACTGAAAAACGTAAAACACCCACTTAGAAATTTTGAATTTTCCAATCTATTATGGAGCACTTGGAGATGTTCCCTGGAGCACAGTACCGCTGTTCTAGAAATATTAGTATTTGTTATGACTAAAGTAGTCCTTTTAGAATTTCATCTGACTATGAACACTATTACATCCGTCGTTAGAATGGTTGTGCAATGCACACCTTCTACTAAGCTAAGAACCGTCTACGATGTCATCACGGAAGGAAAGTTGCTGTTATTTCAATAAAATAACTTTTTTCATAATATACTGAATATGGGTTTTGGTTTTTTTTCGTGGAATCTATTAACTTCTAAACGGACAATGTCGTCGCTCCTTCCACGTTTATCTTTAATTAACACACAGCAAAAGAAAAATGTTATTCGGACACCGCTGGGTTCGAATCCCAGATTTTTCTATATCTAGCCGAGTGAGCTCGTCTTACCTTACTGTGGCCAACAATCCACGACGCTATGTGTGCTTATCTGTCAGCATTTGACTTTACAATTCCGTAGGGATGGGCTCAGCAACTGAGACGTCTCCATTTGGTGTGGTTTAATGACACAAGCTATTTAATTTTATTTAATAAATCTAATCAGCGAAACTAAATTGTGAAAATCTTCCGAATACGTGGAGACAATGCAAATAGACAACGTTATCGCTCTTTCCACATGTACCTTTAATTAACACACAGTGACCGAAAAATTAGAATCCGGAGACCGCTGGGATCGAAACAAAGGACTTTCGTTAACAAGCCGAGTGCGTTCGTCTTACGCTAAGGTGGCCAACAATGCACGACGCTATGTGTTTATCTATCAGCATCTGACTTCACCTAATGGTGACAGTTAAAAACGCATAGCCTTCTCCATCAAGAAAATCCATGCCCATGTACTGACGTGCCTGGTCCACAGTAATATTATAATACTTCAGTAAGAATCCTAATGTTGTTTGAGAGCTCTGCGAAGGTACGAACCTTGCGGCATGACATATTATCCTCTGGAATTTGCCTTTTCTATCAAGAAAATCCATGTCTGTGTACTGACATACTTGGTTCACAGTAATATTATATTACTTCAGTTAACATCCTAATGTTGTTTGAGAGGTATGCTAAAATACGCGACTTGTGGCATATCCCATAATCCTGTTGGAATCAGCCTTCTCCATCAAGAAAATACACTGACGGAAAAAAATCCCAACACCACGCAAAAATACTTGTAGAGGAATGAAATGGCGGCAATACATTTATATAATTAACATATTTAATCGATTAAGGTTTCAAGACAACAGCTTAATGTAAGCGCGAGAAAAGCCATTTTAAATGTGAAATGCTGGTACATTAATAACCGGTGTAACAGCCGGAATGTGGAATGAAAGCACGCAAACGTTCATGCATTGTGTCGTACAGGTGCTGGATGTCAGTTTGTGGGATGGAGTTCCATGCCTGTTGCACTTGGTCGGTCAATACAGGGACGGTTAATGGCGGTTGAGGGTGACGCTGGAGTTGTCGTCCAATGATGTCCCATACGTGCTCTATGGGTGAAAGATCTGGTGATCTAGCAGGCAACGGCAACATGATGACACTCTGTAAAGAATGTTGGGTTACAACAGTGGTATGCGGGCGAGCGTTATCCTGTTGGAGAACACCCCCTGGAATGCAGTTAATGAATGGCAGCACAACAGGTTGAATCACCAGTCCGACGTCCAACTGTGCCGTCAGGGTGCGTATGATAACCACAAGAGTGCTCCTGCTGTCAGAGGAAATTGCTCCATAGACCATAACTCCAGGTGTAAATCCAGTGTGTCTCGGCCGCAGACAGGTTAGTTGCAGGCGCTCACCTGGCCACCTTCTAACCAACACACGGCCATCACTGGCACCCAGGCAGAACCGGCTTTCATCAGAAAACACAACAGATCTCCACTCCGTCCTCCCATGAGCTCGAGCTTGACACCACTGATGTCGCAAACGGCAGTGGTTGGGAGTAAGTGTAATGCACGCTACAGGGCGTCTGTCTCGGAGCTGTCCTTCAAGTAACCGATTTGTAACAGTTCGTTGTGTCACTGTGGTGGCAACTGCAGCTCGAAATGCTGCCGCAGACGCAGTACGATGCGCCACGGCCATACGCTGTACACGGCGGTCTTTCCTCTAAATAGTGCCACGTGGCCGGCCGGAACCCTGTCTTCTTGAGGCAGTACCTTCCCTTGACCACGGCTGCCAACAATCATGCACAGTGGCTACATTCCTGCCAAGTCGTTCTGCAATATTGCGGAAAGAATATCCACCTTCTCGTAGCCCTATTACACGACCTCGTTCAAACTCCGTGAGCTGTTGATAATGGCTTCTTCGTCTTCTTAAAGGCATTCTTGACTAACATCAACACACTACGTCGAATCTCAACGATAACTAACGCTCACGAACGTTACAGCGCGTATTTACAGCAAACCTGCTTTGCATGTTCCGAGGGGTGCTACTAGCGCCACACCTATGCGCCGAGCGCCAAGTTTATCATAGACGTCATCTTACAGATGTACTCTCACCGCCTACCAACTGTCGTTTATCTAACACAACCCATTCTTGGTGTTGGGATTTTTTCCGTCAGTGTACATTCATATGTACTTACGTGAATGGTCCACAATAATATTTTATTACTTTGATTAGCATCCTACTGTTGTTTCAGAGCTCAACTTAATAGTTGGATTCGTAAGAGAGGATTGCATGTGATTGACAGAATGTGCGTGTTTTTGATACAATAAACATTGTAGTTCATGGTAAATATGGACACAAAGTCGAAAATTACATACACCATTATTTTCTCCCGAGTACGTTTTTGAAACGTCTAAATTTTTGCAATAGCTATGGAAACATTCTGAATAGAGTTAAGGATACAAATGAATGTCTGGTATCTAAAACAGATACCCATTTGGATATGTCAATGTTCGGCAACTTAAAATGTTTGGCGTGGAGATAAGATAATTTTAAAGAATGAGCCTATCTAAGGGTTTCAGATTTTTTGTAAATGTAGAACTATAATCGACAGTAGCCGAAGGTTTGGTATTCAGGTTCGTTGGTGCATATATACAAGTGTGTGATTTAGCTGCTTGTAGAATTTTTATGGAAACTTTTCCTGATCAACTAAAGGTTTTCACTGTGATATCTATATAATAAATTATATAAATAATCGTGTTCGGGCATTTGTTGTACAGAGCCGCTGATGGCTTAGTGGTTAGTGTTTCAGACTATCGATGCTGGGTCCCCAGGTTCTAGCCTGGGCTGATCCTTCAGAGATGGTGTGATTTACTAACAATCGCTGAATATCCGCCGTGCATCGGACGAGCACGTTAAGTGACGGCCCCCAGGCTGGACCCACTGGTTAAATGGGTATCCTTTCCTATACCCCACCTGAAAAACAAATTTTCACCTCACGGACTGAAATTGGTTGTTAGAAAAACGCCGCCGCCGAGAGAGATATTTCCTATCTGAGGTTGAGAGACCCGAACCCTCAGCGCTCTGCGCCTTTTGTCAGGTGAAAAAGAAGAAGATAAGATGTTTGGGAACAGATTTCCCTGATAGAATAGTGCGAAAGGAAAGTATGGAAATATTAGAGGAGAAGGAGTAGACGGTTACCCGTTAAGTATTGAAGTTGCAAGCTACCCTACATACTTACCTGCAACAATTCAGTCAAAGCAATCTATCCCGTAGACAACGCCAGGCCTCAGGGAATCGTCAGAAAGTCCAGGGAAAAGGGGTGCCTAAAACAAAAAAGAGTAAAACCACAAGAAAAATCCTACAGATAAACACCCAGTTTTCTCACAAAACCCTGTGTTGCAAGGCACCTTAAATCACACAGTTATCGTTTGCTCAGTTCCCGTGTAGGAGTCGGTTTTTCACCTCGCTTCTCAGGAATTTTTCGTTTTTTTTTGTTTTTCTTGGTCTTTTTTTTTTCACTGGCCGGAGGGGAGTTTGGTACTTTATTAATTATTTTAAACCATAGTACCGTGTATCTGGGCCAGTCTCATATCAGTGGACTGCAATATTTCTCTTTGCAAAGCAAGTTCAGCCCTTAAAAGAGCCTTTTTTTTTTTCTCATTTTTTATTTAACAATGTTTCTTCACATGGGTGAAGTATGTTTGAAAAACAGAGTACGGCTCTTAGAGGAGCCCCCCCCCCCTTCTTTTTTTTTTTTATTTAACGAGATTTATTCACATGTGTGAAGTATATTTGCAAATCAGAGTACGGCCCTTAAAAGAGCCTTTTTTTTTTATCAGAAATTCTTCTTAGGTGAGAAATACCCTCTAAACACTAGTCCCAATTATTGTTATTTTTTTTGCTAGGGTAGCTGTGAATTGGGTTCATTTCTGGAACTTTATTCAAGATAGTTTTTGGCCTTTTATAACTGTCAGTTTCATTGACAGTATAGTTAATGGCCGCTCTGACTAAAGGATTAGGATGAATCTTAGCTTTTTCATAGTATCTATAAGCTAAGTCATACATCGTGTAATGGATGGAATTAATATTTAGCATGCTTCGGATAGCATGGTTTGAAGTTCTTCCATCAAGTCCAACCATATATCGTAGGGTTTTATTTTGAAATGAGGTAATCTTATTTTTCTGCTGTTTGTTGCAGTTACCCCAGATAGGACAGGCATAAGTAATAACAGGGCTGATACAGGCTTTCCATATCAAAGTTTTGTTTTTCCTGCTAAGCCTTTTATTTTTTATTATTGGCTGGAGACTTTCTCTGATCTTAAGAGATTTGGACACAGTTTCTTTAATATGCTTGTTCCAGTTTAGGTTGTGGTCCATAAAAAGTCCTAAATATTTAACATCATTTACCCAAGGTATTTTTTTATACATTTCTATTTCAAAGTCTGGATTGTGATTGCATTTAATCCTAGAAAATAGAATTGCTTGAGTTTTTTCGGTATTGATTTTAATTTTCCAATCTAAGAAATATTTCTCAAGTTTTTCAACATAATGTTGCAACATGAAAGTTGCTTGATTTTTATTTTTGGAAGTATAAGCGAGTGCAGTGTCATCAGCATAGAGAGCTGTAGTCAGATTCCTGTTATTATAGTTGGGAAAGTCTGACGTAAAGATGGAATACAGCGTTGGTGCGAGTACACTGCCTTGAGGTACACCAGCTTCGATTTTTTTAACGATTTTTTCCCATTGATTTTTACACAGAATGTTCTGTTAGTGAGGTATGATTTGATTATATGTATAATCCAGGGTGGGAAATCATGTGCTATTAGCTTGTAGATAATTGCCTCATGTAGGCATTTATCGAATGCTTTTGCCACATCCAGAAATATGGCTGCTGTGTGTTCTTTTTTTATAATTCCTTCAGCACATTTTTCAGTTATTCTAGAGAGTTGGTGCACCGTGGAGTGTTTATCTCTAAAACCTCCTTGAGTAAATGGAATTACTGGGAATTCCTCACAGAATTGTTGCATTCTAATAAGAATTATTTTTTCAAAGATTTTTCCCATGGTTGGGAGCAACGAAATCGGTCTGTGATTTTCAGGAATTGCCGGGTTTTTGCCTGGCTTGGGTAATAGTATTACCTCTGCTGTCTTCCAAATATCAGGGAAATAATTTAATTTAATGGCACAATTGTATATTTTAGTAAGGGTTTGCACATACTCTTCAGGTAATGTTTTCATAATTTTATTATTTATGCCATCATTGCCTGGTGCCTTTTTATTTTTAATATGAAACCTAACTTCCCTTTCACTGATGGGTAGTGGTTTTTCAAAGTCAGGAGGAACAAAATTTTTTTTTGGCCCTTAAAAGGCCTTTTTTTATTTCTTATCTTTTCAGTTTCTGGCGTTCCGGACCCGCGGGAGGTCGTAGCACCTTTAACTTGTCTATCGGACGTAAAAGCGGCCGTAGCTTTTACTACTTTTGGCTGCTGTTTTCTATGCCTTGTGCTTCTATTTTTTTTAAAAGAGACTTTCTGTTTGCTTTTAATTGGGGATGTTAACACAGGTTTTTTTTTACTAGTAAATTCTTCATAGAGTTGTGCACTTTGGGCGATGACTCTAGAATTTTCTACATCCTCCGCGTGTCTAAAATAAGTATTCAGGGTCTTTTTCATTTTAATGGCTACATCAGTGTCAGGGATGTCATTTATTTTAAACTGTTTTTCTAGTGAGTTTGCAAAAATTTCTGCTTTTTCTTCGTCAGTTCTAACTACCGTCCCATCTTCTTTTTGAAGGGGTGGGAGTAATTTGACATTTTTATTTTGCAAGCTCGACGTAAGATTCCATAGAGTCATTTTGTTTTTTTTTATCCGAATTTTCAGAGTAGTCAATATGAGCCTCCTCTAATACTTGACCCCATGACCCATTCTCGAATTTTCTGATTTCTCTTTTAATTTGTCTATTTATGCAGCAATAAAGGTCATAGAACGTTTTATTTCTTGTTCTTTGCCACTTGCTTCGGTACCTATTTTTTTTTCTTTTATAAGTTCCAAAATTTCTTTGGGTAAATAGCACGGATTTTTTTTTCTCTTTAGCAGGAGTTTGCCCCGCACGGGGATAACTGGTTTTCCAGTTATTTGGGGAGCGGCGCCCCCACGGCCCGAGCTGACCTTGTGACTGGTCCACATCTGATGTCATGCCACCGCTTGTTTTTTATTTTGGTGCTGATGGTGTTTGCAGGGACGGCTGTTCATCCAGCTGTTGGGGAGTCGCGGCCCCACGATCCCGAGCTGGTCTTGTGTCTCGCTTTTTCGTTTTTATTTATTTTCTCCACTGGCTAGTTGCCCGTGTTGTATACTTTACCTAATCTCTACCACGTTATGTACTAACACCCCGGTCTTGTGGTTTTGTTACCCTCCACCACTAACTGTTTTATATTAACCGCTCAGTTCGTAGGTTGCTGAGATTCCGTTTAGGTTCCCTTCCAGGATTTGTCTTCTTTGGATTTCTTTTCTCCTTTTAACTGGTTTGGGTGCTAGACCTACCTGCATGTTTGCCGCGTGCGGAGACCCGTGAGGCGGAAATGGGATGTCTGGCGGCTGAGGTCGCAGGAGACCGGATAAGTGCATCCTGTGTGCCAACACTCCTCTTCGACCCCGGCTTCGCTGTAAACGGGAGGCTAGAGACTAACCCACCTCTAGTCAGAAGTCTTGTACCAAGTTGTGTGCAGGGCTTTAGCGGCTTTTTTGTCGTATAGCACGGCAGGGTGAGCCCGGGGGCTGTGGGATCATGCCAAAGGCGTTGGCATGACGGTACCCGGAGGCCGAAGTGTCCGCCGAGTGCGTGTGATCACAGCCAACGGACTATATCTGCAACGTATAAGCTCCAGAACTGTGTCCAGCGTCATTTTCTTGGCTTGCAGACCTCCAGTTTTCCCTTGTAGGGCTCGGTGGTGCGTGGAGTAGTCTGCAGACGAATCCTTCTCCTTTTTTTCCATGGGTAAACCCAAAAACAAACGCTCCAAATTCAAGTCACCTGAGCAAATGATCGTTGACAACGACTCTCCTTCGTCTTCTCAACCTACCAAGTCTCATACCCTTAAACGATCTTTAGACCATGACCTGGACCAAGAATGTGGAACCTCTTCTTTGGCAGCTGTACCAGTCGCTCCGAAGCGTCGTCTCCCCTCGATTGCTGTGAATACGCATGCTACACACTTAGTTGTAGAATCCATCGATCCGAATGAGAGACTGTCCACCAGATCTCCATTTTTCATTTCTAAAGCTTTGGACGCCTCGGTTGGCCCCTTGAAGTCTGTGAGGAAGCTTCGCTCTGGGGACCTGCTTGTCCAAACTTGCAGTGTTTCTCAGAGTAACACTTTTCTGCACCTCACTAGTCTTCAAGGCATTCCTGTCAAAGTGACACCTCACCCGTTTCTTAACACCTCTCGGGGTGTTATTTCGGAGTTTGATCTCTTGCCATGCAGTGAAGACGAATTGGTGACTGAACTTGCAGATCAAGGTGTTATTGCTGCTCGTCGTATGATGTTCCGGCGCGATGGTTCCTTGATTAAGTCTAAAAATGTAATCTTGAATTTTAACTCCCCGAAAGTTCCGACCGAAATCAAGGCTGGCTACTTGGTCTGTGGAGTTCGCCCGTACATTCCCAGTCCTCTGCGCTGTTTCTGGTGCCAGAGGTACGGGCATTCCCAACGTTTCTGTAAGAGTTCCGCTCGTTGCACAAATTGTGGCTCCAGTGAACATGACGGGGATGGTTGCACTTCTGCGGCCTGCTGTGTTAACTGCGGTGAGGCCCATGCAGCTTACTCCCGCAACTGTATGAAATGGAAGGACGAGATGGCAATCCAGCGCCTCAAGACCCTGGAGGGCCTCTCGTACCCTGCTGCCAAGGCCAAGTTGGGTATACCCACCAACCGACAGCGTACTTTTGCCGCAGTGGTTCAGTCTCTGCCGCAACACGTGCAGCCCTTTGTTCCGCGCCCTGTAGCTCTCGCCGCACTTGCCAAGCGATCTACAGTTGAACAAGCGACACAGGTGGATTTCACCGAGCTCCAGCTTATTCGACCAGCTGAGTCGGCGCCTTCTCTTTTGAAGACGACCGACTCTTCCGGTTCCCAGCAGACAGCCTGTACGTGCGGAAGACCCGGCCCTCAATCCGCAAAGGTGTGCCGTGTCCATCCAACTGTCGCGGTCCACCTGACCAACATTGCAACTGTCTCGGACTCAGCGAGGTCCCCACCCTCACCCAACATTATAGAGGAACATCGGGGGAGGAGAGTGACAGTTCGTCCCCAGCCTCAACTAACATTGCAGAGGAACATGAGTGGGAGGATAGTGATTCGTCCTCGCCCTCGGCCAGCATTATATTGGAGTGTGTGGGGGAGGAGAGTGACTCATCCTACGTGTAGTTGTGTTCGATTTTGTAATGTGTTTTATCATTCTCATTCCTCAGTTTTACTTAATCGGCTTGTTTCTCACCATTGTACCATGTTTTTCATACTGTTTGTTTCATTGTCTTTTTTGGCCCTTCCTTTGTACTCATGGTTCGGTTTTACTTTGTCAGCCAGATTTTGCGATTTATGCCCCGTTTTTTAATTTTGTCTGTTTGTCTTGTATCTGGCGCTCTTTGGCCAACCATGGCCCTTGCGCCAATAAAATCTAATAACCAACCTAACCAACCAACTTAGCAGGAGTTTGACATTCTTCCATAATTTTTTTAATGGCGAGGTTAAAGAGTTTAATAGCTGTGTCAGTTTCTTCTTTGCTATTACAGTCTCCAATTACTGGGGGTGGCACTAGTTTAATTTTCCCTTCAAATTGCTTGAAGTTAGTGACCATTTTGGGTGCTACCTTCACAGTTTTGTCAGTATAAAGCTGGAGGTGAACTGGATTGTGGTCAGAGGAGAGCGCCGCCTCAGTATAAATTTCAAAGTAATATTTATTATTCTTCAGGAGTGCAAAATCTAGTATATTGCTAGTTCCTCTGAGCGCCGTTCGTGTTATACCCCACCTGAAATTCTCTCACCCCTCTATGTGCAATATCGTACTTGTACGGTGGCGCCATCTACTGTACTCTAATCTCACTACAAACTGTTCTGTCAAAGTCGCCAGACTTTCTCTCATTCCTTCCGTTTCTGTGTATTGCCCAAAAGGCGATCTCGCTGTAGGTGGCTGGGACCTAAACTCTACTCATTGTGGACGGAAGTCCTACAAGAAAATGACGCTGAGCCCCCCCCCCCCATTTGTTGTACATTTGATTCACCGTATTTATTCACAGAAAAAACTATTGCTCTCCTGTATAAGAAACAGAATTTCTGAACGTCCGATAAATGTTGAGATATTTACGAAAGCATCGGGTAAATGAGAGGCGTTTGTGTGATGCTGACTCAAAGGACTATCGATTGATGTAACCTTCCACTGTATCATATGTTTCTAACGATTTTAAGTAGCGATGACATATCCGCCTCACACGTAAGTTTCAATTTCTTTGGCCGATTTACTAGTACATAAGAAAATGGTTTATTACATTCAATGCACGGTGGAAATATTTTCCTGGAGAAGTAAAAAGTATTTTCTAAAAACAACAACAGCACATCAATCACGTTATTTCACAGAATTAGTGTGTATTATCCAATCAGTTAAAAACGACTCTATATTTTGAATCCTATTTGAGAAACGTGCACTTTAGCAGATTTTTCTCGAAATTAAAAAAGAAAAAAACTTATATTGCAACATAATGATATTACAAACGATTATTGTACCCACGAAAAGTTTGAACTAACAAGTGAAATACAAAAAAAAATGTTAATATTTGTCAGTGTACGGAGCACTGAATTTTGAGGCACTGCCAACTTGTGCTCTGAATATTGATGTATCGAAATAGTAGTTACGCAAGAAAACTAAATGAAAATAGGAAGACATCCTCTGTTATTTATTTGAGCGTTGAAATACCACCATGTGCAATTCAATGATCAATAAGCAGCTTCCCGTCCCTGATGTAATGTAACTGGTTTCAAGAATGGTAGAAACCCAGTGCTCTATGAAAAACACAAAATAATGCCTCTCCCCAGATTCGAGATGCATTCCGATCTTGTGACGTATGTCCTATGACGGGGTCTCGAATTGTTCAACCTCGCAAAGGCGGACTTTTCATTTGCACCAACCCAAGTGATTTTAGCGTTCTATACCTTTAAGAGCTCTGGTTTAAAATTAAGAATTTTAAAGTGAGTTGTATATTATAAAATACCAAAACTTTTACTTTTCGAAGGAGTTATGGATTGCGGCAGTTTTGTGCTTTCATTCTATGGTAAAATGCAGAAAAAAAACGAAATACGTTATTTTACTTGTATTCTTAGAAAGTACATACATATAGAGTAAAGGAAAAGTTATTTCGCTTTTCGGTGTGATTAGATGCGAAGCCCAGTGTGAGGACAATTTTTATTTATATACAGTAGGAGTTTTAACTTTCCAGTAGGACTTTTAAACATTGCTTGGTTTTTAGGGTTCAACCCATTAATTTCTTCTAAAATTTAGTTAATATTTCTAAACATATTATCTATTTCATTAGCTATTATATTTATACCCCATAAAAATAAAAGTATCGAATTGCATGAAGCTTAGATGTCAGAAATTGATACAGTTGGAAAGATAACTTAACGATATCCGTGATATAGGAAAATAACTAAATTTACACACTGAAAAATGTGAGTTACTTACGAACCGTCGTAATGGCTAGTTTACCTGAAAATTTAAATCTGCATTTGTTCTTTGTTTTCCTTGTTTTGATACAGTGTTCATCCAATAACTTTAATTTGGCATGGCAAATGCAATTCCCATGCAATTTTAGATTATTTCAAAATACATTGATTAAGGTAATATAAAGAGTGATGGTGATTTTAGGGATATATATTTCATTCCTTTCTGCATAAAAATTTCAAAATCAGAGTTTCTAATACCGTCGAAAAAACTGCAAATGTTACGAAACATTTGTGGTTATTGGTTAACATGTTTTTTGTTTGGGGGTGGGACACGTTTGACGGGTTTTTTAAGTATAAGAGTACAAAGAAAATTTCTTAAATGTCGATACACTCTGGTTGTATTTCCTCCATAAAAGATTAAAAATTCCGAAATCGGATTGAAAAAAAAAACGTGGTTATATTTTACATAATCGACCTATAAGCCGGTAACTAAATCAAGTTACACTTCGATTTTTGCAGGTAGAAAACAATTGATATGTGAAAATTAATTTTATACTCATATTATAAAATTTCATTTACGTATTAATCATGTGTAAAAAATTTAAACTTTCAGAAAATATTATTTTGCATTCATAAACATGCTCCTTTAACTCGGATACTACTGTAGAGGGAATTCAGACGAATTGGTAACAAGGTCCAAGTAGGTCTGCGCGTTGTATGCAAAACGTGTTATATTGTTGGTAAATAAAAATATTACACAATTTCATTGCATCTGCATTTCCATGTTTAGGACTCTAACAACTTTATTTATCTTTTTCGTTTTATAGGCGTTCATGTTTAGAGAAATTGTTACTGCAGCACGAAACCAATAACTTCTGGCAGCGATAATATTACTTCCATGGTTACATCATAACTATGTATGACTCACAGTTTTTACAATTTTGTGCAAATGCTTTAGTTACGTATGTAGACAGAACCAATATGTTGCAAGTGAAATGTATCATAAAATACCGGTTTCCTGATTCCTTCTTCATGTTCATATGTGGGAAGGTAATTAATGGTTAATACACCAAAAAGTTATGAAATTCCATTATAATGGAGTGATACCAGATTATAGTTAGGCTTAGCATTTTACTGAAAATAGAAGAAAGAAAAACGAAATGTACGGTGTTCCGATAGGAAAGTTCCAAAGAGAAACAAAGCTTTTGCATCTGTTTAATCTCATTTGGAACACTTATCCCTAATTATTTGTCGCAAGAGTTCCCTGGTTCAGCAATTCGATGTGTTTAATGTGCTGCAAATCGTTTCATTCCGATCTTCCAAACCAAAGAATTTCACCTTCGCTATCTTATTACCCGATATCAAAGCGGAAGACTTATAATAAAAAATTTCATATAATGTTTAAATCTTTTATGGCTTTTCGTTAATTATGCTCAAAATAAGGTGAAACATTATGTATTCTTCAGCTCACGCATTCTTTCTGCTATTAAAAATAAATCATTTACCAGATATTTAAAATTTCCATTTATCAGTCTTTCTAAGACCTCAGTAAATGAAATACTATATACATTGTCGTGCAAAAATTAAGGACGAGACGGTTTTTCGAATGTAACGTCGTGCAGAAGTGCTCCACATCGACTCAAATCATACCATAAGATCCACAAGAAGTAAAAATATGGGACAAGTGAGCAAAACCGTCCAAACAAGTGATCCAAAGGATACAAAGGCACTTCATTGGAAAGGTAGCTTCAAATACAACTGGACAGAAGACAGAAACGTCCCTCTGACAGGCGGCTGCCAAGAAAAATCCAGTCTTTAGTAAAATATATGAACACTCCTGACTGCGTTGCAGGATTTACAACGTCTGTCCATGCTGAGGACGAGGTTGTCAAGTATCTGTTGAGGCCATTCCTCTTGTAGCGCCAATCGCAGCTGCGGAATCGTTGCTGGCGGCTGGTGACGTGCTGTCAAGCGTCTCCCGAGAAGGTCCCACACGTGTTCCATTGGATTTAGGTCCGGGGAACTTGCGGGCCAATCCATGCGTTGAATATCTTCACTGTCCAACAGCTCTGCGACAGCCACTGTAAGATGAGGTGTAGAGTTGTCGTCCAAGAGGAGGAACTCAGGACCCACAGCACCTCTAAAGAGACGCACGTGGGGCAGTAGAACCTCGGTACAAAAGCGATCACCGGTGACTGAACCGCGTTGCAAGATGTGGAGGTCAATACGGTTACCAAGCACGATACCGCTCTAAACGAGAATTCCGCCACCTCCAAACTGGTCCCTTTCGATGATGTTGGAGGTGTTATTGCGAAATCCCTGCTCTCCCGAAATATGTCCACGTCCACAATTGCTCGTCAGACTATATCGGCTCTCATCCGTAAAGAGAACTCGACCCCATCACTGATGTGTCCAGTTTTTTTGTTCCTGGCACCACAGAAACCGCCGTCTCTGATGAGCAGGCGTTAATGGCACAGACAGTACTGGTCGTCCTTTAAATAGACCACCTTTGTGCAGCCTCCTGGCCACGTTAAAACGCGTTAACGGATGTCCAGTTGTCTGTTGTATGAGCCTTGCGATTTCTCCCGCTGTCTGTTGTCTGTCTCTTCTCGCCTGTAGAAAAATATACCGGTCGTCCGCCGCCGTGGTTGCTCGTGGACGACCACTGCTAAACTCTCGGACAGCTGTTTCTGTCGTTTGAAATGATCTGCAAGCTCGTGAAACGATGCTTTGAGCGATCCCGAACTCCTTTGCTCCACTAGTCACACTTTGACCTTCTTCCAGCTTTCCAGTAACGCGACTTCGGTTAAAGTCATCCAGATGTAGTCTACTGGATTTCCTGTTGGCCATATCACACGGTGGCAGCAACTCGACGTCATTCAAACCGATGTACACCGTGCAATAGCTTTAACCAAATTGCTGGGTGTACACCGCCCTGTGCTTTATACACTTCCGACACTGCCCCCTACGTCATGTTGCATATATGCGCATGCCTTACCGTACCGGACCCTAGTCTATCTCCTGAGTGGGCTTTCAGTCCGTTCTGATTGCTCGTTCCGCTGGTATGCTAATATCTCCTATTCGTCCTGAATTTGTGCACACCAGTGTATTTTTAGTGAGTAGTTGCAGAAATAATAATTCCTTACATGCCCTATTGCATTGGCTGGCCTTTTGGGGAAAAAGTATGGTGCTGATTGTGTCTGTATTTCTATCCGTCCACCATTCTGTTCTAACTATATATTATTTACATTTATTAGGCTGATGTCAAGAAAAATTACAGTGAAACGTCTCTTAGCGACCAACCCTCATTACGATAGTTTTTCCGTGGATCCGATTTCAAAACCTATAGCGCTAATGCTAAATTCTTCCTTATTAAAAGACCGCCCATCCCTTCTTAACAATCATCTTTAAGTAAAGACCACTGCACAAAAACTGGTTGTCGGAGTTACCATTTCATCCGAAAATTTCCTTTAATACCCTGGAACCTGGAAAAAGTTAATTAAACAAATGTACATTAATGTGGAAAGGTCATTTTAAATGGCTAGGAAGTTTCCATCTGCACGAAAGTGAGGAGGTGGGGGGAATGAAGAAGCGGTTTTCGGAGATGAGACGTTATTCTAAAGGCTTAACCTGAAGAAACACAGAAACCTCGTCCTCACTTTCTACAGAGGATGAAAAGGAGAGTCACAGTTAAAACTAATCTTTACTTCACTCCCCATTTTGGCCAGACAGAGGACATTTAGGAGGGATGTCTGTCCGGAAGGAGAAAATACTTAGAAACTATTATGTGACTGAAAGGAAAGTTAAAAAACTCATGGTGAAAGAAAGTCTGGTAAACTTAAGCAGACGACTTTACATTCGTTTTTCAAATGAATTTTTCTTAGATTACTACTACAGGTGCCTTCCAAATGTGTAACTATACTAAATGTTATGTAGATTGTTTTTTTTATTTACACATATGCATACATACTGGAATGCATCATGTTTGGATTGTAGCAATTTAAAGCATTTAATATATAAAAGTTATGAAGTAGTTTACAAAGCCGCAATATAAAAACTGTTCATTGAATATACCATTAAAACCTTTTCCTATTAAGCGACCACAACTCTGAACGACTGTTTTTTAAAACCAGCAGCGGTCGTCTTAGAGAGGTTTCACTATATTTCGCATCCGGAAAATTGAAACGTGAAAAAAATGTCCAAAATTTGAATTTTGGACATTTTACGATGAATAATTTTACCGTTTCCGGCACCAAAGTAGATGCTAAAAATTTAGTATATATTTTATTCTATACCATTTTTTCAAAATTCGGGTTGAAACAATAATTTCCTTTGCATTGCAAGTAGACATGCCTCAGAAAACTTTAAAATTACGTCATCCGGGAACGGAAAATAAACCTGCATCGCACGATTCGTGTTCGAGTATGTTACCATTACAGCACCCTGAACAAGGAACTTCAAGCAACTAATAATGTGTTTTTGGGACTGAGATTAAATGCTCTTCATCTGAGTACCAAAAACACATCCTCATTTGTTCTGGTTCCTTGTACTGGGTGGTGTAACCGTAACATACTCGAACAGGAATCTCGCAATGCGGGTTCGTTTTCAGTTTCAGGACGACTAAGTCCAATTTCATTTACCAATTTGGCATCCATCTGCCCGCAACATCTATATTACTATCAATAATTTACTTTGTTCGAAATATTTCATGTCGCAGACCATTTTGTGCGCACTCTACTTCTGAAATAAGTCACTATTTTTCTGCTAGAAGCATAAAAGTATATTACACTTTCATGAACTAGTTTGTTCCTCGTAGCCCCTCAGAAAAATTATTTTTGAGTCTGGTACAGTTCGTGAGAAAAACCATAAGGATGAAGTTTAAAATATTTTGTGTAGAAACATTTTGTGAGCAAAATGCATAAGGATAAACTACTTTTCTAATATATATTTGCAGCGTTTCTCTGCTCGGGACTACTTGATTGAAAAAAATTGTTTTTCAGAAAGATAAACCTACCAAAAGAAAAACAATATACAAATATTTCCAACGCGTAATATTCTACAGTTATCCTCAAGCAACGACTTGATATGTCTCACGGTTTTCTCGATATACTTTTTTCTTAATATCAGATGCGAGAAACCCTTTTTTGGTCGACAGGGTTCCTTATAAAAACATTTTTGCAGGCGTTTTCTAATTATCTTTTAAAGTTATGCCATTAAAATGCACAAGGACACATTTCTTTTTTTTAATATACATGCATTTGAAGCCGTATCTGATAATTAAAGTTATTAATTCGAAAAACTTCTTCCTGCCATGTAGCACTAACTACGAAAACATGCTTCTCGTATTTCCGTATCAGGACAATTCTGATTACAATCACCAGGAGTCGAAAATATACAGTTCATTATTTGGATACGGTTCTTTTAGACGGTGGAGATCAATATCACTTTTAACACCCCATACGATTCGCTGTTGTAAAAAAATGATATATAAATATACACATGAATTTCTTTTAATAGTTTGACATTTTCCGCCATTTGTATTTGCATCTGTATTTTTGTTGTTTAAATATTATTGATATTTGCCAACTGTTCTGTTATTCGATACGAAAAACATTACCCATTTATTCCATGTTTAACATGCTCACCATTTTCCCGCTAAATGTATAAGTAAAATCATTTTCTTGCAGTCACTACATAGAAGTCGTATATCAAAAATTATTTTTTTTCCTTATGATGAAATTTGGAATAAAGAATCCTTCGCAATAAAACCGCAGATTTGATTAAATGCGATAAGATGATAGAAATTCTTATAGACAAAATAAAGAACATTTTTTGCACTGCATCTCCAAGTGAGCACTGATTTAAATGAAGCATATAATTTTCTTTCATTTGTTAGATATGAAAGGGAAGGAGGTTTTTAAGGTTTCTTTTTTTATGTATCGCTTCCTTCAATACAACTGCTGAATGAATTCTAAGGCCCTTGGGAAATTTTATTTTCCCGTCCCGGTGGCGCAGTGGTCTAAGGCGCTGGCCTATGATCATTCGTCCGTAAGGGGTCCGGGTTCGAATCCCGGTCAGGCATGGATGTTGTGTTTGTCTTACGGCACTGGCTCTCTCCCTTCCCTGGAACCAGTGACCCTAAATTAGGGACGGGCGACTGCTTATAGCCCATTGAGTTGCTCACGGTGGTCGTTAAACCTCCAATCAAAAAAAAAAAAAAATATTTTAACACGCAGCATTGACTTTGAAAAATACGTTAGTCGGAAAACAAATGAGCCTTACTCTCTGTTATTGCGTTGCACTGGATAAATTCAAAAAAAAAAAAAAGTTGAGGCTCTTCCAGTTGACTTAACGCATTGAAGTACTACACAAAAGAACCCGTCGCATAGCGAATGTATAACTTTTTGAAGAGAACACCTAAGCACGAAATAAAAGTAGCGGGCTGCATTAACGCTATCATAAGAAATGCAAGAATATTCTCTTTGTCATGTTAACACATATATAACGTACAAATACACACAAACACCTGTTGCGACACACTGAAATACGATGGCTGCCAAGGGTGAAACCATAGACAGGCTGTTTGATGTTATAGATGAAGTCACTCTTCATAATGTAAACAGAGATTCATTGGATTTCAACATCCGATGAACCTTTCTGTTATTTGACTGGTTGATTACATGTATCGTGTTGTGTTGTAAAAGGAAATATCACCCGTATGAAAGTAAGTCTTTGACACACTTTGTTGAATTGAAAGCATATAAATTCTTAAATTTACATGTTTAGCTCCATAACGCAAAGAATGGGGCTAATTTTTATTTAAAGTATTATATGGAATCACTAATATTAAAATTTTAAGGTAAATGCGGTTATTCCGTTTTAACATACGGGAACTATTAGAAAAATTATACCAGAAGATTATACGCAAATACATGAAAT
This sequence comes from Macrothele yani, assembly GCA_039090855.1. Lineage (NCBI taxonomy): Eukaryota > Metazoa > Arthropoda > Arachnida > Araneae > Macrothelidae > Macrothele > Macrothele yani. The sequence continues at coordinate 97,578,351 of CM077015.1, forward strand.
AGGAAAGGTTTCTACATAGGACTTTGCGTATAAATTTTCTTATTTCCTGTGCATCACTATATATTATTAGTCACATACGGCCTTATCATGAAATTAATGCCGTACGACACTTATTCTTCAGAAAACCAAAATAACAGATTTTTTGTATTTTATTGGAAAAAATAAACTTTTATAAAATTTGAAGAACATTATTTCTTGAATTTATTTCAAAACACGTCTCAAAACTTGGCGTTCCGCCAAATAAATTTTATGATATAGATTTATTATTAACATTCCATTTAAATTACGCATGCATGTCTTTATGCCTTTGAACCTATGATGTTATGTTTGATTTCATTCTGTTGTGCTGCGGAGCATTTTCATACTTTCTAATTTCAATCGTCAGGAAACGGCAATTAGTAAATATCCGAGATATAAATCTGATGCCTGATATCATAAAGATTAGTCTCAGGTCCTTGAAATCGTGCAAGTGAACACACTTCTACCAAAAATGGTTCTTTCCACACGAAATTATATGTGCTGAAGTACTCACTTCCTTAATTGGGCTCATTTTCCCGATAGCTTAGTAAAATCGCATAAGCAAAACACTTTTATTTTTCGGAGGTTTAACGACAGCCGTGAGAAACTTAAGTGGCTATAAGCAGTCACCCGTCCTTTATTTACGGCCACTGGTTCCAGGGAAGAGAGAGAGCCAGCGCCGTAAAAAACACAACATCCTTGCCTCCCCGGGATTCGAGCCCGCACCCATCTCGGAAGAATGATCAGAAGCCATCGCTTAGACCTCTGCGCCACCATGGCTGCCAAAAAAAACACACTTTTAAACCAAAATTTGTGTTTTAAAAATTTCAGTGCTAAGCTAAAATCCCAAATAAATCGCGCAAAATGAACAACAAATAACACTATTTTACCACATTCCGAAGTACTCTACAATATTATCAACCATTGTTAATCAGTTCCTAGATGATGTTGACCTCCCCACGTTGCTTCTACATCTTCTGTGATCAACTCTCAGTTTTCGCGGAGGAGAATCGATGTAGACATGAACCAGGTGCACGGCCGTGGGGCCGCTTGTGCTCCGAACGTTGGCCACCTCGAAAGAAATGTCAGGATCCAGAGTCGAAACCACTGCGACAATGGAAATGCTGATTATAATAATTTACCCCAAGTTGGTCTTTTGTTAGGATGTTATTATTCTCGAACATGTAGGTAAAAATAACCGTAGCTAGAGTAACTGATGAAATATTCCTTGTAGATGTCGAATATAAAATTTAAACATGATCGTTTTAGCTCTACTACAGCAAAACATGCGGACTTCACACTACCTTCCTGGTATAATCTCTATGTATATATAACGAAAGAAAGCATTTGACCACCTGCGTAATATGATGTTTGTCCAATACGTGCCGCCAAAGCTGCTGTTATCCGGCGCGTCATGGACCTTACAAAAGTTGAAAAGTCGTGTTGTTTGTATCTAGTAGCAACTCGTTAACCACAGATCCTTTAACTATTGCAATTTAGGTGGCTGAGCAGTCGCAGATCGGATATTCTGTTCCTGTTATCCGGCGAAAAGCTGCTGTTATCCGGCGCGTCATGGACCTTACAAAAGTTGAAAAGTCGTGTTGTTTGTATCTAGTAGCAACTCGTTAACCACAGATCCTTTAACTATTGCAATTTAGGTGGCTGAGCAGTCGCAGATCGGATATTCTGTTCCTACATAAACCACATATGCTCTATTGAATTTATGTCTGGGAGATTTGGAGGCCACGACAATACCTGGAAAATTATCTCATGTTTTATGAGGTACTACAGAGGTGAAGCATCTGTCAAGTTGGAAAAGTTGCAGTGATAAAATCAGTCAGTGCAACTTGTTGGTTACGTATTTGGCTCTGGAGCAGAAGAGTACGAGTTCGATCCTCGTTACCGACAAATCTGTGAATATCACATTGGCACCCGATTGTAGAAAAATGATCTATTGGCAGTAGGTTCTTTTGAAAATTATGTGATGTTTGTTCCACACATTGTCTGGAATTAATGAAAAATTCCTTCTTCTCTTTAAAAAAAAATTAAGAGGGAGATGATGTAACGTACTACAGAGGGGAAGCGCGTGTCAAGACGAAAAATCAGCCGCTATACATTCCGTCATTGTACTTCAGTCGGTTAGAACAACTGACTATGGAGCAAGGAGGCGTAGCCTACATCTGTCACCGGCAAATTTGCGAGTTTTACTGTTCCGATAACCACTCTTAAACAATCCGAAAAGTGTCGGCATGGCGCATTATCCTGCTGAAAGAAGGAACGATTTTAAGGGAGTGCCGTTGTCAGGAAAGGATGTACCTGGTCGCCAATCATGTTTAGAATGGCTTTGTTAGATGTTATTGTTTCTTGCACTTGAATGACTAGCCCCAGGATTTCCCATGATAACGTTTCCTAAATATAACACTTAATCACCAGGCTCATTTTCGTCCCACGGTGCATCCTGGTGGCAACAACTGCGCAGGTAAACGAAACATACGTACCCGTTCGTACACAGGGTGCAACTGTAAACGAGAGTTTTCGGACCAGACGGCTTTCTTCCAATGATTCAAAATTCAGTTTTGATGCTCATGTACCTATTTAATGCGCTTCCACACTGAACAGAGAGGCCTGCGTAAAGACCAACCCATTTTCTGCAAGGTTCGATGTACTGTTTATACGACACATTAGTCCCGCAACCAGCATTGAACTTGCCTGCAAGCTTCTTCAAAGTGTATGTTGTTTGGCTCGTCCTTTTGCTCACCCTTAGAAACAATGCGCCGTAATCGTCAGAACCTTGGGCAGGCTCGTTGTTTGCCCTCCTCCGGCTACTTTTTGAATGTTAACCAGGGGTCCGTGAGCACGCCACAAGTCTTGGTGACTGGGAAATGCTCTTACTCAGTTGTCTGTACACTACAATTTGGCCTTTAACAATTTCCCTGGAGTCCGTTGCTTTTCCAATCAAGTGAACAAGAATAATATCGATAAACAGAAATCAGCACCAAGTGTTATTTATATCGTTTCATGACTTTCATACGCGCCATCCTTAACCCACTATTGCTATGATTTTCATTAAGATGGGCGGGTCATAATAAGTCTACGGTTTACGTTATAGTAAATCAAATATTGCTTGCTGTAAACCTTAAAAATTAATCAATCCTTCACAAATTGCATAATGCTTATTATTGTGTAAATCACTAAAGCAGAGTAACTTGCCACAGTGGCAAAATGGTATGCACCCAGTGACAAATATGGTAATATGTGTCTAGTAAAGAAGTATTCGCAGTAATTAATTCTTAAAACAAATTTTATTTCTAAAAGCGGCGACGCTTTGGAACTAGGAAAAGTTACCCAGGTGCAGTTTTAAGAGTGTGGATTACCCACAGACGTAATGATAAGAAAGTGTTTAGTGTCACGGATTATCAACCTACGTATGAAAGAAACGATGTTTTGTTCCAGTAAATTCACGTTTTACATATAATTGGGCTGATAAAGCTAAAAAAACTGAACTCATGATAATTTAATTAACAGTCTTGTATGAGCACCGGTTCAGTTCGGTAATGTTAGTTGTGCAATTTTTGAAAATCAATTCTTGGCAATGAGGCCGAATTTCAGATGTCTGTTGAAGTCTTTTTCCGATATTCCTCCAAAATGTTTTTAAAAAAGTATGCCATACGCAAAAGATAAGAGTTGGAAAATCTTGTATTCACGTGATTTTCATTCAAGCTAATTATTATCTTTCAAATCATTAATGAATGAATGTACTCTGTTTAATAAAGTAGATTCCAATGACAGACTAGCAAAATTATAACATGATCCCTCGATTTGGATAGTGTTTCGAAAGCATAGCTTCAGAAAAGGGAAGTTTCAAAAACCAATTTTCCCTGACTAAACGCTCTTCGTTATCATTTTTCAACAGTTAAGGTAATTTTCGTTTTCATGATCGTTACCGCACTCAGTTTCTGAAGTCCTCTAATAATGCAGATATGGAAGTTCGTAATTACTCTTAGATTTCGACTCTAGGATTGTAAATATATCTTTGTTTACTCAGAGTAAAACTTTTTTCTCAGAAGTTCTCATGTCACTTATAATAATTTAGGCGGCTTTGAAGTCACCATTAAATTTATTTTTCAAAGCCCCATGCCAAAAACTAGGAACGTTTCCAAAGAATGTCTGCTCTTTTATTCTGTGATTTTATACTTCAATGAGAAAGTACTTTAAAAAATATTCTAGAAGTGCACATCCCGTCATCTGATTAAATTAAAATATTCGGAACAGTACTCGTTCTCTCTAGCCGCAGATCATTTTAACGTTACTCCTGCTGGACCAATATGATCAGCACAAATGCATGTAAAATTAGGACACAAACATATAAAAAATAAAGTGTTCCTTACATAGGTATTTCAAATAGTTAAAAAATGCTCTCCAAATATTTCCTCTCTATTACTGAGAAATATTTCTCTTGTTTCCAAAAATCTGCTACGTTTAACCGTGCAACGACCGATATGTGGGTGAAATCTGACATCCGGTAATTTCCTTACTGCTAAATAACAATGCAATTAATTCTCTTAAGTTTGTCTGAACAATCGCAATGATTTCATGTGTTGGGTTTCAACAAATTGTAAGATAATTTAAACATTCAACTTCGTTACAGTATAAGCTTAAGTTGTTCGTACAGCGGCAGCTTCAACGAAGTTTGATAAACGTTTAAGGAATGTTTCGAGTCTTATACTAAAAATTGAGAGTAAAGAAAAGTAGATATGAATACATTCCTGAAAAAGATTAATTCGCTTTAAATTAAACAAAGAACAAAGGTACCGGTTTAATCACAAATCTGAACAAGTGCTGTTCTTATGCTCCTACGAAGACTCATGTATGATAAGCTCATACGAAATTTTAGAAGATGTTAAAAACCAGAAATGGGGGGAAATGAAAGTTCCAATTCTGATACAAGATGAGTTTTCAAAGTATAAAACATGAAAAATATAATGGTCTTTTTTTTGTTTAATCTCCAAATTAGAATAAAAATATGAGCAGGAAATTCTTTGAATATGCAGCTTCTCTAAACTTTCATCCTTTTCCGCGGATTTAATTCAAATTACTTTAGATCAATGAATAAAATACGTGGTTACGCCATTGTACTATACAAATTTGGAACATGTGAATCCGTCTATTAGTGTAAATATGACATGTATGTTAAGTCAGATAATATCCGAAAACTTCAAAAGTTTGATTTACCATTCATGCCATATTTACACCAACAAACGTATTCAGATCTTCCAAATTTGTATTGCACAATGGTGTAATCTCATTTTTCAGTCAATGATATCCTGCGCCTCCCGGCAATAACGGGAATGAATTCGAACCCTCCAGATTCGCTATATAAAAATGCCGGTTTCTTTGACTAGGGAACCCTGTGATGGTTTTATTTAAATTAATCGGAAACTTGCAACTTGATCATTCTGGGTGGTGTAGGGTTTAGCCCAGTCGGGCCTTCTCCGGGAGACGCGGATTCGATTTCCGCTCCAGGACTTCAAGTTTTTGGATATTATCTGACTTAACATCCATGTCATATTTACACCAATAAACGGATTCGCATATTCCAAAACGGCTATTCTTTGAGGAAATATTTGGCATACTATTGAACAGCTGGTCTCGAAATGTCGTCACCCCCATATAGTACTATTAGTAAGAACACAGTACCGTGTTGTACGTTTGGAGAAGGCTAAGCGTCATTGCCACTGGAGCGACGAAGAATTTAAATAGTCTGGTTGGTTCCAACGAAGGCTCTGGTTTTAAACTACAACTAACGTGGCGTAGACTACACGAGATCATAGATGGCACCTTCCAATCAGGGTATATATAGGTCGCTGGAATGGTGTAATGTTCCAGGGCTTGTTTCTACTTAGATCTTAGGTTAAAATTTAAGGAACTCATTCTTTTGACTTTAGGTTAAAATTTAAGAACTCGTTCTATTACTCTTGAGAGCCTATGGAATGCTATAGGCAGGCTATAAGCAGTAGCGCGGAATTATTTAAAACAAGATATTTTTAATGCGCATAAATTTCTTTGATTTTTTACAACAGAACAATCCAGTAGTAACAGTAGAATGAATAGATGTTTAAGTAGAGCAGGTGAATAATATAATTTTATAAGTTCAACTATGGTGTCCGCATATGATCTCGTCGGTCATGAGTGACACCTGCCAATCAGGGAATGTATAGGTCGCTGAGAGTGGTATAATCTTCCAGGGCTTGTTTATACATAGACCTTAAGTACAAATTTAAGGAACTCGTTCTGTATTACTCTTGAGGGCTTATGGAAGGCTATAAGCAGGCTATAAGCAATTGCACAACATTATTTAAAACGGGATATTTTTAATGCCTAGAAATTTCTTTCATTCTTTACCACAGAATAATCCAGTAACAGCAGTATAATGAATAAATGCTTAAGTAGAGCAGGCGAATAATGTTATTTAATAAGAATAACTATGATGTCAGCATAATGTCTCCTTCTTCTTTATATACTGTGCTAAAGAGAAATACTGACACACCCCCTCTTTCCAGGAATCAGGTGTTTATGAGATCCCCCTACAATATACGGACGGCTCCAAAGGTTACTAGATTGGAATGATTAAGCGTTAATTTAGAATCCGGGTCAACGAACATGAAAGGGTCACATATTACGTTAAAGTAACCGCGCCTTATCCAGAAAGATCATATTCAAATCCACTGCTCTTATATAAGACGATTTGAAGAAAATATCGACCTACTCTACCCCAAATTTTACAGCCATTCGAGAAACCTTGGAGATTATTAGCAACAGTGACGTTTGCAACGATAGTAGCGCCTCTCGGGAGTTGCCAGAAATTAGAAAGCAGTTGTTCAAGTAATGCATTTATTCCTACTAGTATACCGCGTGCACAACCAACGTGATACTTTCTGTCGTATGTATTTATTGTCAAATCAAGTAATAGCCTTCAAATTGTTGAAGCGTTCCGTTATTCAGGTTGCAGTTTATGTCTGTCTTCCTTGTAAAAGCCTTCTGGCTGACGCAGAAAAGCTCGAAAACTCTAATTTACATATTTTTACTCCAGTAAGTTGGATTACTAGTATACTCTGTAGTTATATTAATGAACAATATATTTTATCACCGATTTCGTTTAAATGAGAGTATTTTCTTCGTAATATATATTATGTTCAATTAAATCGTAAGCAGTTAAATCAGCTGCAAACATAATCCTAAGTTTCATTTATTAGATCTGTTAATTTACGGATCGAAAAGTGGGTTTTCTTCCGATACGAAAGCAGATGTCATACAAGAACTGCCTTCCTTAGAGATGAATGCTTAAACTAAATGTTTTTTGCACGCATAGAGTGTTCTGGGTAGAAAATGGAGTAAATTACTTCACACTGAATTTATTTTATAAACATACAAGCCTGTTGTACCCGTCGTTGACGGGCTAGTGATAGTATAGATTAAAAGCTATATCGGCAATTAAATTAAGACAGGTAAATCAAGGTTTATGCAATTTTGTAGTACAAATTCCCGGAATAGAATATTATGGTAAAAATGTATTTGAATTATTTAGTAGTTGTCACGTCCAATGTAAATAATTCAAAAAGTTTGAAAGCAGAAGGCTTAATCAATGAAATTGATTGAGATGAAAAGTACCTTATTCAGGTAGAGCCTGGGGATAAACAATATTAACAGTCCTTTAGTTCACGATAAATTGGAGCCTTTTTTTCTTTAGAATTTCGTCAAAACAACGTTCTATTTTCTTGCTAACAACGTCGCCACAGTATGATGACCATCTGACGCATGATACTTTTGAATTAATAATGCAGGTTGAAAAAAAACCGTTCTAATTTCTTTTTTTCTTCTCCGCCCTTAAGGTCATAATACAATCGGGAAACAATGCTTACAAAAGAGAGCGTAATAAATGTATTTACGAATGAAAGTAGTCGTAACGGACTTCTAAAAATGAAACGCCTAAAATTTATGGTGAAATACTTTTCTGCACGCCTTAACGTTCGGTGTGATCAGGTTGATGTCAACAAAGCTGAATAACGCACTCAGATCGGGTAGAAACGCGTAACATTAAATAACTAAAAATCGAATTCAAATTAAAAAAATCGCTTCGAGGTGCACCAGAAGGAGTCTACAGGTACCTTTATAACAAATTTCTTCCCTCTAGGTCACCTAATTCTATGTGAAATCCGACCGACAGACACACACACACTGTTTGTTTTATATATAAAAATATTACAATAGGCACCCACAAAATCAAGTAATGTAAAATTACCTGTAAATAATCTATATCTTCTTTTGATTGTAAATACTGAACAGACGCATAAAGTTTTCGGAGAAAAAAATATATCAGATAAAACGTTTTGTTAATTCCACTACCTGATTGAGGAAGCACTTCTGTTTGCGGCCACCGTTCCGCTAGAAGGGAGGAAAGTGGAATAACGGCAAATTACACGATTTCCGAAATGTGGCGTTTCCGGTTCTTCTTCCCAGCGCTGCTGCCCAAGGGCTGTTCTGCCTCCGTTACGTCATCGGTGATAGTTCTTCGCTCCGTGCTCCTTACTTGTTTTACCTTGTTTCTGTTGTTCCTGCCGTCTTGTTTTTAAGCGTGCGTTATGAGTCTGTGGATGTTGACATGTGGAATTGGGAACGTTTTTCGATGAAGTTGCGAAAAATGAGGACACATGTATTGTTTGGTGTGAGCTCAAGGGATTGCGTCCAACTGTAAGAAGATGTTCAGCAGGTCATCCCAATGACTCTGAGAGTGGAGTTGTATGAAGATGTCCAGGTCATCCAATGACTCTGAGAGTGGAACTGTACGAAGATGTTCTGCAGGTCACCCAATGACTCTGAGAGTGGAACTGTACGAAGATGTTCAGCAGGTCATACAATGACTCTGAGAGTGGAACTATACGAAGATGTTCAGCAGGTCATACAATGAATCAGAGTACATTTGAATCATCGTTTAGGACAATTCAGGTGGCGAAAGAATCACGTATCAGGGAAATCTGAGCAGTGCTTCCGTGCATTTGGGACGTGGTTCGAGAATGCTCATATTCCTATCAATACGGTGATGACTCTTGTATATTGTTTCGCCAAAGGATTTTCCTACGATAATGAAATCGATGAATCATCACAGGGTGGTATAACCACTTCCTCTGAGACAGTCAGCACTTATTAGATTCCAACATCTGACAGTAAACCACTCCCTCAATTTCATGAAACCTTTTACTGGTACTCACACTCAAGATGTAGAGAGTAACTGGCGGTCCCTGAAACGCGCACTTTAACAGGGGCCTCGCAAAAATCATTTGGCAGACCACATTCTGGAATATTTCTTCCGAGGGAAATGCCGTCCTTCCTCATAACACTGCTTTGAGGTGATGATTCTCATCAATCAAACAGTTCTTCCCTGTTTCCTAATAAATGTAATTTAATTATTGTAAAGACAGGTTTTCATTCTGGTGGAATCACATAATTTCCGTTACAGTACATGTTTCAGAATAGGTACAAAATGAAAATTAAATAAAGGCCTTTTTAAAAGACAGCCAAAAGACTTCAGAAACGCATTCGTTACAGAAATAATCCACACTGCGTATTTCATGTTTCCCGGTAGATGTCAACACGTTTCTAGCAAAGCGTCTCCTGTTGTAATCCTGGTCGATTGCAACAGGAGACGCAGTGAAAATTGTAAAAAAAATTCTCACAGTTGTTTTCACTATTTATTTAGCAAAATAAATTATAATTAATGTTATTTGCACAACAAAGTGAGTTTTATGGAAATAACAATTCCCTCACCGAAAATTTGGCAAATAGCCAAATGACATCCCTTCATAGAGAGTGGGTGGAGAACATGTCAGATTAATGCGTTAGTGGGAGTCTTTCGCTGTCGTAGCTTGTGTGTTTCCTGTAGAAGGAATACCTGTCGGAATAATTCACAGGAAAATCGCGGAAAATTAAATGCTGGGGAATAAGATGGAGTGTTTATAAGTCCTTGAATTTTGCTACAAAAAATTCCAGTAATACGAATGGATTTAATACATTATCATAAATATTCGTTTCGGAGGTTAACGTAGTTATGACATTAACGCTCAAGTTTTTTTTTAAACCTCCCAAATAAAAGGCAGAGACCGGATATCAACAGTTAATGAAGAATCGGGATTGAACTGCAATTTTGTTCTCTATTAATGTTTCTTGAATTAGTAGAATACATGAAAGTCAGACGGTGCGAAATCCAGAAAGTAGGCACGATTTCTCTACAGTTCAAATGTTTCCCTGCCTTCGTGAAAACAGCCAAACCATTTTCCTGGAAAAACAAACCCATTTTTGCCATTCCATCCTGTGCATTGATTTGACTTCCTGCTTCACTTGTCCAAAAGACACGCATCTCTGTTGATAGATAGCACACTTTTCCAGTGAGTCAGCATCCACCCCACCGCCCTTGTCATAGAACCTAGACACCCTAACTTTTGCTGCAAACATTTATGGCCTAAATTATTTTTGGTGAGCATTTTTTGTGGGGGGGGACTGGAAATTTTTTGGGGGTTGAACTCCGGATCAAACAAATGTATCTACTTTTCAAAAATACGTAGAGGATCTATCAGAAAACTGTCCCCATCCCGCTGAAAATTCTGAAACATTGTCTTAGCCCATGAATGGAATAGGGAATTACATCATACAATACAAATTTTGAAGATGACAATCCGGTTTTTGGTGCAAATATGACATAGGTGGCAAGTCAGATAAAATCGAAAACTTGAAAATTTCGTCGTCCTGGAGCGGAAATCGAATCCGCGTCTCCCAAATAGCGCACGGGTATGTTGACCACTGCACCACACAGTCTCAAATTTCCGATTAATTTGAATTTAACCATCACAGGATTCGCTAGTCAATGCAAACGGCATTCATGTTTAGCGCATCCGTAGTTTAAGAATCCAATATCGCGATTCCCAGGAGCAGCAGATAAATCATGAATGAAATATACACTGCTGGCCACCCCAAATGCAACACCAAGAAGGAAGCATCCGATTGGCCTGAAATTCGCAGCATGCGTCGCCGGCGAGAGGACATGCAAACGATTAGCATTGCAGGGCATATGAAAATCATGTGCGCCCGGCAAGCCACCGAGAAGCACTACAAGAATTGTGCACAGAAGGCGGGGCATAAGTAGTGGAAGTGTGTTGTGTTGCCGGACCTATGCGTGGGAAGCTTCCTGGTGCCTCGTCGCAGAGTACGACAGTCATTCCAGCACGTTTCGGAGTTCGACAGAACACGAATAGTGGATTATCACGACATCAAGTTATCGTACCGAGATATCGGCACCCGTGTGGGACGACATCCAGCCACAGTGAGGCGACTATGGAACCGGTGGATACAAGAGGAATGGACGGACCGATGTGAGCGATTTTTGCAGCCGCGGCACACCACCCAACGAGAGGACCGGCATGTTGTGCGACGGGCATTGACGGCTCGCACCGCCACATCACGAGAGTTAGCGCAGGAATTAGGGTGTGTTGCAGAACAACCTGTGTCAGCACGTACCGTTCGACGTTGTCTTTAGGACCGGGAACTTGTCGCACGGCGCCTATGGATCCGATTATCATTGACGTTACACCACCGGCGAGTGCGGCAGCAGAGGGCCGGTGAACTCCGCACCTGGACTACGGAATAGCACGACATTGTCTTCTCCGACGAATCCTGCTTCTGCCTGCAACACCACGATGGTCTGATTCGAGTGTAGCGGCACCACGGCGAGAGACTGTATCACGCCTGCATTATGCATCGCCATACCAGTCCGTCGCTTGGCGTTATGGTTTGGGGCGCAATTGGATATGGCATCCGCACTCCTCTGGTACGCATCGCCGGTACACTCAACATCCACCGCTACATCTCCGACGTTTTGGAGTCTGTTGTCCTCTCTTATCTGCAGGATCTGCCAGCGGCCACGTTTCAACAGGAGAATGCGCGCCCGCACGTGGCACACGTCGTGCAACAATCTTTCACGGCCCCCTCGGTGTCACTCCTGCCGTGGCCCGCCTGTTCTCCCGATATGTCGCCCATCGAACACGTCTGGTCGCTGATCGGCAACAGAGTGTCCCAGCAAGCACCACCCGCGGCTACGCCTGATGAACTGTGGCAACGTGTGGAAGCAGTCTGGACCGACATCAAGACCACATCCAAAGCCTCTTTCGTTCGATGCCGCGGTGTGTTGCGGCCGTTATCACCAGCCATGGAGGCCACACGAACTATTGATGTCTGCGTGTTCCGCAAGTCTCACGGGCCTGTAAGCTCAATCGTTTCATCTTTGTATCTGTTGTTATGTGTCCTGTAAATCTGGCTTTGCTATCTCGTATCCTTCTTGGTGTTGCATTTTGGGTTTCCAGCAGTGTAGGATTGCATTATATAAAAAAAAATTGAAGATGACAATCCGTTTTTTGGTGTAATTATGACAAGGATGGTAAGTCAGATAATATCCGAAAACTTCAAAATTTCGGACATTATAGTATACTGAAAGTATGATACCCGTGCGCTCTGTGGGAGACGCCGATTCGAGTTCCGCTCCAGGACGACGAAATTTTCAAGTTTTCGGATATTATCTGGCTTACCATCCTTGTCATATTTACACCAAGAAACGGATTCGCATCTTCAAAATTTGTATTGTATTTGCTGTTGCCATCGCTGACTCTATGATTCCGGAATCAGTTGAATTGTCTGAGACAATCCATATGCTAAGCATCTCGATGATAATAATTCTAACAAATTCACGGGAAATTCCCCAAATCTCCGATACCTGTTTTTCAAAATTTATTTTATGTTTCTATATCATTTAGTGGATTTCTTCCAGATTTCGTAAAACGGTGGTCACAGGTGGTCATCCTGTCAGTCTTCATTTTCAATTCTGAAATGTGATATTTTAAATCGGGCATTTCAATTGTTGATAGTGGAAAAGGATGTCCTCTGTCCTCATAACTTCTCCGACGCTTCATGGTGGACTTACGACGATTTCTTCCTTTTCAGGAACAGCCACATACCTCTGTGCTATCGCCGTGAAACTCTAATTGAGATGACACAATCTCAATTTCGCCGATGAAAATGAAGTGGGTATTTATAATACATTATGATCAATACTATTTAAAAATATCAAAAAAATTAATTGAATTGAATTCAATACAGTTTATTCAGATGTTACACTAAAACAAAAAAAATACAAAGTAATATAACAACAGTGTAGGTGATTGTAAAAGCAAGGGAGATCTGGGAAAATGACACGAAAGTCCTGACAAAGGCCTGATCTCCCTATACAAATATAGGTAACACATATTTACACCTGAAAATATGGCGCTCAACGTTCAAAGATAGTGTTAGAAATAAGGGTTATTAAAGTCATTCAATCTTCTCCCTTTTCTCCACCCTCCTCTCAACCTTCTCCACTTTCCCACTATTTTGCCTTCTATGTATCCACTCTACGATTTTATCCATTTTTGTCGCTTCTTTTGCCCCTCATTTTTTTACATTTTCCATTTAGTTTCTCCGTATTTCCTTATTTTCCTTTTTTATTACATTCTTATTGGTTTCACCATGTAACGTTTTAATTTTTCTATTAGATTTAAGTTACTATTTACTGATAAGGTAATTTACTTTCATGTGACGTATGTTTCATTTGTCGGAAAAAGAGAAAGTGGTGAAAATCAAAAGCATATCGTCATTATGGAAGTTACATGCTTGCAAACGAGACTTAAGGGAAAATTGTAATTTTCAGTCAGTTCCTCATATTACATGAGTACCGAAACATGAAGATGATATATCAGATTTTAGCACGTCTTTTGTAAAAAACGATCGTGCTTATTTTATCAGTTTGTCCGTCCGTGCGTCCGTCCAACCGTCTGTAGACACCGTATCTCAGCAACTATTAGTCCGATTTGAAAAATTCTTTTTGCATTGTAATGCTTGAAGTATGCGAATGATGATCATTTATTTCGGTTTTTTTTACAATGTACAATTATGCCGCTAAAGAACGTAAATGCAGATGATGTCGAATTCAAAATACATTTTATTCCATGTATTTGCTTCTAAATATCCGATTGAAAAAATTCTTATGTCTTTGGATTCCATTTATGTCGAAGAGTATTTTAGGTACAGTTACGTTTTCAAGTTACGCATAGATTTTCCGCAAGGACAGGTAAACGTAAATTACCTTTCACCCAATATCTCTTCTTCTAAAACTCAGTTATGCAGTTTTTTTTTGTTCAGGGGATACACAGCTCCTGATGGAAAATATTTCGCTTATAATTTATCATTTTTGGTAAAGAATAATTTGCGTACAAGGAGGCGTAAGCGTTAACTTTTGTTTCTGATGATGTATTTGAAATAAATTCTGAGTTTCTTTCGATTGAAAAAAAAATTTCGTGGACCGAAACCACTCACGTAGATTAACCTTTTTTGTAATATCTTCTTATTAAAATATCGCATGGTTTCTCCGCCAGAATGCGTAAAGTTATATCTTAATTTTATGAATATCTCTGCTTCTAATGGTCCGATTTAAAAAAATATTTCTTTACTGGATATATTTTTCCGGTGTGACATGGTTTTCATTTCATATCGAAATTTTTAAGTAGTTCATAGAATTTCCGCTAGGGGGCGTAAAGGTAAATGTCGTTCCCCCGATATCTCTGCTTCTAAAACTCCGATTAGAAAAATTCTTCCTCCACCGGATACAGCTCATGATGGGGATTTTTTTGCATATAATTTCTAATTTTGGTAAAAACTGGTTTGTCCATCAGAGGGCGTGAGACTTCATTTCCTCTTATGATGTAGCAAAAGTTCGGCTTTTGAAATCTCGATTGAAAACAAATTCGTTTTTGGACCGATACCACTCACGTCGACAAACCGTGTAGGCATATTTTCTTCCTAAAATAATGCATGATTTCTATGCCAAGGGGCGTATATGTATATCTTATTTTTGTCAACATCTCTATTTCTAGGTGTCCGATTTGAAAAATTATCCTTCTTTGTTGGATAGCGTTTCCGATGCGAAATATTGTTGATATCAATTCAAAACTTTCAAGTATATCTTAGACTTTCCGCTAGGGAGCACAAAGGTAAATTACGTTTTCTTCGTTATTTCTGCTTTTAAAAGTCCGATTTGAAAAATTCTTCCCGTATCGCATACAGTTCCTGATGGAAAATGTTTTTCATATAATTTCTAATATTTCGTAAAAAATGGTTTGGCCACCAAGGGGCATACGTGTTCATTTCTGTGTCTGATGTATTTGCAGCAACATCTGAGTCCCTGACAACTCGAATAAAATTATCTTTCTTGGACCGATAACGCTCACATCAAAAAATCTTTTGAGAATACTTTCTTCCTAAATTAATGTATGGTTCTTCTGCCAAGGGGTATAGAGCTTATCTTATATTTGTCGATAAACCTGGTTCGAAGTGTTCGTTTTGAAAATTTTTTTCTTTGTTGGAAAGCGTTTCCACTGGGAAATGTTTCTCATATAAACTAAATTTTTTTTAACGCTTAAGTCTGCAACTAGAGGCCGTGGAATCACGATTCCGTTTGCAGCAATATCTTTGGGATTAAAAACCCGTTCGAAAAACTTCTTTCTTCCGTTAGATGCTATTTTTTCCATACTGGTTGCATTGACTTTGAATAGCTTTGATAAATTTAATTTCCCTCAGAACGGATTCAAAAGAGGTGCTCGCTACACGAAAATTCGGTATCATCTTTTTCGTTGAGTTCTGCAATGAAAAAAATTGACAAATTCTCCTAGTCATATTTATGAGGCGTGGACGTAGTTGAATGGTTCGAAAATTTTTTACATTTGGTGTTTTGCCTACCTGTTTCTTAAGACAAGAAGAACGTGCACGATGAACAACAAGGAATGTAATTTAATTCACTTCATTTTAATAAAACATGAAATGGTGATTCGAATAATCCTCATTTAGGAATATTATTTGAAATAGTGATTCGAATAATCCTGGTTTAGGGATATTTGTTGGCTTTTCGTAAACCAATTTTAAACTGCCGCTCTGGTTGCCAAGTGTTCAAAATATTGACCGTTATTTACAACTATAGTGCTGGACAAGTGCGAATCCTGTAGAGTTTTCGGTGGAATTGTTTTCCGATAGTTTACCGCTAACCCCTTTCTTGAACCACTAGCAAAAATTTATGATTGGAAATTTCAGTGTTGTATTTGATACTCAATGAAGAACACCCAACCTTGAAACCAGGGACAAAGAGCGGAAAAACACATTAATCAACGGTACAAAGATTTAGCAACGCTTTACAGAAATCGTTCTTAATTACACAACGATTCCATAAATTTTCAAGCGATAAGCCTAGGTAGCTTAAAATTGAAACCAAACGTGATATTTTTAAATGATTTAAATACAGCTTAAGGTTAGAAAATAACATTCGTCTATTACTTTGAATCGCTAAGCTAAAATTTCCTTTTGAGGATTTGAAGACGTGTGGGAATACACAGAAATTGGGGAATATCCTTTCCCAAATTAAGAGTCACTGTTTCAATGGAAGAATCAGGCACTGCTTTGACGACAAACACTGTTTCTGTACAAACGTCTTTTATACGAGGATGTGTCCGAGCTGGGCTATTTAAGAGAAAGGCAACACGTTAGATCACTGGGCCATCTGGGAAGCGGAAATATTTCACCATCAAATGCTACATATTTAACAAAATAATTTTCCGACAAATTAGTACTTTGTCCAAGACAATCATCTAGAAAGTTATTTCCCTATTCTTCATTCGCACGTTCGTATTGTTTCAGAAAGCAATGTGTTCGAGAAGAATATATTGTAAGACATTGTAGCACACGCCGACGAAATGTTCAGTTACTTCTGCTTCGCGCCTTTTTGATTGTCCTATTTCTTTATTCCCTTGATTAAAAAATCACAAAATTTTCATCTCTTTTTTTCTGCCTGACTCATGTGATATGACTTGTTGATTCATAATTGTGGGCTATCCTGATAATATGAACTCGGAAAGTATATGATATGCTTTCATTCTCTTATTTTTGTGTTGTATTGATTCTCCAGGGTATCTCCAAAATACGAATATTCTTCTTCTTGTTTCTTTCAGAATCATGACTGAAAGCTTTTTGAAAATGACGAATATTTGATTTAATGATTTTTACTCATTCTGTATACCTTGCCGTCTGAAATCAGTGTATCTTACACTCTAACAGAACCTACCTTCTTGAGAAGCACCTGCCCTGAAATCGGAAGCCTTTACAAACATTACTGGGTAAGAGATGTTAGCAATACAATACTTGCAGACACAGAATATATTTAATTTTCTTTATTAAATCTAAAAGCCTATCAGTTCATTTGCTATCCACTGTACATGAGTATTTATTAATTTGGCACACCGCCGAAATTAAATAGTAATCTTACAGAATATAGAAAATTCTATTAAAGCATTTTTTTTATTATAATTTATTTCGCAGAAGAAATAGTGGAAATAAACAGTATTATATATAGTAAGGTCAGGTGATGCGTAACATCACAGCCTCTCCTTGACAAATGTCAAACCCGCCTTTTCGTGGCGCATCCTGTTCTCACTAAAGGGGCTCTGACGACCGCGAATAGCGGTATAACTATACCATCAGGATTAGAGGAAATGCTATCCCACACCCACCAACCCGCTTGGCCAGCGTGGTGAGTTATGGCCAAACCCCTCATAAATGATTCCACAACTGAAATCTTGGCCCTCAGTCTCCGGCAGCTGGAATGTACCTGGCCAAGGCAGCGGCCAGTGCGACATGATGGCAGAGGGTGCTAAGAATCCCCGGAGGACCGGACTAGGTTGCCATCTGATGCTGACCTTGGCTACGTATAATGGACGCTCCCTATCTTCTGATTCAAGGTTTCTTCAATTGGAAGAGGAACTACAAATTATCAAGTGGGACATCGTCGGGCTAAGTGAGGTAAGGAGAAAAGGAGAAGATCTCATTAAACTGAAAAGTGGACATCTCTTCTACTATCGTGGGACAGATACTGGCAGAACTAGTGGTGTTGGATTTATAACAAACAAGAAACTGAAGGATAAAGTTGTACAAGTTAAAAGTTCCTCTGACAGAGCTGCAAGACCGTTATCCAACTCTCGAAAAGATACCAGGTTCAGATTATTCAAACTTATGCACCTACCACAAGTCACCTGAAGAAGAAGTTGAAGAATTTTATGAGGAAATTCATCATCTAAATAATAAAGGTAAGCAGCACTTGAAGATAAATATGAGAGACATCAATGCAAAAATAGGGCAACGGCAACAGAATGAAATTTCAGTAGGTAAATTCGGTCAGGGCAACAGAAACCAGCGTGGAAATACTCTCGTTGAGTTTGCAGAGGCAGAAAGGTTTTTCATCTTGAACTCCTTCTTCAAGAAACAGCCACACATGAAATGGACATGGAGACATCCAAATGGAACGACAAGTGAAATTTATTTTATTATGTGTAACAAAAAATTCGTCATAGAAGACTGCAGTGTGCTAAACAAGTTCAACACAGGTAGTGACCATATATTTGGTGAGATGAAAGATGCACCTCAACACTAAACTTGAACGTAGCAAGCTCATACGACAAACAAAATCTATTGACATAACCAACCTTAAAAAACACCATAATACCTTCAAGTTGGAACTGAAGAACAGATTCTCTGGTTTAGAATGCCTAACATCGGAAGAAGTGGATATTTCTGAAGTTAACAGAAAAGTAACCAAAGCTCTTATGGAAACAGCAACAAAATTAACTGGGTCTAAGAACAAGTTGCATGTGAACAAATTATCACGAAAAACCAAAATATTGATGCAAAAAAGAAGAGTGATGAGGACAACTAAAGAAGATGTGACTTCCAAAGTTGAATATATAGAGCTATGCAAGACAGTACGAAAAAGTATCACTGAAGACGTAAGAAAATTCAACTGTGAACACAGTGAGGAAAGCAATTGAAAACAACCAAAGCCTAAGAATAGCAAAGGGACATCTCAGTAAAGGAAGAAAGCAGATTATGGCACTGTGAAAAGAAGATGGTTCTGTAACAAGAAATAGAGGGGAAATTTTGACAAGAGTGAAAGATTTCTACTCCAAATTATATGAAATGGATGATACATGCACTCCAGACATCATGAAAGGTACCAGTACCAGGGTTCCTCCAGCCCTTCCTGCAGAAGTTGCACATGCAATCAAGAACATGAAGCTGGGGAAAGTTCAAGGAGAAGATGGAATTACTGTAGACATCATACAAGAAGCAAGTGGAGAAAGAGAAACAGTACTCGCCCAAATTTTCACTCCATGCCTTAATGAAGGGAAGATTCCTCAGGATTGGAACACCGCTACAATGATCCTGCTACATCAAAAAGGTGACATTGCGGATCTCGGGAACTACAGACCTATCAGCCTCCTATCAGTGGTTTATAAAATTTTCACTAAAGTTCTTTCACACCGCTTGAAGGTAACACTGGACGTGGCTCAACCGAGAGAACAAGCTGGATTCAGGAGTGGCTACAGAACAATAGATCATATCCACGTACTGAGAGAACTAATTGAAAGAGCGAGGGAATATGAACTACCATTGTGCATGGCTTTTATCGATTATGAAAAAGCCTTTGATTCGGTGATACCATCAGCAGTTACAATGGCTCTGAAATCCGGCGGTATTGAAGATGCATACATTAATATTATTAATAACAGCTATGAAAATGCCAGTGCAAAAATTCGGCTGTTTGAAAATACAACACACATGAAAATTGGAAAATGAGTGAACAAGGTGACACCATATCTCCGAAGCTCTTTAATGCCACATTGGAGGGTGTCTTTCAGTCGCTGAGCTGGGAAAACAAGGGGATAAAGTTTAATGGAGATTATCTAACCCACCTTCGTTTTGCTGATGACATAGTCATTTTTGCAACTACCACATCATAGCTGCAGAGTATGATCCAGGAACTTGCTGACAAGAGTAAAGAAGTGGGGATTAAAAATGAGCTTTCAGAAGACAAAAGTGATTTT
Organism: Macrothele yani; assembly: GCA_039090855.1. Taxonomy (NCBI): domain Eukaryota; kingdom Metazoa; phylum Arthropoda; class Arachnida; order Araneae; family Macrothelidae; genus Macrothele; species Macrothele yani. The sequence continues at coordinate 97,598,420 of CM077015.1, forward strand.
CAGTGCTTTTACAAGAAATGAAGATTAATCGATTGATGGAAAAAAGCTGGAGATAACAGACACGTACGTTTATCTTGGACAGCAGATATCAAGTGAGGGTCACATTGATGAAGAAATTAATCGGCGTACAAAACTTGCCTGGAAATCTTTTTTAAGAAACAGCATAATTTTCAAGAGCAATATGCCATTATGTCTTAAAAGAAAAGTGTTTGATCAATGCATCCTTCCAGTGCTTACGTATGGTGCAGAGACGTGGACCTTAACTAAAAGAGACATATAAAGGCTGCAGACAACTCAAAGAAGCATGGAGAGGTGCACGCGTGGTGTAACCAAGAGAGATAAGAAGAGGAACTCGTGGATCCGAAAAATGACAGGAGTGGAAGGCATCATGATCAGATTTAAATCCCTGAAATGGTAATGAGCTGGACATACTGCCAGAAGGACAGATCATCGATGGACAGCCGAAATTTTAGATTTGATTCCAAGGGACAGGAAAAGACCCAGAAGAAGACCACATGGGAGATGGGTTGATGAAATTCGAAAGTATGCAGGGGTGAGATGGAGGTGACTGGCACAAGACAGACCGTTGTGGATGAAACTTGGGGAGACCTTCGTCCAGCAGTGGATTGATAATGGTTGACAATGATGATGATGATGATGATATAGTACATTTGAAATACAATATAATTATTACCTCAAATGAAAAAAAAATATTGTGTTATTTTTAAGCAACTTTCATACTACTTGCTGCCTTTTCGTGATAAGAGAAATACAGATAACATCTACAGTTGTTTTGATAAATTTTATTATCTATAAGCGAAATGTAATTTAAATTTATTCCGTGCATTCATAACTGAAATAAACACAAACTCCTTTAATATATTTAAATCCTGTGACAACACATTTGTTCTTCCGCAAAGCCTAGAATCATAGAGGGACAGTTGTTACAATAAATACAATTTCCAATACGTTTTAATGTACGTATACTACCAACAAATCTATTAAAATTAGTAGATGATATTGATAAGAAAACCCCGCAGTATATGTAAAGCGCAATAAAATGTATGCCTGATATGTGTTGGGTCAGTATTTACTCTTTCTTTGCTAAAACTGAGGTCATCTGTTGTAAAGTTTTGAAATGTCTTCCGTGCACGATAAACACAAATCGAATACATATGTAATTCACTGATATACTACATGAAGACAAAATTAACTGCCACGTTGGATGCACGTGCAATTCACTTCCACACTAGATGAACATGAAAATCACTGTGCCTCTGGATAAAAGTACAATTCTATCGTACCTTTAAGTAGATTTACCTTTAATTCTTCATGTACACAGAATTAAGGGTAAATCTACTTAAATGTAAAGCATTGTTAGATCCAATATACCGAAATATTTCAAGTCCAAAGTTCATTCTTACAACGGACACGTAACACGAATTTGTTAGAAACCACAACATGTAAAACTGCATGATTTCAAATGAATTTGCAGCAGTTAATCAAAATCATCGTACACTATGAAATTCTACAAGTTCCATGTATATTTGTTTTTAAGAAAGTTAATAACGATATCTACCTGAAGCTATATAGAAATACAGAATTGCTGATTGTAACGACCACGACTCTTACGACGGGAGCTCAAACGCAGCAACGAATATATCAAACTTTTCCGCAAACTTCTAAATGTCATAATAATATACATATAAAGGGAATATACGTATAAGATTTATCTCTGACGTATTTCTGTTTATTCCTAATAGATACTAGTGCCTGTGAGAGAATTTGTAAATGAATCGTGCTTATAGGTACTAACCCAAGACAAGTGATTTAATTTTCGTATTTAGAATATAAAGTTACTTTGCCTATTTTCGTATTTAGAATATAAAGGTACTACTGATTTACGAGTAGACAGTTTACATGAAATTACTAGAGTTCTATGATTCCTAGGAGCAAAAAAATATTATTGTCATGCTGTAACGGTCGAGGTATTGAGTACTTCGTTTAAATATCTTTTGTTAATCTAGAAACTAAAATTCCTAGAAACCTTAAAATCTACAGTAGTGGCCAAAATAGTGTAAACCTTTTGGAAAAAGTGTATTTTTGAGGTTTAATGGCTCATAACACCACTTTTTTTTAGTAGTACCATAACATTATATATCAGTGGAAAGATAAATTCATCAAAAATATAATGCAACGACGTTTGTTCAATAGTTATCTGTATTCTATGAAAGGTTATAGCCAAATAACCAGAAAAAGGAAGCACAACCTGCTTAGGTTGATGTGAAGTAGTTTTCCTTCATTCGAATGTAGCCAATCAGCATGAGTGTTTAGAGAGCTAATCAGGTGTCATCTTGTTTTGGCAATAAGCCAACCATGTCACAGTAGAATTCAGCTAATGATGTCATGTATTGGAGCTGAGAGGAGGACATTTGTCAGTGCGTTATGTGATTGCTATCAAGTTTTTTTTTGTTTTTTTTTGTGTTCTTTCATTTAGTGAGCTTCTAAAACGCAATTAAATTAAAGAAATGGCGCAAAGAGTTGACTGGTCACCCAGAAAGCGATGTAAAACAGTACTATTAAGTGCACAATGCTTCAGTTATGAAGAAATTAGAAGAAAAATTGGTAGAAACTTCACCAAAGGTGGCATTCCTAAATTTGTGAAGAGGTATAAGGAGACTCAGTCACTGAAAAACCAGACTGGTACAGGCAGGAAAATGTGCACCACAGCAAGTGATGATAGAAAGATTAAGAGACTGTGCCTAGGTGACAGAAGAAAATCATCTGGGTGTATACAAGATGAAATGGCGCAATGTAATGTTAAGTTGCTTGCAAGGACTGTTCGGCGCAGACTGCAGGAATTTGGTCTAAAAGCTAGCATTCCACAAAAAAGCCATTTTTATCTCTCAAAGAAAGGTTGAAAAGATTAAACTGGGCTATATCCCATGTTAACTGGACATCGGAACAATGGCACAGTGTTATTTGGAGTGATGAGACCAAAATCTCCCTGTTTGGTAGTGATGGCATAAAATACGGAAGGAGTAGAATCGGAGAAGGTTTGCATCCTGATTGCATTACATGTACCGTGAAACACCCAGTTCGTGTTATGATCTGGGGTTGTATGACATCAAAAGGTGTGGGCAGAATTTGCGTGATTAATGGGAATATAAATGGCCAAAAATACATTAATAAAATACTTGAGCCCAAACTGAAGCCTTCCACACGAGAACCTTTCTAAGATAATGAAGCATGTATATTTCAACGGGATTCAGCTCCATGTCGTGTTGCTGCTGTGTGCAAAAAGTGGTTTCAAGATAATCATATTCCACTGCTGGAATGGCCTGGGAATATCCCAGACCTTAACCCTATCGAAAATCCATGAAGCCGAGTAAAGAAACTTCTTAGTCCGAAGCAACCCAGCAATAAAACCCAATTAATAGAAGCAATAATTCAATCTTGGGTTCACATTATAACAGCTGCAGAACTAAGTAACTTGGTTCACTCCATGGGAAGGCGTTGTAAGGCCGTAATTAACGCTAAAGGTTACCCAACTAAGTATTAACTGACATGGTGAAAACTTTTGTATATCTCATTTTTTCTGTGTTTCAATTTTCTTCTTTATTACTGCTGCTCTAATACAAAATTCTTCATAAAAGTTATTGCATTACATTCTGGATGAAATTATCTTTCCGTTGATATACTGTACAATGTTATGGTATTACTCTAAAACCAAGTGGTGGTTTGAGCCATCAAACATCAAAAACACACCTTTTCCAAAAGGTTTCCGCAATTTCGGCCACTATTGTACGTTAACATTTCAATATTGCACTTCCTTTATTGCGAAAACATACGGCAATCATGTTTTTCCTGAATGAGAAGTCATTAGAATATTTCTGAAAAATTCCTACATCATAAAAACTGTTCATGAACGTTTTGTACGAATATGTAAAATTGGTGAGAGAACTTAAAGTTTGAGGAAAATAATTACTGTAAAAATCGCATTTTTGTGGGATCTTAAAATGAATTTATTTCCCAAATCATAATTTTGCTCCAAGTTCCTAAAATTTAGGGGGAATTACGCATTTGTTCATATGAAAATTTGATCTGTGGGCATATTCTTTTAACGACTAATGTTCTTAGAAACATTGTAGTCGTTCCGAAATGAACGTTCTTTTTCTCGGACCACCAATAATTTTTTTTTAATAAAACTCGTTATTTAAAAACTCCTTAACCAAATAGCATATGATTAAAATATTATCACTCTGTTAAAAAAAAAGGAGTTCTTCTAATTAATAACAAGGAACTATACACCAAATATACTCAGAAATGATAACTACGCTAGTAATCCCCATTTCATGGCATACACAATAATTTCATACTCAAAATTGTATAACTACGCTAGTATTTCGAATTTCTTGGCGTACAATGGAAATCAAAGTTCCCAAGCTTTCGTTCATGGGCCTGATCCTTTTTCGAGGAAAGTAGACAGCTAACCGCAAACTGCAAATTAAAGTTTCCAAGCTTTCGCTCATCGACCGGATGCTTTTGTTCGAGGAAAGTAGACAGCTAACTGCAAACTGCAAATTAAAGTTTCCAAGCTTCAGCTCATCGACCAGATGCTTTTGTTCGAGGAAAGTAGACAGCTAACTTCAAACTGCAAATTTAAGTTTCCAAGCTTTCTCTCATCGACCAGATGCTTTTGTTCGAGGAAAGTAGACAGCTAACTGCAAACTGAAAAGTAGAGTACTTCAACAATGGGGATTTGCATCATACATACATATCACTAAGCTGTTCTCTGATATATTCAGAGGTTAGCTACACAAAGATATACAAACTCCCAGATAATTTTTACTTACTGTTACCGTAAACATGGTGATTTGCCAGCAGAATAAATGAATAGGCGCAAATGTGATTATTCATTCGAAGAGACGACGCGTCACGCTTTTTGGGCAGGCGGTACATTTGGAGAAAACATTGCATTACGTAGCATAACTTGAAGAATTGATTCCAAATGAGTGGGAATTATAGAGAGACGCTATCATTGCAAGCCATGCTGCTGATTATTAGTATTAAAAGAAATCCGTCTTGTTGCACGATGATATTTATTCAGCTAAAAAACGAAATCTATATACAGTTTAAAAAACACATGAGCACTTTTGGTGTCACATTGACACCTTCATCAGATGTGATTTCACCATGTGGTTACATGCTGGTCTTACGTACGTGGAGTAGATGCATCATGGGAAAAGTAATGTCAATGTCACATGATATACCAGATAACAAGACCATAAAACAAAAACAAAAAAAAGAAAAAAACATAATTAGCCAATGAAGATCACCTAACAAAAACAATTGCTAGTGTGCTGTCCTTCCCAACAAGATTGCTCCAAGGTTCAGGTAAAACATAAGGATAATAGTCATTACAGCAACGTGTATTATAAGCCGAAATATAGAGGCTTTCTGTAAATAACAAGGAATAAACAGAGTTAGGTGTGTTTATGACCTTAGCGTTGTCCCAGTCTGGGATGGAGTTTCCAGCACTTATGGTTCTTGCAAAAGAGGTGCTTTGGTGATTCATTTTTAGATCATATCAGTGTTCATTTAATCTCAAATCCAAATTTCTTTTGGTAGAACCCACATAATGATTATTTAGTTCACCAGAGATAGTGTCGAGCATAGGAATAACATACATACTCCATTTTTTCCCTTTGTCAATTTTGTCACGAACACTGCGGATAATGGTATATAGATTGCATGATCGTATTCCAAATTGTATTTTATGACGAGACCATATGTTGGTAAGGAGGTTTACAATATGTGGATTAAAATCAACAGATCCAACATACTTTTTAGGCACTTGTTCACTAATTAAAGCAGTTGACATAGAAAACCGTACATTATTGTGCACGCCCTTAACAACGTTTTCCGGGTAACCATGGTTTTTAGCGAGGGATGATATCCATTGTAGTTCTTGAGCTCTGGCAAAATGGCTAGAAGAATGTGAATGTGCTCTTCTAAATAGGAAGTGCAGAGCAGAAATTTTATGCTGAAAAATGTGAGCAGAATTGTACGGAATTAGGTTGGGTGTGGAAGTAGGTTTTCGATAAACGGCGCAAAAGACAAGGAATTGTCAGAAGGGTTACGAGTAATTTGAAAATCAAGATAAGGTAAGACGAAATTATTTTCAAGTTCTATCGTGAGTTTGATGGAGGGGTATTGAGCAGACATAGCGTTGACAAACTGATGTAACTAATTTATGGTATATGGCCAAATTACCAAGATGTAATCAACGTAACGGATATAGAGACTAGGTTTTTGTGGGAATTCTTGTATGACTTTATTTTCAATATGCTGTAGAAGAATTTCTGCTAAGACTGCGGATAAAGGTGAACCCATGGCTGTCCCGTCGGTTTGTTGGTAAAAAATGTTCTGAAATTTGAAAAATGAACGCTTTTTAATGAGATGAAGAACATTCATTAAGAAAGCAATATCATTGGCAGGAATATCAGAATCAATGAGCAAAGCCTGAATCAACTGAAATGTAGCTTCCATAGGTACATTCGTGTATAACGAAACTAAATCTAGGGACGCCAAAAAATAGGAATTTGGTAATGGCTGAATTAACTTTAACCTATCAATAGCTTGTGTGGTGCTCTTTATTGAGTAGGAAGAATTCACAGTAAATTTGGTGAGATAGCTTGCAAAAGCTTTTTCCAAAGGTCGGGTGGGGGCAATGTAACCTGATACAAGAGGGCGAATAGGGTACCCTTCCTTGTGTAGTTTTAAACAACCAAATAAGTCAGGCACATGGCAGCCGGGGGGTGGATTGAAGGCTTTTAAAAAGGAGTCCGGAGGAGCTGAAGAGTTCTTAAGGCGGCTTAAAGCACTAACAGTAGCCCTGGTGGGGTCTCGTTCCACTATTACATGAGGTACACTAGAAATGGCATTGAGCATTTTTTGAATATAATCACTTTGATTTAAAATTACAACTTGACTAGTTTTATCGGCTAAAACAATGGCAATATCTAGGTCCTTTTTCAGTTCAATCAGCTGCAGCATTTCCTCATGAAGCTGGCATTCTTCGGTGGTTTTACACCGTCTTCGATTGTGTTTGTTAAGAGACCTTGCGATTTTCATTCTTGCGAAGATCCTATCTTCTATTGGAAGTGATACGGTGTAAAACCACCGAAGAATGCTAGCTTCATGAGGAAATGCAGCAGAAATATCAATAAGGAATATCTGCAGTTTCTCAGATGAATACACAACTTCAATAAATAGCTATACCATACTCCGTATCGTCCATTACAAGGCAGCACGTCAACCTAGTACCCATAACGATACGTTCTGTTGTGAAAGTGCGTATGTACTTTCACAACGGAACGGATACTAAAAAGTACGCTTTTAAAAGTCTTTTCTAGTACCTTTAAAAGCTCCTTTAACAATGAAAAGTACGTCTCCACACCGAAATATTTATTCTGACAATTTTCCTCATGAATGTGAAGAGGTCTAGCTAGAAAGAAAAATCAAATAGAGGGATTTTGTCTTCGCAAAGAACTACCTAATTACACGAAGTAAGACCTCAAAACAATGTTCTGTTGAAATAAGACAGGTCCGTTGGAATAAATACTCCAGAATGTTGTTTGCCATATATTGTGTCTGATAAAATAGCAAGTGATCTGTCATATATTATATTTCTAATATTTAGGTAACTCCTCACATTTTTGTCCCTCCAAACTTCATCAAAAATTCATTCAATTCCACTTTTCAAAACCCCTTTCCCCGAAAATAAAAAAAAACGTTAAACAACCCATGGGTTCTCCATACAAAACTCTTTAGTACTACTCCTGAGCTAAAGGAGGAATGAGCGCGGACGTGCTGACATCTCTCGGCCCCGTGGGAATTATATAGAGTGAGGGTACTTCGTAAGATAAGTCACAAGTCCTTGAAGTCATGTTGATATAAAAACTCAAAAGTTTCCCTACCAATAAAGTATACTCTCTACCTCCGGTCACATTCCGACTGTAAGGGTAAAACAACTGAAGGTAACCATTGTCGCAAAGAAAACATCCGAACTTTAAATTAGCTTATGGGCGAGTGCAGCAAAACCTTCATGTCTCCGTCACATCACTATCCTCATAGGTTCCGCTTACTCGCAATCTCCAAAATAGCATTGAACCAATCGCGTGGCGGAAATGGCCTCAATCGCAATTCCGTACATTCACTTGTGAAATACACCGCCCAGCCGGCGCATGTGTGTGTTCTGCGCAGCCGTTACCGGAAATAACCTGAGCTTTCGCACCAGCCTCCATGCGTCTGATAAACATATCTCTCTGGTACTCCGAAAGTCTAGAAATGAGACTCTCAGTCCAGAATTTTCGAGAAGGTCACCAGATCTTTTAAATATGCTCATCCGTTGTCATTTGTGACTCATTTGACGGTTATCAGTCTGTTTTGTTGATACGCCGTCGCTAAGTTTCGGAGTTTGTAAGCTTTCTGCGTATGAACCAAATAGTGTTGTGATTAACTGAAGTGAAGGTTTTGAAGGTTTTCTTCCCGTATGTATTTTTAAAAACTTATCGGTTTTTACTAAACAGTAGTAAGCGTTGTGAAAGTGAAAATAAAGAAGGCACACCGCCAAATAGTGGCAAGAGTGCGAAGAAGCGTAAATATCGAAAATATGATGACAGTTATTTGGACTTTGGTTTTACGTCTACAGAAGTAAATGATGAAGAGAGGCCGCAGTGAGTACGGTGTATGAATTTTTTGGCGCCAGAGTGCATGCTATCAAGTAAGTTGAAACGCCATTTAGAAACCAATCATCCCAGCATGCTTAGTAAATCTCGTGATTGCTTTACTGGAAAGTTACAAGAGTTAAATAAACAAAAAGGTTGTTTTTATAAGCAGGCACCAATCATCATCATCATTGTCAACCATTATCAATCCACTGCTGGACGAAGGTCTCCCCAAGTTTCCTCCACAACGGTCTGTCTTGTGCCAGTCTCCTCCATGTCACTCCGGCATACTTTCGAATTTCATCCATCCATCTTCCATGTGGTCTTCTTCTGGGTCTTTTCCTGTCCCTTGAAATCCAATCTAAAATTTCGGCTGTACATCGATGGTCTGGCCTTGAGGCAGTATGTCCAGCCCATTGCCATTTCAGGGATTTAACTCTGATCATGATGTCTTCCACTCTTGTCATTTTTCGGATCCACGAGTTCCTTTTCTTATCTCTCCTGGTTACACCAAGCATGCACCTCTCCATGCTTCTTTGAGTTGCCTGCAGCCTTTGTATGTCTCTTTTAGTTAAGGTCAACGTCTCTGCACCATACGTAAGCACTGGAAGGATGCATTGATCAAACACTTTTCTTTTAAGACATAATGGCATATTGCTCTTGAAAATTATGCTGTTTCTTCCAAAAGATCTCCAGGCAAGTTTTGTACGCCGATTAATTTCTTCATCAATGTGACCCTCACTTGATATCTGCTGTCCAAGATAAACGTACGTGTCTGTTATCTCCAGCTTTTCTCCATCAATGGATTAATCTTCATTTCTTGTAAAAGCATTGAAAATCAGTTTTGTCTTCTGAAAGCTCATTTTTAATCCCACTTCTTTACTCCTAATCTAATGTTGCGAGGATATTTTGGAAAAAGAACACCTTATGTTTTAAAGTAGGAAACATAAATTTATTTAATGTGGAGAATTTTGAAATCAAAAATCTTGATTTTCTAAGAGCAGAAAAACAGATTTGAAATTGGGCGACGTAGCTTCCTAATATCAAGGAAATAGAAATGGCGTGGCTTCTTAATATAAAGTTACTGAAACTATGTTTCCAAGGCATTTGCACCAATAGGAAAAATCTCCTTTCTGAAAGCAAAAAAGTATACCATTATCTTTTAATATAAAATTATCTAAATTATATTACAAAGATATTCTGCAAATAAATGAAAGAAAGAATTCTGCTTTCTTATACTCGATTAGGCTTCAATAATTACAGTTATTAAATCCTCAAGAGGAGTCGCGAACATTTATCTCAACAAAATGAGCTATCTTCTGTAATACACAAATATTCTGTCATTAAACTTTCGCGACATATGAAGAAATCCATTTCACTATGATAGAGGAAGTGTCGCAATAAATTGTACCCGTTTTTTTTACTATTCAAGAGAAAGGATTTCGTTGGTTTACACGTATTTATTAATACAGTACAAATGGGACGAATTATATCCATTTCATGGTATTATTTTGATGGATCTGTAATTGCTAGAGGAAATGGAATACATCCACCTAGATTGTAAGCAATTAAACATTACTGGATTATACAAGAATACTTTTTTATTTGGGAAATGTGCAATATCAGAAAGAACCAATACGAAAAAACACTATTGACTTTAGGATATAATTTTTTCGTCCTGAAGGCATACACATTTCACAGAAAAATATATTGCTATACGAACGTGTTCTTACAGGTTATCTCAAGTTAGTAATGTCTTTTATATCTCTCTGGCGATTTGATTTAAATTTTTGTAGTTTTGCATTTTGAAGAAACATGACTAACCAGAGCTGAAGAGTATGCACACCTCTAGATTTAACTTGACCATGAAGGTTATTGTGGTAAATGACTTTTCCTTTACAATCAGACGTCACTTCGATATTTTACTCAGAGTTGCTCTCAGTATAATATTTATAAAATATAACTTGTAAAATCAATTTAAAGGCTCAAAATTTCCCTGTTTTGCATACAATTTTCTTGTGTAAAAGAGAATTTTGATTGCCAAAGATAATACAAAATTTGAGTTACTTTCAATATAATGAGATTCCAAAAACTTCGATTTTTGATGCAACAGCAGCATTATGCGTTAATACCATACCAGTATCCCCTGCTAAAGTTTGTCTGTAATTCAAACTGATTCATATTATGTGAAGTCTTAAGCTATTGAGGAAAATTTCCTCCTTAAATATTCTGTTACTAAGGGATATATAAAACAATGACTTACCGTTTCAATCGGTTAATTATTGAGCCTAACGAAAACTACATTAAGTTGTGTATCATGGTGATGCAATAGCTACTGGAGCAAAAACAATTTAGTACACCACTAGAACTGAGACACGTGTCATTCTGGCTTGCATTTGTCCACGTGTCTTTGACATGGATTAATAAATTACTCTCCAATCATTTGTCCTACGATGAGGCAATCGAGGAATCGTTACAGGAGGATGTTACCACGTCCAATTAGGCAGTTAGTAACTGGAGGCAGAGATTAGAGACTGAGACAGTCAAAACACAGTAGTTTATATATTTCAGAGAACTATCATCGCACAATTCTTCTTTTCACTGATTTATCAGTTGATCTATTGATTTTGACTTCCGTCTGCTGATAGATTTTTGAAATCAACTGATTTTTTCAGCATTAAGACCACCTACACAATCAGCGACATGCCGCCTTCATTCTCTCAGTACTCACCATCTACTGATCCAGTCGACAAGACTCACCTTAGAACTGGTCTGCAGAAAAACTTCTGCCGAAGACTAATATTATTCAACGCCTTCTACAATTATATTGTTAAAATCCCACTGGTTGCCATGAAATATTCTTTTATTCTAGATAAATAATTACTCAGTTATACAAAGATTTTCCCCTAGTTTTGTTAAAAAGCAAAATATTAGGAAAATGTATACCGTATGATATTTATGTTAATGAATATTTTGTTTTTAGTATAGCACTTGTTTCCTGTACTTTGGGAACATCTGGGTATAGTTTAGTAAGAAGCAGAAGTATTTGCATATAGCCATTGGTTTGCGGAAGACCAAAAGTGGGACCAATCCAAATGTGAAAAAACGTTAAAATGCACATGCTACGATTATTTACACAAACTTTAATTTTAATAATGGCACTTCTTTTACAAAGCTCACCATCAATAATATGTTAGATAAAAGCTGCACGGAATTGTATTGGTTTTAATCCCATTACAGTGTTTAATAGCAGTTTATGGAATACTGCCGTTATTTGAAAAACCAACATATTTCAGTTTCCTTCGTATTGAGATTACCGGCAATACACTAGATTTCTATGGTGGTGCATATTTCAAGCAAATCAAATCTGCTCTACATATTTTTATCGATTTTTAGCTTTAGTGTACTGATCTTTATTGAATTTTTTAGCTCCAGTGTACTGATTTTTACACAACTTTTGAGCTCTACTCAATTAATTTCAGGTAAAAATATCTGGCAACATTATCTGTGAGGGACACAACAGGGCAAAAGGGATCATCGTCCTAGTTTTGGTCGCCATCCCCTGCGCATGTGGATTACTGCTTCGGTTGATCTGGAAATAGAAATCATGTTTAAGGTGAGCGCTTGCATGCGTGATATCATAAAGGAATCACGCCGTCACACGAGCAACTTTACCAGTCTTCATCATAAGATTACATAAGACTAGTTAGTCCCTGCGTTCAAGCTGGAAAAAATCGCATTGGGTTGCACCAAATCACAGTAGAATATGTGTGAGTATAAGGTGCTTCGCCGTAATAGTACAAGTACACTTAGTCGAACATCCAAAACTGTCAACTGCGCATTCAATGGCAACCGTATCATTCCGGCTATACACGTGGATAGCATTTCAAGAGGCGTTCAGAAGGTTAAGAGCATCCCCGTACTCACAAGGACAGAACATCGCTGATTAAATGAGGCAGGTTGGCGATCTCTCCAGCCATTACGACGACTGCCACTCACCACAGCATGTCGACGAGAAACCTTGCAATGGTGGAACCATATTGAATTCTTGGCCAAAAAATGAAATCACACGGTATTAAAATATCAATTTTACTTTTATCTCAGCGCAACTGACCGCATATTGGGAGTCTGGAGACGGCGTCGTCAACCGAATAAATTTGCTGTAATTCGTGAGTGCCATACGACTCCGAAATCAGGTCTCATGGTTTGGATAAAGATTAATTTTAGCTGCGGTTCTTCGCTCGTACCAGTTATATGTATACTGGCAGTACGACGATACGTCTAAAAGTTCAGCTGGACGTTTCTCGCTGTAATTCTAGTTTCGCCGATGTACAGATTCAACAAGATAAAGGCAGCCCGCAAACTGCAAGCGTCAGTAGATCGTGTCTGTAAGGCATTCACGTGCTGCATTGGATAGCGCCGTCTGTATGTCAATGTTGAATCATTTGTCACACAGATCCATGACGGATTGTCAGCCAACCATACAACGGGAAACCATCAAAGATATTGTTCAACAAATCATGCCTACTAAAATATTTAGAAAACTCTATATGAGATTATGTAAGGTCAGGTGATGCTCAACATCACAGCCTCTCCTTGACAAAAGTAAACATAGCCCTCTCATGGTGCATACTGTTCCCACTACAGGGGATGTGACGACCGGCAGAAGCGGTATAACTGTACCATCGGGATTAGGGTATATGCTGTCCCACACTCACCAACCCGCTTGGCCAGCGTGGTGAGTTGTGGCCAAACCCCTCATAAATGATTCCACAACTTAAATCTTGGCCCTCAGTCTCCGGCAGCTGGAATGTACCTGGCCAAGGCAGCGGCCAGTGCGACATGAAGGCAGAGGGTGCTAAGAATCCCCGGAGGACCGGACTGGGCTGCCATCTGATGCTGACCTTGGCTACGTATAATGGACGCTCCCTATCTTCTAATTCAAGGATCCTTGAATTTGAAGAACTACAAAGAATCAACTGGGGCATGGTCGGGATAAGTGAGGTAAGGAGAAAAGGAGATCTCCTTGAACTAAAAAGTGGACATCCCTTCTACTATCATGGAACAGATACTGGCAGATCTAGTGGTGTTGGATTTATAATAAACAGGAAACTGAAGGATAAAGTTTTAGAAGTTGAAAGTTCCTCTGACAGAGCTGCACGACTCCTTATCCAACTCTCCAGAAGATACTAGGCTCAGATTATTTAAACTTATGCACCCACCACAAGTCATCCTGAAGAAGAAATTGAAGAATTTAGTGACGAAATTCGTCATCTAAATGATAAAGGCCAGCAGCACTTGAGGATAGTTATGGGATATTTCAATGCAAAAATAGGGCAACGGCAACAGAATGAAATTTCCGTAGGTAAATTCGGTCACGGCAATAGAATCCAGCATGAAAATACTCTACTAGAGTTTGCAGAGGCAGAAGGGTTTTTCATCACGAATTCCTTTTTCAAGAAAAAGCCGCAAATGAAATGGACATGGAGGCATCCCAATGGATGGACAAGTGAAATTGATTTTATTATGTGTAACAAGAAATTTGTCATGGAAGACTGCAGTGTGCTGAACAAGTTCAACACAGGTAGTGACCATAGAATGGTAAGATGTAAGATGCATCTCGATGCTAAACTCAAGCGTTGCAAGCTCATAAAACAAACAAAGTGTATTGACGTGACGAACCTTAAAAACATCATAATACTTTCAAATTGGAACTGAGGAACAGATTCTCTGCTCTAGAATGTCTAACATCAGAAGTGGATAGCACTGAAGGGAACAGAAAAGCAATCCGTCATTTTCCTGGTGTTGAAACTACCCTCTGTATTCGTTGCCAGTGAATTTATCATTTTGTTTCCTAAGAAAAGAAATCAGTTTTGCAAAGCAGAACACAATATTTTTTCTCAAACACAAAAAATGACATTCAGAGAGTCTTTTGAAGAACGTAGAACTTAAAAAAACACGTGGCTTGCAGGATTTGTATTCTTATGAATGGAGCAAGCAAAGGTAGTGACATTTTTTGCTCCTGGACCACAGAATTGAAATTGATATAAATTCTAGAATAGATTAAATTCCGAATGTTCTTGTTTAGCAATACCTATGTTGATGAATTTTTGTATGGAGTTTATTCAATAAAGAAATAACCAAATTTTCCGAAAGTTACAATTGTAAATGTAAATCGCTAAAGAGTAGCAAGCCGAAACTGAAGACCTGAATGGTTAAATTTATGAAATTAAAAAAAATTACCCAACAAAGAGTACCACGCTGGTAGAAGAACGAAAAAAATGATAATTTTTTTGTTTTGAAATGAAGCGAAGGTTCTTTTTCTTCTGAAACACAAGATGGGCAGAACTTAAAAATTCCACAAATTTAGTAATGTCTACCAAACTTCTTTCCTTTTTTTAATGCAATAAAGCTTTCCTTCAATTTTCAAAAATAAAAAAAATTTAAAATTTAAATATATAAACCATAAAAAATTTTATTTTCAAATATATAAACGATAAAATAATTAATATTTTGATAAATATGAAGCTTACTTGGAAAAATTATATAAAGAACATTTGAATAGGTATATTATGTGATAGTAACCAGAAATTCATCCCAAAATGATTATTTATATTTACAGTTTAAATGCTTGTTCTTTTCTTTTATAGTTCTACCGAAGTTTTAAACTTGCTTTCCATAACTTACGGTTTTTTTTAGAATATCGTTTCAAGTGATTTACTGAAGATTGACCTATTCCATAATCTTTTGACAAATATGTAACACTTTCTCCTTTCTTTAAACATTTCAATATCGCCAAGTTTTCTTTTATATAAAGAAAAAATCGTTTTTATCTCGCACTCATTTTACCAGCTTAAAAATCAGGAATGAAATAAACGTCATAATGGTGGTGTGATCTAAGCCGCAATGGGAAATATTTAATCGCGCGCGGTCTAACAAATGCGGCGTGATCTGCGCCATAGTGGATAATTTTCAATCGTGTCCGCCTTTACCTGGGGTGCATCATCTGTACTGGATCAGAATGAAAGGGGAGAAGCAACTCAGGAGAAAACCACCTTTTTGGGGAAAGGTAAGATAGGAAATACAACACCGAAAGATAATGACACTCACCACGAAATGAAAAAAGAATTGAGAGGGTTGGTGGTTAAGCAAGGTTGGTGGAAAAACGGGAGTTCACTGTAGTTGCACATTAATCACTCGTGTTACACCAATAGTAATACTCGTGTTATGCAAATAACTTTATTTCTGTTGACAGTGCTTAAACGTCGTCTGGACATAATTTCAGGTTCACCCTTTAACGACCATGACCCAAATATCTTGTATCACTCTAAATACCACAACGCCCGAAACTGGCTGTTGGTTAACTTGTTTGTTTAATAAAAACAATAATGACTGAGGGTGACGCCTGCTGGTCTCTCATAAGTCAAAAGGATTTGAAGAAAAACTCAAGGGCAGGAAATCTGACTCACACTAGACTTCCGTTTCGGGTGGCTATGACCCTTTGAACGTATGGGCGTTTTGGGCGTTATGGTCGTTTAAGTGTTAGTCCCACACTGCAGAAAATGCATTCGACAAACTCCTAGACAAAGAGGCATATATGTAAAAAACGTGTTCACATAAACAATGGCATCACCTATTTCTAGTTTATTAAGTACTAGATAATTATATCTTTAATAATTACCACAGTTCTTTTCTGTGTCAGTGGTAATTTATGAGCATACAAGTGAACGACCTACTAAATGTTGTGAATGTGGATTGATCTTCTGACAGGGCAGGGTAAACCAAGAACGTCTGCCAAATGTTTAGTGCATGAGTAGCGCAATTTTTGCAGCTACGTTTTATGGTTTTCAGCACGAGGCAAGGCGTAATGCAGCTACGTTATCACTCTAAATAGCCATGTATTTTGTCCACCAAATGAACGATTGTGACTTCCTCCCCGTAGTTTCTACCTAACGTATTGACAAATTCGTTTCTGTTCGGAAGCCATTCATTTCGACTTGCTGTGCGGCCACCTTCAACAGTTCAAATTACGTGCTTTTTGCTGCTTTAATCTACCGTTATGGATTCGGAATTTTTGGTTATTTTAAGTAATAATTTACGTTTTTACTACGAAATTTTTTTTATAATATAATGTTAACCTCAGATACAAACACTTTGTTCAGTATTTTATTGTGAAAATAAGGAATATGTTTTAAATACCTGAATAACTTAAATTTATTTGTTGATCTTCTTTGTTCCTTTGTGATGTGATGACACCTCCGAAATAGTAGAAGGTACATGAGAGTTGCATTCAAATTTGTAAATGTTCGTTCAGTAGGGGAAATAGTTCATTTAAAAATTGTTATGTTTATAAATTTTTTATGTTAGTGCGACAGCTGTATGTCAATTTTAATACACTGCTGGACAGTTGCTAAGGACGGATCATAAACGGCTATAAAGCCCATAAAAAAGTAAGTGTGATTGGATGCCAAGTGAAATAAAATAATGTCAAAATGCCAGGACATTACAAGAAACACAATTTATTGTGCTCTGAAAGCCAGAAGGCTTTGGAACGTGCTCAAGGGGCAAACAGGCCATTTTGTGCAGAATACGTAAACGTGAAAAAAATGCAATTACCGTCTGCAGGCGTTCCAGCGTAAGATGTCAGTACGGGATATGGCCACCATGAAAGGCGATGCAAGATTCCACACGTCGTGTCATGCTTTGCACAACATTATCAAGCAGCTGTTGGGATAATGTATCCCATTCCTCTGTCAGTGCACGGATAAGCGGTGTCCTTGTTTATTGGAGGGCATTGGAGACCAGCAAGACTAATCCCCAAAGCATCCCACACATTTTCAATGGGATTCAGATCTGGAGAACGTGCTGGCCATACGAGGCGTTGAATATCCTCGCTCTCCAGACACTCCTGGACAGCGACTTTTCGATGACATGTTGCATTGTCGTCCATGAAAATCAATCTATCACCGACGACACCACGGAACATGCGAACATGAGGTAGCAGAACATCATTAATGTATCTTTGGCCAGTCATAGTCCCAGTTGGAAGCACATAGAGGGACGTACGGCCATTGATCATGATGCCAGCCCTTACCATTACACTACATGTCGGATATCGGTCCCTTCCCTGTATGTTTGCTGGACAATATGCAGTACCACTATCACGCCAGATCAGTTGTCGTCGACAATCAGACGATAGACTGTATCTACTCTCATCTGAGAAGAGGACAGCAGACCAGTCGTTATCAGTCCAATTGCGATGTTGATGGCACCATTGCAAACGGGCGGTACGGTGACGTCTGGACAATGGGATGCACACAACAGGACGGCGGGCGTATAGTCCTCCTTCATGCAAACGTCTGGCGACAGTTTTTCGGGAGATCCACTTGCCAGTAGCAGCCATAAACTGATTTGCTACCTCACTAGCTGTGCTGCGCCGGTGTCTTTTTGTTGATAGCACTATGTGCCGATCTTCTGCAGGTGTCGTACTGCGAACACGACCTCCTCCGTGACGTTTGCTACACTCTCCATTTGTTTGAAATGATTTCCAAAGCCTTGAAACAACACTGTGGCTGACGTCGAACTCCCTGGCAACATCTGTTATTTTTCGCCCTTCTTCAATCTTGCCAATAATACGGCCACGCGTAAAATCATCTAGGTGATGTCGGGATGATATACTGAAACTTGCAAGTTCGTCAATTGATTCTTTCCTTTTCAACTTTGCGTTTGAACAACAACGGTCAATACGCGTCAAATCCTTTATATCTCTTATCAGCGCTATGACGTCACGAACAAGTTCGGCAATCAAAAATTTGCATGCGCACAACACGTCTTACTGTACCTCGCACTTATGCTAATTTCCACATTTTCCTGCCTTCCATTTTATGGTTGCTATCGTTGCTATTGTCATCCGTCCTTAGCAAGTGTCCGGCAGAGTATAATCGTAAGAGATTTTGTGAATTATATCTGTGCGAAAAGCATAAAACCTTATACAAAGAATCAAAAGAAATAAAAGCTGTATAACTAAAAAAATCTGGTATTATTTTTTTTAATATTTGATTGGAAATATAAATTTATCCTTTAACTATCACGAAAAATGTGTGAACTGAATTTCGTTTTACTGCAATTAAAGATGCATTACCTTAAGGGATTTTTGACAACTGTTTATCTTAAATTCGTTAAAACGGGATTTTTTGCTTATCGGATATCATCCTACCAGAATATATTGTCCCACAATTTGAGAACGCAATATATCTCCTTTTACAGAAATTACAGAATAGGCGAAATTCGGTTACCTGTCTAACGTTAAAGATCCGAATAACAGAAGACGCATTAATTTTTATCTTTCTGATTATCTTTTTTCTTTTTTTTTTTTTTTTGAAATTAGTAATGTGCTCTGTAAAGTTGAAAAAAGCCACTGTTTTTTCAAATTGCAGTTGACGGTTAACAATTTCATTGGCTTTACGAATGAATTTTTATCATTCTTTTGTTTTTCTCAGTCAACTAATTGGAGCTATACCTCGATATTTCCAATTGTTCTGCTAAAACGTTTCACCCTTGCTCTGTCAACCTACACCAAAATGCCAGTTAATTATGCCCACATAACGTGTCCTAAATATGGCTCGCTTCGACAGGTGAAACTGCACCTGAGCTCACTCGGTATGCGGTATAAAAAATATCCCAGCTTTGCGAGCATCAGTTTACGTTCAGTTGGGAACATAATTATCTGGTATTTTCATATATCACATTTGGATCAACAAAGGAGAAGATAATGACCTTAACATGACATTAATTAAATCTCATATTTGGCTTTATTCCCGGGGAAGTGATCAAGAAGGTACAGATGTTGATTCGACTCAAATCGGTTTCGGTTTTGAAAATAAGAGTTCTGGAAAAAAATGGGATACAATGAAACTTAGACTTTAAAAAAATTAAATACATTAGAAATCTTTGTGGAGATCAGATCTGAAACTTGAAGTCCGGAACAGATTTTTTTTTATCTTTTTTTAATTTCATATTTCTTTTTCTGAAATACTTTATTATATAACAAGAACATAATAGCTATATGTTTCAAAGGATGATGTAACAAAGAAAATACTGCTACGCAATGTTTGTCCCATGATAGAAAAATGAGAAACATTTGAATATAGCAAAATGTTCAATGTTTGTTGCATTTCAAAAGTTATTTCTATGCACAAACTTCTGAGGAGAAAAAGTGAGCTTAATTGTTTTGTGTGTGATTTGGAAAATTTGTTTAAAGTTGACCTGGTTTTTTTTATGAATTTAAAAGTAAGTATAATCTCACAATTTTTTTTTATATTAAACGTTTCCATAACGCTGCTTGTTTCTGATTGGGATTGTAGGAAAAGATGAGAAAGCATGTGAAATATGAATTAGGAACAGCAGAAATTCATTTGACAATGATGCACTGAATTCGCACGAGAAAAGTGTAATTTAATAGTGCTGACATTTATTTATCTGATTTTTTTAGTGAAATACGCATGCTGGTATTGCGCGCATTCATTCCTGGGTTTCTGAATTTCACTTTCTTTCACGGAGCAATATATTTACACTTACAGCTTGACAACCACTTGATTAAAAGCGATTGGGCATGTTAAGGGGAGCACAAGGTAAATACAGTTTCGTTCCTTAAATTTGCTGTCTGCAGGACTTAGGAAATTCAGTATCCTGGCGTTGTAATAATATTTCAAGGGAAATATTTAGAAACTTAGATTTTTTTGTTTGTTTGTGGGTTTGAGTTAGACATTCTGAATCTTTGACTTAGTAATTGCATACATGTTCTTAGACAAAAGTGTCAGGCCAAGGTGTATTTTTTGTTGAATATACTTACCATTTTAGAGTTTGTATTTGGTGCTAGTAACCTGGCTTTAATTAGGATTCACTTTGTTTGAGAATGTAAGTGGTTAGTCCTGTTGATTGGACATTTTCTTTGATTTGTGTTTCTTGTAACTACAATATACATATACACTATCTACCAACAAGTAATTGGACAACCCTGCAATCGACGATATCTGCGGTCCTGATACACGTCACGGCCACCGCCGTTAAATACCGTGTGGGAAACAACAACGCAGCCAGTCGCATGCAAGATGCCACGCAGTTCGGAGCTCTCTGATTTCGAGAAAGGTTTAATCGTCGGATATCACAGACATGGCCGCTCCATACGTGACATATCCAGCAAGTTGAAGTACCCAAATTCTACAGTGGCTTACGTGATTGGCAAGTGGAAGGTGAGAGGTTTCTGTCGGAATGTTCCCCGACCCGGCAGACCCTCAAATCTGGGAGCTAGAGACCGACGTGTGCTGGCCAGAGAAATTCGGAAGAACCACACCAAATCTATGGGCCACATCCGCGAGGAGTTTCAACAGGCATCCGGGAGTGTTCTTTCGATGAATACCATCTAAAACGAAGCCCATCTGCTCGGTTATCATGGACGTGCTGCAGCCCACAAGCCTTTGATCACCAAGTCCAATAGCGCTGCTCGACTAACGTGGTGCAAAGAACTTCGACAGTGGACCGTTGAACAGTGGAAACAGGTTCTCTTGAGCGGCAAATCACGGTTCACCCCCTACCGTTCGGATGACAGGGACTGGATTTGGCGCCTGCCTAGAGAACGCCTCCTGCCGGAATGTATTATGCCAACTGTGAAGTTCGGCGGTGGTGGAATTGTGATATGGGTGTGTTTCTCCTGGAATGGCATGGGACCCTTGGTCGTAATTCCTGGCAGACTCAACGCCGAGACCTACTGCACCATTTTGGATGACCATGCGCTTCCTACGTTGTGGCAGTTTTACGGGGTGGACCTATGCTACTTTCAGGATGACAATGTCACCTGTCATTTTGCGAGGTCCACCATTGGTTGGTATGGTTAATTGATGGACTGGCCTGCGCAGACCCCGGACCTTAACCATATAGAGCACCTCTAGGACGAGTTGGAGCGTTGACCTAAATGGTGCCCCCACCGTCTGAAATCGGTGAAGGAACTGACCTGATTTCTCTATGCCGAGTGGAAGAAAATACCGCTAGCCGCCGTACAACGCCTGGTTGAGAGTATGCCTCGGAGGGTCGCAGCTGTGATCGCCGCTCGTGGAGGCTCCACCAACTAGTGAAGGTGAATACACTTCGTTTTCCTGTGCTATCACATGTGTCCAATTACTTGTTGATAGGTAGTGTACATGTATATCAGAGATGGAAACGGGTTAAACATTTTTGGAACCGGACCCGACCCTGATCTGTAAACGACCACGACCCGATCCGGACAAATAAGCTTTCAACTATGAGTTATATACAGAGCATTCAAAATTTCCCTCTTCAGTGGGTATCTTAGGTTATATGGAAATCAAGCAAATGTCTTATAGGAACATATAATTTACTCAATTACAGGAAGTGTTGAAACTGTCGTCCTTCATTTTCAAGACATAACCTAACTGTCTTATACATATTTAAAACACATGTGATGGATTCAAGAAGTCAATCCGCAGTAACGTTAAGGCTGTTCCATCTAATTTTGATGGCGTTAATTCAAAAGCCAAAATGATTTGAATGAAGCCACTTTCTGTATGTTTAGTCCCGTTTTTGCTATATTCATGATAAGAAATCAAGCTTCCGAATATGTTCCACAGCATCACAAATTTTCACAAGTTTATGATGAGTTGAAAGTTTCGAAAATGTGGAAGTTGTTTTCATCATTGCCCCTCAAGAAGAAGGAATACTTTTCCTTCTGAGGACACTCTTCCCTTAAATATCATGACAAATCATTTTTCAGTCCACGGGCATTAGAATCGAGCACAAAATTTCACAGTGCGAATTTTTTTTTTGGAAAACGAATTCTTTTTAATTTTCAAAAATAAGACAGAAATAAATCCGTGTCGAAATCGGATCAGAAACACCTTGTTTGACACGCTAGAATTTGTCAACCCGTTGCTTGGTGGCACGTTTCCATCCCTGATATTTATATATAGGTACAGGTATATATATATATATATCATCATCATCATTGTCAACCATTATCAATCCACTGCTGAATGAAGGTCTCCCCAAGTTTCCTCCACAACGTTCTGTCTTGTGCCAGTCGCCTCCATGTCACTTCTGCATACTCTTGAATTTCATCCACCCATCTCCCACGTGGTCTTCTTCTGGGTCTTTTCCTCTCCCTTGGAATCCAATCTAAAATTTCGACTGTCCATCGATGGTCTGTCCTTCTAGCAGTATGTTCAGCCCATTGCCATTTCAGGGATTTAACTCTGATCATGATGTCTTCCACTCTTGACATTTTTCGGATCCACGAGTTCCTCTTCTTATCTCTACTGGATACTCCAAGCATGCACCTCACCATGCTACTTTGAGTTGTCTGCAGCCTTTGTATGTTTCTTTTAGTTAAGGTCCACGTCTCTGCACTATACGTAAGCACTGGAAGGATGCACTGATCAAACACTTTTCTTTTAAGACATAGTGGCATATTGCTCTTGAAAATTATGCTGTTTCTTCCAAAAGCTCTCCAGGCGAGTTTTGTACGCCGATTAACTTCTTCTTCAATGTGACCCTCACTTGATATCTGCTGTCCAAGATAAACGTACGTGTCTGTTATCTCCAGCTTTTTTCCATCAATCGACAAATCTTCATTTATTGTAAAAGCATTGAACATCCCTTTTGTCTTCTGAAAGTTCATTTTTAATCAAACTGCTTTACTCTTGTCAGCAAGTTCCTGGAACATACTTTGCAGCTCTGATGGGGTAGTTGCAAAAATGACTAGATCACCAGCAAAACGAAGGTGGGTTAGATAATCTCCATTAATCTTTAACCCTTTGTTTTCCCAGTTCAGTGATTGAAAGACATTTTCCAATGCGGCGTTAAAGAGCTTCGGAGATATGGTGTCACCTTGTCTCACTCCCTTTCCAATTTTTATGTGTGTTGTATTTTCAAACAGCCGAATCTTTGCACTTGCATTTTCATAGATGTTATTAATAATATTAATGTATGCATCTTCAATACCGCAGGATTTCAGAGCCATTGTAACTGCTGATGGTTTCACCGAAACAAAGGCTTTTTCATAATCGATAAAAGCCATGCACTATGGAAGTTCATATTCCCTCGCTCTTTCAGTTAGTTCTCTTAGTACGTGGATATCATTTATTGTGCTGTAGCCCCTCCTGAATCCAGCTTGTTCTCTCGGTTGAGCCATGTCCAGTGTTACCTTCAAGCGGTGTGAAAGAACTTTAGTCAAGATTTTATAAACCACTGATAGGAGGCTGATAGGTCTCTAGTTCCCGAGATCCTCAATGTCACCTTTTTTATGTAGCAGGATAATTGTAGCGTTGTTCCAATCCTCGGGAATCTTCCCTTCATTAAGGCATCGAGTGAAAATTTGGGCGAGTATTGTTTCGATTTCTCCACTTGCTTCTTGTATGATGTCTACAGTAATTTCATCTTGTCCTGGAGCTTTTCCCGCTTCATGTTCTTGATTGCATGTGCAAGTTCTGCTGGGAGGACTGGAAGAACTCTGGTACTGGTACCTTTCATGATGTCTGGAGTACATGAATCATCCTTTATATATAATTTAGAGTAGAAATCTTTCACTCTTGTCAAGATTTCGCCTCTATTTCTTGTTACAGAACCATCTTCTTTTTTCAGAACCATAATCTGTTTTCTTCCCTTACTGTGATGTCCCTTTGCTATCTTTAGGCTTTGGTTGTTTTCAATTGCTTTCCTCACTAGTTCACAGTTGAATTTCCTTAAGTCTTCAGTGATACTTTTTCGTACTGTCTTGCATAGCTCTATATATTCCACTTTGGAAGTCACATCTTATTTAATTGTCGTCATCTCTCTTCTTTTTTGCATCAACATTATGGTTTTTCCTGATAGTTTGTTCACATGCAACGTGTTCTTTGACCCAGCTAATTTTGTTTCTGTTTCCATAAGAGCTTTGCTTACTTTCCTGTTAACTTCAGAAATATCCACTTCTTCCGATGTTAGACCTTCTAAAGTAGAGAATCTGTTCTTTAGTTCCAACTTCAAGGTATTATGATGTTTTTGAAGGTTGGTTATGTCAATACATTTTGTTTGTCTTATGAGCTTTGCTATATTCGAATTTAGTGTTGAGGTGCATCTTACATCTCACCAATCTATGGTCACTACCTGTGTTGAAATTGTTTAGCACACTGCAGTCTTCTACGACGAATTTTTTGTTACACATAATAAAATCAATTTCACTTGTCATCCCATTTGGATGTCTCCATGTCCATTTCCTGTGTGGCTTTTTCTTGAAAAAGGAGTTCAAGATGAAAAACCCTTCTGCCTCTGCAGAGTATTTCCACGCTGGTTTCTGTTGCCCTGGCCGAATTTACCTACTGACGTTTCATTCTGTTGCCGTTGCCCTATTTTTGCATTGAAATCTCCTATAATTATCTTTAACAGCTGCTTACCTTTATTATTTAGATGACGAATTTCCTCATAAAATTCTTCATTTTCTTCTTCAGGATGACTTGTGGTGGGTGCATAAGTTTGAATGATCTGAGTCTTGTATCTTCTCGAGAGTTGGATAAGGAGTCGTGCAGCTCTGTCAGAGGAACTTTCAACTTCTACAACTTTATCCTTCAGTTTCTTGTTTATTATAAACCCAACACCACTAGTTCTGCCAGTATCTGTCCCACGATAGTAAAAGAGATGTCCACTTTTCAGTTCAATGAGATCTTCTCCTTTTCTCCTTACCTCACTTAGCCCGACGATGTCCCACTTGATCCTTTGTAGTTCCTCTTCCAATTCAAGAAGTCTTGAATCAGAAGATAGGGAGCGTCCATTATACGTAGCCAAGGTCAGCATCAGATGGCAGCCTAGTCCGGTCCTCCGGGGATTCTTAGCACCCTCTGCCTTCATGTCACACTGGCCGCTGCCTTGGCCAGGTACATTTCAGCTGACGGAGACTAAGGGCCAAGATTTAAGTTGTGGAGTTATTTTGGAGGGGTTTGGCCATAACTCACTACGCTGGCCAAGCGGGTTGGTGAGTGTGGGATAGCATTTCCTCTAATCCTGATAGTATAGATATACCGCTATTGGCGGTCATATATATATATATAGTCTCCTCCATTTTACTGCCGCCTACTTAAAATAACACACATATATATATATATAAATATATGTATATATGCCAGTCTCCTCTATTTTACTCCCGCCTACTTAAAAAACATATATATATATATATGGGATGTAAGTTCAGGTGATGCGTAACATCACAGCCTCTCCTTGACAAATGTCAACCCCGCCTTCTCGTGGTACATCCTGTTCCCACTAAAGGGGCTCTGACGACCGCCAATAGCGGTATAACTATACCATCGGGATTAGAGGAAATGCTATCCCACACTCACCAACCCGCTTGGCCAGCGTGGTGAGTTATGGCCAAACCCCTCCAAAATGACTCCACAACCTTAATCTTGGCCCTCAGTCTCCGGCAGCTGGAATGTACCTGGCCAAGGCAGCGGCCAGTGCGACATGAAGGCAGAGGGTGCTAAGAATCCCCGGAGGACCGGACTAGGCTGCCATCTCATGCTGACCTTGGCTACGTATAACGGACGCTCCCTATCTTCTGATTCAAGGCTTCTTGAATTGGAAGAGGAACTGCAATGGATCAAGTGGGAACATCGTCGGGCTAAGTGAGGTAAGGAGAAAAGGAGGAGATCTCTCTGAACTGAAAAGTGGACATCTCTTCTACTATCATGGGATAGATACTGGCAGAACTAGTGGTGTTGGATTTATAATAAACAAGAAACTGAAGGATAAAGGTGTAGAAGTTGAAAGTTCCTCTGACAGAGCTGCACGACTCGTTATCCAACTCTCGAGAAGATACCAGGCTTAGATTATTCAAACTTATGCACCCACCACAAGTCATGCTGAAGAAGAAATTGAAGAATTTTATGAGGAAATTCGTGATCTAAATAATAAAGGTAATCAGCACTTGAAGATAATTATGGGAGATTTCAATGCAAGAATAGGGCAACGGCAACAGAATGAAACTTCAGTAGGTAAATTCGGTCACGGCAACAGAAACCAGCGTGGAAATACTCTCGTAGAGTTTGCAGAGGCAGAAGGGTTTTTCATCTTGAACTCCTTTTTCAAGAAAAAGCCACACATAAAATGGACATGGAGACATCCAAATGGGACGACAAGTGAAATTGATTTTATTATGTGTAACAAAAAATTCTTCATAGAAGACTGCAGTGTGCTAAACAAGTTCAACACAGGCAGTGACCATAGATTGGTGAGATGTAAGATGCACCTCAACACTAAACTCGAATGTAGCAAGCTCATAAGACAAACAAAATTTATTGACATAACCAACCTTAAAAAACACCATAATACCTTCAAATTGGAACTGAAGAACAGATTCTCTGCTTTAGAAGGCCTAACATCGGAAGAAGTGAATATTTCTGAAGTTAACAGAAAAGTAACCAAAGCTCTTATGGAAACAGCAACAAAATTAGCTGGGTCTAAGAACAAATTGCATGTGAACAAATTATCAGGAAAAACCAAAACGTTGATGCAAAAAAGAAGAGAGATGAGGACAACTAAAGAAGATGTGACTTCCAAAGTGGAATATATAGAGCTATGCAAGACAGTACGAAAAAGTATCACTGAAGACGTAAGGAAATTCAACTGTGAACTAGTAAGGAAAGCAATTGAAAACAACCAAAGCCTGAAGATAGCAAAGGGACATCTCAGTAAGGGAAAAAAACAGATTATGGCACTGAGAAAAGAAGATGGTTCTGTAACAAGAAATAGAGGCGAAATTTTGACAAGAGTGAAAGATTTCTACTCCAAATTATATGAAAGGGATGATACATGTACTCCAGACACCAAGAAAGGTACCAGTACCAGAGTTCTTCCAGTCCTTCCAGCAGATATTGCACATGCAATCAAGAACATGAAGAGAAGAAAAGCTCCAGGAGAAGATGGAATTACTGTACACATCATACAAGAAGCAAGTGGAGAAATCGAAACAGTACTCGCCCAAATTTTCACTCGATGCCTTAATGAAGGGAAGATTCCTGAGGATTGGAACAACGCTACAATGATCTTGCTACATAAAAAAGGTGACATTGAGGATCTCAGGAACTACAGACCTATCAGCCTCCTATCAGTGGTTTATAAAATCTTCACTAAAGTTCTTTCACACCGCTTGAAGGTAACACTGGACATGGCTCAACCGAGAGAACAAGCTGGATTCAGGAGTGGCTACAGCACAATAGATCATATCCACGTACTGAGAGAACTAATTGAAAGAGCGAGGGAATATGAACTTCCATTGTGCATGGCTTTTATCGATTATGAAAAAGCCTTTGTTTCGGTGAAATCATCAGCAGTTGCAATGGCTCTGAAATCCTGCGGTATTGAAGATGCATACATTAATATTATTAATAACATCTATGAAAATGCAAGTGCAAAGATTCTGCTATTTGAAAACACAGCACACATAAAAATTGGAAAAGGAGTGAGACAAGGTGACACCATATCTCCGAAGCTCTTTAATGCCACATTGGAAAATGTCTTTCAATCACTGAACTGGGAAAACAAAGGCATAAAGATTAATGGAGATTATCTAACCCACCTTCGTTTTGCTGATGACATAGTCATTTTTGCAACTACCCCATCAGAGCTACAGAGTATGATGCAGGAATTTGCTGACAAGAGTAAAGAAGTGGGATTAAAAATGAACTTCCAGAAGACAAAAGTGATGTTCAATGCTTTTACAAGAAATGAAGATTTATCGATTGATGGAGAAAAGCTGGAGATAACAGACACGTACGTTTATTTTGGAGAACAGATATCAAGTGAGGGTCACATTGGTGAAGAAATTAATCGGCGCACAAAACTTGCCTTTAGAGCTTTTGGAAGAAACAGCATAATTTTCAAGAGTAATATGCCATTATGTCTTAAAAGAAAAGTGTTTGATCAATGCATCCTTCCAGTGCTTACGTATGGTGCAGAGACGTGGACATTAGCTAAAAGAGACATACAAAGGCTGCAGACAACTCAAAGGAGCATGGAGAGGTGCATGCTTGGTGTAACCACGAGAGATAAGAAGAGGAACACGTGAATCCGAAAAATGACAAGAGTGGAAGACATCATGATCAGAGTTAAATCCCTGAAATGGCAATGGGCTGGACATAATGCCAGAAGAACAGACCATCGATGGACAGCCGAAATTTTAGATTGGATTCCAAGGGACAGGAAAAGACCCAGAAGAAGACCACATGGAAGATGGGTGGATGAAATTCGAAAGTATGCGGGAGTGACATGGAGGAGACTGGCACAAGACAGACCGTTGTGGAAGAAACTTGGGGAGACCTTCGTCCAGCAGTGGATTGATAATGGTTGACAATGATGATGATGATGATGATGATATATATATATATATATATAAATATATGTTTTAGGCACGTGATATTGCTAACATGTTACCAAATAATTATGAGGATTAAAATTTTAACACTAATCCTCATAATTGTTAGTACTTATTTGTACATGAACTCCATTTTTGCCGCACCGGTGGCGCAGTAGTCTGAGCAATGGCCTCTGATTATTCATCCGAAAGAGATCCGGGTTCTAATCGCACTGAGGCATGGATGTTGTGTTTATCTTACGGCACTGGCTCACTCCCTTTCCTGGAACCAGTGACCCTTAATTAGAGACGGTCGACTGCTTATAGCCCTCTGAGTTGCTCACCGTTTTCGTTAAACCTCCAATAAAAAAAATAACTCCATGTTTCTATCCTTTTGTGTGATCATCAGGTGACGTTTTCATAAAATGTTTGTCTGAGTACTTTTTATATCTAAAATGAATGTTCTTATATTTGATAACACATTCAAGTTTCTCAAGTTTATATGGCCTTATGTGGCTCAAAGATATATCTTGAATATTTTTAAGGTTGGAAGACTTCTTTCATCAGTTGCAGTTGTTCACTGAAATTTTAATATTAGGACTGCTGATTTGTACACCTTACTAAATTTATTATTAAATTTCACGTAACAAGTAATGACTCTTTCTGGTTTCTTTTCGTATTCATGAAAGGAATAAAATACCTTCATTTCATTTATAGTCGAACTGTATGAAAATATGATGTATAAGGTCTTTATGTTCTGACAATAGATGTTCAGGAAAACTTCCACAAAATCTAACAAAACAGTTCGAATCCAACAATGGCACGAATTTAAAATATAATATTACTGATTTTAATTCATTGACAGGTTACACAACTAAAAACTCTCTAACGGAAAATGTGCTATTAAGGGTGGGATCATGCGAGTGACTAATATAATCTTAAGTCAACGTCCTCTCCTTTCTGAGCGAACTGTTGCCCAAAGCATTAGCTCATTCCACCCTTCACCAGCTTATTCATGTTGCCATGGAGACGTTAACTGGCGATCGCACAGAAAGCCTTCGATTCACACAGCGAAAACTTTTAGAGCTGGCTGAGTTATAATGACACCATTCCTCCACTATGAGCTCAGCTGGTTATTGCTCGCCACACTGATTCTCTTAGTGAAACGAAGCGAATCCGCACCTGTCTTTTTCGCAGAAAAAACATGGACATATCTTAATACCGATGATAATTGACTTTCATTTGTGCAGTCTCTGGGCATCGCAGATAGCCTCCCTAGCCTCGAATATAAGTCACACACACACACACACACACACACACACACACACACACACACACACACACACACACACACATACTATCTACCAACAATTAATTGGACACCCCAGGAATCGACGATATCTGCGGTCCTGATACACGTCACGGCTGCCGCCCTTAAATATCGTGTGGTAAACAACAACGCAACCAGTCGCATGCAAGATGCCACGCAGTTCGCAGCTCTCTGATTTCAAGAAATGTGTAATCGTCGGGTATAACAGAAATGGCCGATCTATACGTGACATATCAAGCGAGTTGAAGTACCCAAAATCGACAGTGGCCTACGTGATTGGCAAGTGGACGGTGAGAGGTGAATGTCGGAATATGCCCCGACCCGGCAGACCCTCAAATCTGGGAGTTAGAGACCAACGGGTGCTGACAACAGAAATTCGGATGAACCGCACCAAATCGATGGGCCACATCCGCGAGGAGTTTCAACAGGCATCCGGAAGTGTTCTTTCGATTAATATCATCCGTACGAAAGCCTATCTGCTCGGTTATCATGGATGTGCAGCCGCCCACAAGCCTTTGATCACCAAGTCCAATAGCGCTGCTCGGCTAACGTGGTGCAAACAACGTCGACAGTGGACCGTTGAACAGAGGAAACAGGTTGTTTTGAGCGGCGAATCAAGGTTCACCCTCTACCGTTCGGATGCCTGGGTCTGGGTTTGGCGTCTGCCTTGAGAACGCCTCCTGCCAGAATGTATTGTGCCAACTGTGAAGTTCGGCGGCGGTGGAATTGTGCTATGTAGGTGTTTGTCCTGGTATGGCACGGGACCCTTGATCGCAAACCCTAGTAGACTCAACGCCGAGACCTTCTGCACCATTTTGGATGACCATGCGCTTCCTACGTTGTTGCAGTTTTACGGGGTGGGCCCATGTTACTTTAAAGATGTATGGTGACAATGGGGTTAATCGAATGGACTGGCCTGCGCAGAGCCCAGACCTTTACCCAATCGAGCACCTCTGGGACGAGTTGGAGCGTCGACTTAAGGGTCACCCCATCGTCCGAAATCGGTGAAGGAACTGACCTGTCTTCCACAAGCCGAGTGGAAGAAAATACCACTAGCCGTCGTACAACGCCTGGTTGAGAGTATGCCTCGGAGGATCGCAGCTGTAATCGCCGCTCGTGGAGGCTCCACCAACAATTGAAGGTGAATAAATTTCGTTTTCCTTTGCTGTGACAGGTGTCCAATTACTTGTTGGTAAATAGTGTATATATGAATTTTTCGGGTAAGAAATCTGTGTTGCATTCATGTTGAGAAGAGAGAAGGGATTCTTTATATGACAATTCTAATCCTTTAGTTTGCATATTAACAGAAATCACAGAACAATGGTAAATCTGGAAGAGGCTGGCATTAATAAAATGCAACATAAAAACATGTCAAGAGTATTTTCTAGTTGAAGCATTCATTTGTCATATTTGGTAGCGGTAAGCAACCGCTTAGCCGGAAGCCTTGTCGGTGATTGCAGTAGCTGTAAATCTTCTCATGTAATTTTATTATATCTTATCTTTTAGATAATTTACTAAAACATATAATATAATAAACACACATTAGAACATTGATCCCTTTGTTTTTACAAAAAATTACGTCCGGTTATTTTCCGAAATAAAGCCGTAAGTAACAAATAAGAATCAGACATCTTGT
This sequence comes from Macrothele yani, assembly GCA_039090855.1. Lineage (NCBI taxonomy): Eukaryota > Metazoa > Arthropoda > Arachnida > Araneae > Macrothelidae > Macrothele > Macrothele yani. The sequence goes on from CM077015.1 coordinate 97,630,510, forward strand.
TTAGAGGTCGCATGCCAGAATGCTATTTAGAGGTCCTCCTGTTCTTTTATGCAGAAAAAAAGTATTATTGCTCAGTTTTAACACAAAATGATATCCAATATTTGGTTCTATTCTTACAAGGCGGAGTGATACACGACCTTTTTCACTAAACTTTTCTGACAGCCTGAGGTTTGCATATGTAAGTCGTAAATAAAACTAAATACACTGCTCGACATTGAAATTGCTTCACCCAGAAGGAGTGAGCATAGAAGGATGAAATTAAGCATAAAAATAGGATACATAAAAGATTACCTTGATGCTATTTTCAGTCACGTACAGTGTTGATCAATTGAGATAATGAAGCACAATGGGCATGCCTCAGTAAGTAGTTACACTGCCGTGAACGACAACATAGAAAGCAATACGACGTGAAAGTGAATCCTACAGTCGACGTTTATCGTCCTCAGGAATGGAACGTCAAGCACGTTTGACTTCCTCGCGTAGTTCATCGAGATCGTGCGCAAGCCTATTCGATTGCAGACGAAGTTCAATGGCGTCCCCCACGTTTTCGTGTATGGATAAATCGGGCGATCTTGCTGGCCATGCCAGTGTTTCAACATGTTGCAAAAATTATTCGGTGACCAGAGCGGTGTGTACACGTCCGGTTTGTTGTTGGAAAATGGGGTGTTGTATGCCATTCAGGAACGGTATCAAAATTGACTGCAGAACTTTGCTCACGTATCGTGCAACTGTCAGTTAGTCCGTGATGCGGACAAGAGGTGACCTGCTGTCTTGCACAAGAGCACCACATACTACGATGCCTGCCTTATCGGCAGTGTGGCGGTCTAACACGAAACCGGGATCCGTCTGCTCACCAGGGTGTCCCCAGACACCGATCCGTCGATCGTCAGACCCCAGAAAGAAACGGGATTCATCACTGAAGACCACAGTGGATCATTCGTGATCCCAGTTCACATGACGTCGGTACCAAGCCAGACGAGCGTTGCGATGGCTGATCTTTAATCGATTCGACGTTACAGTTTCCCATTACTGAGGTTTGCAACATGCAACCTTCTGTTCACAGTTTTGGTCGTTATGGCGACATTCATGGCCCATGACGCAGCACGTCGAATATCGGCTGCGGGGAGTTGTGGTTACGAAAGAGCGTGTGGAACAATCCGCTGTTCCAAGCTTGCTTAAGAATGTCGGACTGCACCACTGCCACTCCAGCACACTTACTAATATTCCTATGGCCACTGGAGACAACAGCGTCCAACAGTTCGTACATCCTGTTTCACGTGCGCAGCGATACGACATTAGAATTCGCCAGCTTCACAGAGACCAACAATTATTCCTCTCTGGAACGCATCCAAGTGGCATTAAGCCTGCCGAAGGGGTGTACCCGGCATTTTCGGCCTTCGTTGAACAGTTTCCCAGAGCAAACGAAAAATCCAATACGTCCGCGACACTTCCACGAGAGACCACACATTACCATCCCTGTTGCTGTTGGCACCCTCATGTCACGGGTTTGTGAGGTCACTGGCTCCGGTTTAACATCATTTGCACATCTCGAGTGGATACACCTGCACTGGAATTTGCATTCATGTAGCACACCTAATTCGTGGTTGGGCAATTTTTATGTCGAGAAATTTATTTATATTAAATTTAATGAACTTCAGATAATCAACCTCAAGTTACCTCAGTAGCAGTACCTTTCCTCTGGTATTAAGTTAAATCGCGGGTATCAGACTTGATTTCTAAAGCTAAAATAAAACACAGTTTAAATCTCACTTGAGATTCAGCATAATATCTAATATCTAAGTTCTTGAACTAAGGCCAAAATCTCCTGCTGTAACTTCGAATATTAATTGCTCAGGAAAATTAAAATTTTCAGCACATAACACGTATCAAAAACATTTTTCGGGAGATCAGTTGTAATATTACTTATGATGATATGTTTTATCGATAAAAGTTAGTTTTGCCATGCAAATTATTGGCAGCGTACGTTTGGTCTTGTTGCTCTGCATTTTTAATTTTTTGATAATTTTCATTAATACGATCAAATAACTTTGCTTAATGGTAAAACTCTTAAAACCTTAAATTTGAGCTATAATTTCAAGAATGTTCGAAACATTTTGAAAAATATTACTTCACAGCAACTGGGTTTAAAACAGATATATGTGTGAAAGTTTACACTTGATAAATATTTGGTTTGTAGATTTCTACAGGTAAGCAATGCGAAGGGCGGTAAAATTTGAAGCAAGTAAATCTACATAAATACGAAGCGTTTGTATTATATCAATAAAGATACCCATGCTTCACAGTCCAACATGTAAAAATTAAAATTGGAAACAGTTCTATTACGTATGTGTGAAAACGTGCAACCTGGTTCAGCAATAATACTGAGCACTGTTCAAAGATCAAGGATTTTCATTTTTTATGCTTGAAACGAAATTTCTTTGAAAGTTACAGATGCTAATTAACTAGCTGTAAATTTATTTGCATCTGGAAAAAAAATGCATGCACTTTTTTCCATTCCACGCAATGTTCGGTTGTATAATTCTCCTTTTTTTCATAAGGTTTGAAATACTGATAATATTAATTAGGTTTGCAAGAGAGGTTTTATATTAGTGTACTTCTTCTGTATATCTTGAATCGTCACATGTCGGTTTCCTTAGGTCTGTGTGTTGCAGTGAGTGCTTCAGCTATCCATTATACCAGCCATCAAGAGCATTACCCTTGAGAAATTACCAATGTATAGAATTTTAAAATTTCTTAAGTGAAACAAAATAAATGTTTTATCGAGATTAAACATAAAGTTACGCCGATTTCGCCGGTCATTATTTTTAATAACCAAAGTTACATATATCAATTACACTGAAGTACCAAAAAGTTATGGGATAGCAGTATGCAGCATTTAAATCAACGCTGCCGTCGTACAATGCTTCCACGTGCGCTATTAATTTTATGGGCTGCGAGGTGCAACCTCCTGAGTCAGGAACCGCCAATAGGATTATATCCAGCCGGAAGACAGAAGAATGGGACTTGCTATTTTCAAAGTAGTGCGAACATTCAACATTCCTCGATCCACGATGTCACATGTGTACCGAGGATACCTCATGGAATGCATTGCCGCCAACCGTAGACAGCGCACTGACCGACCACAGGTGCTAAATGATCGTGACCAGCAGCGTCAGGACAGGATTGCTAATGGCAACAGACAAGCGACCCAGGTTCAAATCACATCCGCATTGAATGCAGGGGATAGTAGAGACATGTTCATCAGGTAATTGCAGCGTAATTTAGCGTTCATAGGGTATAGGAGCAGAAGAAACACCAAGCTGCCTTTGTTAACACCGCGACATCGGACACATCACCTTACCTGGGCTGAAGAACACGGTAATAGGACCCTGGAAGACTGACAACATATGGCGTGGTCCGATGAATCAGACTACCTGTTGTTAGGAGCTGATGGTAGGGTTCGGGAACGGAGCAGACTCCATGAGGCCATGGACCCAAGCTGTCAACAGGGCACCGTGCAAGCTGGGGGTGGTTCCATATACTGTGTGTGTGGGATGTCTTTAAGCGGCACGGTTTGGGTCATCTTGTAAACATGTTATTAATAGATAATTGCTTTGTTGCCCTGCTGGGTGACCATTTGCTGCTCCTCATAGACTTCATGTACCCCAAGAGTGATGTGATTTTCCAGGCGTGCAATGCAGTTTGTCATCGGGCCCAAGTTGTCCAAAATTGGTTCGAGAAGCATTCTGGACCATTCCGACGTATCGTATGGCCGCAATGCTACTCCGATAGATAACTTATGAGACCTGGTTTCAGGTTCATTCTCTCTTAAGATCCTGCTCTTACAAATAACTGGTAACTATGGAGGCAGTTCAAACGGCATGGCTCAATATCTCTACAGAAATATTCTGGCCACTGGTGGAATCGATGCCATGTCTAGTTGTTGCAGTTCGCCGGGTAAGAAGAGGTCGTACACCATAATAGGGTCCTATCCCATGGCTTTTTGCACTTTAGTGTATAGCACCGTACGTATAAAATAAGATAAAAATAAAAAAATATATTTAGGTTACTTTTAAAAGTAATAAAGTTTCAATATCGACATTAGCATCATAATTTCAGTATTTTCATTTAGTAGAAAACAAATACATTTCAGATGAGTCGAACGATCTGCATTTTCTTCCTGTTCCAAGAGGATTAGTAATTCAAGTGCCAAATACGTGAAACTTATTTGTAATTATTCTGTCTTCACAAAGCGTACTTTTTCTTCACTAAGGACGAATTGTTGAAACGTACAATTAACAAAAGCAGGCGTTCTCAGGGATGTAGAGATACAAAGCTTTACAAACTCGTGTTGCTTTAAAAACGTAAAGAACACAATATTGTGTTTTGACTATGGAACCGATAAAATCCAGTATTTATTCGGCTTTTCAAGTGTCACACATACATTATCCCCATGAACATAATCAAACTCTGTCCCGTTTACGTAAGACAAATATGCCTTTCAACCTGTTTTATTATTTGGACCGATTATCTGTGAACCCAGATGGATGACCGAGAAATCTGAACTGCCTCCTAATTTGGTTTCAGCTGAGATTATAACTAATTTTCAAACATTTCGTGAGTATATAAGAAACGTTTAGTGATGTTCATGACACAATGTGTGTTTTCCGCTTTTCCTACCACAAGTGTACTTATTTTCTGCATCTTCAGCAGAAAACTTTCCGTTATTTCAGAGATTTGTTTCTCGTAAAATTAGAGGGTTAGTGAAAATATTAAATCGATGACTAAGTGTCTGTTGTATATAAAAGTGGCATCTTTCTACGAAATAATTCAAAACTTGATATCCCCTACAAACAAAATTTACCTCATATATTATCGAAAGCTGAAATTTGATTTGCATTTTGATAAATTTCATCCAGGAAATTTTGCACTCAGAAGAGGATTAAAAATGAATAGGAAAACCTACGAAGATCTTTCATGCCTGTTCGAGTCCATACAACGAAACGCACACGTCATTAATGGAGTGTGTGTAATAAACTGCACATGACGCTGTAAACTTACTCCTAATACAAGAGCTTTCACATATTTTTAGGAATGAAAAGTAGTCCTGCCATCATCTCTGCATTTCGATATCCAGTAGGTATTGAACGTAAGGCAATCTCATCTTGTAATTTGATATACACTGACAGAAAAAGAATCCCAACACCAAGAAGGGGTTGTGTTAGATACACAACAGTTGGTAGGCGGTGAGAGTACATCTGTAAGATGACGTCCATGCAAATTTCGCGCTCGGCGCATGCGTGTGGCGCTAGTAGCGCCCCTCGGAACATGCAAAGCAGGTTTGCTGTAAAGACGCGCTGTAACGTTCGTGAGCGTTAGTTATCGTTGAGATTCGACGTAGGGTGTTTATGTTAGCCACGAATGCCTTTAAGAAGACGAAGAAGCCATTATTAACAGCTCACGGAGTTTGAACGAGGTCGTGTAATAGGGCTACGAGAAGGTGGATTTTCTTTCCGCAATATTGCCCAACGACTTGGCAGGAATGTAGCCACTGTGCATGATTGTTGGCAGCGGTCGTCAAGGGAAGGTACTGCCTCAAGAAGACCTTGTTTCAGCCGGCCACGTGGCACTACTGAAAGGGAAGACCGCCGTGCAAGGCGTATGGCCGTAGCGCATCGTACCGCGTCTGCTGTAGTAATTCGAGCTGCAGTTGCCACCACAGTGACACAACGAACTGTTACAAATCGGTTACTTGAAGAACAGCACCGAGCCAGACGCCCTGTAGCGTGCATTCTACTTACTCCAAACCACTGCCGTTTGGGACGTCAATGGTGTCAAGCTAGAGCTCATTGGAAGACGGAGTGGAAATCTGTTGTGTTTTCTGATGAAAGCCGGTTCTGCCTGGGTGCAAGTGATGGCCGTGTGTTGTTTAGAAGGAGGCCAGGTGAGCGCCTGCACCAACCTGTCTCCGGCCGAGACACACTGGACCTACACCTGCAGTTATAGTCTGGGGAGCAATTTCCTATGACAGCAGGAGCACTCTCGTGGTTATCCCACGCACCCTGACGGCACAGTTGTACGTCGGTCTGGTGATTCAACCTGTTGTGCTGCCATTCATGAACAGTGTTCCAGGGGGTGTTTTCCAACAGGATCACGCTCGCCCGCATACCGCTGTTGTAACCCAACATGCTCTACAGAGTGTCGACATGTTGCCGTGGCCTGCTAGAACACGAGATCTTTCACCAATCGAGCACGTATGGGACATCGTTGGACGACAACTCCAGCGTCACCCCAAACCAGCATTAACCGTCCCTGTATTGAACGACTAAGTGCAACAGGCATGGAACTCCATCCTACAAACTGACATCCAGCACTTGTACGACACAATGCATGAACGTTTGCGCGCTTGCATTCAACATTCTGGCGGTTACACCGGTTATTAATGTACCAGCATTTCACATTTAAAATGGCTCTTCTCGCGCTTACAATATGCTGTTATCTTGAAACCTTAATCGATTAAATATATTACCTATACAAATGTATTGCCGCCATTTCATTCCTCTACAACTATTTTTTCGTGGTGTTGGGATTTTTTTCTGTCAGTGTATTAATAGCTTTTAATGTCCTGAAAGGTCTCATTGAGAAACTGATCTTTGAAGTCACGTTATAAATTCGGTTGCTGTCAGCAGTGATTAAATTTGCACAGTATTTGCTGAGTGTGGTACAAGGTTAGTAGACTCCAAGGTTATGCTTATCCGGCACTTCCGCTCAGCACTGTCTCAGGGGTCGCCTTCGTGACATCACAGTCCCGGAGATCTCCACACCGCAACCGCCTAAAGCTCCTTGCTCCCGTTTTTCTGGTTCAGGGTCTGAAAGCTACATTGTCTCATTTCCGATAATTTGAAGCTTGGTATTTGTAGCAAACAAATTTTATTTTCCTTGGTTATACGTTAAAAACTGAACATGCCTGTTTCGTGCGCAAAAGCAGCGTGTCAAAATTATTATTCGAAAACTAGAAGGAATGGCATTCATTACCACAGGTTCCCGAAAAATGAAGTTTTGCGTAAAACATGGAAATTGAGATGCAAACGAGCTGACAGTTTCAACGAAATGAATTCAGCTATTTGTTCGGAACATTTTCCCGAGGAAGACTACGAACGCGATTTAAGGAATGAACTTATAGGTTTGCCTATCCGCAAAATACTAAAGGACACAGCTGTAACAAGTTTAAACCTCCCGGCAAACTTGAATGTAAATTCTAATTCAGAGAGATAGAACAGACAGAAGAAAAGGAAACGAGCTGATCTTGTTGGCGATTTGATAAACTCTGATAATGCAGAGGAAATGTTGGAAGACATGTGGAGTGCTGATGATGAAAATACTGAAATTGAATGTATGAAAGACCTGAAAAAAGAAAATGATATTCTATTGAAGGAAAATTATATTTTGATGAAGGAAAATGAAAAGCTGAAAAAACAAATATTATCTTTGAGCTCTTCAAACCATAGTCTACCTTTACGTGTAAAAGTCTTCAAAGTAAAACAGAATCAAATGCAGAAAGAATTATTAGAATTGCGAAGGTTAAAGATGAGAAAAAAGACAGAGAAATGTGCATAAAAAATTTGTTTTCTACAGTATTTACTCCAGAACAGATAAGGGTTTTGTTAGGCCAAAAACGGATTGTTTGGAATTCTACTGATATTGCAGCTGCAATAACATTAAGAACTGTTTCCAGGAGAGCATATAACTACTTGAGAAATAAAGTTAATATTCCGCTTCCTGCTTTGTCAACGTTGCGCCGATGGGTAGCTACAATTAAATGTTCACCTGGAATTCAAGCCACAACTTTAAAACTGATGCAGAGCCAATGGAATGCAAATGACTGAAGCCGAAAGAACATGTGTAATTTCTATAGTTGAAATGAAAGTTTCAAGCAAAATGTGCTATAATATTGAAACAGATGAAGTTATGGGACCGTGTAGGTACGTATTCATGGGAAGAGGACTTGTTAATCCATGGAAACAACCAATATTTTACGATTTTGACGTTAGTGGTTCCAGTCTCAGAGAAATATTAATGAAAGTAATTTGTGCCGTAGAAAATATCATGTTTCCTGTATTTGCTCTTACTTCAGACTTGGGAGCTTTAAACCAGAAATTATGGAAAGAATTGGCTATATCGCCTGAGAGTCCGTTCTTTGAAAATCCTTTCGACAAAAACAGACATATAAATGTATTTGCTGACATTCCACATATGGTAAAGTTATTGCGAAACCATATTTTGGACAGTGGCATAAAAATAAGAAATATAGTGATAAATTGCTCCCTATTTGAAAAGCTTTTAGAGAAGGACAGTAAGGAATTAAAAATAGCGTATAATATGAGTGAAACACTCATACGTGTTAAAGGAGCAAATAGGCAGATTGTACGTTATGCTGTACAGTTGCTTTCTGAGCGTGTTGGAAATGCCATCAAATATTTATTTCCCGAAGATGAAGAAGCAGCAAATTTCATTCTTCTTGTTGACAGATTTTTTGATACAATGAATTCGAGGCAACCATTCTCAGACAAACCATTCCGATGTGCTTTAGGTAACAATCAACAGCAATTTAAACTTCTGAATGAGGCTTACAACACATTTTCGCAGATGCGCGTTGTTGGAAGAAAAAACGCCCTGCCATTTCAGCAAGGTCTTCTGGTCAGTATCACATCCGTAATGGCTGTCCACAAGATTCTAAGCGAAAAATATGAGCAAATATATTTTTTAACTCACAGAGTTAATCAAGATGTACTAGAAATTTTTTCTCACAGATACGTGCAGCAGGGAATACCTATGATCACCCTTCACCACTGGAATTTCAAAATCGTCTCAGACTGCTGGTACTTGGGAAAGTAGTCTGGAACTGTCAGAAATCTAACGTTTTGCCTTCGTCAGAACAACATTATTTAACTGTCTCCATGCTCTCGTCTTTCTGTGTCTTAAACAATAATGCATCCTGCAATGATGAAACAGCCCACACAAGTGAAAATGAAATTACGGCTGCACTTCGCGAAGAACCCACAACTGCAATTACGTCTTCTAGTGACAGCATATCGTACCAAACTTTACGATACCATGCTAGTTGCATTTAAATGCCAAACAACGTGTCCTGGGCTGGGGGACAAAAATGCCCTTCTGGACCTAGTGCAAGAAAAATAAATTATTTGCGACTGGATTAGCGTCATAAGCAGAGGCTGCTTGCAACATCCAAGAAATGAGTGGATGAGCATGGTTATTCAACTAGAAGAATTTTTTTAAAACTACATGGGAAAAATAATTTAAGGAAAGTTAAAATAATTGTTCACACCGCAGTGGAAGCTTCTGCCCATCAGTTCCCTCCAAATGTGCACCCTGCCATCAAACTATTCATGAAAACCCGAATTATGATCCGTATACGCCATATTAATGCTCAGCAAAAAAATATATTGCCAACCCAAGAAGAGAAAACTGGTTAAAACAGTTACCTAAGGAACATGACAAAGGTAAGTGAAGAAATAATTTTTTTACGTTAAATAATGTCCCGATTCTTAAAGTTCTCAAAGTTTAGCGAATAAAATATGACTAAAGAAACAAACAAACAAAAATTGCAAAGATCCATGATTTTAACTTTTCTGTTCAGCGATTAGTCACAAATAATAACAGAGCATTTAGTGAAATTAATTTCCAACTTTTTAGTTAAGCAAGTTAGGGGAATGCTACGGAAGTTTTTATTTGTTCCGCATAAAAGGATTTCTTCATGAGGTTCTGACAGCATAATCTTGTAAGTTTTTTTTCTTCTTTTGAATTTATTTAAAGACAGTATTACAGTTGCATATAAATAAATTAGAAGGTATAATCACTGTCCCTGCACTTTTCCTTAGTGTCATGTCAATATCCTATTTAGATATTTAGATTAAACAGATTTGAAAAAAAAATGAAAGAAATGCATAATAATTTTCTTCACATTCTCGGTTTACTCTAAATAAAATATTCACATGGATGTCCGTTTTTCCTGATTATATTACAGATGTGCTTTTGCATTACATCTTGGTTGCAAGCTTTCAGATTCAGAGCGTATTTGAGTAAAAAGTTGTTGACATTTCTCCCGCGAGTGCTTCAATTGTATTAACAGTCTATCCGTCTTGCTGGCTGCGTCGTGTGGTACACTGACGTCACTACGTAAGGGGCAAGTGAGGGACCGGCACTTCCGCTGCGAGGGCGACAGGATGAGAAAACCTTTGTGTCTATTAACCTTGAGTGTAGTGCAGCCAGAAGACTGAGCAGCTAAGCTGATTAGTTTTCCACAGAGCAGTTTTTTTTTCGTTTTCAGTCATCGGTTTGTTTTCTATCTCAGCAGGACCTAGGCACATTTGCTATTGAATATCTGAATCTGTATAAGCTAGATGTATTAATCAAAAACCATAAATAAATAACCATATAAATTTCAGACAGATTCTCTGATTTCAAACCCATGTAAAGTTCATTAAGTTGCATTTGATGAAAAGCTATCAGAATTAACAAATCGAAATACACCTTTTACAAATAATTGTCTTCATCATCTTATCTCGAATAGTGGCACATCAAAAATTCACATATCAGCCATTTCCTGTTTGTTTTCCCTGTTTTTGAGATTTTTGTAATTCTCGAACGTATGGTTTATTGACTCACAGAGAATTTCGGATTATTTTTTCAATGTCTTTTTTTTCCCGCGTAGTGATGCAAGTCCAGAAAGGCGCGTTTAGCATTCTTATTTCTGGTCCAATTTGACGAGGACATCATTATCACCTTTTCAGGCATGAGGAGAAATGTACTTGACTTATAACGTAATTGTCTTTCCGCTGTAACTTAGTCCTTTCGTCAGTAATTACGTTATGTGTGATAAAGTCAAAGCAATATTAAAAGGTATCCATACGCATTACAAGAAAGAGGTCAATTGCAGTACTTACAAATACGTTAATTATGTTTGCATGGTTTGTTCTCAACACTTATATCCGATTCATTGGTGCACTTAATAGGGCATCAGTGATTTAACATCCAATCACAGACTAACGGCACGTCTATTATCAATAACAGCAAGCCCCCGAAACAACTACTGCATTGCATTTTAATCTATCGTACTTATCTGGACACACATACATCACTCTTGTTCCTACCTCAGTGCGTTGCCAACGTCATTCTCGTTTGACGGAAAAGTCATAACTTTAAGGTTTGAAAATTTCAAAGAGAACGAACTCAAACTTACTTAGAAAAAGAAACTCAAATAGAACTTTAAAACAGAAAATAAGTTTCAAACTCCATTTCATCGTCAAATTCCTGCGACAGTTTATTACAACACTTCTTTCTGGAACTCCCAAAGAAACCAAAATTTTCTGGAAAGTAAGAATTTCTTCACTGAAATATTGCAAATTTCTTACATAGTAGTGCCACTTTCAAATACCCATACAGAGAGCATTAATTTTCCATGAATATTTGTCAATCGTTGCAAAATATGACTCATAATGAGCTTGATTCATTTTACATAGCTGAAAAGCAGTTATTTTGGGGCAACGCATTGTTTTTTATGGTACTAAACTTCATTCCGCCCGTGACTGATCATATCTTAAATCATCCCAGGCTCAGATGTTGTGTAGTATCAACACGTATCCAAGCGAGATCTAGCATTCGCTGCAGTAAAAAGGAGTAATAAATTTTTAAACACATAGATTACTCTGACTGGTTTAAGTTAAGAACAATAATACGCAAATGTAAGAAAGTGAGAAAAAAACATAAAGTTAACTACACTTTTACTACGAAGTTAAAGTTATGTTGTTGGACGCCTAAAAAACAAGTTTGAATGGAGAGCTGCAACTATTCGAAATATATACGTGCAATTCAGAACACCCAAACAGATGAAAATGATCTATTCCAGACATGTCGCGGATACACACGCACGCACTGAGTTGGGTTTGAATCAGGTACACTTACGTAGTAACCTGTTGGTCCACCTTTCTCTGCAATCACAGCTGGTAGACGATCTTTTTGTTGAATCTCCAATGGAGAAAGAAATCAATGTAATATATCTCGATCCATTTGCATCCGCCTAGGGCGAAAATCTATTCCTTTTTCATTTATTATTGCATCATAATAAAATGTTTTTCATACCGTTGTTTAAAACGTGAATCTCATTTATAAAGGAATTTGGCTTTGTCCTATATGCATGGTACAAACATGTACACAATCATAATTACTTCAATATATAAATTGTATATGTTTATTGCTATGGTTGTGACCATGGATTCTTCAACAGAGGAGCATAAATTTCGTATACGTTTCTGACGGTAACTTCTCGTATCAAAAGAAAAAACTAAAAGGATCTTGCACTACACTATCTTAACAAATTCAGTGATCTTTTAAATCTGTAAATATATATATGTCTTTGGTTATTTAATTTCTATTACCAGTACGGAGAAGGGACTCTGAGTTAAAATCACAAGATGAGACCGCAAATTTAATAATGTATATTAATTATAACCTCGAACTTGCTTTCACTTAATAATTCTAAAAATAATGTATTTATAAAATGCCTCAGTTAATTTTCCTGATTTGTCACCAGATGTTAAGTTCATTTAACGGCCAAATCGGCCAATTTCTGTAATGAAATATGGCTACTTGTATTAAGTCTAAATAGTTTACTTTAAGCTCATTCTACAAGAGCGGTTGAGAGGCTCCATTAAACTCGTAGCTACGGCAACAGAACAAGTTAATAAGCAAGTATAGAAAAACACGGGCTCCAATCTAGGCTTGCGCTTCTGATGCATATAGTGGCGGCGTCAATCCTAACATCACCGCTTTCAATGCTGTAGGAGGGCGTTGGCGATGCGAGCATTCGTAACGTAGTTTAATCTACATGGACGTTCATCGCGGCAATTCCAACGCTGCGCTTCCACAATGAGGTAATCATTTCGTTCAAGTTTTGTTATTAGTTTTTATTGGATGCATGATGCTCGACACAGAAAAAATCATTTGCGAGGTCGAGATGAATACACTGCCTAATGACGGTATTCTGTTTCACAATAAATTCTCTGATTAAGCCAAGTATTTCGTCGAAAGAAGTAACTGACATGCTGTAGTATTGGAAGAATTTGTCCGGATTCATTCTCTGGTAGTGGTAGGAAGTATGAAAATTACCTATCGAAAGATAATCTTATAGTGCAGGATGAGCCCACCAACGTATCTTTCGACTAGTTCATTTTCACTTTCAACATCCTTCACAAATAAAAGTCCAGCAACATATTCTACCTGCAGCGTGTTCATTTTGAAACTCAGCGGACTACTGACACGCGCTGTTCAAACGCAAGTAGAGGAAAATGGCAGCTTCTATTGCAGGATCAGACCTCCATAGACTTAACATTGGCTGATCCCCTGGCTGATCCAGTGGCTGATCACGAGGCTGATCCCGTGGCTGTCCCAGCTGTACCAGAGCCAGAATTTTTGTCACGTGATCGTCCCCATGATGTGCTGCCCCCTAGCGGTGCTTCTTGGAACTTTCGATGGATCTTTGTTTTTGATTGATGGCAACGACCGAGTCGGAAAGGGGGTGGATATAGGGGGATGTCAACTCGATGTGCTGCCCCTTAGCGGTGCTTCTTGGAACTTTTGATGGATCTTTGTTTTTGAATGATGGCAACGACCGAGTGGGAAAGGGGGTGGATATAGGGGGATGTCAACTCGATGTGCTGCCCCCATAGAGGTGCTTCTTGGAACTTTCAATGGATCTTTGATTTTGAGGGATGGCAACGACCGATAGGAAAAAGGGATGTCAACTCGATTTGCTGCCCTGGTGGTGCTTCTTGGAACTTTCGATGGATCTTTGATTTTGAGGGATGGCAACAACCGAGTGGGGTCCGTTGGGATTTTTTGTATTTATTCCAGTGGTTTACAAGCGGGATTCTTCCTCCTCTTCGATGTTATTTTTTCTTGGAGGAAATTTTTACGTAACGATGCTGGGGAAGTTTCTTTCCAATGGAATAAAAATGCTCTGATGGTCTTAGCAAGGTCCTAACTCACGATGATTTGGTTTCAAAAAACTGGTCAGGTGGTCTCGTGTACTACATATTCACTCTAATTTTTTTAATTGCTTTTACGTTATTTCTTCATGTGTTTTTTATATATTTTTTGTATGTTTTGAGGGAGTTTATACGTGTAGATGTAATGAATTTTCTTGGGAACTTTTCTTTTTCCTACAATTAATTTTATTTCAGACTATGAAACTAGGAAATGCTTCTTTAGAAACGATTTCGTTCCTGTTCGCAGTAACTATTGGACTTTGACAAAATTTTTGGGAAATCAAGCGGAAATGTAGACATGTTAATTCTGAGTCTTTCGCCCTTCCAATATTATTTTCTCGTAATTTTTTTATGTACTATGTATTCCCGCTCTTTTCTTTTTTATAACTTTTACGTTATTTCACCATGTATTTTTTATAATTTTTGTATGTTTTGAGGGAGTTTTTTCGTGTAGATGTAATGAATTTTCTGGGGAACTTTTCTTTTTCCTTTATTCAATTTTATTACAGATCATGAGACGAGGAAATGCTTCTTTAGAAACGATTTCACTCCTGTTCGCAGTAATTATTGTACTTTGTCATTTTTTTGTTAAATGACTTCATGCTAATTCTGAGTCTTTCGATTTTGCAATATTATTTTCTCGGAATTTTTTCGTGTGTTCAAGAACTCTACAGGTCTTTCACAATTAAAATTCTGATGAAACAATATTTTCTTACTTTATTTCGCATATCATTATAGCTTCCCAATTTCACTATTTTACTTCATCTTTTTTTTTTGAAATTTCGTAAAACTTTTCAGTATGTCAGTAATTTTTTTCTTACTTGGTCAAACTTGTGACTCCTTTTATTTGGACTCTTTTTTTTTTCATTTCATTTCAACAAAACGATTATTTTATATGTGGCAAGTCATCAGATTTTTGTTTCCTTATATAGCATATCTTCAAACTTGCTTAAAAATATTCCTCAAAGCTTTGCATGTAGTCAAATATGCATTTTTTTATTCTTTCCTAGTTTGCTATACTTTTCGTGGACTGTCCCAACAAGAAAGCATTCATTGTCAAGACATACAATCTAAAACCTTTTTTTTTACGATAAAATTTGTATTCTTTGGGCTGTATATTTTTCTGTATCGTCCGAAAAAACACTCATTCTAGAGGCAAAGCTAGTGATTCCGTTCATCCCATAAACATTATTTTTTTAACGTTTTACTAACTCATCAGAAAAGCAGTTATTCCCCACCTCCATAGCAAAAATAAAGAAATTCTTACTTCTTTTCCATACATATCAACTCAATCTATTTCTTTTCGAAATGCTGGTCATGACATTTCAACTAAAATTTCATACTTTCAACAAAAATCATATTCTTAAACAAGCTATTTTTTTTTACTTTATTTCATGTACAACTAAATTTTTATTGTTTCCTCACCTCATCAAAGTTAATAAGAACTTCCCTAATCTCATTCCTTTCCCTCATTTAGTTCGCTTTAAATTGAGATGTTTCAAAACTTCGCGTATATTTCTTTCACTAAATGTCCAGTTCTCCCGTATCTGTTCCAACATTTTTAACTTCTGTGTCTGCCGCATTTTTTCTTTAGACGTTTAGTTTCATTGACCTTTTCTTTCGTTTCAATTAGGTTTTCATTATCGTATTTTTTATTCATTGTCTCAGGAGAAAGAGCTTTCATTCTGGAGACATTGCGACTAAGTCCGTACTTCCTCTAAACATTTTTATTTCACGTTTTACTAATTCGTAAGAAAAGCAGATGTTTCCAAACTCACATAGTGAAAATATCGTATTCCCCTTATTTTACTTATCATATTTTTCCTTCTATTCAGTGTTGTATGATTCTTAAAACTTTGGTTTATTTTTGTTTTTATTTTTGATTCAATCTATTAATCTTTTCCTATCGATTTAATTGCTCTTATTTTCCCATTCGACTTTACTTTTGAACAGAAATGTGTCTAAAATCTTCAGATGTATTTTAGTCTCTAAGGCCGATTATTCACTATTGCAAATAAAGTCATTGTAGGATTTTAGTGTAAATGCCCCTAAATCTTTAGAACTTCCTTTTCATAGTTAGATACTAATTCCTCGAGGTTTAAATTAAAACATGAACGAAGAGTGTTTTTACGCTCTATCCAGTGAAAGTAAAATTGTTTTTTTCCCAAGGCTTTCTTAATTAAAGCTGAAAACGAAATGGAACGAAGAAACATCTGTTGTATGACTCTTAACATAGTAGATTTCTTATCAGCCACTTTAGTCCAATGTTCTCCGCACAGAGAAATTTCAGATTTCAAAATTTCACCATCCTGGCCCACTTTTTCCTGAGTGAAATTCAATACATGGTGAAAATCTCGATTTAAGCATTCCTTGAGTGGGGAATCGCTCTCATGAAAGGGGACAACGGTTAAAATAGACATTGATTAAAATTGGAGACCGGAAAAATATATGAATTGAATAAACAATGCATGGACGGGATTCCCGAAAACATAAAAAATATAAGTTTTATATAAAAAACAAATTCCATGATAAATATTGGAGGGGTGTAAGATTTCTCACATCGTCTTCCACTCCTCCCAAAATTTAACGAAGTCCATTAAATCTCAGTTGTCAGTACACGTATTTGTTTAATTTTGGGTGGAATGGAAGACGATGTGGGAAATCCTTCGCCCCTCCAATATTTTTCATTGATTTTTTTTTTATATAAAACTTATATTTTTTATGTTTTCGAGAATCCTGCCTATGCATTATTTATTTAATTCATATATTTTTCCTGTCTCCAATTTTAATCAATGTCTATTTTAACCGTTGTCCCCTTTCATGAGAGCGATTCCCCACTCAAGGAATGCTTAAATCGAGATTTTCACCATGTATTGAATTTCACTCAGGAAAAAGTGGGCCAGGATGGTGAAATTTTGAAATCTGAAATTTATCTGTGCGGAGAACATTGGACTAAAGTGGCTGATAAGAAATCTACTATGTTAAGTGTCATACAACAGATGTTTCTTCGTTCCATTTCGTTTTCAGCTTTAATTAAGAAAGCCTTGGGAAAAAATAATTTTATTTTGGAAGCATTACAGTCCTCAAAAGAAGGATTTCGGCAGTATGAAGATGGTTCTTTTCTGCTTGAAGAAACTCTCGTGGACACAGTGTATGACATGGTGGACATGAACGGATTGGAATTCTCCTACGACAACGACAATCAAATAAACATAACCAAAATTATTTTACAACTGGATTTTGAGAAAATATCTTAACAGTATCGGGAAGACCTCCCTCGGAATCGAAATACTAAAGTAGACGAAGCATTTCTGGACTCAGTAGACCTAAGTCATTACGTGGGAGAAATTTTAAGAAAAAAAGGGAATATTGAAATCGTACACTGTGTTTTCTTTATGTGAAGAACAAAGTATTCTATAGTTTACTGGGGTTTTTTTTTCAAAAGCGGTTTTATTTCTTAGATGAATTCTTTCAGGGTGTCTGATTAAATTCTTTCGCTTTCCGTATTCTTCTCTCATTTTAGAGAAAAACGGAAGGATTTATTACCGAATATATTTTAGTTTTATTCACTCAAGATATGAAAATTAATTATAATGAAATCCTTCCGTTTTTCTCTAAGAATTTACCTGAAAATAAGCTCTGAGCTGTAGGCCGCTTTGTCTGTTTAGAGTCGATAGCGTTCGTCACGAAATGACAAGATAAGGGTATAGTCGCTGTAAAGCGCTGACGCATGGTGACACACCAACGCGTGTTGTGATAAGGGTCATGCATTGGTCACAGTATGCAAAGGAAACGCTGAGTGAATTTTAGTTCTGTTCTAAGTTTGAATAAAGTAAGACGTCATCAAGTCTTTCAAATCTTTGATTCCATCTGAAAATTGTGATGAGTTTTCATTCGTCTCCACTTGTGTTCTGGAGGTTCAACCTGAGAAAAGCTGTCCTATTGGATTCAGGCTGGAATCAATTCCTGAACATTTTTTTTCATTTAGGAGGAAATCTTTTTATGACTGTTTCCGTATTTTCTTCTGTAATCAAAGTTCATGTTAGGAAATTCAAGTGGACTGGAGAATTGCTAATGTACTTTTTTTAATTGGCAAGTGAGAAGGTGAGTTTGGGAATATTTATTATTTATTGGAATCTTAAGCGTAAATATGTTTTAGTTTTGAGGCATACATTTGAAGAGTAATTTTTTTAAAATTAAATTTTAAGTGAAATTATTTTTTTATTGAAATGAGACAAAAATTTAAGCTTTCAAGAATTTTAAAAAGTAAAAGAAATTTCTTTTTCGAAATGTTTAAAACAGTAGCAGGATGAATGCAATTGTTTTAATGGGGAACTAGTGCTTTTTTGCTAGACTTTTCTTAAGGAAATTTGGGTATTGTTATTGGGCCTAATGTTTTCAATTAGGTGACCAATCGGGGGGATTTCTGACTGGTCTGAGAGCAATGCTTTACAGTATTGAGTCGAAACCAGAGTACACGGCTTATTTTCGGGGAGTTTGAAATGTTTCAAACTGACTTGCTTCATTCTTTGGGTTGAAAAAGAAGAAGCGCTCTCACTGATGACCCCTAGATTGCGAAAACTAAACAGTCTGTGTTTTATAACAATTTCTTTCCTAAGACATTTTTCCAAATTTCAACCTCATCTATTTTCAACTTTCAGGAACTTGCTGTGACTGTTTTTACTGCATTCTGTTTTCTACCTGATTCGTTTTCAACTGAATCGAAAATAGACCTTTTAAAATATTTTCCTTGAACGAAAACGTGCTTCTTAAATTTCATAGTTCCCCATGTTATTCAATGGGAATTTCACTGTTTTTACTGAAACGTGTTTCATCAAAATTGCCCCTAAGAAAATATGAAGTGTTTCATTTTTTAACCCTATAAGAGAATGTACTTTTCCGAAACGAACATTATCTGTTTTCAACTTTCCCGAAACGAACCTTATCAGTTTTCAACTTTTCCTACAACGATCTTTCAATCAAAATTTAAACCCTTCTCAATATGAACTTAGGAATGCATTTAAAAAAAAGAAAGAGAGGGAGAGAGAGAGAGAAAATCAACTCAAAAGAATGATACTTTATGAAATATAGATTAAGAAAAGAAGTTTTAAGTTTCATAGGGAAAAACAAGAAACGAACGACGATATGAAGTAGAAAAAGAATAAAGTTTACATGAGGAAATACAGAATTTCATGCGAAAAGAGCCACTTAATGCTTTGAACAGGGGAAATTTGTTTCAGTAAAAAAATTCTTATTCTCATGATTTCTTTAAGAAAACTGACATTTTCAGTACATTTATGCTTTTCTATGAAAGTTTTTCGCAAAGGACTCGATTAAGATGATCTCAAGTCTTTGAAGTGAATGGGAAGAAAAATAATATGTCTATGTGTTATGAGAAAATGAACGAATATCCTTAAGACAGTGTGAAGTGAATTGAACATCAAGCAGTTGTATGATGTTTTACTATCGTATATGTACATACATTTCGGGAAAATATCTTCTAAAGTTAGAGGGGAAAATATATGAATATTAAAAAAAAAAAACCCAAAACAAAAACAGCTCCTTAGATTTACAAAGAGAGTATTTGAAGTAGAAAGAGTAATGGAATGCTTTGAACAGGCATTTCTTGTTTCATTGAAGGGATTCTTACTTTGGAATTTTTTTTAAAAAGAGAAACTATCATTTTCAGAAAATTTCTGGGGAGTCGAACTTGTACATTTAACAAAATTCTTGGGTATATAGGAATTTGAAGAAAGTTTATGGAATGAAACATGAAGAGAATGAAATGGGTTGAAAGACTTAACATTCAAGCTTCGTCAATTTATTTGGTTCCTCATACAATTCTGGGGAAATTTTACGTTTCTGGGAGAACTCGTTTTTTTTTTTTTTTTTTTCAAAATCAACCCTTTCGAAATTTTTAAGATAGAACAAATATTGACTAAAGGAAATCTTAATTAATACAAATTATGACTTGAAGCACTTTTAAGTAAGAAAATATTTGTCTGAAGTATATTTTCAATGTCTAAGCATTGACATCTGACTTATCGCCCGTCCGAAATTAAATCCTGGCGAGGCTTGAGTTATGAGCTTTTGAATTACGACACTAGCTTTCTACCTTCCTTGGAAACAGTGGACTAAATCAGGGTCTGTTTATTTCCCTTGTAGTGGTTCACGACTGATCTCTTAAATCTTGAATGAACGGCAAAGTTCAAACGCTCTGTCCCATTGAGTCACCAGTTTTAGATTTTTGTCATCTTAGACAGTTTAAGTTCGCTCAGAAAACTATGCTTTTGCAGGCTTGAGTTTGCGTTCTAAGTTCAAAACCAGAATTTAGTTTAATCTACCAAGCAAAGGGATTTCATGTCATATGAGGTTTTCCAGCAAAGCAGTAGACGCGTGAAAACAGTCGCACAAGATAGTCATTTTCCGGTAGAAAGAAGGGAGATTCCAAAGTTAATTTCTTGGGGAAAGCGTAAAAACACTCTTCGTTCACTGGAGAGAGCGTAAAAACACTCTTCTCTCACTGGATAGAGCGTAAAAACACCCTTCTTTCATGTTTTAATTTAAACCTCGAGGAATTAGTATCTAACTATGAAAAGGAAGTTCTAAAGATTTAGGGGCATTTACACTAAAATACTACAATGACTTTATTTGCAATAGTGAAGAATCGGCCTTAGAGACTAAAATACATCTGAAGATTTTAGACACATTTCTGTTCAAAAGTAAAGTCGAATGGGAAAATAAGAGCAATTAAATCGATAGGAAAAGATTGATAGATTGAATCAGAAAAAAAAAAGAAGTTTCACAAAAATAAATCAAAGTTTTAAGAATCATACAACACTGAATAGAAGGAAAAATATGATAAGGAAAACAAGGGGAATACGATATTTTCACTATGTGAGTTTGGAAACATCTGCTTTTCTTACGAATTAGTAAAACGTGAAATAAAAATGTTTAGAGGAAGTACGGACTTAGTCGCAATGTCTCCAGAATGAAAGCTCTTTCTGCCTGAGACAATGAATAAAAAATACGATAATGAAAACCTAATTGAAACGAAAGAAAAGGTCAATGAAACTAAACGTCTAAGGAAAAAGGGCGGCAGGCACAGAAGTTAAAAATGTTGGGACAGATACGGGAGAACTGGACATTTAGTGAAAGAAATATACGCGAAGTTTTGAAACATCTCAATTTAAAGCGAACTAAATGAGGGAAAGGAATGAGATTAGGGAAGTTCTTATTAACTTTGATGAGGTGAGGAAACAATAAAAATTTAGTTGTACATGAAATAATGTAAAAAAAAAATAGCTTGTTTAAGAATATGGTTTTTGTTGAAAGTATGAAATTTTAGTTGAAATGTCATGACCAGCATTTCGAAAAGAAATAGATTGAGTCGATATGTATGGAAAAGAAGTAAGAATTTCTTTATTTTCGCTATGGAGGTGGGGAATAACTGCTTTTCTGATGAGTTAGTAAAACGTTAAAAAAATAATGTTTATGGGATGAACGGAATCACTAGCTTTGCCTCTAGAATGAGTGATTTTTCGGACGATACAGAAAAATATACAGCCCAAAGAATACAAATTTTATCGTAAGAAAAAGGGTTTTAGATTGTATGTCTTGACAATGAATGCTTTCTTGTTGGGACAGTCCACGAAAAGTATAGCAAACTAGGAAAGAATAAAAAAATGCATATTTGACTACATGCAAAGCTTTGAGGAATATTTTTAAGCAAGTTTGAAAATATGCTATATAAGAAAACAAACATCTGATTACTTGCCACATCTAAAATAATCGTTTTATTGAAATGAAATGAAAAAAAAAAAAAAAGAGTCCAAATAAAAGGAGTCACAAGTCTGACCAAGTAAGAAAAAAATTACTGACATACTGAAAAGTTTTACGAAATTAAAAAAAAAAAAGATGAAGTAAAATAGAGAAATTGGGAAGCTATAATGGTATGCGAAATAAAGTAAGAAGTTCTTGAACACACGAAAAAATTACGAGAAAATAATATTGCAAAGGCGAAAGACTCAGAATTAGCATGAAGTCATTTAACAAAAAAATGGTAAAGTCCAATAATTACTGCGAACAGGAACGAAATCGTTTCTAAAGAAGCATTTCCTCGTCTCATGATCTGTAATAGAATTGAATAAAGGAAAAAGAAAAGTTCCCCAGAAAATTCATTACATCTACACGAAAAAACTCCCTCAAAACATACAAAAAATATAAAAAATACATGGAAATAACGTAAAAGTTATAAAAAAGAAAAGAGCGGGAATACATAGTACATAAAAAAATTACGAGAAAATAATATTGGAAGGGCGAAAGACTCAGAAGTAACATGTCTACATTTCCGCTTGATTTCCCAAAAATTTTGTCAAAGTCCAATAGTTACTGCGAACAGGAACGAAATCGTTTCTAAAGAAGCATTTCCTCGTTTCATAGTCTGAAATAAAATTAAATGTAGGAAAAAGAAAAGTTCCCAAGAAAATTCATTACATCTACACGAAAAAACTCCCTCAAAACATACAAAAAATATAAAAAATTCATGATGAAATAACGTAAAAGTTATAAAAAAGAAAAGAGCTGGAATACATAGTACATGAAAACATTACGACTAGAAAAAAAAATATTGGAAGGGCGAAAGACTCAGAATTAACATGTCTACATTTCCGCTTGATTTCCCAAAAATTTTGTCAAAGTCCAATAGTTACTGCGAACAGGAACGAAATCGTTTCTAAAGAAGCATTTCCTCGTTTCATAGTCTGAAATAAAATTAAATGTAGGAAAAAGAAAAGTTCCCAAGAAAATTCATTACATCTACACGAAAAAACTCCCTCAAAACATACAAAAAATATATAAAAAACTCATGAAGAAATAACGTAAAAGTAATTAAAAAAATAGAGTGGATACGTAGTACACGAGACCACCTGACCAATTTTTTGAAACCAAATCATCGTGAGTTAGGACCTTGCTAAGACCATCAGAGCATTTTTATTCCATTGGAAAGAAACTTCCCCAGCATCGTTACGTAAAAATTTCCTCCGTGAAAAAATAACATCGAAGAGGAGGGAGAATCCCGCTTGAAAACCACTGGAATAAATACAAAAAATCCCAACGGACCCCACTCGGTTGTTGCCATCCCTCAAAATCAAAGATCCATCGAAAGTTCCAAGAAGCACCACCAGGGGCAGCAAATCGAGTTGACATCCCTTTTTCCACTCGGTCGTTGCCATCCCTCAAAATCAAAGATCCATTGAAAGTTCCAAGAAGCACCTCTATGGGGGCAGCACATCGAGTTGACATCCCCCTATATCCACCCCCTTTCCCACTCGGTCGTTGCCATTCCTCAAAAACAAAGATCCGTCAAAAGTTCCAAGAAGCACCGCTAGGGGGCAGCACATCGAGTTGACATCCCCCTATATCCACCCCCTTTCCCACTCGGTCGTTGCCATCCCTCAAAAACAAAGATCCATCGAAAGTTCCAAGAAGCACCGCTAGGGGGCAGCACATCATGGGGACGATCACGTGACAAAAATTCTGGCTGTGGGACAGCTGGGACAGCCACGGGATCAGCCTCGTGATCAGCCACGGGATCAGCCTCGTGATCAGCCACGTGATCAGCCACGTGATCAGCCACGGGATCAGCCAGGGGATCAGCCAATGTTAAGTCTATGGAGGGCTGATCCTGCAATAGAAGCTGCCATTTTCCTCTACTAACGCACGTGCAGAATGAGAGCACGTGTCCTGACAGTTCGGCAGAAGACCAGCTCACCATGAAAGAAATTTGCCCACATAGCTAGAAAAAGACAGGATGTCAGATGTCGTGAGAAGAATGAGCGCACGGTGTGCTGTTCAGTCTCTAGCCAATCCCTCAACTACAGTCCGCAATACTCTGAAGGAATGCTGTTCTTTTATTCTTACAACATATCCATGTATTTAGCACTTGTTTCCCAACCACTATAGTGCACGTAACTCAACTGCACTGCAATTTCCTGATCGGGGGGGGGGGAACTCGAAAAAGAACGGTAGCCGAACATTTTGTGAACAGGTAAAGCACATTTCCATTGGTATGGTGCTGATGATACAATTACAGAATTTCAAAAACAGGAAATCTACATTTAGCATTTTGCATTTAAATTGCATTTTGATTGGCCAGCAGTATATCAAAGAAGTGTATTTCATCTTATGAATAAATATACACTGCTGGCCCACCCAAACTGCAACATCAAGAAGGACACGAGATAGCAAAGTTAGATTTACCGGACACATACCAACAGATACAAAGATGAAACGATTGAGCTTACAGGCCCGTACGACTAGCGAAACACGCAGAAATCAATAGTCCGTGTGGCCCCCATGGCTGGCAATAACGGCCGCTACACGCCGCACCATCGAACGAAAGAGGTTTTGGATGTGGGCTTGGTGTATGTCGGTCCATGCTGCTTCCACACGGTGCCACAGTTCATCAGGCGTAGCCGCGGGTGGTGCTTGCCGGGTAACTCGGTTGCCGATCAGCGACCAGACGTGTACGATTGACAACATATCGGGAGAACAGGCGGGCAACGGCAGCAGTGACACCTCGTGGGCCGTGAAGAATTGTTGCACGATGCATGCCACTTGAGGTAGCGCATTGTTCTGTTGAAACGTGGCCGCTGGAAGGTCCTGCAGGTAAAAGAGGACTACGGGCTCCAATACGTCGGAGATGTAACGGTGGCTGTTGAGTGTACCGGCGATGAGTACCAGAGGGATGCGGATGTCATATCCAATAGCGCTCCAAACCATAACGCCAGGCAACGGACCGGTATGGCGATGCATAATGCTGGCGTCATACAGTCCCTCGCCGCGGTGCCGCAACACGAGGATCCGACAATCGTGGTGTTGCAGGTAGAAGCGGGATTCGTTGAAAAAAACAATGTCTTGCCATTCCGTAGTCCAGGTGCGGCGTTCAACGGCCTACTGCTACCGCACTCGCCGGTGGTGTAACGTCAATGGTAATCGGAGCAATGGGCGCCGTACGACAAGTCCCCGCTCCTGCAGATGGCGTCGAATGGTACGTGCTGCCACAGGTTGTTGCGCAACACACCCTAATTCCAGGGCTAACGTTCGTGATGTGGCGGTGCGAGTCGTCAATGCCCGCCGCACAACATGCCGAACCTCTCGTTAGGTGGTGTGCCGCAGCTGCGGCAATCACTCACATCGGTCCGTCCGTCCCTCCTGTACCCACCGAATCCATAGTCGCCTCACTGTGACTAGATGTCGTCTTATCACGACAGATAGGAGCACGATAGTGGCTTATCACGACAGCGGTTTGTCTCGGTACGACAAACCGCTGTCGTGATAAGCCACTATTCGTGCTCTGTTGAACTCCGAAACGTGCTGGAATGACTGCCGTATTCTGCGAAGAGGTATAACGGAGCTTCCCACGCGCAGGTCCGGCAGCACAAAACACTTCCACTACTTACACCCCGCCTCCTGTGCACCCTTGTTATAGTGTTTCTCTGTGGCGTGCCGGGCGCACCGGATTTGCATATGCCCTGCAAAGCTAATCGTTTGCATGTCCTCTCGCGGGTCACGCATGCTGCGAATTTCAGGCCAATCGGATGCTTCCTTTTTGGTGTTGCATTTTAGGTGGCCAGCAGTGTATGATTCAAAGGATAAAGTCCTTTGTTTCTACAGAGATAGAAACGGTTTCTGCAAGCTCATTGTAGTAGTTGTTTTTCTCAAAGAGCTCTCAAGTAGAGAAAGACGGTAAATAGTTCAAAGTCTTTACTTCTGTTGCAGAATGGGTTAGGCAGGATTCTGAAGACTGGAAATACATTTGTTTCGACTGAAGAATTCCAAACATGTACGTCTGGATATCATCTCTTGCTAGGATGTTTGCATATTAAGGAGAGGTTTGACATTGAAATTAAATATAACAGTTTTGTTCTTAAAAGAGATTGTGCTAATGAACAAAGGATTCCGTCCATTGTTTATAGAGTGTGCATAACTGTCTTTTCGTTTTAGTTGCTTTCTATACATACAATGACTTCATCCAGCTGTAATGAATCAACGTAAAATGAATCTGTATACAGAGGGATATGCAATAAAATGTGAGAAATTGATCATAACAATTCCATTCTCCCTAAGAACACCAATGCCTGTCAAGTTACATAAAACAGATTTTTCTGAGTCATTATGAGAAAATTTCTTTTTCGGATATATTCTATGCTACAACGAAATGTTTTATTCAATACGAGGTTATGTAGATTCAACTGCCCGCACTCGGAATACCGGTCGAAGAATTGTTTTATAGAAATACTCAACTTTATACTTGATGAAAAATACCGATACTGTTTTTTCAGGAATTAACTAATGACCGCATTCCTCATTCATATAGAGAAAAATATACTTTCAAAAGGCAGAAATGCAAGAATAAAATCGTAAACAGCTGAATTTTGTGCGTTACCTAAACCGTATGTTCTACTGTTTGTGAAACTCGTAACAGCATGAAAGAGTTCCGGTATTAGCTTGATACTTATGTACACTGCTGGCCACCCAAAATACAACATCAAGAAGGACGTGAGATAGCAAAGCCAGATTTACTGGACACATAACAGCAGATACAAAGATGAAACGATTGAGCTTAAAGGCCCGTGCGACTTGCAGAACACGCAGGCATCAACAGTTCGAGTGGCCCCCCTGGATGGAAATAACAGCCGCTACATGCTGCGGCATCGAACGAAAGATGCTTTGGATGTGGGCATGAGGTATGTCGGTCCATGCTGCTTCCACACGTTGCCACAGTTCATCAGGCGTAGACGCAGGTGGTGCTTGCCCGGCCACTCGGTTGCCGTTCAGCGACCAGACGTGTTCGATGGGCGACATATCGGAGAACAGGCAGTGCCACCGCAGCAGTGACACCTGGTGGGCCGTGAAGAATTATTGCACGACGCATGCCACGTGCGGGTGCGCATTGTCCTGTTGAAACGTGGCCGCTGGCAGGTCCTGAAAGTAAGGGAGGACTACAGGCTCCAAAACGTCGGAGATGTAGCGGTGGCTGCTGATTGTACCGGCGATGCGTACCATAGGGGTGTGGGTGTCATATCCAGTAGCGCACCAAACCATAACACCCGGCGACGGACCGGTATGCCGATGCATAATGCAGGCGTCATATAGTCTCTCGCCGCGGTGCAGTCAAACGAGGATCCGATCATCGTGGTGTTGCACGGAGAAGCGGGATTCGTCGAAGAAGACAATGTCGTGGCATTCCGTAGTCCATGTGCGGCGTTCGACGGCCCGTAATCGCCGCAGTCACCGGTGGTGTAACGTCAATGGTAATCGGAGCAAAGGGAGCCGTGCGACAAGTCTGCGGTCCTGCAGACGACGTCGAACGGTACGTGCTGCCACAGGTAGTTGCGAAACACACCCTAATTTCTGCGCTAACCTTCGTGATTTGGCGGTGAGAGCTGTCAATGCTCGCTGCACAACATGCCTGTGCTCTCGTTCGGTGGTGTGCCGCGGCTGCGGCAATCACTCACGTCGGTCCGTCCGTCCCTCCTGCAGCCACCGAATCCATACTCGCCTTACTGTGGTTGGATGTCGTCCCACATGGGTGCCGATGTCTCGGTACGATAAACCGCTGTCGCGATAAGCCAATATTCTTCCTCTGTCGAACACCGAACTTGCTGGAACTACTGCCGTATTCTGCGACGAAGCAACAGGAAGCTTCCCACGCACAGTTCCGGCAGCACAACACCCTTCCACTACTTACACCTCACCTTCTTTGCACCCTTTTTATAGTGCTTCTCGGTGGCGTGCCGGGTGAATATAATTTTCATATGCCCTGCAATGCAAATCGTTTGCATGTCCTGTCGCGAGCGACGCATGCTGCAAATTTCAGTCTAATCGGATGCTTCCTTCTTGGTGTTGCATTTTGGGTGGCCAGTAGTGTAAATATAACACGGGTTTAGGCATGCATTTCATTTAAACCTCAGTGAAAATCCCCATGTGGCTTTATAACGGCACCGTTCGCCCTTCCCAGTTTTGGAGACAAAAAGCTGGCTCAAATCAGCTGTTGCAATCAGTGAAGTGCAGACCTTGAGTCGAAATGATTTTTTCTTGTGATTCAGCATGCCACGTTGCCGAACAAATTTGCTTTATGAATACTTGGCAGATTTTGAACCGGAACGATTGTACGAAAGAGAGAATCTGAATTTTCCTACCTCAAAATTGCCACTTGTATCTGACTAAACACCAATACAGTGATTCGTACGATGTGAAAGGGGAAACATGAGGCTTGGACACAGAAATTCGAGAAGTGGACCGCAAAGTCTCACAACTGCACGGAATGACGGACATCACAACCGTATGGCAGTGACTGATCGCACGGCGACATCCACTCTGTGAGTTTAGCAGGATACCACTGTGACACCTCAAATTTTGTCCTTCAGCAGGGTTTGGGTTTGTCAGCCCAGTAGAAAGCTGGTTGCCCGCTGTGGCTGATTCCTTTGACCCTCAACCATAGACGCCTCTAGCTGAAATGGGGTCTGGAAACAGACACCGAGGCACTTATTGGCAAGAAGACGTGTTTTTTATCGAGTCATGATTCAACTTGATGGTCTCATATGGGTTCAAAAACATCGTGGTTAATGACACCTTGCAGAGTGCATTTTTAGACGCATACCGGCCCTACACCAATCGTCAGGCCTTGGGGCGCGATTGTGTTCAATTCGCAATATCTCCTGATATGAATTGAGGGAAGCCACATCACCCTGCAATGCATGACGGATGTTTTAAGGATAGACGTGGTACCTTCCCTTCAGAGTGGTTCTGGAGCTGCACACCAGCAAGAAAATGCTAGAGCACTTGTAGTCTGAAATGTTCAAGACCTCTATGTAATTTACCACGTCCATAAGTTACGTACCATTTATCCTGATGAAGCCGAGCCAAACGCTCTGCGAAACTATAGTCGATGTGTAATAAACATTTTATTGCAAGATACGTTGCTATTTTATTCTTAATGTTCAAGACCTCTTGAATTCACGGCAAATACGACTTCTTTCTTGCCCTGCACGTTTGTCTGATATGTCAGCGATTGGGCATGTCTGAGACGTTTTAACTAATCGACTGCCTCGCCAATCATACCCGCTAGTAATTACAAAGGATATCTGATCACGCATAAAAGAAGCATGTCATTTTTTTAAGGACCACATCAAAAACGTCTTCCATTCACTGCCATGACGTATATAGGCTGTCATTGTCGCTGGAGGTGTCTTAAACCGATACGGAGTTTTGAAGCGAAGCAATATTTTATAACTCTACAAATGTAATCAGTTATCTCTTGTACAATGCGGAATCGGTGAATTAAATTTCATTTGAGTAGTGCGACTCTATCTACTTTTTGCAGTTTTGCAAAACAGTATAGTAATAGAGATCAAAGTATTTTGGATAGTCATAAAAATCACATTCCTTCAAGGATTGTATAGTTGAGTATAATACGTCCTTTGTGTTCTTTAATCTGATCCGTTTCCAATTGTTCTTAATACGGGATCAAAGTGCTGAATATTTAATAGCTGTTCCACTTTTCCTGTATGTCATACAAGGAATTTGGAAAAACAAATTTAGGACACCTTTGCGTGAAACAAAACGACGACTACTCGTAAGCGGTGATTCTTACATTACTTTTTCCCAGTCCGTTTAGTAGAGGAAAGTTGGCGCCGTTTCCTTGTTTAGGTTAGCAAATTGGTATTTACCGCAAAGATCAAATTCGTGCTTTTTAAATACTTTAAGCCAATGTACTTGGAGCTCTTTGGCTCATTGAGGCTCCTGTTGAAATAACATGTACCAGCAAATCAAACATTTTCCTATACATAATATACGAGACAGGGAAATATTGGGTTCAAGGCCTAACTTTTCGGCATAGCTAAATTTAAATAATCTCTTAGACATCCCATTACTGATAAATTATCTACAATGTACTCCGGTGAAATACACAAAGTTTCTTTAAGAAACAATTCATAGGAGGGAAAAATATATCAGCGACAAAAGGTGGTATAGCTCAAGGTAGTGTTCCAGAAAAGGAATTCTAATGAACGGTGTAATTACTTAAAAGAAAAAAATTTCAGAAAGTATTTAAATGAAGTATATCAAAGAATGTTTTTTAAAGAAACCCATGACTTTTTAAGCCGTCAAATTATACTCAGATAATACAATGTATTTCGTGTCATTACGATTTTCAATAAATGCAACAAAAGAACTGTCAAGTT
This sequence comes from Macrothele yani, assembly GCA_039090855.1. NCBI lineage: Eukaryota > Metazoa > Arthropoda > Arachnida > Araneae > Macrothelidae > Macrothele > Macrothele yani. The sequence continues at coordinate 97,660,820 of CM077015.1, forward strand.
TTTTTAATGTAAATGCAGTCACTAAATTTAAGCTTTCAAGGTAAATACCTTTTATTCTTATACGTAACGTCCGAATGAACATGAGCATTTTCTAGAAAAAATGTGCGCATAAATTTCAACAACGTATCAAGTCTCTAAAAATAATTTTTCGTGCTAAATATCTTGATATCCGTACTTTACAGTAATACTCGTAGATTCAAATTTGACGAGAACATGACTGTGACGTTTTTCGAAAGCAGCTTTTATTTTATATTCTGCTACAATTTTTAAAGCAGAGTTTGCAGTATTTTGTAAAAGACATTAATTATATGTATACGGCATATATTAAATTCGTTGATGTTCTGTAAACGTCTTCACAATTGTCTTAAATTTGGCGTTTCGCCAAATAAGAAAAATTAAATTATGTTTCTTTTACAGTAACATAACAATCTACCATACATGTCTCAATGGTTTTGAAATCAAATTACAGGTTTCGACAATATTTGTCTCTCTGCTTCGTAATATTTTCAGATTTCTATTGTTAAAGCTATAGCAGAGCTAATTCACCTTCGAAAGTTGAGAGCTGCTAATGTGAATCCTCATCTTACAGTGATTTACACTTGGTCCACTTTATCATCTATGGCAAAGTGACTGCATGGACAATTACAAAGTCTTTTGTCAACGATAAAGTTTTTTTTTCACATAAAGGAAAATGCTTCTTTGCTGATGTGAAACCATGTAGCACCAAGAATTTGTGTTAGCAATTAGTGCCTTAATCATAAAATTACCGATAAGATTAAGAAAAGGGAAAATCTAACCTGAAAATACAAGGAACAGATGGTAAGCCATGGAAGTTCGAGGAAATATACGGTGTACCTCCACAGATATAGTGATGGAATTCCCGATCGCAATTCCTTATCTCCTGTGGTATGTCACCGAGTTGTTTGATTAAAGATGTACAAGAAGACTCAAAGTAGGTAACAGAAACTTAGATAGCATACATTTCCTAAATGTAGTTGCACTTTAACTGGTCAGCTGCTGAGAAATATAAAGAGCGTTCTTAAGAAAACTGGAAAATCATTGTTTTAAACAAGCCCCAAACTTAACGATTGGTGTGCAAATCGAAGAAATCCGTTTAGCAGGAACATTGAAATAATACAAATTCTCTCGTGTCGTTAGGATTTTCAATCAATACAATATCACCTGTCTCGTTTTTCCAATATAAATGCAGTCACTAAAATTAAAGGTTCAAGGCAAATACTTTTTATCCTTTATACGAAGCGTCTGAATTAGCATGAGTGATTTCTAAAAACATATACGCATAAATTTCAACAACGAATCAGGTTTCTAAAAATTTTCTTTTTTAAATTAAATTTCTTGAATATTTGTACATTACAATAACAGAATGAAATTTATTGAAAACGTGAGAGTGATATTTTTTTAAAACAGCTTTTATTTTATATTACACAAAAGTTTTAAAGCAATGTTTGCAGTAATTTGATAGAAACATTAAATATATAAAAATGTTACAAATTACTAACTCGACAGGCTTCTTAATCATTTATAATGTTTCAAATTTGCCGATTCGCCAAAAAAGAAATACTGTATTATGCATGTTTCCTTTAGAGCAACATAACAAATCACCATGCATGTCTCAATGGTTTTGAAATGAAGTTAACGGTTTAGACCATATTCGGCTCTCTGCTTGGTAATATTTTCAGATTTCTACCCTTGTTCAAGCTATAGCAAACCTAATACATCTTCGAAAGGTGTGACATGCTAATATTAATCCTTATGTTAGAGTGATTTACGATTGGTCCCCGTTATCATCCCGTCAAAGTGACTGCGTGGACGATGACAAAGTCTTTTGTCAACGATATTTTTTTTTTTTTCACATGACAGAAAATATATATTTGGTGATGTGAAGCAATGTAGTACCAGGAATTTGTGCTACCAAATAGGGTCTTATTTAAAAAATTACCAATAATATTAAGAAAAAGGAAAAGCTAACCTGGAAATACAACGAACAGATGATGAGCCACTGAAGATCAATGAAAGATACGATGTTCTTCTACAGATATAGAGCTCGCTTTATGTAATGAACGCTATCGGTAATGGGAAAACCAAGTTTCTACTTTCAGGCGACATATAATATCCGCTCCTCTTCCTTTCGTGAGTTTTCAGGCATTTTGTCTGTTATTGGCGGCTACAATCTTGTTCATGCCCAGCAAGAAACTTCATAAATGAGGTCCCTCTAGGAATGGAATTCCACACCGTTATTCCTTATCTTCTGTGGTATGTCACCCAGTTCTTCGATTAACGTTGTTCAAGAAGACTCACAAGGTAACAAAAACTTAGGGTGGACACATTTTCTAAATTTCGTTGCATTTCAACTGGTCAGCTGCTGAGGATATACGGAGTGTCCTTAAGAAAACCGGAAAATCACAGTTTAAAACAAGCTCTAAATTTAACGATTGGTGTGAAAATTGAAGAAAACCGTTTAGCAGGATGGGGGATTTAAAGTATCAAAAAAAGTATAGTGTCCACCGGATAATCTATCAAGAGTTAAAAAAGTGATAAATTTAAACCAAAATTGTGAAATGAGTCTTTGAGTGTTGAAAGATAATGCTTACCAGAGGGACTACAGACAAGTGTGGAAATACTGGAGGGATTCAAGTCAACAGTGATGAAAAATCAGGAATGAGAATAAAATTAAAGCAGAAAAAAAGCCATTTCAAGCAAAGGTGCTATCAAAGTATGAAATTTCTGAATTGACTGTACGTCAAGAAGTATCTTATCTACTGCATTACGGGAAGCAAAATACATTTTTTTTTACCCTGGAAATCTTTCTTGATCTAAAACTTCAAATAATGTTAATTCTCAATGTCGTGCCCTTCATATGTAGTATGTGCTTATTGAAAATACAGATTTATTTTATAACAGCAGGTGACAACCTTACTGAGTTTACTTCGTTTCTGAAAATAAGTACTGGTTGAACGTTTAGTTTGTTATTGCATTGTCTTCGTAATCAATCTTCGTAATGTAGATTGAGATACATACTTCTGATTTAGGGTTAGTTTGTATGATATATAAAAATACCCCGACTTTTTATTGTTTCCTTGCCATACAATACATTTTGGTTCATTTCTTGTAGTTACCAATTTTGGTTCATTTATTAATCTTTTGGTTCATTTATTATATTTCAGGATCCGAACATCATTTTCGAACATTGGTGAATACAGGCCAGAAAGACAGATTTTAAAAGTTAACTCACATCATATAATGAGTTAATGCTCTTCAGTGTTAAATATACTAGAGGGAGAAATAACTGTTCTTCACCTTTCAATCACTATCGATTACTGGTTGTGAATCCTTACAAAAGCATGATGCCAAATGCCAACCTCATGCATGTGAGGCACTCCACCTCTTTTCGGCAGGTGATATTTACCATTCATCATAGATACCTGTAGTATATTTACTATACATGACAATCCTAAAGCATTATTCTCCTATTCTGTACCAATTAGGGGACAAGATTTGCTTTCAATTTTGGAGATATTTTTTGAAAACTAGTTTACCAATAAAAATAAGATAAACTGATTTTCTTAATAAGGAAAAGATACTGCCGTCACAAATTATTCTAAGGCTTTCACTAATTTATCCTTCATTGCATTCATCAACCTATTCTTCATTGTATTCAGAAATTTATTCTTCATTGTCTCCACCAACTTAATCTAAGTTCTGAATTAGTGCAAATTACTGGGGTATAAATTTATCGCCTTTGCTCTGCGTTATGTGTGACACACTTTCTTCAAATTCAAAACGTACCGTCCTGCCACACCTGCAAATTTGAAATTGTCATTGCATATTGAACAAAAATTCGGAAAAACGCATTAAACCACAAAGATGTTGAAATATAGCAGTAATTTATATTTTTGCGATTGAATTCCTCGGTAACCAATACATACCCCGCATGGTGTTTAAGGGCCATTATTACAAAGCCTTATCGACTATCCTTAGTGAGTTTCTTTGTTTTTATGAGGTTTAAAGCAAGACTCGTCTTTCATAGCTCAGACATTTATTTCATTTTGAACCCATTTAGAAATCATGCTGCTCAAGAAATTACTAGTAAAAACAATTCGAAATTAAACAAATATTTTTTCGCCTCAAATGTGCATCTGAGTTGGAAACGAACATTAGATGAATCATTCTAGTTTCTTTTCGGTTATTCATGAGGAAGTGTTGACGTGCGAATATAGAAAGTTTGTGTTTACATCATCTGTACCGTTCCCTATATATGGATAGTTCTATCTCTCTGGATGCACGCGCTTCGTTGAACTTCAATTCATTATCATTAGTTTGAAATATTTTGAATTAGTATTTGTAATAACATTTTATATAATTTTATGACAGAGACAAAAGCTGGTGACACAAAATCTCCATGCTACATAACTTGACGGCTATAAAAATATGTTTTACACTCATATAAAATGAAATTTCACAGCTGATTTTCTGCTTGACCTGGGATTATGTGATAGCTCATGCGATCACCTTCCCATGAACAAACAAAACAACCTGTTGCAAATCCCGCTTATCTCAGGCATCACACTTATATCTCATACAACTATTTCTCTGAGTTGTGCTATACACATTATTTTGGAGTACGAATCTGTTTCCCAGCAGAGAGCAAAATTTAAACAAAAAGTTTAATTTTCATATTCTCAAACCAATTATACAGTGCCTGGTGCTTTGTCATATCACAAGCAAATGAATGGGCAAATTCTGAATTAATTATTTTTTTTTAGAAAAATGCCAAATTCCGTGAAAAAATTAAAGATTAGTAAAGACGTCAGTTCAAAAAACATCTTACTGAATATATATTTTAATCATGTTTTCAATAAAATATTGCAGTACACGAGTTTCCATATTTTGAGGATTAAAAATGTGCAACAGGTTGTAAACAGAAGGAATATGATAGTGTTATATTTTAATGCTATAAAGCACTGCGCGAAAATCAGAAAAAAACACTTGTCTGTAGGAAATATTTTGAAAACTGCATTCGTCTTTGCTGTTTATACGTAAAGTATTGGTGTGACTTTCCTATTCACTTGCTATGCTGAGAAACAAAAAGTGTTTACCTTGAAAGCCAAATTGTTTGTGACTACATACATATTACGGCAACCAGGACGCCAGTCCCCTTCCAAAACAGTCGTTACCGCACAACGCTGAGTAGCAGTCCCATCAGTGTGGACTGACTAACTCTTGACAATTTCGATTTAGATTTCAATGTTTCCATTCAGACTTGTCTAATGTCCGAATAAAAACAATTTGATATCCACAGGGAGATACAGAGTTGTCTTCCGGCGTACATTGCGTGAAGCGCTTGTACGTATTTTCGCTGAGGAGCACGCCAACGAATCTGGGAATCCTAAGGGTTTCGTCTACAAATTTCCTTTGTAACAGTTACCTAGGAAACACAGCCAGAATTCTCAAAAGGCGGCTTACAAATTCAAATCTGACTTACTAGATTGACAGGAAAATATCTGCTCTGTATTTTAATGTGATGATGTCTTCCGTCCAAACATTTGTATACGTACTTCTCTTTTCTCGTGTTGATTAACACGTTGCCATGTTTACAACACCTTGTTCTATTAGTTTGAAGAAATCCGTTCAACATTTGCCATTCTTCCCTGGTATTGCTTTGGGCTGGTGCCCTACTGACTAATAATATAAAGGAAGCATGAATCAAATGCATTCTGCAGGTTGGAGCAACTTGTTCTCAGCAGTTGTGCAGCAGGAAATCGAGACATTGTACAAATATGAAAATCAAGAGTTCAGTGTACCCAGATGATCTGACACCAACTACCGAAGTAAAAGTGATGCAATACTGATTCCATTTTTTAAAGCTTACAATAAGAGTTATCTGAAATACATTGCCGTAGTCGACACTGGGCTAACACCAAAAGAGGTTATTAAATGGTATTACTCTGACAGTAGGTAAAACAGTGAGGCAACCAGTGAAAATGAAGATATGATATTTAAGTGCTTAAATATTTATAATATAATAACATCACTTAGATGGAAGCTCTGAGCACACAGCACGCAAGAAAAGTTAGAACGAGAAAAGGAGGAACAACTGACCTTCATAGTAACGAGGGCTCCGATTTTTTAACTGTTAATAGCTTGACACCTATTATTGGATTAATAGTCCATCTAGCGAGAATTCAGCAGTTAGCAGTAGTCTGACAAGACAACCGCAAATACTGCTCACAGAATTTTCTCATGATGTTCAAATACTTGGATATGCAAGCGGTTTATCAGTTGATTTATTCTACAAGAAGTGAGTCACGTTATTTGCATTTCTTTCTGATGTATTTGTTAAAAAAAATATAAGAATAATTAAGACAAACAAATTTAGAACGTATCTCGAATGGTTGTTCCCAATGTCAACTGATATTTCTTTATACTATGTTCCCTCTGGAAAACTCAGAGCTCCAAATGAATTATTAAACACACACACATAACAGTGGCCACACTTTTTGGTTTACGAAAACGGTGAAATCTGTATCAATACATTCACTAATCCTCTGAAACTACAGTTCACGTAAGTTCCAATTTTTTGCAAACTTTCAGAAATATCTGACAGTTTTTTAAGAAATATAGTTTTCAAAGAAATAACTAGTTACTAGCCAGAGATATTTTGAAGAAATGACACCACAAATGATAACTTACAGTTTTTAGAACACAAAATGTCGGAAATCAGTACCTTGGGTGGGCTCCTTTGGTTTTTTATAACGGACAAAATACGATGTGGCATACTCTGAATAAAGAATTTGCAGTAGTCTCTTGAAATGTCTTCGCACAGCATTTACTTTATGACGTCAATCAAATGTTGTATATTAGATGGCCGTTTTTCTGCTACCTTGTCTTTTAAAATAGTTCAACAATTTGAGATACGATTAATGTCGAGATTATTACCGGGCCAGTAAAGCACAGGGATGTTTTTCCTCTGCAGGTTGTACTTTACCCTCTTTGATCTGTGGCATGGAGCACTATTTTGGATAAAGATTATACACTTGCATATGAGTTAATAGCTTCTCACCTAACATTTTCACATAAAAATGACCAGTCATGGTAATGCCTATCGGCAAAAAAGGTAATGTAACAGTATCGGATACTGACACAGCATCGTACATCATCTGAGTAGGCTGATGTCTCACGGTGCTAAAGGTGTATTTTTTATCAAAGCATTTGCCTTTGGTCGTCAAACATGTGCTTCATATGAATCAAATTGGCGCAAAGTTTATTCACTGGAAAAAAACTTGTTTCCAGTTTTAAACACCACGATTGATGACTTTGCGACAACTGGAGTCTCTTCTTGTTCATGACAGAGGTTTGTCTAAGTTTACATGCAGGTTTATAAGACGTTAATTCAAAATCTTTGCTAAGACTTCGGGGTATAGTACTGGCACTAATATCACACACTTTTGAATGTAGAAAGGCTTTTATTTTCTGGCAATAATTCTCTGTAAAACGCATAACTGTTCGCCTTAGGGTATTGTCATCACGCGGAGTAGTTTTCTTTGGACGTCCACTTTTCTTTCAGTCCATACATTCCCCTGTATTTCGATATTTCATAATCGTATTATGAATAGCATTGTTGCTCACATTCACCTTTCTGCTTAAGTCACGGTCGGAGTATCCTTCACAATTTAAAGTCACTGTTTGCGCCCTCTGAGTAACACACACTAACGCCTTTTTGCCAATGTATCGCAACATAGAAAGTACGTACACAACCTCTCATCATGAAAACCAGAAACAAACTGCCGATCCCACGCTTCCCCCAACTCTATCAACAGCTGTCACTATTGGATGATGCAACACCCACACAGAAGTTAAGTAATAGAGAGAGTAACTCACGCAATCAACTGATATCTCCTAGTATCAACAGCTGGTCTTAAACTTTGGCAAATATCTGTACATGAACAGCGTCGAAGTAGCTTACTTTCTGACAGTACGAGCGTTTGCTCTTTGAAGGCAACTCATACAAAATGAAATGTCATATATTTAAGAGAAGAAAGATCTCGATATTTAATAAGAGCAGCGGCGGATTTCTCAATGGCCGCAAAATGCGTTTGCTTCCGGCCTCAAGCTGATGTTGAAGCATGTGATTCTGAAGTCCTCTTTTCGGAATTTTGGCTGCGAGCTCTCGGCTCGTGAAGAAAACTGGCATTTTGATTTCTAAGAAAATGTTTTAAAATTTTTAAGTACAAAATACGTAAATATCAGGGGACGATAGTACAGGACAAACATACTGTCACTCCCAGGAAAGAAAGAGAATGAACCATTTTAGATTTACATTTTGTCTTCATTTTCAGAACCTACATCGAAATAATTTTTTTATTTGTTTTGCGGTATATTTTTACGTATTCCAGTGACGATACGCAATTTAGAATGATGTTTCGCACGGTATTCTCCTAACTCGCAGTACTTTCTTCGTAAAATATAACAAAGAAATTAACCTCAATGCATATCTTTTGTTATAAGACCATACAAATCTTGGACGTCAAATAGTACTTTGATTTTGGCAGTAGAGGTGCAAAACAATCGATGGTTACGACTACCGATAGTTTTCCAAATTCAAAAGATAAATATTGATAGTGTGTTTGCAAAGTTTTTCGATAGATAACAGGAATTGGATTTGGCAGTAAGATCCATAAGATACTTTCAAGAGATTATTCGTTCAAAGCAGCTGAATGTCCTGAATGCAGTTGTTTTAGACGTTCTCTATGATGTGACGTATTGCACAACGTTTTGTTGTCCTTCCCGCAAAGATTACGTTTGTGTAGCCTCTATCATGATAAAAAGAAAAACAATGCTGCATAAATGATATTATACGTTTATCCATTATTACTGGTTACCCACTTTCAAGGAATAACAGTTTCAGCACCAGATGCAGGTTTGAAATTCCAGTACAAATAACGAGAACAACGCTTTTGAATTTGCCTTTATCTGAATGAAACGTGCACTTTGGATTTGAGTTTGAACTTGAAGAACAACAGAGGGCAAAACTCTGCATTCCCTCACCGATCCCTCTTTCTGTTAGAATTAACTTCCTTTCGCAATGTCATCATGTACCAATATTGCTATGCTTGATCTTTTCGACACTTTTTGACATTAGTATAAATGAGATGAGAGTTCCAATCATCATTGCCATCGGTGAAAGCTGAATGGTTAACGCTAGCAGCTTTGAAGCCGTAAAACTACCGATAGTTCAGAAAACTAACGATGTACTTAGTTGGAAAAACAATCGATTGCGCCATCGATAGTACCTCCACCTCTATTTGGCAGTTGACACATAATTTGAAGAGTGTACGGTGCATGGACAAATCTGAAAGAAAATAACTTAAATTTTCATTATTTCTAAAAATTTGAGAACTTTTGTTCAAAATCAAGTAACGATGATGAATATCAAGGAATTAGTAGTATTTTAAGCTTCTGAAAATTCCCATCTTCCAGAATATTGCAGGTGGGTATTCAAAAAATTTGGAGAAAAGCTGGGCACCGGTATTCGATGCAATGGACAGTATTTCGAAAATGATGACCACTTCCTTGATAATTAAGGTGTGCATATTTTTTTGAAAAAGCCATCTGGTTGATGTGCGAAAGCTTGGAAACGCTATCGTGTCTACTTTCTACGCCCATAAATCGGATCACTATTACAGTGCTACTACACTGACGGAAAAATAAATCCCAACACCACGAAAAAATAGTTGTAGAGGAATGAAATGGCGGCAATACATTTGTATAGGCAACATATTTAACCGATTAAGGTTTCAAGATCACAGCTTATTGTAAGCGCGAGAAGAGCCATTTTAAATGTGAAATGCTTATATATTAATAACCGGTGTAACCGCCAGAATGTTGAATGCAAGCACGCAAACGTTCATGCATTGTGTCGTACTGGTGCTGGATGTCAGTTTGTAGGATGGAGTTCCATGCCTGTTGCACTTGGTCTGTCAATACAGGAACGGTTAATGCTGGCTGGGGATGACGCTGGAGTTGTCGTCCAATGATGTCCCATACGTGCTCGATTGGTGAAAGATCTGGTGATCTAGCAGGCCAAGGCAACATGTCCACACTCTGTAGAGCATGTTGGGTTACAACAGCGGTATGCGGACGAGCGTTATCCTGTTGGAAAACACGCCGTGGAATGCTGTTCATGAATGGCAGCACAACAGGTTGAATCAACAGACCGACGTACAACTGTGCCGTCAGGATGCGTGGGATAACCACGAGAGTGCTCCTGCTGTCAGAGAAGATTGCTCCCCAGACCATAACATCAGGTGTAGTACCAGTGTGTCTCAGCCGCAGACAGGTTGGTTGCAGACGCTCACCTGGCCTCCTTCTAACCAACACACGGCCATCACTGGCACCCAGGCAGAACCGGCTTTCATCAGAAAACACAACAGATCTCCACTCCGTCCTCCAATGAGCTCTAGCTTGACACCACTGACGTCGCAAACGGCAGTGGTTTGGAGTAAGTGGAATGCACGCTACCGGGCGTCTGACTCGGAGCTGTCCTTCAAGTAACCGATTTGTAACAGTTCGTTGTGTCACTGTGGTGGCAACTGCAGCTCGAATTGCTGCCGCAGACGCGGTACGATGCGTCACGGCCATACGCCGCATACGGCGGTCTTCCCTCTCAGTAGTGCCACGTGGCAGGCCGAAACCCGGTCTTCTTGAGGCAGTACCTTCCCTTGACCACCGCTGCCAACAATCATGCACAGTGGCTACATTCCTGCCAAGTCGTTCTGCAATATTGCGGAAAGAAAATCCACCTTCTCGTAGCCCTATTACACGACCTCGTTCAAACTCAGTGAGCTGTTGAGAATGGCTTCTTCGTCTTCTTAAATGCATTCTTGACTAACATCAACACACTACGTCGAATCTCAACGATAACTAACGCTGACAAGCGTTACAGCGCGCATTTACAGCAAAGCCTGCTTAGCATTTTCAGAGGGGCGCTACTAGCGCCACACGTATGCGCCGAGCACGAAATTTGTGTAGACGGCATCTTACAGATGTACTCTCATCGCCTACCAACTGTCGTTGATCTAACTCACCCCCTTCTTGGTGTTGGGATTGTTTTTCCGTCAGTGTATTTAGTACATTTTAAGTTGTTTGGAGGAAACCAATCTACATGAAAACTAAATTTTTTTCAAGCAGCATGTGTCGCATGTAATGAAAATACAACTAGATGAATAATACAATATTTCTTGAAGGGAGTTTATAATTCTACCAGTACAAAGTTTGTTTCTTGAATTCTTCAGAACAGTTTTCTTCTAGCATAGTGTCACTTCAGTGCTAAATTTTGCTTGAAATATTACCCTTCTTCTTCTGCATTGGCAATGACAGAGTAAAGTCTGTGATTATTTAGCAATAATGTGATCGGTTTCCAATAATTTTGTGACTTAATATAAATATCAAGGAAACCTGTCCTCACACGATCATACCCAATATACTTTGTACCTACCTGCATATGCAGTAATGCGTAAAATACCTGCAACTGTTTCAGATCTCCTCATAGAAGTTGGTGAATATGAAACCGCCGTAGTAATTGAAAGTTAAATAATATTCGGAACTTATACTTTAATTAATCCCATTACCAGTCAAATTTATTTTGTAGCAAATCTGAAAGATACAGACTCCTTTCGTAGATATGTGATTTTTTTAATTGAAGCAAAACAAGAACTTATTCTTTCAAGCAGGTTATAACATCAATAAGAAAGTCGTTTGTTGCCTCTAGTTAGGTAATGTTTTACTAATGCCGAGAAGTAACGTACGATTGGCAAGACTCATAGTGTTACACGTAATAGATGTTTTGAAACTACAATTGGTGAACTTAGAAACTTATTAAAAATGTGCCACTTTGAAGCGATGTTTGTAGGCAAATTAATTGGTGAGTGTCAAGGGACATTCAAAAGGAAGTCACTGAGTATAAAAAACGTAAGAGATATCACGCATTACAGCTCCATACGACAACGCACGTTTGTTGGTTTGCAGTTCTTTTAGTTTCCACCCGCTGCAATAGTAAAAAGTCAATTGAAGACGAAATATTATTATGCAAACCTTGAAATTTCGAACTACGCAGAAGGATATTTTTAACTGCCAGCAATGCATTTTAAAGTTATATTTTAAGATTTCATTTTGTTCATGTAAAGTACAAAAAATAAAAATTAATCGTTGAGTTTTATTTTATTTTTGACCTACTCGTTTTGTCTAATGCTCAAATATATATATATATATTTGTAGATATACCAAAAACGTTTTGCCCATTGTTTCCAGTTGTGGAAGGGTTTGTGATATGAACACGTAGGGACGCCGCGGTGTAAATTCTGCATCTTACTATACATTTCGTGAGTTAACATAGTTTGAGAACCACACCTCAAGAGTAAGTCCGATGTTATGATAAAAATAATGAATTTGGCAGTCATTAAAATATTTTTCTAAGACTTGGAGCCACATCTAAAATAGTGAGCGCTGTCTTCTAAAAAAATTGTTTATATATAAAAGATAAAAAATTGTCCATAAGTATTAGGATGAAACTAATTCTTAAAACGTAAAATGTTTTGGCTCTGTTAAGATCACGTCAAAGCTTATGTCATATACAAATGTAATTGAAAGATGTTGATTTGGTCCCTAGTGGGCAAAAATGGTGGAATTTTGCACAATAATTATTTCGTTCAAGTGGATTTTGAAGACGGCTATTGGATGTGGATTTAGTAAAAAAATGATGTACAGATTGATTTATGACCACAAGAATAAACAGAAGGCTTAAGAAAAGAAAAAAATATTTTTTGGTACATTTCCATATTTCCCAGCCATTACTTCCATATCACATGGAGTTTCAGTACCAATGTTACCATTTATGCCAATATACTCTTAAAACATCAAGGGCCTCACGAGGATTTAAATAAAGCTGGTGTATATACTATCCCAGGGATAGATCAAGATGGTACCAATTCAAAATTCTATGTAGGAAGTACAACAAATCGATTGAAAACTAGAATACAACAGCACCTAGATAACTGGAAGAAAAAAGAATGGAAGACAGCTCTAATTGAATTATGCATGGATAATGCATGTAACCCTGATTTTGACTTTTAGAAAAACTCGTCTATGTGTTTTATTAAATAATGGAGAATATATTGCGCAAGTTTATTTTTAGTAATGTTTTTGGATAATAAGTTATATATATAAAATTCGGTGCAATTTTGGTGATACCCAAGATTATTAGATATCTCATTAGGTTGAGCCACTTCTGAAACGAAGTGCTATTGGCTGGCGAAATTGAGGTCGCACAGGGAGCAAAGCAGCCAGAGCCAAGAGCCATGGCTGCTACGGGTTACACTTTAGCATGGAATGTAAGTAAACGCGATGGAAAATGTTTTCAAATACTAATAATTTAAAACTTCAAAGATTAACATATGTATCAGTGATTTGTTATTTCGTCTTTCATGAATTAATTAATTTTGAAAACAAAATAACTTAACAGCTTTTGTATAAAGAAATATGAGGGCATTGCTGTAAACAAACATATTGCTGAACTTCGTAGTTCTGCAGTTCGCAGGAAGTTATATTTACAAAAAAGTTATTGTCAGTGTTATAGTAAACTCTTAAAAATCAAAACTTTTTAAAGTCTAGCTTTTTGATTATTAGCGCATCAAGTAGTTCCGTTAACGGTCTAAACAAAGAAGAAATAAATATGTTATTCATAATTTCATTTTTGCAAAATAAATCTTGTTGTTTACAGAATTCCACTTAGTAGACTTCAAATACAAACAAAAATTCGCAGGAAATGTTCGTTTTTCAATTTATTTTATACGTGGCACAAAAATCTATAAAACATTACGTATATAAAACAATTGCAAGGCGGGCAGTATCGAACAGCTGCTGCAAGGTTGTTTACAAACAGAGTACGCAAAATAACCAGAAATTTTGAAGACGCTGGTTCTTTGTGGGGAGAAACCTGGCAGAAGAGAAATGGCAGTCGTCCACCAGACCGAGTGGGATGTAACCGTAGCGTTACAATTAAACAGCATGTCAGATATCTTAGGAAAGCGTAGTGCACAGCGCATTCACCTGTCTCTGGGCCAGCCTAAAATACCGTCAAAAAGACAAACGGACGTTATTGCTCTTTTACCTTTAAAAAATTTCCCATGCTCAGCATTTGGGGTGCAAGGAAATTATTCAAAATCCATTTTCTCCCTGAGATTTAATTCGGTAAGAAAAGACAGTGGAACATTTATTAGACAGGCGAAGTAGTTTACCATCTCCATTGTGCTGTAATGCTACAACTGAAGAATTGCGTCATCAAGAAAAAGAACAACACGTGCACAAGATTGAACTCTATATTCCAGAGGTAAAAGCTGGGTGCGCAATTTACAGCGAATTCGTCATCTGACTCTATTTTTTCAAGGACATTCATTCTAGCGGGTCTCATTACATGCCGTAATACTGAATAGCGATATTAATTCTTTTTGGTGAGTTATCTGATTTCCAATCAGAGCATCTATATTCTGAAAACAATGCATATATCTTCACATTCGCTTGTGTCTGCAAACAGTCAGTAGTGACGGTGAAGGTATGTATCCCGAAAGAAAAGCAGATATGTCAAAGGAAATGTGCAAGTCTTCCAGTTATAAGCTCAGTCTGCCAAAGAAAAAGAATGTGGTGGCATTTAATAGGGAAAGCAAAATTAATTATATAGTTTCAGAATTCTGAGAAAAGGTAACGATCGTGAGTTTCTAAACAGTTCGCAATCACTATCTCATGGTGCCAGACAAGAATCATCGGCGATATTTTCGTCAGCTCGTGGAAAACAGAGACAAAAACTGGCATTCAAAACTTTGGAAACAAATGAAGACCACGTGTTTAAAAATTTCAGAATGTCTAGAATCATACAGCGGATGATGTTCAAGATAACGGTCTTCGAAAATGGGGGCCTCTAAAAACATCGAGAAATTGGGCTCTCTAAAGGCCCCAAGAAATTGGGGTTTTTAGAGAAAACCCACTCTTACCATCCTACACTTTCTCTGAAGTAAGATCCCAGGCAGTAATTCATCCCACTCATTCTAACGAGCAAAGCCTTTTCACAAGCAACCTGTTTCAGCAGACTGACGGTGCGCTTCAAATGGAGCATTATTTAATAAGAATAATGCCCCACATATCTATGGTAGTGAATGACATACAATAAAAAAGAAATTTTTTAATGGTGATTTTAGAACCTGTGATATAACTGCAAACTGAAATAGACAAACATCACTTACTGACAGAAATATGAACTACAAAATGCCTCATATACTAGCCTAAAGTATTCTGCAAAGTAATTAGCATCATATGTTGAAATATTTTTTTCAAATCTGACATGTTTAAGCAGAGTTATTGAAAACAACAGATTAAGCTTTTGCGCCTCCAGCAACGAAATTGTGCATTATTTCGGAAAGAAAATGCGCACACAGATTTTGCCGACTAAGTAGTATCTGACAGAAGAAAAATGTTTTTCAATTTTGCCACCAGTGGTCGTCGTAAATGTGACTTTACGCCCACTGGTGGCAAAATTGTGCATTAAGAAAAATTCGAAATTATATGAGAAACATTTTTCAGCGGAAACGCTCTCCAACAAACAAAGAATTTTCGCATCGGACAATGAGCAGAAGTGCTATTGAGAAAAATAAGCTATGAATTTACAACCAATGGAGGAAAACATACATTATTTTAAGGAGAAATTATTCTAGATAGGACAAAAATTAACTCTTATATTCCCAAATGGTGGCTAAACCATTCTTTATCAAATATTCCGAATTACATGCAAAACATTTTCCATCACGAACTGTATGCCATACAACAAGAAATTTTCAAATCGCAGATTTAAAAGCAGATATATCGAGGAAAACGTAATTTACCATTACGCCACGTAGTGGAAAGCCTATGAATTCCATGAAAATTTTGAAATTACATGAAAAAAATTGTGCACCAGGAGCGCCATCCTAGAAGGAATTTTTCAAATTGGATTCTTAAAAGCACATGCATTGACATAAATGACATAAATATCTACGCCCCCGGGAGAAAACTATGAATTATTTATAAAAAGATATTTCGAAAAGGTTTATCGTCGTGAGTGCTATCAGTCCACGCAAGATTTTTTCAATCGAGATTTCAAACGATCAGCTTTTTCTGCTAATGCATCAGAAGCGGAATTTGATTCTTACACCTCCTAATGGTCAAACCATTCTTTACCAAATATCACAAATGATATGCAAAGCATTTTCCATCCGAAGCTGTACCCGTCAAAAAAATATTTTTTCAAATAGGAGTTTTAGAAGAAAATTTAAGTTTACGCCCTCTAATGGAAAGTCCATAGATTACTTGAAAAAGTGGCTACGCTTAAAATAGTTTTTGACCTAAATGAAATCGAAGAGTGAAATAATTTTTTCAGTCCGGTGTTTAGAAGCAAATACACAGTCGAGTTAAATTACTGTGACCACCTTCTACTTTTGACGTCAACAACAGCGCGTAGCCAATGAAACAAGGCACGTGTTGTGAGCTGGCTTGGAGGGTATATAAGATGTGCTGTAGATATTCTGAAAACATATCACCCGTTGCAGACATGGATAAAAGGAGCAATTTATCAGATATGTAAAGAGCAATTATTATTGGCTTTCGAGTCAACGGCGGCAGTATTTCTGAAACAGCACACTTTGTGAACTGTTCGCGTGCTGCTGTGGTTAAAGGGTACCGTGATTGAAGAAATGTCACCAATTCGAGTAAACGACGTGAAAACTGCTGAATACCGCGTGCTATTGATGTGAGAGATGAACACCGGCTGTGAAGGTGCGTGAGGGCAGAACGACACGTTACATTGGAGGAAATCACTGGCCCAATGAACCAGGTGGGTACCGGACGTGTGTCTGAAACGACACTTCAGCGCACCCTGTTGTGTATGGGCTCCGTTGCACACGGATGGGGACTGCTCCTATACTAACGACGTTGTATCGGCAGAAAATGCTTACATTTGCAACGGCAGTATTTGATGGACCTCGGCTGATTGGCAAATGATTGCCTTATTCGATGAGTCACATTTTTTGATTCATCGAACGTATGGAAGTTGGCGTATAAGGCGAGAAACACCGGATAACAAACACTCTGCAACCACTTCTGGAAGAACACAAGCTGGTGGGGGCAGCGTTATGGTTTGGGCAATGTTTTCGTGGCATTCCCTTGGTCCACTCATACCTGTGGAAATCACTATGGGCCGAATTCGTTATGAATCCATTTTTATAGACCACGTACACCCATACATGCTAAATGTCTTGCCTATTGCGAATGGTATCTTCGACACTACAATACGACGTTTCACACAGCTAAAATCTTTCGAAAGCGGTTGGAGAGCACGATGGAGATTTAAAATGCTTTCCTGGTCATCTGATTCCCCAGACTTAAAGACAATTGATCATCTGTGGGATCACCTCAATCATTTTGTTAGCTCTATGGATCTTCCACCACGCACCCTCCAGCAGCTGGCAGATGCACTGCCGTCAGCATGACTTCACATACCTCTGAACACCTTCCAGCCCCTTTTTGAGTTATTCCATTCCTGTCTAGCTGGTGTCCGCGCTGCACACCGCGGTTAATCTCGATATTGGCTGGTCACCACAATAGTGTAACTCAAACGTGAATATGTAAAACGTTTAAACAAGTATTATCACTATTTTATTTGGAAAGCTGATTATATATATTAATGTGGAAACTTACATTTTGTTTCGAGCCGCGGATGGCTTAGTGGTTAGTGTTTCAGGCTATCGATGCTGGGTCCCCAGGTTCAAACCTGGGCTGATCTTTCAGAGATGGCGTGATTTACTAACAATCGCTGAATATCCGCCGTGCATCGGACGAGCACGTAAAGTGACGGCCCCTAGGCTGGACCCACTGGTTAAATGGGTATCCTTTCCTATGTCCTCCCTGAAATTCTCTCACCCATCTATGTGCAATATCGTACTTGTACGGTGGCGCCATCTACTGTAATCTAATCTCACTACAAACTGTTCTGTCAGAAGTCGCTAGACTTGCTCTCATTCCTTCCGTTTCTGTGTCCTGCCCAAAAGGCGATCTCGCTGTAGGTGGCTGGGACCTAAACTCTACTACCTGTGGACGGAAGTCCTAGAAGAAAATGACGCTGACCCTACATTTTGTTTCCAAGTTTAGCAGCTTTGTTTCAGGTGTGAATAGCACCACTAAACTTGGGTTAAATCTCAACACAAAAGATATAATTCTAATTTTATCCGAAAGAGGAAAAATATTATGGTGTAAATACTACTCTCTTTTGTGTTTAAAATTACTCAAACAAATACATTTTCTTTGTTTTAATTGATAGTCCAGAATTTGGATTGCCGTACTTTTGTCTAGTATTAAAATCAGAAGGTATGAAAAATCATGAGATTTAATGATTTACTCAGACGTTTGAACAAATTTTAAGTGTTCTCAAAATTTCTTCAGTATGATTTTCCGTCTTCGCGTACCTGAATGCTATTAGGGGATTCCCTATTTCATTCTAATAAGGATTCATTCGAAGCAATGCTACTCTCCATCCTGCCAAAGTTGGTCTGGTTTAAGCTCGTGCTTATCGTTAAACCTCGAAAAAATAAAATTGCCTTGCCTTGCATAATTCAGTTTTGCATCAGTATGATAAAAAGTCGTAAATTGCCTGTTTCGCCTCTTATAGAAGTACATACCTTGTTCTATAAAAACAAATATCAATAGCTAATTAGGCGAATTAAAAGTGCGCAGTTATATGAACCATGTGCAAGAATTCCACCACTGCGTTCCAATACATGGATTGTCAGGTGCAGAGGTCTCGCACTTATATGGGACCTAGAGTCGGACGAGGCATTGCCGGTTTATACTATTTTTGTTGGTGTAATTTTCTTCATATATGTTGCTAATTAGTTTGAAATTCTTAAGTAATGATTCACTTCATATAATATAGTTTCCTTAGAGTATCCAAACTTTATGTTTTTGTTTAAATCATTTTGCCCACAGAAATATAAGTTAGATATTTTTCTGAAATTTTTAGACACGTCAATTTTAAATAGCTTGGTCAGATGAAATTCTGATCATACAAAGTAAGAAAATGTAGAACAGACAGACGTTTGATCCCATAACTTGGTAAAATCAACATACAATTTTCGTTGCGATGTAATTCAGATCTCAAGGTCGACATTTTTAAAACAAGGAAGATATGACCTGAGGAGCACTCATACCAGTAGCAGAAATACTATTTATTTAACGCATTCGGATTGCGTTTCTGACAAAGTTCATCTCTCCGTCCGTACATGCGATTGATATTGAATAGTGCATAAGATCTGATCCACAAAAAGTAGGAGGAAAGCAAAATCTCATTGCAAAAAGACTCTAAAATGCATAACATTCCTTAATCGGATGCACAAGAGAAAAAGTGTTACGTCATATATCAAAAGATCCAATTAAAAACAAATTTAACGGGCAGCGATAACTTAGTTTCTCTTTAGTTTGCAACTCATTACAGAGTGGATATGAATTCTAATGTTCAAAATAAAAGTTAAGATATTTTAATGACATTTTAAGTGGCCTGTATAAAATGTTGTGAGGTTAAATGCATGTCTTCCTATACTGGGCTGTTATTCGAATAGCTTACTCCGTACTGAACACAGCAATGTTCCCAACAGCATATTTTCGTGCACAAAATATTCCAGAGAACATGTGGAATATAAATCCCATAAGTAGGTGACAGCTGAAAAAAAGTTTCAATTCACCAATTCACTAGGAGAAGGTACTGCATCCTTTAATCTACCAAGGACAAAGCATATTAAGGCATTTTATTCTTATCATATATATATATATATATATATATATATGTCCATTGGCTAACGTGTGTGGTACAATTTTAGCACAGACTTTTGTTTTGCCCAAATCTTCATGCCGGACGGTTCGAATCGTTTCTTCGTTGATTTTTAAAGACTCTTCCATCATTCTTAGTGACGCACATCGATTGTTTGCCACGAAATCACGCACTTTGTCAATAATCTCAGGTGTCCTAGATGAACTTGGTCTTCCGGTATGCTTATTATTTTCTAGTGTCTCTCTTCCGTCCAAAAAACGTTTGTGCCGCAGGAAAACATTTGATCTACTTAAACAAAACTCACTGTAAACTTGTTTCATCATTTGGTACGTTTCCGAAACACTTTTACCAAGATTTGCGTTAAATTTAATAACAGCCCTTTGTTCCATCTTAATAATTCGACATGAAAAAAAATTTACTTCTTTAATGAACGGCCGTTTCGTTTCAGTTACTTTAACAACTGCGCAGTATTTTTGGCAGAAAGAAAGCAGATGGTCACAGTATATAACGCAATCACGATTACACTGGTGGCGCCACCGTAGGCTGAAATCTAGCGCCAGTCTTAATAATTATTTGACGCGCTGTGTATTTCTCGGAATCCGATATAAGAAAGTTGATGCCGAAACAAAACCGAACTGACTGTAAGAATTTAAATTTTCCGTATTCGTGGAACCGTGTACCTGAACGTATATCCGGTTTTCTGATGTGAGAAGTGCCGAACTGATATAGATGGAGCGACGTATTTCTGTTTCAAACTTGCTTGCTCTGATCTCTATTTTTATTGCTTTTTTCAATCCTCAAGCAAACGGAATAATACTTGAACCATTGAACTGGCATCTGTGAAATATTCTACGTTTGGCAATCTTTTAAAATTTTTCATCGCTATAAGCGTCCAAATATACGGAAAATATCGTTAAGCAATGTCACCGTAAATAATAATTAAATTGTTTCACACTGACCAAAGAAGATAGTGTTACCGCATAGATATTTTGCGATATTTTTGAAAGGGGCCTGAAAAAGGACGTTTCTTTTTTTTTTTGAGAAACTTTCTTTTCATACGCAATGAACCATTTACCCCTCACAATATAATACACCTCGTCGGGTCGACGGTTACATCAACAACAGACATAAAATTCCCCTTGATTAAACCAGAAGCTTAACCATGGTAAGCAGCGGTCAAAGTAACCCATCATATCTACAAATACATACTACTACCAGCCATGGTAATATGTAATGAAGATGTCTTGCTTCTTAATGATGTCTTGGGTTGGCAGCATCACTTTCGCATCATGAAAATTTAACCAAACTTGGAGCAACTTGTCTCGTTCGTAAGTTTTTCACATTCGAAAAAAAATATATAAAATTGAAATTTTCAATGCTCCTATTATTGTGTTTTGTATAATAATCACACGTGCCAATTGTTACACTTAACTGTCCGCCCACCTAACGTGGTGGGACACAACAGCACAAGACTAGTTTTCCAAGAGAGTTTATTTCTTCACGGACCGAAAATCTGTATCTGTAGCTCACGCTGTAAATTTTCCTGTTGATTCATGGAAAAGATTGAGCTAACACAGACAAGCACTAATCTGTCCAAAAGTAGGTTTCTTTAGTTACGCAGTACAACAATTTTGACGCCACGTAAATCCCTACGACTCTCACGATTTCGTTGGCAGTGGCTCACTGCAATAAAAAGAATGGTAGATATCAGAACACAGTTCTTATAACAAAAATTAGTCAAGAACTGAAGGTTAAAAATTTTGAAGCACGCACTTTAATAATTTTGAAAAACTTCTTCTTGTTTCTGGTTCTCTCAACAGATTAGGTCGCGAACACACGAGCCTCTAGGGGCTTGAAAGACGGCAAAAGATGTGACGCCATAGGTCCAACCGTCTTGAAGGAAATCAACAGACTTCAGACTGGAAAGCATTAAGAAAAGCAATGACAAATTGGAGGTAGAATATATGCGTTGCTTAAGGCTGAATACTAAACTGGTTAAAAGCCACAATATCATCTGCGATCTAAATTTCTTAACTTAGAAATTTTAGTTTTATCATGACTGGTTCTTTTGTTTAATTAGTGTCTTGTGGTTTTTATTAATTACAAGAATGTCTGCATGGGTATCATTATATGACATGTAGTGTCTTCTTTTAACTACGATATTCGCGTTTGGTGAGCAGATGCTATGGACAAGTTTCATTATAGTCACTATTCCTTGGGTATCTTACGCTTGCTGCAGCCCTTCTGTAATTGCTTTTGCCTTGGGTAACTTACACTTCTGGAGCAGCCCTTTGCAAAGCAAGTAAATCCATTAGTTTGATTGTCATTGCTTTTGCCTTCGGTAACCCCCGCTTCTTGTGCTGCCCTTTGCAAACAAGTAGAATTCCGTTAGAGTCAGCTAAAAAGAAAAAAGAATTGTCAGAATGCGCAGGAAAGCTTGAGAAAGTATGGTACGTTACAGCCACAATCAGCTTGAAAGGAACTTAACCCCTTGCGCAAACGAATCAGTCTCTCAGGCGGAGAGGAGGTTTTAGCTTGAAATGAAATTCTCATACAGGGCTCTAATACCCTTTATGAAACATAGCTCATCCTAAAAGATCGTGCACCATGTATGCACACACCAATCCTAAAGGAAGATGCACATAATTAATATCCAAAGGGGGTGCATACATGATGCCTTGTGACTCGAGACAAAAACACAAATTGTTCTTTGACTACTAAACTGCTACATTCCACACTTCATTTCTTCACGATTAGTACTTTATTTAAAATAATGTTTCTAGAATAAATACTGTAAACCATTTATAATTATAGTATCAAGAAAATTCTGAAATATTTTCAATGTTATTTAAAACTTATAGATATCATATAATTTCATCCTGATGCATAGTGTTTTAAATTTGCCAATGAAAATTTCCTCTAAAATAAATGAATAAGAGAGAAGCTAGAAGTGTGGACCACCATAACGCTCAGAGAATGTTTTCAAATAATCCAAGATACTTGGTTACGCAAAATTGGACAAAACATTGAAATAACTTTTTTATCATTAATGAAAGTAGAAATCTGAAACTGGTATACCGTTTTATCAGAAGACTTCGAAACTTTATTGGGACATGACCCACATGAATTTATATTTCAATGACAGAAAAACAATGACCCAGAATCGGAAGCCGATTCTCTTGCAAAATATATCTAACCTGATCTAAATTGAAAAGAATTTTCCTATCAAGACAAAAGAGCATTAAAGAAATCAGAACAAGCAAACGCCCTGTGGAAAACTCATGACACAATCTAAGATAATAATATCTAAGGCGAGGAGGTGGAAGATTTCAGACAGTACAAAGTTTAAAATTCAAAATATATCCACTCACGATACTCTGAAGTAGAAAAACGAAAAGCGTGAATAATCATATTAGTTCTCCAGACAGATTCGCAGCTTCCCTTTTGTTGTTTGAATATCACTGTACAAGTAGTCAATTGAGATGCGAAAAGGTTTTGCTGTTCAGTATTATCTGACCCTTTAGAAGAAAAATAAGCATCTTCAGACAGAATATGAGAAATTGCAAGCATTTTTATACCGAGGATTCTGTATTCATTTGAACATAGTGGCTTCCACCCGTGATTCTACACCTCTGTTCATAATTTCGTCACATTCTTGGATATATGATTCGAAACTCTAACAGTCCATTCCATATCATTTCGAAGATTTTACACACAGTTAAATGTCCTGTTGGCGGTAAACCATTCCTGGGTGCGGACGTCTAAGCAAAACTCTTCAGACAATGCTCTTGTTATCACGACTCTGCATTGTCTTACTGCAAGGGTTTATTTCACCGATGTTACATATGACCATGAACGGATGAAGATGTACTGCAAGGATGCATACCTAGCGTGGACTGTTTAGGCATGCGACTAGGCAAAGGATGGGCTAACTACGTCTTTCCGGTGTATTCAGTCCGGCATGTGGGATAAATCATTTAAAAGTATTTCTTCTCTAAAGCATGAAACATAATTTTATTTGGGAAGCATTATGTGTTGTATTCTGAAAGGTTCCTCATTGTGGGTATAGCTTCAACATAGGATTTCACCTTTCAAAAGCGCTCTTTCAAATTTGCTTACGACACGTGCTGCAACCCCTATTTATTTAATCTCAAAAAAGACACCAATCATGCTGAATAAGAAGCTGTGCACTGATGCTTCACGGTATGTCGGTGTTGGGATTCAGACATTGCGACCGACTGACAACTGTCAGGATGTATACACTTGTTAAATACTTTTCCCTTGTTGGGATTTAATTGATAAGCCTCAGCAACTTTTCTAGGTGAATGATGTCAGAAACACCCATACCGATGAGTACCTATCTTCTCTCTTGAGGATCAGCTGGTCGCAGTTTAACAGATTTTGAAAAAATGCTGGAAACTCAATCACAATTTTGGTCACTTCACACTCCATAGTATTAATCCTCTGAACGAACTTAAAAGCAATTTAGTATGTATGTCTGACTGTATTACGTTAGCTACGTATTTAAACGTATTCATGTCAGTCTATTATGAATATTTACCATTTTTTTAAATGGATTTTAAGGAAAAATGTATGAAGAAAGTGTTTGGCCTCATAATTTTTTTTTCATTTGCCTCTCCTACACTGGTGTGCAAAAATTAGGAAACAAAGCCGAGAAATTAGCATAACAGCTGAACGAACAGGCAGAACGGACCAAAAGACCACTCAGGAGATAGACTAGGGTCTGGTACGGTAGGGCATGCGCTATATGCAGCATGACGTAGGGGAGGGGTGTCGGAAGGGTATAAAGCACACGGGCGGTGTACGCTCAGCAAATTCGGCGAAAGCTATTGCACAGTATACATCGGTTTGAACGACGTCGAGTTGCTGCCACCGTGGGATATAGCCAACACGAAATCTAGTGGACGACATCTGGATGACTTTACCCGAGGTCGCATCATTATTAAGTTGGAAGAATTTCGAAGTGTAACTAGTGTGGCCGAGGAGTTCGGGATCACTCACAGCATCGTTTCACGAGCTAGGAGAGCATTTCAAACTACAGGAATAGCTGTCCAAAGGTTTAGCAGTGGTCGTCCGCGAGCAACCACGGCGGCGGATGACCACAATATTGTTCTACGGGCGAGAAGAGACAGACGGCAGACAGCGGGAGAAATCGCAAGGCACATGTAGCAGACAACAGGACGTCCGTTGTCGCGTTTTACCGCAGCCAGGAGGCTGCCCAAAGGTGGTCTATTTGCACGACGACCAGTACGGTGTGTGTCATTAAAGCCTGCTCATCGGAGACGGCGGTTTGTGTGGTGCCAGGAATACAAGAACTTGACACCTCGCAATGGGTTCGAGTTCTCTTTACGGATGAAAGCCGATTTAGTCTGACGAGCGATTCTGGACATATAAACATCTGGAGAGCGCAGCAAACACGCAATCACAGTTCCAATATCATCGAAAGGAACCGGTTTGGATATGGAGGAGTTCTCGTTTGGGGCGGTATCATGCTTGGTGGCCGTACTGACCTCCACATCTTCCAAGAAGGTTCAGTCACTGGTGTCCGCTATTGTACCGAGGTTCTCCTGCCTCACGTGCGTCTGTTTAGAGGTGCTGTGGGTACTGAGTTCCTCTTCATGGACGACAACGCTACACCTCATTGTACAGTGGCTGTTGCAGAGGTGTTGAAGAGTGAAGATGTTCAACGCATGGATTGGCGTGCTAGGTCCCCGGACCTAAATCCAATCGAACACGTGTGGGACCTTCTCGGGAGACGCTTGGCAGCACGTCACCAGCCGCCAGCAACGATTCCGCAATTGCGATTGGCGTTACAAGAGGAATGGGCAGCGATACCTCAACAGCTGTTTGACAACCTCGTCCTCAGCATGGACAGACGTTGTAAATCCTGCAACGCAGTCAGGTGGGATCATATCCCCTACTAAAAACTAGATTTTTTTGGCAGCCGCCTGTCACATAGACGTTTCTGTCTTCTCTCCCGTTGTGCTCGAAGCTACCTTTTCAATAAAATGCCTTTGTATCCTTTGGATTCTTTGTTTGGACGGTTTTGCTCACTTGTTCAATATTCGTACATCTTGGGGATCTTATGGTATGATTTTAGTCGATGTGGATCACTTCTGCACGACGTTACATTCGAAAAACCGTCTCGTCCCTAATGTTTGCACGCCAGTGTATAAGTTTACCCATCATTGATTTAGAGGCACCAGAGCCCACACGTGTGCCAGTTGAACATACCTAAAACCGTTACATAGCCTCATTCATCCGGAAATTTCCTTTTTGCCGCGACAGGTCCACAGTTTCGTAAGTTTTCCGTCAGATCTGCGATCTATCGACTAGGAGAAAAAGCTGGAAAAGTTATTTCTCATCGGAAAAGGATTCCAGTCACAAATCGTCGAAAGTCCGATGCCGATGTTCTTTCACCCAGTTGAGAGATACTGTACTTCGCTGCTTCCAAATCACATTGCCGCTAAGGATCACCTAATGGTTTTGGTGGAGTTTGCGCCAAATTCACCTGATGGTTTTATACAATTTTAAAGAAGTTACAAAGACACGCAATATTTAACAGGACATTTTGTTCTTTGGTTTGAATAAGTTTTGAACGAGGGTGAGTGATTTTCAAATTTGGCGAAAACTGTATAATTCTAGATATTTAGTTGTACATAATTTTGTTTTTCTTAAAACCCAAAACGAATTATCAGTTTAAAATATTCAATTTTGTCACTTCTGCAATTTCACTGCCTAGAGGCTTTAGTGTTTTTACTGCACAGAAAATACATAGTCCTACAAAATCGTATAAAAGTACGTATTGTGTTTGTTCGTGACCTCATGAAAGTGCTGTCTGAACTATCACATAGAAAGCCATTTCCTGTAAGTTATCTAGATTATTAGGAATATCCCAGTAATTAAAACAAAATGATGTGAGCTTTATTTCTAATATGACTTTTTTTACCCAATACTGCCTATATTTTCTGTTAATAACATAATTAGAAATTCTTTGGTTCCGTAGAGATTTGTATTATTACTTTTTGTAATAATACTGACAAAAATGCAAACACCAGCTTCAAATCATTAACACTTATCTGACTCGCAGCATCCTCACTTACGTACGAGAATATGACGTTGAGACGGCTTTGTAAACATCTCACTGCAAATGATTCAGACACGTGCGTTGCGTTTTTGCGGTAATATAGCAAATCACTGTGATTTACACTCCTTTGAAAAAACCATGATTGTGAGAGCTAGGAGTGGAAGGCCAAGCATATCAGAAATTGCAAACATTCTTGGTTATTCAGGAACAAATGTATCGAGGATGCAGTGACTGGTGCACAAACAACCAAACAATTGATATTGGACGTCCTGGGAGAGGTACAGGCTGATATATGTTCGGGAGAACTGGCTGCTGAAGAGGACTGTGGAAGGTAACAAACGAGATCCACTGCGATGACTTGCCTCGGAGAACACTACGGTAATGATGACAGAATTTCAGAATACACACACACTCGAACATTATGTCGACTGGACTCCGAGAGAAGACTTCTTCTTCGTTTACCACTCGTCGCTGTTAAAAGTCGACCTATACTTTGGCAATGGGAACTAGAGCACCAAAACTTTAACTTTGAGGACTGGGAACTGTCGGCTGGTCCTATGATCACAATTTCAGTTAGTTCACGCAGACACGTGAGTCAGAATGTGATATTAATAACAGGAATCGACGTATCCCATTTACCTGTATTAATTGTATAGGCAGGGTCAGATTTTGGCATAGGCGATTAAGGTGGCTGCCTAGCTCCGCCAATTCTAGGGGTCGCGGGATTTTAGTCATACATGAATTTTCTGTCATTATCCAATTTTTAATCAGTATTATCTTTTAAAAATAAATAAATAAAATTGCTAAAAAGATAAAGAGCGAAATTTGCGTTTTCTCTCGTCCCACTAGTTTTTTGGGGCGATGCCACTCAGTGAATCTTTAAAAAAACAGCTGTTCCCCTTTTTAATGCTTTGCAGTGAAGTTTACTTTCTTTTCGGCCGGCTTTATATACAAAACAGAAAATTAAACACCATTTCTAAATTTTATAAACAGAAAATTAAAAATATTTCTGACAGCAAATGACGGCACAGATAGTGATATAGATGATACATGTCTGGTAACATAATTTAAAATCATTGACTACCATTATACCTGAAGGTTTATCTCCAATACAGTAATTACGTTATCTTTATGAATGCAGGTAAAAAAGCATTTCCGAACGTCTTTATTACCTTGCGGATATTACTAACTATTCCCCTCATACTCGCATCAGCAGAGAGAAGTTTTTTAAAACTTAAAGCTACTCAAAACTTATTTGAGTTCAACAATGACTCAAGAACAATTAGTTGGACTATTTTATATCAGTGGAAAACGATATTGCTTATTCTTTAAACCTATCTCAATTATTTGCAGATTTTGCTTCAAAAAAAGAAGAAAAAATACTTTTTCAATAATTAAAATTTTTTTCGTAATATTTGTACGGCACTGTGCACAAAACTTTAATCTACAATTCAAATAAGAGTAAAGTTTTTCGGAAATTATGAAAGTCATTACACCCTAAGAATGATAAATACATAGTAGACGTGGACCAGAAACAACAAATAGAAATCATTGCTCTTTCCACGTTTATAAGTGAGTCACGGAAAAAGTATCATCGGTCGCCACCGGGAATCGAACCCAGGGTCTTACAGTTACATGCCGGGGTGCAGTGAAAGCATATTTGGTGCGTAACTGGAAAACACTGTGTTCGATTCCCGGTGGCGGCCGATGAGAATTTTTCCGTGACTCACTTATAAACGTGGAAAGAGCGATTACTTCTATTTGATGTCCCTAGGAAAGCATTTTTTTCTATTTTGAGTTTTCTACAACAGTTGTAAACAGTGTGATTAACATTAAACCTTAAGTTATGTGCCCAAATCTTTATGCAGGAATAAAAACGAAACACCAAGTTACAATGATATTTACAAATGAGCGTATTGTACTTAGGAATCAGAGAAGTTTAGAATATTTTAGGTAATCCTTAAGTTCATATATTGAATAACAGTATCGTGCATTCTTTTAATTTTTTGTTTCCTATCATTGAGGAAAAAACATGTTACTCAAATAAGATTGAAAAATGACGTTTTAAGAATGATGCATCATGGACGTTTTTCAGTTAAAAATACTATTAGGCGCCGCCAAAGTAAATCTTTGTCTGTGGTCACCGAAGTAGTAAGGCCGGCACTGTGTACAGGACAGGAAAGGCGATGTAATGGTCTGGGATCTGTTTTGTTGGTGGTTATTGTGGTTTCGTAATACTTGTGGAACAGCATTTGAATGTCAAAGTACTCTTAGGAACATTTCAGATCAGGTTATATCCTTACATTTGCATGGTGTTGTTTAATGGAGAAGATAATCCCGAATATGATAATGCGCCATGCCACGAGGTTCGCATCGAGGAACAGTGGCTCCAGGAGCACTACAGTTAACTTCAATATTGTAAAGAAGTGGGCACAGCTCCCATATCTTAATCCAACTGAACTCAATGGGGATGAAATTCAAAAAGCTATTCGTAATAGAGGTTCTCCTTCAGTGAACATTAGGTAATTGACAGATACCTTCACATCTGCGGGGGTTATAATACCTGTTGAAGGAGGACATCATCGCTTCATTAATTTCGTGCTACATCAAATCTAATATTTTGGAAGGCTAAATTAGCCCGAAAGGCTGTTTGTCAGGTCTCTCAAATAATTTGACACCACGGTGTGTATAGCACTATATAGATGCTGAATAATTCCTACTCGAAAATTCGACTTATTGTTTTTCAGTAATTTCTCCTTATGATAAATTATATTTAAAATCATTGTTTTAAAAATTTCAATCATAAAACAAATTATTTTGTGTCAAAAGCCTTACACTAGCGTCCTTGAAAGGCACAAATACGAAATCTAAGTATTAGAAGATTCCTAGATGATTTTCCAAATTACATGTAACAATTGGAATGAATCGAAATTGAAAATAAAGCAATACGTTTTAGAGTTAAACAAAGTAAATTCAGAAAAACCGACATAAATGAATTTCAAAATTCAAAAGCATTTTTTAAATGTCAAAATCAGAAAAGCTGTTCTTTTTAAATTCTTCTCTTAAGTTTTTTAAACGAATCAGATTCTGCTCTTCGTACTGGAATTGAAGATGTGATGAAAGATGTTTTGATATTCAACAGACTAGGCAAATAAAAATAAATACTCTTTTAAGAAGTGAAAGAATTGAGAAAACTTGAAAATGTAATTTTCAAGTTTTCTCAATTCTTTCTGTGGCACGCAGCAGAAAGCATGTTTTTATGGTACGTTGTTGTAAACCTTGTAGAAAACGCCACTCATTTTGTGAACTCGGGATACCTGAGCTGCCCTATCAGTTCGGGGTGATTCACCTTTGTGTAACAGTAGAATCGTTTTATAATTTGGGAAAGGTTCAAACCTGGAAACTGCTAAAGCTACTTGTTGCTAAATTATTCTTTTCAAGTACGGGTAATGCGTTTTCAATAAAATAAGAAATTATCTTCTACTTGTCACAGTACAAGCTATCTCAGTTGATGCGCAAATATCAGAGATTATAGGCGATAATAAGTACACACTTGTGCACAAACTATTACAGAATACGATTTCTAAAATAGCTTCAGTAACATTTTGACTGAAAACGTAGTGTAATCTACATCCTTTTCATTAATAAACTTTAAGGGAGCTCAATACACAGTACATTTTTGTTAGAAAGTTTAACCGACAATGCAAAATGCTTTATCTTCGGTGTATCTTACAAAATGTGTCTAAAGATTTCTTCATACCTTTTGTTCATTTACCAGCGAAGTCATAATTAAAAACGTAATCTTAACGAAACAAGAATGAGGTTGAGAAAAGTTCAATTTCAAAAAATATTAGCCATATTTGCTAATATTTAAATAGTTTAGAGCACATTCACTTTAATTCTCTATTTATATAAATCTCATTTCGTGACACAACTTTTTAAAATACACAATGCTGTAAAACAGTTTATCATTTCTGCAAAACGAATGTTTCTCTGAATAAATGTGGGTCACAAGAACGTTTTCCTGCTACAAATTGTTTTTCATTACCCTTAACACGAGGTTTTTGTAAGAACCTTCCCTCCATATGCAAATAAAATTACGTAACTTCCTTATTCTCTTCCTCTTCAGAGTTGACGTTTTACGAGTTAACTGTTAAAATCACTGAATTGATGTACTCTTAACACATGAAATAATTCATTTCAATAGCATTTAAATGTTTGAAAAACCGTGTATGTACTTATTAAACTCAAAAGTGTGCCACTTTTCTCTTTTTGTTATCTGGTGTTTCTTTGAAAATCAGACGAAGTTTGTTTAAATTGTCGCGTGAATCTTAAAATGCTTAAACCGTCCATTGGATTGTTAACACAGTGATAAAATTGTTAATCATACTCATTGTTTTCTTCCGAAAATGCCCAAACAAATAGCTAAATTCAAATTGTTGAAGCTTTCATAACATTTTGGAAGCAGCTTCCAAAAATTAAGATGAGCTTCGCATCGCTTCTACGAAATTTATGAAAATTAATGTTATGTAGATACTTCCATTGGTACCGGGAAAATGTTTTAAACACTTTACTACAGTTTATTCATTTTTTTTTCTTTTTTACTTAAGGTTTAGGTCCAATTCACATTAAGTTGTATGGAGCGAAGAAGAAGTAGATAGATTTGGGGTAGGGTCCCTTGATTGGAAAGGTTGAAAGAAGAATAGGAAAATAGAGTTGTAGATTTATACTGCTAAAAGTGAGCGCAAGAGAATTGCACTTTTAACAGTTAAGAGAAAAGTAACAGCTGACGTCAACTGCCACGAAATTGCTTGCAGTTTATTCATTTAGGATGTTTCATGTTTAAAGTAGAACCTGAACAACAGAATTTTGCTACTTTAACAGTTCTGCAAGTTTACTTGCAGGGACACATTACCTTTAACCTATTTAAACCTTTAGAAATCAGACATCGTTAGATATTCAGCGAGGAGACAAAAATACACGTCATCAAGTAGAAAGCTGCTTCGTTATGACGGCTCAAACAAATGGCACCAGCTTGTCACTTCTTTGTGTGTCTAACTGGAAAAAATATATTTTGTACCAGTCCGTTTAAATTCTTCGCTCGACAAAAATATTTTTTCTGCATTTGATTTCTCTCATAACGTAAAGCTAATAGAATATAGGACTACGCTTTAACATAAAATCTTTAGTGTAATGAGCTCATATGAAGGGAATGGGTGAACAGGTAGTTGATGAATCTCGAATTGTAAGAAACCTGCAACAGCTTTTCATCAGATATATTTTAATACCTTTTGTACTGCTTTTTAACAGATTTATGGTAAAGGAATTAATTGAAGTTATTCCATTTTTGTTTGTAGCCGATTTATTGCTTACGAAATGCATTATATATTTGTAAAATAATGTGTTCAGCTTTACTTAATAAATTGGGCATTTCATTTGATCGCACTAACTGCTTTAAGGTTGAAGAGCGTGAGAGTAATACAGTAATAAAGCACATATTCCTGGATTGCTTTGTATAGTTACACTCAATGGGTGTGCTACATGCTAGCACAGTAGCGAAGGCCAAGGCAATCCTTTTGATTCCACATAACAGAATAACATTCTTGTTGATCCTTCCGGTTTAGTGAATAGTTTGCATAAGGAATGCGATTGCAGAAACGATTCACAGTCCGATCCTTTCGTTTAACGCAATCTTTCATCTGTAAATTTAGCAAATTTTTCTGACCGTGAAACACGAGTACACTTTCATGTCTATTTAGAAGTAATTCTCACTGATTAATTCAAAAAGTAGATTATTTTACCGTATCCATTTTATCGGGAAGTACTCGTTCGTGACTGTTACATTTTTCAGGTTTATTCTTTCTCACCGAATCAATCGGGAGTGCCGCACATTTACCTCAAAGCTGAAATCACCGCATACACTTTTGATTCTGACGTCACAGTAAAATCACGTTATTTCCAAAATTCGGAGACAGACTTTTCACTTCGGTCGTAGAACAAACAAGATACTGTAGAGTATCTATATAACGACGAAGTTCTATTTAACGAAATCATTTTAACCAAAATTTCTGTTGAACCTTGACTTTGAACGACATTTTCATGTAAATTAACCTCCATATTACGAAAATCAAATTCTATGCAACGAAGCTTTTTTCGACTAAAGGTTACTATTTTGTGTGTGCCTTTTTGTGCGTGCGTGTGTTTCACAAAAGTTTTCTTCACATTGTTTTAGCACGCAGATGGAACAATGTGTCCTTAATACCATATCTGGAATCTTTTGTTTACGTGAGGAACCTGCGGTCTTGTTGGATGTGTGGAGTCGTATCCATGAAGACGTTATGAAACAGAAGGTTTTCCAAAAGTTGTCAGAGAGTCCAGCGTGGAGACTACATTCCACAGATAAAACTGGTTGTATCTGGTGTAGGCCTGACTCTGTAGAAGTTACCTATTCATTCACATTCAACCAGTACACTTGACTCGCCTGTGTTATTTGCTCAAACTGTCGAAAAAGAAATGCCTGTTTCTTGCGGATAAAGTGACACTTTTAGTTGATGTGGATCACAAATGAAAGATAAATAAGTGGCTTTTAGATATTATAAAGCCCCAAGCAGTCTGCGAACAAATTTGAAAAATCGATCAGCAATTGACATTCAACATTTGTGAGTTAAAAAGATTTAAAAAGTGTTCACATAAAGTCGTCGATGCCGCTGTTTTAAAATAGGTGGGAACGATTTGAGGTAAAGCATGACCCTCTCCGGTGCGATGATCCTACAGAAAGCGTTTGACTTTGCTAAAGATTAAAAACATTCAAAATTTCTAGCCAACGTTGGATGGCTAAATAATTTTAAAAAAAGAAATGCAATTTCATATAAAACCGTATCAAGAGAAAGCGGAGATATTTCAGAAGGGGTGTGTAAAAAAAAGAAAATAATATATTGTAAAGCTTTTGAGAGAATGTTCGCAAAAGATATTTGAATACGGATGGAACTGTTCTTTTTATGAAAAAAGGTTGAAACTCTTTTACGAAAAGTTTCTATTCAAAAGTTTAATTTTCTGTACAAATGCAACTATATTTTACGATATTCTTCATTTTATTTTATTACATTTCTGCAATATAAGTTCATTTCTATTTACCGAATTTTCTTCTTAACGAAGTTTATAATTAAAACGATGGGATTTCGTTAAATAGAGACTCAACTGTATTTATTGAAAAGCTTTTTTCTCTGAGTTTTTAAGCAGAGATTGGTTCCGATATATTCCCGTCATAAACGCTACTGTGTTTTAAAAATGCCACATCAGGAAAGACCAGATATTGAAGAGAAATTTAAAGGGTACATTACTTATTGAAGGATCATTCGTGTTAAAATGTTAAAAGTTAAAATATCGACTACTGAACACGATAAAACACATATGCAGCACACATTCACTACATGTACCTAAGCTTTACTGATGAAAACACACACCACATGAGATCTTTCGATAATCACAACGTCCCCATCCTCAGATGTTACATTCATGAGTAAGACCAATATATATATATATATATATATATATATATATATATATATATTTATAGGGATGTAAGGTCAGGTGATGCGTAACATCACAGCTTCTCCTTGACAAATGTCAACCCCGCCTTCTCGTGGTACATCCTGTTCCCACTAAAGGGGCTCTGACGACCGCCAATAGCGGTATAACTATAACATCGGGATTAGAGGAAATGCTATCCCACACTCACCAACCCGCTTGGCCAGCGTGGTGAGTTATGGCCAAACCCCCCCAAAATGACTCCACAACTTAAATCTTGGCCCTCAGTCTCCGGCAGCTGGAATGTACCTGGCCAAGGCAGCGGCCAGTGCGACATGAAGGCAGAGGGTGCTAAGAATCCCCGGAGGACCGGACTAGGCTGCCATCTGATGCTGACCTTGGCTACGTACAACGGACGCTCCCTATCTTCTGAATCAAGGCTTCTTGAATTGGAAGAGGAACTACAAAGGATCAAGTGGGACATCGTCGGGCTAAGTGAGGTAAGGAGAAAAGGACAAGATCTCATTGAACTGAAAAGTGGACATCTCTTCTACTATCGTGGGACAGATACTGGCAGAACTAGTGGTGTTGGATTTATAATAAACAAGAAACTGAAGGATAAAGTTGTAGAAGTTGAAAGTTCCTCTGACAGAGCTGCACGACTCGTTATCCAACTCTCGAGAAGATACCAGGCTCAGATTATTCAAACTTATGCACCCACCACAAGTCATGCTGAAGAAGAAATTGAAGAATTTTATGAGGAAATTCGTGATCTAAATAATAAAGGTAAGCAGCACTTGAAGATAATTATGGGAGATTTCAATGCAAAAATAGGGACACGGCAACAGAATGAAACTTCAGTAGGTAAATTCGGTCACGGCAACAGAAACCAGTGTGGAAATACTCTCGTAGAGTTTGCAGAGGCAGAAGGGTTTTTCATCTTGAACTCCTTTTTCAAGAAAAAGCCACACAGGAAATGGACATGGAGACATCCAAATGGGACGACAAGTGAAATTGATTTTATTATGTGTAACAAAAAATTCGTTATAGAAGACTGCAGTGTGCTAAACAAGTTCAACACAGGTAGTGACCATAGATTGGTGAGATGTAAGATGCACCTCAACAGTAAACTTGAACGTGGCAAGCTCATAAGACAAACAAAAAGTATTGACATAACCAACCTTAAAAAACACCATAATACCTTCAAATTGGAACTGAAGAACAGATTCTCTGCTTTAGAAGGCCTAACATCGGAAGAAGTGGATATTTCTGAAGTTAACAGAAAAGTAACCAAAACTCTTATGGAAACAGCAACAAAATTAGCTGGGTCTAAGAACAAGTTGCATGTGAGCAAATTATCAGGAAAAACCAAAATGTTGATGCAAAAAAGAAGAGAGATGAGGACAACTAAAGATGATGTGACTTCCAAAGTGGAATATATAGAGCTATGCAAGACAGTACGAAAAAGTATCACTGAAGACGTAAGGAAATTCAACTGTGAACTAGTAAGGAAAGCAATTGAAAACAACCAAAGCCTAAAGATAGCAAAGGGACATCTCAGTAAGGGGAAAAAACAGATTATGGCACTGAGAAAAGAAGATGGTTCTGTAACAAGAAATAGAGGCGAAATTTTGACAAGAGTGAAAGATTTCTACTCCAAATTATATGAAAGGGATGATACATGTACTCCAGACATCATGAAAGGTACCAGTACCAGAGTTCTTCCAGTCCTTCCAGCAGAATTTGCACATGCAATCAAGAACATGAAGCGGGGAAAAGCTCCAGGAGAAGATGGAATTACTGTAGACATCATACAAGAAGCAAGTGGAGAAATCGAAACAGTACTCGCCCAAATTTTCACTCGATGCCTTAATGAAGGGAAAATTCCTGAGGATTGGAACAACGCTACAATGATCCTGCTACATAAAAAAGGTGACATTGAGGATCTCAGGAACTACAGACCTATCAGCCTCCTATCAGTGGTTTATAAAATCTTTACTAAAGTTCTTTCACACCGCTTGAAGGTGACACTGGACATGGCTCAACCGAGAGAACAAGCTGGATTCAGGAGTGGCTACAGCACAATAGATCATATCCACGTACTGAGAGAACTAATTGAAAGAGCGAGAGAATATGAGCTTCCATTGTGCATGGCTTTTATCGATTATGAAAAAGCCTTTGATTCAGTGAAACCATCAGCAGTTGCAATAGCTCTGAAATCCTGCCCCGCACGGGGATAACTGGTTTTCCAGTTATTTGGGGAGCGGCGCCCCACGGCCCGAGCTGACCTTGTGACTGGTCAACATCTGATGTCTTGCCACCGCTTAATTTTTATTTTGGTGCTGTTGGTGTTTGCAGGGACGGCTGTTCATCCAGCTGTTGGGGAGTCGCGGCCCCACGATCCCGAGCTGGTCTTGTGTGTCTCGCTTTTTCGTTTTTGTTTATTTTCTCCACTGGCTAGTTGCCCGTGTTGTATACTTTACCTAATCGCTACCGCGTTATGTACTAACACCCCGGTCTTGTGGTTTTGTTACCCTCCACCACTAACTGTATTATATTAACCGCTCAGTTCGTAGGTTGCTGAGATTCCGTTTAGGTTCCCTTCCAGGACTTGTCTTCTTTAGATTTCTTTTTTTCCTTTTAGCTGGTTTGGGTGCTAGACCTACCTGCATGTTTGCCGCGTGCGGAGACCCGTGAGGCGGAAATGGGATGTCTGGCGGCTGAGGTCGCAGGAGACCGGATAAGTGCCTCCTGTGTACCAACACTCCTCTTCGACCCCGGCTTCGCTGTAAACGGGAGGCTAGAGACTAACCCACCTCTAGTCAGAAGTCTTGTACCAAGTTGTGTACACGGCTTTAGCGGCTTTTTGTCGTATAGCACGGCAGGGTGAGCCCGGGGGCTGTGGGATCATGCCAAAGGCGTTGGCATGACGGTACCCGGAGGCCGAAGTGTCCGCCGAGTGCGTGTGATCACAGCCAACGGACTATATCTGCAACGTATAAGCTCCAGAACTGTGTCCAGCGTCATTTTCTTGGCTTGCAGACCTCCAGTTCTCCCTTGTAGGGCTCGGTGGTGGGTGGAGTAGTCTGCAGACGAATCTTCCTCCTTTTTTTCCATGGGTAAAAAGAACAAAAACTCCAAATTTAAGTCACCTGACAAAATGATAGTTGACAACGACTGTCCTTCGTCTTCTCAACCTACCAAGTCTCATACCCGTAAACGGTCTTTAGACCTTGACCTGGACCAAGAATGTGGAACCTCTTCTTCGGCAGCTGTACCAGTCGCTCCGAAGCGTCGTCTCCCCTCGATTGCTGTGACTACGCATGCTACTCACTTGCTTGTAGAATCCATCGATCCGCATGAGAGACTGTCCACCAGATCTCCCTTTTTCATTTCTAAAGCTTTGGACGCTGCGGTTGGCCCCTTGAAGTCTGTGAGAAAGCTTCGCTCTGGGGACCTGCTTGTCCAAACTTGCAGTGTTTCTCAGAGTAACACTTTTCTGAACCTCACTAGTCTTCAAGGCATTCCTGTAAAAGTGACACCTCACCCGTTTCTTAACACCTCTCGGGGTGTTATTTCGGAGTTTGATCTCTTGCCATGCAGTGAAGACGAATTCGTGACTGAACTTGCTGATCAAGGTGTTATTGCTGCACGTCGTATGATGTTCCGGCGTGATGGTTCCATGATTAAGTCAAAAAATGTCATCTTGACTTTTAACTCCCCGAAAGTTCCGACCGAAATCAAGGCTGGCTACTTGGTCTGTGGAGTTCGCCCGTACATTCCCAGTCCTCTGCGCTGTTTCAGGTGCCAGAGGTACGGGCATTCACAACGTTTCTGTAAGAGTTCCGCTCGTTGCGCAAATTGTGGCTCCAGTGAACATGACGGGGAAGGTTGCACTTCTGCGGCCTGCTGTGTTAACTGCGGTGAGGCCCATGCAGCTTACTCCCGCAACTGTATGAAATGGAAGGACGAGATGGCGATCCAGCGGCTCAAGACCCTGGAAGGCCTCTCGTACCCTGCTGCCAAGGCCAAGTTGGGTATACCCACCACCCGACAGCGTACTTTTGCCGCAGTTGTTAAGTCTCAGCCACAACCCGTGCAGCCTTTTGTTCCGCGCCCTGTAGCTCTCGCCGCACTTGCCAAGCGATCTACAGCTGAACAAGCGACACAGGTGGATTTCACCGAGCTCCAGCTTATTCGACCAGCTGCGTCTTCGCCTTCTCTTTTGAAGACGCCCGCCTCTTCCGGTTCCCAGCAGACAGCCTGCACGTGCGGAAGACCCGGCCCTCAATCCGCAAAGGTGTGCGGTGTCCATCAAACTGTCTCGGCCTCAGCGAGGTCCCCACCCTCACCCAACATTATAGAAGAACACGGGGGGAGGAGAGTGACAGTTCGTCCCCAGCCTCTACCAGCATTGCAGAGGAACATG
Source organism: Macrothele yani (assembly GCA_039090855.1). Classification (NCBI taxonomy): domain Eukaryota; kingdom Metazoa; phylum Arthropoda; class Arachnida; order Araneae; family Macrothelidae; genus Macrothele; species Macrothele yani. Next base: position 97,699,802 of record CM077015.1, read on the forward strand.
GGGGAGGAGAGAGGACAGTTCGTCCCCGCCCTCTGCCAGCATTGCAGAGGAGTGTGGGGGGAGGAGAGTGACGGTTCGTCCTTTTCCATTAGTAAATATGTTACTTTTAATAAACATCATTAACTACCTTTTCTTCACTGCTTTCTTCATACTCTTTTTCAACTTTTACCAAGCCTGTCTGATCTTCATCATTTTCCACGTTTTTTAAAAATCTGTGGCTGATCGTTCTTTGTCTGGCGCTCTTTGGCCAAACCTGGCCCTTGCGCCAATAAAATCCAACAACCAACCAACCATCTGAAATCCTGCGGTATTGAAGATGCATACATTAATATTATTAATAACATCTATGAAAATGCAAGTGCAAAGATTCGGCTGTTTGAAAATACAACACACATAAAAATTGGAAAAGGAGTGAGACAAGGTGACACCATATCTCCGAAGCTTTTTAATGCCACATTGGAAAATGTCTTTCAATCACTGAACTGGGAAAACGAAGGGATAAAGATTAATGGAGATTATCTAACCCACCTTCGTTTTGCTGATGACATAGTCATTTTTGCAACTACCCCATCAGAGCTACAGAGTATGATCCAGGAACTAGCTGACAAGAGTAAAGAAGTGGGATTAAAAATGAACTTTCAGAAGACAAAAGTGATGTACAATGCTTTTACAAGAAATGAAGATTTATCGATTGATGGAGAAAAGCTGGAGATAACAGACACGTACGTTTATCTTGGACAGCAGATATCAAGTGAGGGTCACATTGGTGAAGAAATTAATCGACGTACAAAACTTGCCTGGAGAGCTTTTGGAAGAAACAGCATAATTTTCAAGAGCAATATGCCATTATGTCTTAAAAGAAAAGTGTTTGATCAATGCATCCTTCCAGTGCTTACGTATGGTGCAGAGACGTGGACCTTAGCTAAAAGAGACATACAAAGGCTGCAGACAACTCAAAGAAGCATGGAGAGGTGCATGCTTGGTGTAACCAGGAGAGATAAAAAGAGGAACACGTGGATCCGAAAAATGACAAGAGTGGAAGACATCATGATCAGAGTTAAATCCCTGAAATGGCAATGGGCTGGACATACTGCCAGAAGAACAGACCATCGATGGACAGCCGAAATTTTAGATTGGATTCCAAGGGACAGGAAAAGACCCAGAAGAAGACCACATGGAAGATGGGTGGATGAAATTCGAAAGTATGCGGGAGTGACATGGAGGAGACTGGCACAAGACAGATCGTTGTGGAGGAAACTTGGGGAGACCTTCGTCCAGCAGTGGATTGATGATGGTTGACAATGATGATGATGATGATGATGATGATATATATTAATATATATATATTTATATATATACACTGCCGGAAATTGAAAAAGAACACCAAGAAGGAATAGCCGGACGATCATGAAATTTAAATATGTTAATAGGGTCGAGTTTACGTAGGTGTGATTTTAATTTCGGGACCAACCGGTGAGCGCTTACGCCACAGCACGGCATAATATGCAAATTATCGTCGGTGGTATTTAAGGAGTACAGCGAAGTGAATGTAATCAGTCGTCGGCGTACGGACTCGTGCGAAGACCCTGAAGAAGTTGCAATGCCTGGACATGGAAGACGTGTACGGTTTCAGCAGTTATTGGACTTTGAGCGAGGTCCTCTAGTTGAACTCCGCGAGGCCGGGTGGTCGTATCGTCGTATTGCGGAGCGAATTAAACGGGAAGTATCGGCTGTGGTACGATGGTGGCGTAGATGGTCCGAGGAACATTCCCACACGAGAAGACGTGGAACCGGGAGTCACAGACGGACTGATGAGCGGACCGATCGACGCATAAGAAGAGCGGCGTTGTCAAGCAGAACATCCACTGCGACGCAAATCCGAGCTGCCGTTGCACCTGAGGTGACTGTGAAAAAAATATGCAGCCGTCTACTGGATGCAGGACTACGTGCATGTGTGGCTTTGGCATGTATACCTCTGACTCCAGCCCACCGTCAGGAACGGCTGCAGTGGTGTCGTCAACGTCTGCACTGGAGAACACAATTGCGATCTGTCGTGTTCAGCGATGAAAGCAGATTCTGCCTGGGAGCCTCCGATGGCCGTATGCGTGTTCGCAGACGCACAAGGGAGCGTCTCCACCCTTCTTGCATCAGCCAGCGACACACAGGGCCTACACCTGGTCTCCTGGTGTGGGGCAACTTCACAACTTGTGTTTGTACCGGGTACGTTAAACAGAACCTCCTACATCAACAACATCATTCAGCCCGTTGTTGTGCGATTTGTAATGTCGGTCCATCGTGGTGTTTTCCAGCAAGATAAAGCACGCCCACACACGGCACGTGCAGCGCAACATGTACCTCAGGGTGTGAGACAACTTCCATGGCCCGCACGTTCACCGGATTTGTCCCCCATTGAGCACGTGTGGGATTTTATAGGACAACGACTTATCCGGTCTCCACGGCCAGCCACGACCATCACCGATTTACACGTCCAGGTTGAGGTTGCTTAAAGTCAAATCAAGTATGTTGCACAATAAGGGTCGAGCTTCCGCCGGCTCCGTATTATATATCATGAAAAGGATATACGACCTAAGTGATATTACTAATATGTGGTGATGGATCTCTTATAGTAAATTGATTTGTAGATTGAGTTGATAACATCATTAGAAAGGTTGAATTAATCCTCAAAACTACGGTTGTATTGTGGTGGTGTTTTACATGGTGGAATCTTCAGTCTTTGGAATCCTTTCGCCGATTCGGTCTAGAAGATAGGTACTCTTGCTAGTGCTGGATTATTTTTTGCCTTGGAATGTGGTACGTGAAATAATTTTTTGGCTACATGTTCATACTTACTTAATTTATTTTGGCTGAACCTGAAGAAATAGTAGAATACCAAATTCTTGAATAAGGTGCCAATGTGCTGCCCTCTGGTGTGATATCCGCAAGTTGATAATTGACTGATATATATATATATATATATATATATATATATATTTCGGATGTGACATTATGACTACAAGAAGCAAACAAAATGTATCGAATAAATTGGGGGGTAGTCCATGTTTGAATCTTTCTAATCCAGTTGACATGGAACTAATTTGAAATCACTACAAGATATCAATGAAAAAATTGACTCCACAAACTTGAAAGTTAGAAATGATCTAAGACAGGCCTTGGATGACATAAACATAAATTTGGAACCTATTTTGGAATTGAAAAAATAACTGAAGGAATGTAAGGCACCTGTAGATCATATGTCGACAAATTATGATTCAGTTTTGGAACAATTGGAGTCATTTAGGGAAGAAAATGGAGGTTTAAGGATTACACAAGATAATCTCTTGCAGCAGATGGAGTTCAAACAACTTGAATTGAATAAATTACAATATGACTTCAATGAATTGGCGCAATATTTACGTACAAAAATCTGGAATTTCATGGTCTTGATTTGACTCATATACAAGATGAAAAAGAACTTAGAACTTATATGAGTACATTGGCAGAAGCTTTTGATGTACATGATTTCAATTTACAGAATATTGACATTATACATCCCTTAAAACCAGATTCTTTCAATAAACCTAATGCTAATGTGCTTGTTCAGTTTTTGTCCAGCACTTCAAGGGATAGCTGGCTTGATAGGAATAGATCCACTATATACAATTGTGATTTTAATAGTATTTTGCCCAAAACTTGTGTATTTATAAATGAAAATCTTATTCCACCATATAAGGAATTATTCTGGCATGCAAAAAGACTGCTACATCAGGGATTAGTGAGATCCGTTTGGGTTAATAATGGATATATCTATGTCAGGAAAAATGACTCATCACCAAGAAAAATATAATTTACATGAATGACCTGACTGAGTTTGGTTTACCATCTACTTCCACTGATTCTACTGGTGTATGACTTTGGTATGAGAACTGAAAAATGTAAACTGTATATGGTTTGTTATTATTATTCTACTTCATTTTATTTTATTCGTTTCATTTCTTAATTTGCTGCACTGGACTATTGTACAGAACTGCTTTTGTACTATGTAATCAACTTATTTAATATTTCAGTAATTTATGCAGGTCATTGGAAAAGTTGATGTCCTATTTTCACCTAGCCATTATTTGTGTATGTTTGCTGGATTTTTGATCTGAGGGCAAAGATATCGGACTTATATTTGTTTGGATGCTATTAGTTTATAGTATCACTTCCTTATTATTTTTTGGTTTATTACATTATACCATCATACTTAATTAATTATTGCTTTTATTTGGAAGAAAAGAAGAAATTATAAGGTGTATAGAGGTTATTTCCGTGAACCTAAGTTCTATCTTATATTTGCATGTTATTGGAGTTTATTGATAGCAGATTCCATCACAGTCTTTAGCTCTTGTTTAATCACTGGAATTTGGGCATGGGAACTCATGGGTTTATCTACTTGTCAAATTTTTATAATTATTGAAATTTTAGTATGGTAATTGGAAATTTGAACTATATTTGGTTAGCTATTTTTGTACTATATTTTTGATTACCTACCATTCTTAGTTATTATACTTGACTGCCGTATATTTGCTGGGGATCACTGGGAGGTATCAGGGAATTTGTACTGTGTATGGAGGTTACTGATGCATATAGTGTTGACTGTCATTGGAGTTCCTGGTGACATGTTCCTCTCCTGTTATGTGGGCATATCTGTTGGAATTTTGGTATGGGAACGGAAAAACTTGAATTGTATTTGGTTTTTACTATTATTTTTTATTAGTATATTTCGTTCGTTAATTTACAGATATGTTGATCATTGGGAGGAAGTGGGGAATTTGTATTACATATAGGGACTCTTCAAATAAACACAATCTATTTTTAATTTCTCTATGTCATGAGAGTGCTCATTGACATTCTTCTATCCATTCCCTGAATATGTTTAGCTACTGGAATTATGACATGGTAACTGAAAAAATGAATTGTACATGGTCTCTTTGTATTACTAACCTTTTTTATTACTTTCCCTTTATTGTTTGGTTTATTAATTGATTATAACACATAATTGTTGATTATTGAGGGAAATATGGAATTTGTATGTGTACTGAGGTTATTAATATGTTTATAATTTTTTATTGAGTTCTTATATGTCACTGATTAATATTATTGGAGAATGTCTTGATGTTTACATGGTACTTTAAAGATATTATGTTATGCAACAATAACTAACTGTTAGAATTTTTTTTATTTCTTTTGGGAAAGCAAAAGAAGGTATGGGAACGGAAAAACTTGAATTGTATTTGGTTTTTACTATTATTTTTTATTAGTATATTTCGTTCGTTAATTTACAGATATGTTGATCATTGGGAGGAAGTGGGGAATTTGTATTACATATAGGGACTCTTCAAATAAACACAATCTATTTTTAATTTCTCTATGTCATGAGAGTGCTCATTGACATTCTTCTATCCATTCCCTGAATATGTTTAGCTACTGGAATTATGACATGGTAACTGAAAAAATGAATTGTACATGGTCTCTTTGTATTACTAACCTTTTTTATTACTTTCCCTTTATTGTTTGGTTTATTAATTGATTATAACACATAATTGTTGATTATTGAGGGAAATATGGAATTTGTATGTGTACTGAGGTTATTAATATGTTTATAATTTTTTATTGAGTTCTTATATGTCACTGATTAATATTATTGGAGAATGTCTTGATGTTTACATGGTACTTTAAAGATATTATGTTATGCAACAATAACTAACTGTTAGAATTTTTTTTTATTTCTTTTGGGAAAGCAAAAGAAGGGGAAAATATATATAGATATAAGGAGATAAGGTCAATTTTTTATTAATTGGTGCAGGGGTGCCCACCATTTTGTGGGATTCTCAAATAGTGCTTAGAGGAGGCGACTTAATCTTACAAAACTGCTTGGGGTACATTGATATATGACTATTAATTATAATTCAGTACAGCATCTTAATGATACAATATCTAATAACCCTAATAATTCTCTAAATGTTGTTCATCTTAATGCCGGATCATTAGTCAATAAGATATTTGATATGGAAGCATTAATTAAACTATTAAATTATCAAATAGATATAATTTGCGTTTCGGAAACATGGTTTCCTTCTGAAGACTATTGTCTACATTTCCCATTCTATCATACTTTTAATAAAAATAGGACTGAGTCTAGAGGATGAGGAATTGCAATTTTTGTTAAAACAAATAATTTGGACTACACCCAAATTGAAAAATTGACATTTATTATTTCTGATATTGAAATTATTACAATTGAAGATCAATATAATATAATTTCAGCCTGTTATCGGCCACCAACAGCTAACCCTGCTTTATTTATTGAAACATTCACTTATATACTTAATTATATAAATTTTACAAGGAAAAAAGGACTGTTACTGGGAGACTTTAATATTGATCTGTCACGTAATCTTTCATACCCACGAGAATTTAATTCTGCAATTGCCACTGCAGGATTCTATAACACTATTTTTTCAGCTACAAGAATAACTCAATATACGGCCTCAATTTCGGATCTATGTTTAACAAATATACCATCGGACTCTATTTTATCACGTATTCTTAATTTTCATTTTAGTGATCATCTGCCAATTTGCTTAATTTACACATATAGTGATATACACGCATCTAGACCAACAAATACTATCTCTCGAATTATTAATGAGAATAATATGAATCTATTCATAAACCTAGTACAAGATACGAACTGGGATAAAATAATGCAAATTTCTAATCCTGATGTGGTTTATAATTTATTTGAAATAACTTTGAATAGATTGTACAATAAGGCCTTTCCATTTAAAAGAACCACGTCTAAATTCCAGAAAGAGCGGAAACCTTGGCTAACAAAGCACTGTCTTAATCAGATAAATAAAAACAATATAAACTGTTCAAAAAGTTCTTAAAATCAAGGTCACAAATTGATTATAATATTTTTAAAAAAATTAGAAATAATCTTAATTCCTACATTAGAAAATTAAAAAGAGATTATTATTTTCATATATTTTTTAAAAATAATCCAAAAGTAACCTGGAAGCACTTAAACATATTATTAGGTCGTAGGAATGTACCAAAGGCTTCGATTCACCTCACTCGGGGTAACATCAAAATCACCGATCAAACTGATATTGCTAATCAATTTAATGATCATTTTATTGTATCACCACAACGTATAATACAACAACTTCCTAAGCTGAACGATCAACAACTATCTCATTACCCCAACTCATGAACCTTAAATTCAATGCATACTTTGGAAGTTACTAGAACCGAATTAATCTACCAACTGCAAAATATTAACATAAATACTGGACCTGGTTCAGATGATATTCTTCCCAAAATTTTAAAAACTATAACTTTTTTCATTGTTACTCCCCTATTATACATTTTTAATTCCATTCTAGCTACAGGTATTTTCCCAGATTCGTTAAAAGTTGGAAAAATTACTCCTGTCTATAAAAAGCGTTCTTTGACAGATATTAATAACTACCGACCTATAGCTAAATTATCCAAATTTCTAAATTTTTTGAAAAATTGGTATTTGTTCGATTATTTGCTTATATTGGAAAATATAAAATTTTTCATAAAAATCAATTTGGCTTTTTACCAAATTCCTCAACAGAAATCGCTCTTTTACATTTAAAAGCTAAAATTCAATCTATTTCTATTAATAATAAATTTACATTGGGACTTTTCATTGATTTATCAAAAGCATTTGGTACTTTAAATCACAACTTATTATTATCAAAATTGTATGCAATTGGTATTCGGGGTACATTACATAGTCTCTTCAGAAACTATCTCACTGGTCGCCAGCAATATACAGGGCTCGGTACTTGCTCCATTATTATTTAATATTTATATTAATGACTTCTGTACCTGTCTACGCAATTTAGATAATATTTTATATGCAGATGATGCAACCATATTAATACATGGAAATGATGTTGAGACACTGGTGCGACAACTACAAGGCCGTTTTCATTCTATCACTAATTGCTTAGCTAAAAATGATCTGGCTATTAATATTAACAAAACAAAAGTAATGATTTTTTCAAGACTTCAACCTCTATTTCCCTAATTCAGAATATTAATTTACTCGGATCATCTGTAGAAGTGGTTCAAAATCATAATTATCTTGGTATCATTATTCAGCATGATTTAAAATCGAATTCACATGTTAACTACTTATCTAATAAGATCTCAAGAAATGTAGGGGATATTAGTAGTGCAGTAGCCAATTTAACCCCAAAACTAATGATTTTATTATACTATACTTTAATTCAGTCTCATCTGATCTACTGTATATCTGTATGGGGATCGACTACCTTATATAATATGAAAAAACTTCAGTCGTTACAAAATAGATTCATGAGACTATTATAAATTAAATTACAATATACACAATTCTCAAATACAGTCTTTAAGGCTAGACTCAGTCCAAATGATTTTAATATACTAACTATTCAACAATTGCATATCGATAGTATAGGTAAACTGATGTTTTTGAGAATAAAAAATGGTTACTACCAAGATTTAATTTCAATAAGTACTCGTGGTCATGATTACTCCACGAGACAAAAAACAACACTAATCCCCATGTTTCCACTAATAGAACGATTTAGATCATTTATTAATTATACTGGTCTGACAGTATGGAATACATTTCCTACTAAAATTATATCACTTAATAATATTAATATATTTAAACGAAAACTCAGGTATTTCTTACTGACCAAAAGTTCATAATGTATTATCACCTTTATTAATTTATAGTACCGCCCTAGCTGTGTTTGATATTGTGTGGACTTGACTTGTTTATGGTTTTTTTTTGTTTTTCTTTTTTTGTTTTTTTTATTTTCATGAAAATTGTGATGCTTTGGGAGAGGAGGGCACGTCAGGCCTATTAGGCCTTTACCCTCCTCATTCCTTCTTGTTACAAAAATATAACGTGTGCTATATATTTATGATTGTGTAATATCATGTCTGTAACAACTAAAATGCAATAAATGAAATGAAATGAAATGAAACTCAATACCCACCACTTACATCCAACAACTGTACGACAGACTCCATGCCAGAATTGTATAGTGTGACGCAGTTCATGGCGGTTCAACACGATATTTTGCAGTTCGTCCCCCCAGGCTCTGCTTTTCCTGCACCGTTGCAGCCTGGAATTATGCGGTATTACACGTGGGACGAGAATGCAGTCAGAAATTGGAGAATGAGTTGCAGATCGGCAGTGCTGCGCCGTCGTCGATGATGATGCATCACGGTCACCCAAAGTCATCTTCATATGATGACAGTTGTTACACCGAGTAGTCTGTTTATGACGTCCAGAACCTTCTCGTCGTGTGCTGCCCCCATCTTGGCCCCATTTCCTTAGCACTCTTTCTACGACGAAAATACTGGGCAGGACAAGACCGGATATCGCTAGGCTGGAATCACTGTAGTCTTTCACGCCTGTATTGCGATCTGTGTCGAACTCGATGATGTGTATATGCGATTGCCTTACACGACAAAGTGGTATTCTTACCCACTGCTGAAGAAGCACTGACATGCAGACGAAGACGCACGGCGCTTATAACAGAAAAACAGCCGATGTGCGATCTGGGATGTTACGAGATCTGATTTGCCTAGAAGCAGTACTCTTGTACTTGTGATGCCGGAATGATAGTCGTTTCTGCAATATTGCCTGGTTATCATATCCTGTGAAACTCAAAGTCATACCTTAACTCCTTTCAGGTATTATGTGTTTTATAAACATGATTGTATTTCTAGTTTTCGACATGAAAATCTTTGGAATCAGCTCTGGGCCTTCGATGACAATTATTAAGAAAATATTGAACATAAGGTAAATTCCCATTAATCAAAGACAAATTAAAAACCAAAGACATTTGAGACACGAACAAACAAATTTGTTTCCACAAAAACAGCTTGATGAGACTGATTTAAATTGCTGTCCGGAATTTATATGTCGAAGTGGGTTTGACTTCAAAGTGAACGAAAATATTCTTCTTTACGTTTCTTTATGCATAGTATATCAACATCATGGGTCCTATAACTTATGTTAGAGCGCAAACTAGAAAAAAGTACCGTGGTGAATAACTCTGGAAAGATAATAGACGAATGAAGTAATTTCAGAATATCAGACGAGTACTAGATCAAAATAAAGTGCGTGCAATCGCGCAATATATAAAATAAGAAAGCGGTAATGTTTTTTTTATGCAATAATATGTTGCATGTGCAGTTTATTTTCTTTCTTTTTTACCAGCACTGCTGCTCAATGGCATTGAGACTGTTTTGCACTTTTAAGGTTATCAACTTTGCGTATGAAGTTTTTACCATTTTGGGAAATTTGAATTTTTTGATATAAATGAAATTTTTCGCTAGACTTCCTATTTTCGTATATCATCGTTATTGAAAATTCTACCGCTGCATTGGACTTCTTTATACTCATTCTGAAGCGTTTTCAGGAAATTTGCTTCTACGTTTCATTTAGACTCTTTTCTGTACTGTAATGCATACTAAAACCAGTTGTCACACACCTTTTAATAAGATTTTTTCGCGTAATCCATAACTTTTTTTTTATTTTTGTACTGAATTTGCTTAGTGTGGTCCTCATTATTATCGCGGAGCGTAACAGTTTCTTTTCATCTTTAATTTCACAGTTTCTGAGAGAAGCGCACTCTCTTCGGTTTACCGTTTTGGGCTTAGATTGGTTTTAGAAAACTTTGGTAAGTGCAGAATTATTACACCGCTATTCTTCCCTGCAGGGATGAATTGAAAAACATTTGAATACCACCTCCGTTCATTGATGCATTCTTTTAAAGGAATCAATTTATTACCAAAAAAACAGAAAATATTTTAAAAGAAGATTTTAACATATTGTTTGAAAACTTTAGTATATAAAAATATCTGAAAATGTAAAAGTCCTCCTAAAATCTATTTTTAAATTCAAGTTAACGCGAGGATCAGTCGCTGCCGTCTTCAAGTATGTGGAAAGATAATAGATTAGAAAAATATTTTTTTATATGTGCTGATAATAGTGAACATTGGCAGTTCAACAACTTTGAGAAAAAGTGAATTGACCCAATAACTCGCAGTGATTGCTGTCATATTCAATGTTTGCTTCAAACGAAAATCAATATAGTTTGTTTGGCTTTCATATCTGATGGCGAAATTTAGTTTCCCAATAAAAAGGCATTTGTTTTTCAAAAACGAATTGACAGCTGTTATTAAAACTGTGAGCCGCCCCCGGTGGCGCAGTGGTCTAAGCGATGGCCTCTGATCATTCGTGCGAACGGGGTCCGGGTTCGAATCCCGGTGAGGCATGGATGTTGTGTTTGTCTTACAGCACTGGCTCTCTCCCTTTCCTGGAACCAGTGACATTAAATTAGGGACTGGCGACTGCTTATAGCCCATTGATTTGCTCACGGTGGTCGTTAAACCTCCAATCAAAAAAAGAAAACAAAACTGTGAATTTCTGCTTAAAAGCATATTTTCAATAAAACAGAAAGGCAGGTAGACAACCAGTAGTTCTTAAAAGTTCCTTCTTTCGAATTATTAGGAAGAGCTTTTCTTGAACGAAATACACTGAAGAGCAATTGAATTAGATATACCTATCTAGTAACGTGTAGCACCACCTTTCGCCCTGATAACGGCGGCCATTCTTCTCGGCATGGACTCAACAAGACACCGGAAGCGTTGGGAAGCCATACGGATCGACGACCCCTGAACAAGTTCCCACAGTTCACAAAAATTTGATGGAGGGGGTCAGAGCCTCTAACATCTCTCTCGATGGCATCCCAGATGTGCTCGATTAGATTAAGGTCAGGTGACCTAGTTGGCCAAGGAAGCGACGTCACATCGTTGGAGTGTTCATCCAACCATTTGGATAAAATACGAGAGCGATGGCACGGTGCATTGTCTTGTTGCAGAATGAGGTCCCCGGTGGGATGTTGAAGATGCACAAACGGGAGCAAATGGTCACCCAGAATATCCCGGTAATGTTGTCCTGTGAGGGACGATGTCACACGTAACGGGGGTCCCATTTCAGTCCACGCAAACAGTCCCCAGACGAGACTGCTACCCCCACCAGCTTGAAGAGTACCCTGCTGGCAAGAAGGATCCATCGCTTCATGTGGTTTGCGCCGTACTCGTATCCTGCCATCCACATGTACCAACGTGAAAATGGACTCATCAGTCCAGGCAACATTTTTGCACATGTCTAGGGTCCAGTGACGGTGTTCCCGCGCCCATGCTAATCTTTGCACCCTGTGATGTACGGTCAGCAGCGGTACCCTCGTGGGACGATGGCTTCCATACCCCATAGCGAGGAGATGGTTCTGGATGGTGTGGCTGCTTATACGGTTTTGTGCACCAGCGTTAAATTGCAGAGTGATTTCTTGCACTGTGGCCCGTCTATTCGCTGTTACAATGCGAGCTAGCCGACGATGACCCCGCTCATCCACACGCTCTTGTCCAAGGGAGTTGGCCCTTGCAGGGATAGTTTTACCGGATTCGATGTATTCACGGTGCACCCATGACACAGTGGCTCGTTAAAATCCCAGTGCCTGCACGACTTCCGAGATGGAGTGACCCATTCGTAGGGGCGCGAAAATTTGCCCACGATTAAATGCGCTTAGATCCTTCGTCTAACCCATTCTGCGTCCAACTCTTACTGATTCCCGTCGCATCACTACTTAGATTGTCGGATTGCTGTATACGTCATGCGTTTCCGTTTACAGGGCCGCCAACAGCGCCACATTTGCATAACGCCAGCTGTCTTTAATTCAATTGCTCTTCAGTGTATTACTTCTCAAAGAACTTTTCCCACAATATCACACTGACGTTGCCATGGCATCTTTTCTGAAACTACTAAGAAGTACTGAAGAGGGATAGTTATTACAATGTTATTCACTCGGGACTGTACACTTAGTTTTTTAATTAACTCTCGATTACAAAGGCACATTTGAATGGAATTATTGTAAAACATACAATTATTCTTTAAAAAATATTGGCCCAATAATACGTCGTCGGGACACGCACACTAGGCACCGATTTTCACTGGATGGATTGGCCCTTCGTGGATGGCGTAGGGATTATCACTGGCCCACATTCGTGAATTTTTCAAGTTTATATAGCCTTGTAAACGAAATCATGCTCCATAAGTAAACCATGTTATGTCCAACAGCGCCGTGTTTTCGCGAAAAATTCGGCAAACCATTGACAATATGCCAATCGCTATGCAAAATTCGGTGCCTATAACTCGTTCACAGCTGTTGTGCGTTACGGCTTAATCTTCGCCTGTCTGGTTGCTCTTTGACAAGACGAATACGATCTCTTGGAATAGCCGGCCAATTGATTTTCGTGGGGATGCCAATAACCTCTGGTTCACATACTCTATTATGTCCACCGCAACCTGGGGTCGTCCGCCTGTGTGCTGATTCACCAAGCTTCCCGTTTTTTCTAGCCTTTTCCACAATTTCCAAATGGTGGCTCTGGTGGATGGTTTGCGCTCACTAAATTCTTCAGAAACTCCTTCTGACACTGTTTGAAGAAACCGGTAACCCATTTATTGGCGTACAATGAACACACGCTCTTCAATTGAGTACACTATCTTTAGTCGACATCGTCGATTAAACAGTTGGCGGAGACACGGTATTACTCCATCATTACTAGACGGACTGCGCGTCAGTGAGGCGCCACCTTCCGGCCGCGGAGACATTTCATTCACAAGTAATGCATGTCGACTGCTTTGTCGGGGAATAAAGAACCGGTCCTTTCGGGTTTCACGCTCATCGTATATTCCCATTTCATGTATTCCACATAATAAATGTTCAGTCCAGAGGGAATCACCCTGTACGTCAATGAGTGCTTCTAATAAAAATGTGTTATATTAACGATGAAGAAATTTGCTGCTCCAATATCAGAATTATTTTATTCCGAACTTTAATTCAAACTATTGTTATATTAAATGATCAGACTACTATGTTTTCATCTAAAAATGAGATTTGTTTCATAAAATCTGAAGTCTGTGCTTGCAATGTAATTTATTTTCACGTTTCGCGTATCCTTTAAATTATTATTTTTATGTTTAGTAACAGCAAAAGAGCGTTTTGTGAAATGCAAGATTCGCAAATGTATCAAAAATTGTGGACATGTGTAATTTCTTTTGTCATAGACTGATATGCATATCTTAAAATACGAACCAGGTTTTGATCTGCAGCGTCGCACAGGAGTGGCCTGGATATGTGAAATTCAAACTATATAAACTCCATTGCTTACCGAAATATTCACGAAAACAACATACAGAAAATTGCAGATATTAAAAGATATAATGGAACTTTTTAAGAATTGGCTATATACGGATCTGTTCCATGATACAGATTCATCACTGCCAAAGACGGTACCAAAAGAAGAAGATATCCTCAATAGAAGATATGATCATCCCTAAAGTCGGTACATGATTTGCACCACCTGTTAATATTTCGCAGTAGGCTAATGATGAGTTCTTACCGTTCATTCATCCTTTTGCGTCGTCTTTAACTGTTGGACAGTTTCCGATGTCGACTTGCCTCAACGCATCTTGCAAAAGAGCGTCCCACGCATGTTCTATGGGATTTTGTCCGGGAGTCGTGCTGTCCATTCACTAAATGTCTTCACTTCCCAACAGCTCTTCAACAGCCACCATACTATGGGATATGGCGACATCGTTCATTAACCCGAACTGTAGGCAAATGGCACCTCGGAAAATACAAAGATGAGGACGGATTACCTCATTATAGTAGCGCTTTCCGCTTGAACCACTTCTTTAAAATATCTGGAGATCATTACGTCCATCGATTAGAATGCTCCCCCATACGAGAACACCGCGACCTCCATAGCTATCACTTTAATTTATGTTTTCCGGAAATACGGAGAGCTTACATCGCGGCAGCTCACCTGATGTTCAGAATCGCTAGGGAAACTAATTTCTGCACTCATCAGTAAAGAATACCATACACACTGTTCTGCAGATCAGTGCTCGGTTCTCTGAACCACTGTAAACGTTTTCTCTGCTGAGCATTTTTTAATGGAACACACCTTATTGATGGTTAGACATACAGTTTACCTTTCTGAAATCTTCTAACCTCAGTAAACCCCGATATTTTACTGCGCTCATGTTCAGTTGTTTTGCAAAGTTACTTGCTCTCTCGTGTGAAACTCTCTTGTCGTGTCGGAACACATAGCGGATGTCACTGGGGTTGGTTTTTGGTGGACGGCCACCATTGATCTTTTGCACAGCTGTTCCTGTAATCCTAGAGGTCGACAACGCACGCGATACGATGCTATGGGTGATAACTTATAACTGCCTGGAAAATCATCAAGATGTTATAGACGGACCATTTCATCGTCTCTAGAACACAGCAAACGCAGGATAACGTTCTTAACAGTTATGCACATCGTCGGGTGACTTCCGTTCAACTGATGCAGTTGGACTGCCTGAGCGCATTTTGTTCTCACATCCAGCATCATGTTCTATATTACGCATGTGCTGTTACTTATGTTTCCTCAAACGGTCCTGAGTTTCTTATGTTTGGGTACTGTTGATATTTACGACGTTATCTTACTTTTCCTATTTTGTCCTTAAGTTTTGCACACCAGTGTAGATACAGCAGTCTTGCATTTATTTTAATATTCTTACTGCTACATAATAAGTCCAACATATACAAATCTCAGATTTGTCAAATTACAACCTATTTATTTCATCCTGCGGATGATGAGCATTTAAAAAAATATAATATAGTCATAGATGAGATTCCTAATTTTTTGGGGTTTTCTTAATTTTTCAAACAACAACTAAGAACAAATCTTGAAACACTCTTGACACAATTATTTTCCGTCCAAGCATATTTAGACGACATTTGAACTGCGTTTTGAGAATATAAACAAATTTTCCTCCAAAATAACCATTTATATGAAGGCGTAAAAATCTTATGAAAAAATATTTTTCTTTCATAATCCGTGAGAATGTTGCAACGTTTTGCCTAGCGCTAAAAACTGAGATATCCTCATTTTTTCCGGAGCAAAAGGAGCGTTTCTCTTTAAATAATGTTTCGCTTAAAAACACACATATGATCGCTATTGTTTTCTGAGAAAAATTTCACACAATATCGTTTGGAATAAATAAGTAAACAACTAAGAACAAAATAATTGCCACATGTAATTTGTTGTGCTTTTAAAAGAACTTCCTTACACAGGATATGCGTGCGATCGACAAATCTGTGTCTTTTGTTGAAATTGGCTGGAACAATACTATATCTAAGCATTTTAACTTAGATTAAATTGAAAAATGTGTTAGAGTTTGTTTCGTAAACTTTTGAATTTGCAAGCAGTACTTAGCGGTAAAAAAGAATATTTCTTTTTAACAAATAAAGAAATTTAAAAGCTTTTCGTGCAAGGTTTACATCTTTACGTAACGGGTGTAACACCCTGTCATATAAGTTTAAAGATGTCTTTTCGATTCTCATTTTTCATATGCCAGACGTTCACTGGCTCGTGGAAATTTACATACATTTCCTACATACAAAAGTCTGTCGCTAAACTGTCCTCCCAGTTTTATATGTTAGCTCTCGAAGAAAGACCGTACGAAGGATGAACGTATAACTGAATAATCTAGATCAGCGGTTCCCAAACTGTGTTCCCCAAGAGTTTGGAAAGAAAATGCAATAAATGTTACAACAGTTGAAAACCGTGAAATTATGCGGCCATTAGCTGTGTATTGGCACACATTGATTAGACATTATAATGCTCCTGCAGCGAGCTGTGAAACTGTGTAGATAGCAGGAATTACAGACCGATGTGCATGCCATTCATCACCTCAGGCAGCTTTGCCATGAGCAACGGCTTGTCCGCCCGCACCTTCTCGGAACTACGGAAAATATCAACAAAGTGGGCGAAACACCCAGACTGCACTCGACGAAACCAGACAGAGGGGCTCAAGGTGCCACGCTAACCCCGTTTCCTTTGTCTAAGCTTCGCCGCGCTTTCACATTAGATTCTTAGCTTCAACTCCTTTCCAGAATAATCTAGAAATTATCTATTGCATATTAAAACATCACATTTCTTTGCACCTTCAGTCAGTTGCAATTCAGTCAGCATTCAATCAAGAGTCGAAACGAATCAAGTCTCCGTACAATTTTAGTTACTTATGAGCGCTTTCAGTGCATGCTTTTCAGTTAAAGCTTTTATTGTAAACAATTACGTTAATACAACTTTTCGGATTTTCCTTTCACAGGACGAAAAACGTGCCTGCTTCTGCCCTTTTTTTTTTTTTTTTGAGAACCAACGTAGTGATTTAGAAAATATTATCGATTTTCTTTCAACTGATCGCTGGCTGAAGTCGGGTTCCTTAAGGAAAACTGTCAAAACCTCCATCTCAGTAGCTCTGATAGCATCCTCAGCTAACATGCATTTCTCAAACTGACGTTATTTTCTTATTTTTTTTTCCTGACACCTGATTGTTCTTATAGTTTACCCAGTTGATGCGAATATTTTTTTACATTTGTAGTGTGGAAGATCATAGAGCAGTTGCTAAGGCTAGAATTGCTGAAAAAGATGAAGTATGTTTGGACGAATCAGCGACACTGCCTGCAACAGAACCTCTTCAATTGTTGAACCAACTGCTTATTACTCCGGCGACCAATGCAACTGAAAAAATAGTAAACGGAAGTACCACGATTCCTACTTAGATATTGGTTTCGTTGAGAAGAGTGACCACAAATCACAGAGCGTAATTTGCGGCAACGTATTACCCAACACTGCGATGTTCCCAGCAAAAATGCGCCGTCGTTTGGAGGGATCCATACGGAATGGAAAGAAAACTAACTAATTTCTTCAGAAGGAAGTATATTGAACTTACACAAGCCCAGAAAATTATATCCTATCCTTTAAAAACAGTTAGCAAAATGGCTTTGATGGCGTCCTACATAATCAGTTACCCAGTTGTTCAAGTTTGCGAAGTCCGTGCCATCGCTAAAAACCTTATCAAGCCTTGAGTAAAGGACAAAGTTGAGTGTATGCTGGATGGGAAATCCACGAAACTAGCAGGCACAGTTCATTTCGCACACAGCACAATCTCGCGACGAGATCTGCTTCTCTGCAAGCCATTATCGACTAATACGAGTGGCTCTGAAATTATCAAATTAATTAGACCAATTTTTCACAGTGAGTTGCATCCCATGGGATAGCTACCCTGATCTGTGCGTCGACGGCGCAAAGGCCATGATTGGAAAGACGTCTGGTGTTATCTCAAGAATAAAACAAAAAATCAAGGAGTACAGCAGTAGACTCTACGTTATCCACTGCCATGCCCTTCTGTAAAAAAAATGCCACCTTCTCTAAAAGAAGACTTAGATGAAAGCGTGAAAATATCTTTTTCTAATCACGACCGAAGAATACAAGTCTATTTAAAATGTCGTGTGATGACATGGGTCGTCCACATACGTCTTTAATTCTCACAGAAGTAAGGTGGATTTTTCGCGGCAAAACGTTGACTGGGCTCTTCGAAATTAGGGCTGAAGTCAGAAACTTCCAGATTGACAATGACTTTGCTTTGGGAGAGAGGTTATGTGATGTACATTGGCTCATAAATTTTCGTATTTGGCCAAAACGTTTTAAATGTAAATTACTTGAGCATCTCACTTCAAGGAAAATCAGTAACTGTGTTTGACGCGAGCGATAAAGTGCAACCGTTTAAAAAGAAAACCAAGTTTTTAAGGGGGAATCAATGAAAAACCGAAATCTACACCGATTCTCAATGGTAAAGAATTCAGAGTAAAACTAGATTCCAAATACCTGGAGATATCTTAAATAAGTTTCATGTTAACCTGCATCGTTTGCTTGAGAGTGTCAACTGTTATTTTGCATAAGAACTCTACGAAAAGATTGAAGAAAACGTTTGGTTTGCAAATACATACTCTGCTGTGTGGGAAAAGCCAGCCAGCTGACCTTGCGACAGTATGAGTCATTGATTAGTTTGACATCAGATTCTGCGACAAAAGGCAATTTTTCAACCAAGAAGTCACTATTAGAATTTTGGTGTCAGCTAAAGGACGAATTTAAATTCTTGTTAAATAAAGCGAAAATCCTCCTTCTGCACTTTGCAACAACCTATGTGAATCAGGATTCTCTGCCTATGTAGCTAATAAAACAAAATACATATCCCCCTTCATTGCAGAGCCAGATATTTGGTTGCATCTGTCAGAAATTTAACCAGATCTAGTCACATTGTGCACATCAAAACCGCCCAATCCCTCTCAGTAGAATCTAAATTTCTGGACTATGCTTTGTCGTTATTTTTTAATGCCAAATGACAATTTTGGTCTCGCAACTGTAAAAATGTTTTTAAGTACCCTGTCTATGTCGGTAACATATTGTGGATTTATAATACCTGCTTTGATTTCATTCTCATATGTGTTACGTTACTTCATGTTTCTGTTGTTTCCCGTTTAGGTAGTTACGTAAGTTCCTTATTTCTCTGAAATTAGTGGAGAAAAAAATGTTTTGAATGAAATAAAACTTGATGCTTAAGAATGCCTTCTATCGCCTGTCATCCCGTTTAGTACCTTTTTAGGTGTTGGTTTAAAATATCGTAACTCTTATACCAAACACATGTAGGTGCAAAATTAACGTTTTGCGAGAACGATATTTAAAGTTTCAATATAAAATGACTTTCAATGAGAAAAATCAAGTTCAGATCCAAATTTAAGCCGTTTAGAATTTGAAAAATAATTCGTGTTTTTGCTGTACGATAAAATACAGACTTACAATTTGAAAAATGCAGTTGGGTAAAAACATCCAAAAAATATACATACACGTGCCTTTGGCATAAGGGCGACGATAGTGCTCCGTTACTAATTCCTCTCCTTAAAAGTTATCCGCGACTCAAAACGTTTGGGAACAGGGGCTTAGATAACAAATCCATATCTTCGTAACAAGTAATTATCATTTTTTTCGATAGTTGCCATGTTCATTCAATAAATTATTGCAAATAGTTATTAAATAAAGTATTCTGTATGTGAATTTTGTCCATTATAACTTTATATCTTTGTTCCTGATTGGATGAAAGCAAGTAAGAAAAAAGCTTACGGTTTTTCAGAATGCATCAATGCGCGTCACCGAAGCTACGCAAACTAAATATCTCTTATGTCACTGTGCTAATGATAATGGTTTTACGGTTGTCCGACTTAACAGAAATAAAATGTTTAAATAAACAGGAACTAAAAGAAAGAAGCATTTTAAAAATGCGAAAAAACTGTCTCCCAGCAAAGTTTTTATTTAATAGCAAATAGACCATATCAAATTATGATTTGAATATCACCTTCCCGACTAAATGTTCTAGAACCAAACTTCCTGATGCGTGCTACTAGTGCACCTTACGAGATCACCAGGTAGCTTTACGTCTTGTGGTGTCCCGTTCTCGAGAAAACATATTTGTCCTAAATTATTCACTACCCATTGTTAGAATAACTTTCCTGTATCGGCATAATGCATTGTTTCCGTTACTTCCCGTTTTAAAATAATAAAATTCGCTTTGTTATTCCCTGGGAATAAAAAAGCGAAATTTGTTTGAATTCACGTATGCATGGTGAATAACTTTAAAAGACTTGGAGATAATGCAAATAGACGATGACATCGCTTTGTCCAAGTTATTATATCACATAGCAACTGAAAAATTATTCATCTGACACCGCTGGGATCGAACCTCAGAGCTCTCAATAATTAGCCGAGTACATTCGCTTTACGGCACAGTGCCAACAATGTACAACGCTATGAATGCTTTAACAATCAGCATTTGGCTACACAAATCCATATTGAAGGGCTCAGCAAACCATGTGTCATTACCTAGTGGCTTAATTATAGTTGATGAATCCAAAGAGCAATAGAAATGGTGAATACATTTTAAAGATCTGGATATAATGAAAATAGACGACGACATCGCTCTGCCTTCGTTATTATACAAACAACGCATAGCAACTGAAAAACTGTTCATCTGACACCGTTGGGATCGAGCCTCAGAAATCTCCATGTGATCATAAAAAATAGGCAAAATGCTATCTATTGTGCTACGTTGGAAAGTAGGACTAAAAGTGATATATCTAACGACTGAAGTTGTTTTTTCAAATCGAAAAGCCCTGGGTCGATATAAATTTTCCCTCTCCATTTGGAATAAATAAAACATTTGTGTATTTCAATAGTATACTGGCATTTGGCATTTTACGTAGAAATTGATGGCGATCAACACAAAATTGAGGCTTTACAATGTTGAGTGTCTAAAGATCGTCCCGTTTGAAGCTGAAAAGTTTTATGTGACGTCAAAGACTCTCACTTCATTCTGTAAAATACATAGTGTTCTTTTGTAAAGGATTTTCGCATAAATATTGGCTCGGAGGACAGACACTCACTGATACAAATACTTTGTGTGTGTATGGTGGAAATAACGAGCACCTTGTACAACTCCGCTATAATCAGTGGCCCGTGCCTTATTTAACGCCACTGACTCCAAGGAAGGGAAATAGACAGTGCCGTACGACAAACCGAGCATACAAGCTTTAAGAGTATTCCAACGGGACCCCTCTCGGGTTAATGTTCCGAAGACAGTGCTTAAACCACTGCCACTTCGAGCCGTCGATACCTAGTTTCCACGTACACCATTAAAGATAATACCTTCCTTCTGGGAAACGACCCATATACTGAAACCTCAGAAGTCGGCTACGGAAAATTTCGGACTGTATGGAGGACAATGAAGTATCTCCACTTCTTCCAGTCCATGTAACTTTTGCTGACCATCTGGAGGTGTGTCATGGATCCTTTACCACTTGCGCAACAAAGCCCACCTATAGTTGAGCACTAGGTATCGTTGGTGAGAGTAGCATCAAACCGCTTCGCCGAGAGTTTTCTCTCTTGATTATTTAGCCCGAATTTAGACAGAAGTAGCTCATTTTGTTTTTCAATATGCACAGCATGATTTAAGTCCAGTATCTGCCACTTACTCTTTTATGTGGGACTATAACAACAACCGTGAACAACTTCATGAGCTCCCATAAGTCGCCCGTCATTATTTTTGGGTCTAAGACATAGCATCTGATCATTAGTCCGAGATGGATCCGGTTAGAATCCCATTGAGGCATGGATGCTGTGTTTTTCTTACCGCATTTGCTCTCTCCCTTCTCTGGAACCAATGCTCTAAATTAGGGACGGGTGACTGCTT
This sequence comes from Macrothele yani, assembly GCA_039090855.1. Taxonomy (NCBI): domain Eukaryota; kingdom Metazoa; phylum Arthropoda; class Arachnida; order Araneae; family Macrothelidae; genus Macrothele; species Macrothele yani. Next base: position 97,722,084 of record CM077015.1, read on the forward strand.
ATATCCCATTGAGTTGCTCACGGTCGTCGTTAGACCTCGAATAAAAAACTGGAGAATGAAGACCAAAAACAATACTAATTACAAGATGTAGAACAACATAGGTGTCGTTATACCGACTGCAGAATAAAAAAACTTAATCTCAGATGAGTCACGTTACAAGGAACTCTGATTAAAGTGATTTACTGATTTTCTCAGTGTCAACAATGAATATTACTTTAAGTAGAAATAATGTTCTGTTGTCTTTGATAAGAATAATTTATTTAGATAAGGATTTGTGTCTGGAATTTTTCAGAGTAATTAATAAGTCAGTATTTCTGAACTAATTGACGTATGATTTTATGATGTACAATACATGCAACTACAAGTAAAACTTTGAGCTTATTGAGCTATCACTAAATGTTAATTACAATGGTAGAAATTTTACACACATTTTTTTCCATCGAGGAGTACTTTTAGTGGTCACAGTTTATATATTGTGATAAAAGAAATTCATAATATTTTAAGGACCACCCTAATACACATTGTACTCACTTGACCCAGAGCTCTCCAAGTTCAACTTTGAGCTGACACGTCGAATTAAGGGTCGTCAGTTTTCGAGTGCAGAAAAAGTGCAAAATGTACCAGTTGCACTGAAGCACATTGCAAATAACAGGTTCCAGAAGCGCACGGGCAAACTGTACAGCCGGTGGTAGAAGTGTGTTTTTGCACGACAGGCGTATTTTGAAGGAGGACGTGCTTTTGTTTTGTAACTATAACTATCTGTGGACACGTCGAATGGAGGTACCCAGTCCTGGAACATTTAGACCGTACCTCGTATTTATGCAATTGAACATCTGTGGATTGCGACTGGCTCGTTCGTAACAGAAATACTCTTTCACCAAACATTCGACAATGACGGACGTTATCGCATTCCTTTGGATGAAAACAGTTGAACGAAATCTGCCACGTCACATGCAGTCGAAGTCGTTTTGTACTTCAAAGGCTGGACAACATTTTATTAGGCAGATGTTTCCAATAATTTTCTTTTACAGTGCATCAAAGTAAGCAGTTAATTGTTAGCTAATCTGTTACCCCAACGAAAAGAAAAAAAAGTCTTCGCTGACTAGTTGTCCACTGAGATAAATGCTCGGCACACATTCCACTTTAAATGTGTTTGAACTATCTCACGTGACTGTTGAAAGAACGAGCAGAGTTTGGAAGAATCCAAAGAGTAACGGCTTAGTGTGGGTAAATGTGTATATAAATTTTTTTCTCTGGAAAGTATTATCCGCTGACCCAGAAATTTAGTAAACGTAAACTCTGTATATCTTCAGACATACTGTACTTCCAATATTACCACATTATTCTATAAAATTATTAAACATGGTTCACAAGACGAGCATATTACACACTGCAAACCGCAATAAAGTTCCAAAATAAGATTTTAGAGTAAATTCAAATGAATTAATTGTTGTGTGGTGTTCAACGACGAAGAGAAATTCCGCCTTAGGCCGCATCAGAAGAAAAAGCTTTAAAACCTGTACATCATGAACGGAAACCATTGATAGAAAAAAGGTCTTAATTAATTCTACGCAGAAATCTTCTATTTTGAGCAAGGTACCGGAAAATCCCTTGTTCTCACTTCCGAAATTTGTGTACGTTTGTCTGCCGTTGTTCCTTTGTAGACAATGTGGTGTTTGAGTTGTCCAACGGTGACCAGGTTTTACAGCAATATGTTCAGCTCATCGCCACTTTCGTCTCTTTATTTTGATCATGATGTTATAAGTTCATGTCATTTTCTTGGACACTGTGTTCTTATATATATGTTATAGTTTAGAGGAATTAGTGCGATATGTTGTGTATATATTCGATAGGGATCCATTCTCATTCTAGACCTTTTAAAAATCGTGATTATTTTTCCAGAAAGCTGATCTGCAAGGCCAGCTTATAAGAGTTTTCAGAGCCAAGGAATCCTGATGGGCACGGCAAGGTTTCTAAAGACTTCTTATTTTGTCTGGTACGAAAGGTTATCAATGGTTTCTTAAACTGTAGTAAGATACTTAGTTCATCAGCCGCAGATGCATTTTTGCGTTCCGAGTAGGTGGTAGAAGTTAGTTTTCCGGACGCGAACGACTGGACCCAAATTTTGCCGGCAGAACATTGTTCAAAGCATTACACTCTCTCCCCCAGCTTGTTTTAAACATTGCTCAAATCATTAAACTCTCTCCACCAGCTTGTTTTCGTTCCAGGACGCATCCTGAAGCCAACATTTTACCAGGTGAGCGACGTACACATGTCTGACCGTCCAAATGATAAAAACGGAAAATGGATTCATTGGACTAGATGACCTTACCTTCTTTCAATCATTCTGAGTCCATTTCTGAAGTCCTCGTGTCCACTGAGGCGACTCCATCAGTGAACCGAGGTTAACATGGGAACTCAAAGCAGCCTCAGACTTTTCATTTCAGCATGGTTTTATGTACTGTGTGCTCTGTAACATGACTCCTGTCACCAGCATGCAAATTACTGGTGAGATACACCACAGTATCTCTCATGTTTTCTCGTACTATACGAGACAGCCGTCGCTTATTTCTGGCACTAATCTGCTACGGTCGGCCCTTACTTTTCTTGTGGCTTGTGGTTTTTCCCTACTCGGACCACTCTTTGAAGATACTTACCACGCATGTCCGTGAGAAACCCATAAGCTTTGTTGTCCTCTACCCAGGTAGCACAGTCTTGCACTTTATCGTAGGCCAACACTGAGCCGTTGTCATCTATTCCTAAAACACGGCAGCTCAGGCTTGGGCCTGCATTAATGGCGAGCATATATGGGTAGAAATTCAGACCACGTATTCTGGCCATTGCAATTTGGCGTTTAACAAATCCACTTAATTTTGCTGCCCTCTCCCATCTGAAGGTCAAGAATAACACGGATTAACAGAGCTCAGTATCAGGTGTTATTCATAATATAGAATGACAATGCGCTTCCATAGCGCCGTCCTTTACGTATAGTTCATACGCTTTTCAGAAAGATGCGGTGGTCATAATACACTGGTGGAAAGTGAAAAAAGAACACCAAGAAGGAGACGTCTGATACCAACGAAATTTATACAGCATAATAACGGAATACAGAGGATAAAGTGATCAAAACATTATGGCAAAATACAGCTGTACTTGCTGGTAAACTGAAAAATAACATTTCCATGTAACATGGTAAGTACGAGGTTGAACCGCCATGAACTGCGTCACACTGTGCAATTCTGTAATGGAGTCTGTCGTACATATGTTGGATGTAAGTTTGGGGTATTGAGTTCCAAGCATCTTCAACCTGGACGCGTAAATCGGGGATGGTCGTGGCGGTCTGTGGAGACCGGATATGTCGTTTTCCCATAAAATCCCACACGTGCTCAATGGGAGAAAAATCCGGTGAACGTACAGGCCATGGAAGTTGTCTCACACCCCGAAGTGCATGTTGCGTTGCACGTGCCGTGTGTGGGCGTGCGTTATCTTGCTGGAAAACACCACGATGGACAGACCTTACAAATGACACAACAACGGGCTGAATGATATTGTTGATGTAGGAGGTGCTGTTTAACGTACCCGGTACAAACACTAGTTGTGTACGGGAGTGATAGGTGATCGCTACCCACACCAGGAGACCAGGTGTAGGCCCTGTGTGTCGACGGCGGATGCAAGAAGGGTGGAAACGCTTTGCTGTGCATTTGCGAACACGCATATGGCAATCGGGGGCTCCCAAGCAGAATCTGCTTTCATCGCTGAACACGACAGATCGCCATTGCGTTTTCCAGTGCAGACGTTGGCGACACCACTGCAGCCGTTCCTGACGGTGGGCTGGAGTCTGAGGAACACATGCCAGAGGCACATGTGCACGTAGTCCTGCATCCAGTAGACGGTTGCGGATTGTTCGCACATTCACCTCAGGCGCAACGGCAGCTCGGATTTGTAATCGGGAGTCATATTACCCTTAATCACCCAATTTGTCAGCACGGATATTGTCAGCACGGCATATTATGCGATAATGTCAGCACGGCATATTATGCCGTGCTGTGGCGTAAGCGCTCACCGGTTGGTCTTGAAATTAACATCACACCTACGTAAACTCGACCCTATTATCATATGTAAATTTCACGTTTGTCCGCCAATTCCTTCTTGGTGTTCTTTTTTCACTTTTCCGGCGGTGTATTTTTGTTTTGTGTATCTATGCTATTTTTTGCCATTGTTTCCTTAAATATTTTTAATGGAGGTTTTGCGACCACCGTGAGCAGCTCAGTGGGCCATAAGCAGTCGCTCGTTCCTAATTTATTGCCATTGTTTCCAGGAAAGGGAGAGAGCCAGTGCCTTAAGACAAACACAACAACCATGCCTTACCGGGATTTGAAACCGGACTCCTTTCGGACGAATGGTCAGAAGCCATCGCTTAGACCACTGCGCCACCGGTGTGGCCTTAAAGATCTCCAGAAGTGCATTTGCATCAAACGAAGTGGTCTTCAGCCCAGGATATAGTAAAAGTAGGGCACAACCATGGTCTGGAAGGGGTTACACATTTTTGGGACACAGAACTCACTACTTGTCTTCGCTTGAAAGCCAGTGTAGACTGTGAGGTTGATTTCCATGAAATATATCTTGATAAGCACGTTGCTCTATAATAACGGAAATTAGAAACATACATTCACAATACTTACCACATTTCTATTAGAAACATACATGCACAAATACTTACTACCCTTCTACACAGTTCCGCGATGTTTGCAGGGTATTTTAGATCAAAGCTATATTAAATCTATACTATTTTAGATTGCATATTTCATCTTTTAGCGAAATAAAAGATGAAATACCTTTAACAAACAATGAGTGTTACACAATGTCACAAAATATTGCGGCGCTCAATAAGAATGCCAGGCTCACGATTAAAGTAACACAGCTTTCTTTATTGAGTTTCAATCAGTGTGAAACGAAATGGAGACTAATGAAGTTGTAGCTCGAACTTATCACAAAGATTTGAGTGCCTGCAGCAGTAGAAAAATAGAAATTCTCACATTAAACAGAGGTCTTCGATCTTTCCACGTTTATAGGTGAGTCACGGAAACTTTATCATCGGCGGTCACCAGGAATCGAACCCAGGGTCTCCCAGCTGTGCGCCGGATATGCTACCACTGTACCACAGCGGCATCTAATTCTCCAAACTCACGTTCGACTAATGGCCAAACCACATGGCAGGTTCCTTCTTGGAGCCCCGCACAATGCTGTGGATTCACCAAAGATTGTAAGCAGCAACTGAACAAATACCTAGAAGGCAAATGATCCATACTTTTGAAACAATTCGAAGATAAATAAAATATGCCGATAATATCTCTGAATTCAAACGTCCATATATATCATCATTCATGGATAGAAGACTTTACGCTTCATATTATTCAGCGCGAAAGTTCATGCAACATTTGAAAAAGAATGAATTATCCTTAACACTCAAAAAATTAGGTTAACTTAATAAATATCATCTTTTATGAGAACTACTGTAAATTCGTGGTTCCCAAACTTTTTCGATTATCGGCGCCATTGCTGAATCCAGGTTTTACCAAGGCGCCCTATGTCAAATTCTAACAAGTACACTTTTCCTATGTCAAATTCTAACAAGTACATTTAGGTAAAATAAATATAACACGTATTGGAGATCACAAAAAAATGTAATTGAAAAAATTCAACTAATTATAATTACTGGGATGGATGAGCTTGTTGATCACTGCACATTTTCTTAAATCTTGGAATCAAACTGGGCGCAGCCAGTTTCCTCACATAATTTTTTGAAAAACCTTTCGTTCTACGGCCTAGTTTTTATAAAGTTTACTATATTCACTACAAATTCTAAGACCTGGTTCAATGTAGGGTAGATCATTTGACGCGCGTGCTTCCCTGTGAATAACGCAATAATTCCACGGTGCATCAGGGACTTTGCTTCAAATAAATTCCTGCAATTCTCCATAACAACCGGACATAGAACAAGCACCACCAGTACAGACACCTGCGCACTTAGTATACTCTAAATTATCTTCGGATATAAAAGTATCAAGGATCTCGTACAAGTCTTGAGCCTTAGCGCTACCAGTGGTACTTTTACAAAAGTGGTGTTCTGCAATGTTTATATCATCTATACACCGTACATAGGAAATCAAATGAGCATCGTAATTAGTATATGTGGCCTCATCCAGCTGCAACCCATATTCCTTAACTTTCATTTTGTTAATTAACTGATCATTGAGGTCCTCCGCTGCGTGTTGTCCTCTGCGTCTGATGGCGTTTTCGGACAGATGTACGTTTGAAAGCAGTTTCCCAGCAGACTCACCGATCATAATGTTCACTATAATACATCAGCCGGTAGAATAAGCTTTTTTGCGATGGTATCGATGGTATGATGATTTTTTACATTTTGCGATTCTATGTGTCACCTGGTAAGATGCTAGCAAATTATTGCTTGGTATTGGTGCCTGCTTATAAAAACTACCTTTTTGTTGATTTAACTCTTGTAACTTTCTCGTAAAGCAATCACGAGATTTACTGAGCATGCTGGGATGATTGGTTTCTAAATGGCGTTTTCAACTTACTTGCTAGCATGCACTCTGGCGCCAAAAAATTCATACACCGTACTCACTGCGGCCTCTCTTCATCATTGACTTCTGTAGACGTAAAACCCAAAGTCCAAATAACTGTCATCATATTTTCGATATTTACGCTTCTTCGCACTCTTGCCACTATTTGGCGGTGTGCCTTCTTTATTTTCACTTTCACAACGCTTATTACTGTTTAGTAAAAACCGATCCATTTTTAAAAATACATACCGGAAGAAAACCTTCAAAACCTTCACTTCAGTGAATCACAACACTATTTGGTTCATACGCAGAAAGCTTACAAACTCCGAAACATAGCGACGGAGCATCAACAAAACAGACTGCTAACCGTCAAATGAGTCACAAATGACAACGGATGAGCATATTTAAAGGATCTGGTGACCTTCTCGAAAAATTGGACTGAGAGTCTCATTTCTAGACTCTCGGAGTACCAGAGAGATATGTTTATCAGAAGCATGGAGGCTGGTGCGAAAGCTCAGGTTATTTCCGGTAACGGCTGCGCAGAACACACACGTGTGCCGGCCGGGCGGTGTATTTCACAAGTGAATGTACGGAATTGCGATTAAGGCCATTTCCGACAAGCGATTGGTTCAATGCTATTTTGGAGATTGCGAGTAGGCGGAGCCTATGAGGAGAGTAATGTGATGGAGACATGAAGGTTTTGCTGCACTCGCCCATAAGCTATTTTAATGTTTGGATGTTTTCTTTGCGACAATGGTTACCTTCAGTTGCTTTACCCGTATAGACGGAATATGACCGGAGGTAGAGAGTATACTTTATTGGTAGGGAAACTTTTGAGTTTTTATATCAACATGACTTCAAGGACTTGTGACTTATCTTACGAAGTACCTTCACTCTATATAATTCCCACTAGGCCGAGAGATATCAGCACATCAGCGCTCATTCCTCCTTTAGCTCAGGAGTAGTACTGAAGAGTTTTGTATGGAGAACCCATGGGTTGTTTAACGTTTTTCTTTTTATTTTCGGGGAAAGGGGTTTTGAAAAGTAGAATTGAATGAATTTTTGATGAAGTTTGGAGGGACAAAAATGTGAGGAATTTCCCAAATATTAGAAATATATATATATGAACGATCACTTGCTATTTTATCAGACACAATATATGGCAGACAACATTCTGGAGTATTTATTCCAACGGAACTGTCTTATTTCAACAGAACATTGTTTTAAGGTCTTATTTCGTGTCATTAGGTAGTTCTTTGGGAACAGAAAATCACTCTATCTGATTTTTCTTTCTAGCTAGACCTCTTCACATTCATGAGGAAAATCGTCAGAATAAATATTTCGGTGTGGGTACGTACTTTTCATTGTTAAAGGAGCTTTTAAAGGTAATAGAAAGGACCTTTAAAAGGGTACTTTTAGTATCTGTTCCGTTGTGAAAGTACATACGCACTTTCACAACAGAACGTATCGTAATGGGTACTAGGTTTACGCGCTGCCATGTAGTGGCCGAAACGGAGTATGGTATAGCTATTTATTGAAGTTGTCCTCCATTTTGATATTAAGATAGATTTCGACTTGTATTTATCTGAGGTACTGCAGATATTCCTTATTGTATTGTGCACAAAATTACTTTAACTAATTATTCAATATGATGATTTGTCGCATTTGTTAACTAATCTCACAGTGAATTTCTTAGAAAGCAATGAATTTTTGAATTGCATGAATTTTTGATGAAGTTTGGAGAGACAAAAATGTGAGGAATTTCCTAAATATTAGAAATATATATATATGACAGATCACGTGCATGTTATCAGACAAAATATATGGCAAACAACATTCTGGAGTATTTATTCCAACGGAACTGTGTTATTTCAACAGAACATTGGTTTGAGGTCTTACTTCGTGTCAATAGGTAGTTCTTTGCGAAGACAAAATCACTCTATTTGATTTTTCTTTCTAGCTAGACCACTTCACATTCATGAGGAAAATCGTCAAAATGGGATGTAAGGTCAGGTGATGCGTAACATCACAGACTCTCCTTGACAAATGTCAACCCCGCCTTGTCGTGGTACATCCTGTTCCCACTAAAGGGGCTCTGACGACCGCCAATAGCGGTATAACTATACCATCGGGATTAGAGGAAATGCTATACCACACTCACCAACCCGCTTGGCCAGCGTGGTGAGTTATGGCCAAACCCCTCCAAAATGACTCCACAACTTAAATCTTGGCCCTCAGTCTCCGGCAGCTGGAATGTACCTGGCCAAGGCAGCGGCCAGTGCAACATGAAGGCAGAGGGTGCTAAGAATCCCCGGAGGACCGGACTAGGCTGCCATTTGATGCTGACCTTGGCTACGTATAATGGACGCTCCTTGTCTTCTGATTCAAATCTTCTTGAATTGGAAGATGGACTACAAAGGATCAAGTGGGACATCGTCTGTCTAAGTGAGGTAAGGAGAAAAGTAGAAGATCTCATTGAACTGAAAAGTGGACATCTCTTCTACTATCGTGGGACTGATACTGGCAGAACTAGTGGTGTTGGATTTATAATAAACAAGAAACTGAAGGATAAAGTTGTAGAAGTTGAAAGTTCCTCTGATAGAGCTGCACGACTCGTTATCCAACTCTCGAGAAGATACAAGGCTCAGATTATTCAAACTTATGTACCCACCACAAGTCATCCTGAAGAAGAAATTGAAGAATTTTATGAGGAAATCCGTCATCTAAATAATAAAGGTAAGCAGCACTTCAAGATAATTATGGGGGATTTCAATGCAAAAATAGGGCAACGGCAACAGAATGAAACTTCAGTAGGTAAATTCGGTCAGGGAAACAGAAACCAGCGTGGAAATACTCTCGTAGAGTTTGCAGAGGCAGAAGGGTTTTTCATCTTGAACTCCTTTTTCAAGAAAAAGCCACACAGGAAATGGACATGGAGACATCCAAATGGGACGACAAGTGAAATTGATTTTATTATGTGTAACAAAAAATTCGTCATAGAAGACTGCCGTGTGCTAAACAAGTTCAACACAGGTAGTGACCATAGATTTGTGAGATGTTTGATGCACCCCAACACTAAACTGGAACGTAGCAAGCTCATAAGACAAACAAAATGTATTGACATAACCAACCATAAAAAACACCATAATACCTTCAAGTTGGAAGTGAAGAACAGATTCTCTGCTTTAGAAGGCCTAACATCGGAAGAAGTGGATATTTCTGAAGTTAACAGAAAAGTAACCAAAGCTCTTATGGAAACAGCAACAAAATTAGCTGGGTCTAAGAACAAGTTGCACGTATACAAATTATCAGGAAAAACCAAAATGTTGATGCAAAAAAGAAGAGAAATGAGGGCAACTAAAGAAGATGGGACTTCCAAAGTGGAATATATAGAGCTGCGCAAGACAGTATGAAAAAGTATCACTGAAGACGTAAGGAAATTCAACTGTGAACTAGTAAGGAAAGCAATTGAAAACAACCAAAGCCTAAATATAGCAAAGGGACATCTCAGTAAGGGAAGAAAACAGATTATGTCTCTGAGAAAAGAAGATGGTTCTGTATTAAGAAATAGAGGCGAAATTTTTTTACAAGAGTGAAAGATTTCTACTCTAAATTATATGAAAGGGATGATACATGTACTCCAGTTATCATGAAATGTACCAGTACCAGAGTTCTTCCAGTCAGCCCAGCAGAAGTTGAACATGCAATCTAGAACATGAAGCGGGGAAAAGCTCCAGGAGAAGATGGAATTACTGTAGACATCATACAAGAAGCAAGTGGAGAAATCGAAACAGTACTCGCCCAAATTTTCTATCGATGCCTTAATGAAGGAAAGATTCCTGAGGATTGGAACAACGCTACAATGATCTTGCTACATAAGAAAGGTGACATTGAGGATCTCAGGAACTAGAGACCTATCAGCCTCCTATCAGTGGTTTATGAAAACTTCACCCAAGTTCTTTCACACCGCTGAAAGGTGACACAGGACATGGCTCAACCGAGAGAACAAGTTGGATTCAGGAGTGGCAACAGCGCAATAGATCATATCCACGTACTGAGAGAACTAATTGAAAGAGCGAGGGAATATGAACTTCCATTGTGCATGGCTTTTATCGATTATGAAAAAGCCTTTGATTCGGTGAAACCATCAGCAGTTACAATGGCCCTGAAATCCTGCGGTATTGAAGATGCGTACATTAATATTATTAATAACATCTATGAAAATGCAAGTGCAAAGATTCGGCTGTTTGAAAATACAACACACATAAAAATTGGAAAAGGAGTGAGACAAGTTAACACCATATCTCCAAAGCTCTTTCATGCCACATTGGAAGATGTCTTTCAATCACTGAACTGGGAAACCAAGGGATATAGATTAATGGAGATTATCTAACCCACCTTCGTTTTGCTGATGACATAGTCATTTTTGCAACTACCCCATCAGAGCTGCAGAGCATGATCCAGGAACTTGCTGACAAGAGTAAAGAAGTGGGATTAAAAATGAGCTTTCAGAAGACAAAAGTGATGTTCAATGCTTTTACAAGAAATGAAAATTTATCGATTGATGGGGAAAAGCTGGAGATAACAGACACGTACGCTTATCTTGGACAGCAGATATCAAGTGAGGGTCACATTGATGAAGAAATGAATCGGCGTACCAAACTTGCCTGGAGATCTTCTGGAAGAAACAGCATAATTTTCAAGAGCAATATGCCATTATGTCTTAAAAGAAAAGTGTTTGATCAATGCATCCTTCCAGTGCTTACGTATGGTGCAGAGATGTGGACCTTAACTAAAAGAGACATGCAAAGGCTGCAGACAACTCAAAGAAGCATGGAGAGGCGCATGCTTGGTGTAACCAGGAGAGATAAGAAAAGGAACTCGTGGATCCGAAAAATGACAAGAGTGGAAGACATCATGATCAGAGTTAAATCCCTGAAATGGCAATGGGCTGGACATACTGCCACAAGGTCAGACCATCGATGGACAGCCGAAATTTTAGATTGGATTCCAAGGGACAGGAAAAGACCCAGAAGAAGACCACATGGAAGATGGGTGGATGAAATTCGAAAGTATGCCGGAGTGACATGGAGGAGACTGTCACAAGACAGACCGTTGTGGAGGAAACTTGGGGAGACCTTCGTCAAGCAGTGGTTTGATAATGGTTGACAATGAGGATGATGATTGGTGCCTGCTTATAAAAACAACCTTTTTGTTGATTTAACTCTTGTAACTTTCTCGTAAAGCAATCACGAGATTTACTAAGCATGCTGGGATGATTGGTTTCTAAATGGCGTTTCAACTTACTTGGTAGCATGCACTCTGGCGCCAAAAATTTCATACACCGTACTCACTGCGGCCTCTCTTCACCATTGACTTCTGTAGACGTAAACTCAAAGTCCAAATAACTGTCATCATATTTTCGATATTTACGCTTCTTCGCACTCTTGCCACTATTTGGCGGTGTGCCTTCTTTATTTTCACTTTTACAACGCTTACTACTGTTTAGTAAAAACCGATCCATTTTTAAAAATACATACGGGAAGAAAACCTTCAAAACCTTCACTTCAGGTAATCAGAACACTATTTGGTTCATACGCAGAAAGCTTACAAACTCCGAAACTTAGCGACGGCGTATCAACAAAACAGACTGCTAACCGTCAAATGAGTCACAAATGACAACGGATGAGCATATTTAAAAGATCTGGTGACCTTCTCGAAAAATCTGGACTGAGAGTCTCATTTCTAGACTCTCGGTGTACCAGTGAGATATGTTTATCAGACGCATGGAGGCTGTTGCGAAAGCTCAGGTTATTTCCGGTAACGGCTAATAACCTGAGCTTTCCGGTAATCTCACAGTGAATTTCTTAGGAAGCAGAACTTCCCACGATAAAACTTTCCTCTTTATAATTCAACATGTCTCCGTCACATGACTTGCCTCTACTCGCAATCTCCAAAGTAGCTCTGAACCAATCGCGTGGCGGAAATGGCCTTAATCGTAATTCCGTACATTCACTTTTGAAATACGCTGCCGCGCGGCAATCGTGCGGTGGGAAAGCTCACGCTTGTAACATTATTGTAGAGCGCCATGTAGTAACCATTTGTAGAGTCTTCTGCAAACAGTTATTACTAAGTGAGTTACTGGTTTGCACCAGGTCCGCTAGATGTCGCGTCCTATTACATTGAATTGAAAATGGAAATAAAATTATAAAAATTTTGTATTATTTCGCGGCGCCCTTATAAGGAAGCTGCGGCGCTCGCTTTGGGAACCACTGCGATAGGTTATAAGTAGTCACTATCCTCTACTGTAGGGCCTCTGATTCCAAGAAAGCAAGAGAGCGAGTGCCCTAAGAAAAACACAGCATGCAAGATCCTCCGGAATTCAAACCTGGAACCATTTTGGACGAGTGGTAAAGAACATGCGCTTAGTAACATTGTGGCACCGGGGGTTGTAAAATCACATTGTATTAAAACTGGTATATTATAAAAAGGATGATTTGTCCTTTCCTTTCTCGAGCAGGATGAAACATTATCTGTTGTAATTTTCGTTTTCTCCCTTGAGTTCCACCTGACTTACAGCAGATATGTGCCATATATAGCTGCATTAATCATAATTTTAACTTTAATACATTTGTGCACTATTTTTGTGCTGTTGAAAGATCCGAAATATAATATAAAGACGAAATCTTGTTGAAAACTCTAGAACCATTGAAAGGGTGTCCTTTGCAGCAACTGTGATTTACACTATCCATGAGAAATTTAGAATAGGTAAAGCGTATGTTTGGGTAATTTCCATGCAGTGCCTTATTAGCGGTTTTGGAAACATTTCATGAAAGTGACCAGCCACTGGTAGCTATTCACTTATGAAATCTGTGTTTCGCGGCAATATACAGTCTTCCTGGTTTTCTCTTTTTCGAAGATTTTTCTAACAGTTTGAAGATATTTGTTGTGAATTCGTTTCTGTAATTCTTCTTAGAAATTTGTACCAATACCCAGGCCTTTTTATTTGTTTAAATTCCTTATTAATAATTAATTATACAGAATTTGTTCAAAGAACCAAAGTTACACCCAATTGTCGATCTTTACGTCCAATAATCGCATGCTTCAAGGAATATAAATGATATTTAATTTATGATATATCAATTTATTTTTCTTCTCTGGTAAGTATGCAAGGGGTTTGTTTATTTGCTGTAACAATGTTTAATATGCAACAGATGAATAAGGTTCAGTGTGTGTTAATCCGCGTGGTTCTAGGAGTTTGCCGTTCGTTACGAAGTCGTTTTGTTTGCTTGTTTCAAAAGTTGAGTGTTGGATGATTAAGCTGTCCGCTTTTACCAACTTGGAAAGAATATTACTTTAATATTATTTTAGTGTGTGCGTGAATGCTTGAAAAAAATTTAAAATTTAGACGAATAATGAATAAAATATTCTATCAGGAATGAGCAGTATTTTATTGGAAAATGTTAACTAATTTAAAAATAAGAATGAATAGAATTAAGGTTGCACTAAGATGAGTTGGATTTCTTCTTGGGAAGACCTGTTGTAGGGCTATAAATTCAATCGAAAGCAAATATATTTTTACTGCTCATTCTCATTTTTGCCTGTCCTTTTGGTTCTGACCTTGAAAATTTGCTTATATCAAATTTTCCTGTGGTAATGTTCTTGCGGATATGTAGAACGAGGAAGTAAACATCTTGAGGATCAACCGCATCAAATTGGCAAATACACTCTTGGTCTCTAAGTGTGCCTTAACAGGGGTATTCGATTTCTCACTCCTAGGTGCCACGAAACGTTTTGAAAAGGCTGACTTTGGTTACGTTTGGGCCGGAGAAAAGATCCAGAACCTAGGTCTGTAGTTGTGTCTCGAGTGAGAGGCTGCGATTTCTCTAATACGTTATCTCATTGGTCCACGGTCGAGTGGTGCGGTCAAAGCAAATAACTGATTGTCCTGTGTTGGAAAATGTGTGTCGAACGTGTGCTGATGAAACATACATAGCATAGAGGAGCTCCATGATATAAGAAGATCTCGGCGCTTTAGTATTAAATTCTATAGTGGATGAGATGTATACTACTGCTTCTTAATATTTTTAAATAAAGTACAAGATGTTTAATACGAGTTACAATTAGCTTAATACATGTTCATTCATATGCTTTTAGTTCTAGCAACTTCCAAAACTGAAATCTGGGTTTACCATCAAAGCCACAAACAGTATGTATCTTCTGAATTTTATTGCATTGAACGATTGTGTTAAGTTTATACTTTTGTTCTTCTGTGAGTTCGTAAACCATTAAAAAAATTCATTTCATATATGCACACTCTGTGGGCAAATGTTATAGCGGGACACACTTCCGAACAATGGTTTTCTTTTTCACTGTGTTTATATGTAGAGTATAAAAGATAAAAACATTAATATATATGCTGAACAGTTATGATCACGGAGACATTGCATCCTAGTTACAGAAAAAGGTTGTGCTCGGGCGGGTCCCGAGACATCCTGACATATTTGCTATATTTCTCAGTTATCTAATCGGTCTCCGTTAATCCAGCGCGGCAAAATGAGTATGATTTAAAGGATCTTGCTCAACACGTTAGTTTGTTTCGGTGGATCAAAAGCAATAAAATTGACAATAACCATATTACTGAATAAAACCTTATTTTGATGTAATAAGACATTTTATTTATCTTTTATTTCTTTGTTCACAAAAATAACTACACAGAAAAGTTTTACTAGTTAACTTGAAAGTATAATGTTCATTATTAGTCATATTTTCTTTTTCATTTTCTAACCTAGAAGACTATTGGTAGTTGCGACTATCGATATTTTTAATAGGCAGTGCGATGAACAGCTATGTAGGGGTGTCAGGGAAATAGGAATGCAAAAACCAAAGGCGATGACCAAGGCGGGTGAAAAGAAATCCTAGCCACAACACTGGCTTATAACTAGAGGTGTTGGTACTATCGATGGTACTATGGATAGTATCGATAGTTTTGTCCAGCTCAATACATCGATAGTGTATCGATAGTTTTTCGTAACTATCGATAGTTTTACGTTTTTCAATGCTGTAAATGTAAATTACGATGGTGTAAATTATACAGCTTCCACTGATGGCTTTTATGACTGGAACGCTCATTTTCACCTCATTTATACTGGTGTCGAAAACATTGAGCCCAGCCATATTGATACTAATGACAATGCAAAGAAACCGAAAAGAAGGAAAATCAAATAAGATTTGAATTCCTTACACCTAAGAAAAATACACGTCAGGTGGCTAAAACGGGCTGACGCTTTCTCTTTTCACCAGAGCTGACTTGTTCATTTGATGTAATGTAGCATCAGTTTCTTCAGACAAGGACGAGATATTTCTGACTCGATTGCATGGGAAAGAACCTTCGGGAATTTCTTACTGAAGAAGTAGATGGAACCTTGGAAGGAAAAGAAGAATAAGTACTCCCAGAGAAGATTTAAATTGTCCTTACCACTATGGAGAAACCCAGTAGCCCCAGGTTTGGGTTCTCTTATTCTAAATACTGTAATTCAAGGTATACTTCTCTTTTCCTAAAGAGTTCGCTATGAAACTTCTTACCTAAGCGCTAAAATTTCATATGGCATACCCTACATATTCTTTCGTTATGTATCACATGAAAATCCAATTCAAGGAATTCAACATCTAAAATCTGAAAACTGAAAAATTATAAATACAGCATGTCATTTTAATCGCAGTTAGCACCTATTTAGAAGTAGATGCTCGCGGTTTCAGAGTCACCGGGAGCTCCGGCCGAAGGACGCTGCTTGATAGCTAAGATTCCCCACTTCAAAGTTTG
Organism: Macrothele yani; assembly: GCA_039090855.1. Lineage (NCBI taxonomy): Eukaryota > Metazoa > Arthropoda > Arachnida > Araneae > Macrothelidae > Macrothele > Macrothele yani. The sequence continues at coordinate 97,738,491 of CM077015.1, forward strand.
AAATGTGGCACATGCCACAAAAATTTGTGATTTGCTTCACATGAATTCGTATTACATTGTTTTCAATAGTACAGCCACATGAAAACCCACAAAACCTCCCAAAAGGTAAACATTTTCGCAACGGCATCACATTTCATCTAGGAAAACTCGAATATTCAATTAATTTTAAATGTCAGAAAGACGAGCAGCACAATTCGTTGAAAAAATTTGTTTGTTAGAATATGATTAGTTCAAGTTGTCCATCTCCGTACGATTACTGTTTACTTTCCGCTCGTTGTTGCGAAACGTTGGATCTAACAAATAAATATTATACAATACTAAGGTTTTTCTCAGTACACAAAAATGTTTTAAATGTGGGCTTTAACGCGTGCTGCTGTGAAGGACAACTACTTAAATCGTCATACCGAGGAAACGTATGGCAAAATTGATTGCTTCAGAAATATGAATTTTTCTAGTTTGTGGGCTTGCCCGGAACAGGTAAGATAATAATTCGAAGAGATCTGTTCTTAGGAAATTGAGGTACATCTTCTATCCACGTTAATACCACAAAGAAGCACGTAGCACCTAAATCTGTGATTGCCAGTTAATGTGTTACATATCGTCCATGCAGCAGGTAGACACACGAACATTTCGCTTAATTACTCCGTCAATTCCAATGAACAACAAACCGACTCAGATACAAGTCATTAGATGATCGAGAAATCTCTTAAACGCCGTTTGTTCAGCAAAGATTTAAAAAACTAGATTTACACTGGCGAAACGTGAAAAAAGTACACCAAGAAGGATTTGGCGGACGATCATGAAATTTACATATGTTAATGGGGTCGAGTCTACGTAGGTGTGATGTTAATATCGGGACCAACCGGTGAGCGCTTACGCCACAGCACGGCATAATATGCCAATTATCGTAGGTGGTATTTAAGAAGTACAGCGAAGTGAATGTAATCAGTCGTCGGCGTACGGACACGTGCGAAGACCCTGAAGAAGCTGCAATGCCTGGACATGGAAGACGTGTAAGACTTCAGCAGCTATCAAACTTTGAGCGAGGTCGTCTAGTCGGACTCCGCGAGGCCGGGTGTTTGTATCGTCGTATTGCGGTACGATGATGGCGAAGATGATCCGAGGAACATTCCCACACGAGAAGACGTGGAACTGGGAGTCACAGACGGAATGATGAGCGGACCGATCGACGCATAAGAAGAGCGGCGTTGTCAAGCAAAACATCCACTGCGATGCAAATCGGAGCTGCCGTTGCAACTGAGGTGAGTGTGCAAACAATCCGCAACCGTTTACTGGATGCAGGACTACGTGCACGTGTGTTTTTGGCATATGTACCTCTGACTCCAGCCCACCGTCAGGAACGGCAGCAGTGGTGTCTCCAACATCTGCAATGGAGAACGCAATGGCGATCTGTCGTGTTCAGCGATGAAAGCAGATTCCGCTTGGGAGCCTCCGATGGCCGTATGCGTGTTCGCAGTCGCACAGGGAAGCGTCTCCACCCTTCTTGCATCCGCCAGCGACACACAGGGCCTACAGCTGGTCTCCTGTTGTGGGGAGCGATCAGTTATTACTCCCGTACACAACTAGTGTTTGTACCGGGTACGTTAAACAGCACCTCCTACATCAACAACATCATTCAGTCCGTTGTTGTGCCATTTGTTAGGTCGGTCCATCGTGGTGTTTTCCTGCAAGATAACGCACCCCCACACACCGCACGTGCAACGCAACATGCACTTCGGGGTGTGAGACAACTTCCATAGCCTGCACGTTCACCGGATTTGTCCCCCATTGAGCACATGTGGGATTTTATGGGACAACGGCTCATCCGGTCTCCACGGCCAGCCACGAACATCCCGGATTTACGCGTCCAGGTTGAAGATGCTTGGAACTCAATACCCCAAACTTACATCTAACATCTGTACGACAGACTCCATGTCAGAACTGCACAGTGTGACGCAGTTCATGGCGGTTCAACCTCGTACTAAGCATGTTACATGGAAATGTTATTTTTCAGTTTACCAGCAAATACAGCTGTATTTTGCCATAATATTTTGATCACGTTATCCTCTGTATACCGTTATTATGCTGTATACATTTCGTTGTTATCAGACGTCTCCTTCTTGGTGTTTTTTTTTCACTTTCCGCCAGTGTATTTTAAGAAGGTAAGACCTTCCGACTAGCGGTAGTCAGTTACTCTATGAAGTTAAGATAATCTTTATTACGTACATGAGAAGTAAAGTTCCCTTGATTCCCTATCAGCAGTTTTAGTACGCTGCATTCTTAAGAAATAAAATGTCGCTTTTCACTAAAGTGAACATGTTGTCTAATCCCAAACAAAAACATATCATTTCACAGCCATTTGAAAATAAACAATTGGCACAAAAAAGAAAACAAAAAACCGTGTTGTTCCATTCATGCTATCGAACGTACCGAACGAGTGTACGTGACAACATAGATCTTCATCTGTAGTAGATGAAAGTAAAGCGTCCTTTGTCTGATAGGGCAAATCTAACGGCAACACGTGCCTAAGATTTAGATCTAACGGCAACACGTGTCTAAGATAGCAGCAAACAGTCTTTGTGTTATTTAGAATCATCTAAACTTATCTTTAGTGCATTTGCCGAAATATCTAGGAAAATATCTCTCACGTTTGTCACATTGAAGTGACTTATTAGATTAATGATTCAAAATAGTGGATTTCTTTCGCTTTTCTTTTGTTTATATAGTAAACATTATGTCTCGCAATGATTGTAGTCTTAAGTCTTATGAAAACCTGTGTCAGAAAAGGACATGTTTTTGTTTTTTGATTCGAGTTATGCTGCTAAACATATTTTTATATGCTGTCGTGGATTTTTTCATGTTGCTGTTGATCAGCAGAATCGTTTAAATCATTGTACAAATCATGAAATCGGAATAAAAATTGTTTCACATTAAGTTAGTTTCCTATCTGTATTTAACGGTATCTTAACGAAATAAAGTTTTACATAAAATCAAACTATATTTGAAGTTAACTCTTCAAAAGATGAATCCATAAAATACAAACAGAACACTGACGCTCCAACTACTGTTTTGAAAGTTTTAGTCATATTACTGATATTTCCTGAGACATAGATTTGACTAAAAAAACTGTTTGCAAATACTTCAGTTTGAAATAACTTCTCTTTGAAAACTAATAGTAAAATCAAGGGGGCGAACAGTTTGGCCGCAATCATTTCTGTTCTTAGAAAATTCAAGCAAAGTAAAGATGCAGGGTTCAATTCCCACTCCAGGACGATGATGAGGTATTCAAGTTTTCTGAGAAGTGTTACATGAATGACCAGTTGGTGGTACAAGCAAATTCAGTTTGCTTTGCTTGAATATTCTGTGAATTTCTTATGTATTATAAAGAAATTTTCGTCCTTAATGGATTTATTCCTGTTCTTGTTGCACTGCAGTCAGACACTATATCAATCTCTTACTGACAGCGCGTACTTTGATGTGATAAGTAAATTGCTATATTTTTTTTTTTCAGTTTTCGGTATATTCTGAGTTTTCCGCTTGTCGAAAGGACATATTCGGAAATATACTAACTGATTTGAGATATTTTGGGAAAACACAATTGATTGGACGACGGAAACGGTAACGTTACATGGTTTGAACGGATTTCACTGTATGCAATGCCCTTTTACGCAGAAGAAAGGTGCGATTCTTAATTGTATGTATTTCAAATTGCCAACTAATATATATGCAATTTATTAGTTTTTTTATTTACGAAGACAATTGCAGCAAAGAACTTTTTTTTATTTTGGCCGAAATAAAATACTTTTTTTTGTTTTTTCGTTAACGAATATTTATTTTTTGAGGAATTCTTCAGCACTTAGTGGAACATTCATCTAAAGGATGGCTAGTTACGGTTACTAAACACAGGTGAAAAAATTATTTTAAACAGCTCGATTTTGGAGTAGATGCAACTTGGTACTGAAGGAAATTATGTGCTGGAATTATCGTGACTTAGGTTATTTTTAAAACGTGTTCTTCGCTCAGTTCTTGGAAAACATATATTGATATGTGTCGAATTACTATTATCGCGTTAAACAAGAATTCCATTTGGTGCCAAAAGTAGTATATTTATATTACATTGCGCATTGTTGGTGTACAGTTCTTGTTTATTAATTTCGTTTGGTGCACTCAAAGAATATAAACGCTTCGCGTGAAGAAGGTCAGCTGTCGTAGAGATCATGTAAGACAGGCGACAGCAGTGCCAACGCACCATCAATGAAAACATGATCTGCGGGAAAGTTAACATTCAGGCGCAAAGAGCGTAGGGGACGACGGGACACGGAGCTTTGATCCGTGATCGCTTCCCTTGGTCTAAGACTAAAGCAGTTTTTTTTTTTTTTTTTTTTTTTTGTGAGTATCCCTCTTGTCCCTTCTTTTTGGGGAAACAAATATATACAATAGCAATTAATATTATTATAACGAATTATTAGCAATTAATATTATTATAACGAATTATTAGCAATTAATATTATTATAACGAATTATTAGCAATTAATATTATTATAACGAATTATTAGCAATTTTATTCTTACTCTAAGCACCAACTTTTTCAGACTTGATATTGAATACGTAGGTACCAAAATGCCTCAAAATTAATGTCATGGGAAAACAAATTGCTTACAACTTTTAAATTCTCTCAATTATTGAATTCCGAACTGGAATTTGTTTTAAACAAATAAAACATCTTGTATTTTTCCGAAAATTAAGAAATCATACTAACTCTAAAAAAATAAAATGACACGAACTTCACGTAAACATGCTAAACGAAATGTAGCTGCAACTTAACATTTTAACGAAAAAATTGTAATAAAGTGACGCATAAAACGCGGCCTGTCCGAACGATTTTAAAAATAAAAAATCTACTTTTTTGGGAAGTTTTTTTTTTAAGTTGCAAATAACTTTTTACTTATCAAAAATGATTTAAAACATACTTCAGAAACACAGCTTGAGGCGTCAATGCTGTCATGCGATTTCAATTTCATCCGGTACCCAGTTTCTAATTATTCTGCACATACAACATTAGGCATTTAGATCCCAAAGTAAAATTAAGCAATAACTTGCTTTGCATTTCCGATCATGCAGTGAGTATCTTTCAGTTATTGGTAAAAAAAAAGTTAAGTCAGAAAAGAAGATTGAAAAAAAGACAATGCTCTTAAATTATTTCTAAAATAAAACAGATACATATTTATTAATAAATAATTTTATTACTACATTGATCATAGGTGTTACATGTGCTGCAATTTTCCACACCAATAAAGAATTCAGTGCGTCAACAATAAGTGTCGATAATAGATACACTGCTAAATAACATTTTTCGAGAATCAGCTGGTGTTAAATAGTGCATTTTTCAACACAACTAGTAATGCAAAACCATGAAATAATTTTATGATTACTCTGACTAAACAACACAACAAATAAAGTATACATGGCGTCAATTATGCAATACATCGCATGAAATTAATTTTAAATTACGCATTTTCCAACACATTACTCCAACTAAACACTTGTGACACATGCGTTTCTTTTTCCCATACAAATAAAGTATACATGTGTTCAATAATAAATACACACAATACATACACTACAAAATGAAATTTTAAAAAAATCAGCTGCAGGTAGGTAAATTATACATTTTCCAACACAATTAGACATGCAAAACAATGAAATAATTTTATCATTACTCAAACTAAACACTTGTGACACATGCGCTTCTTTTTCTCATACAAATAAAGTATACACGTTGTCCATAATAAGTACAGACAATACATACACAGCCAATTATTCGGTGGGCAACTTAATTCTCGGCCACAGGCAGGACACATTAACAGCAAATTATTGCAAATCAAATACGTACTTAATGGGGGAAATAATCCCCATCGTGTTGAATACATTTGAGCCATGTTGGATACATCCTGGCTCCATTGCAATACCTGATACACATTTCAAGAGAGTTTGTTTACTTGGTAAATGTAAAAAACTCTTGAGTGTGCAATATGCTTTAGGACTTGCAAGGTAGAGCTGAAGACATACAAATTTGTCATCTAGCGACCACCTACACCCATGGCGGGTAACACTACCAGCAGAGATTTGACATTTGATGAATTTGAATACATTTTAAAACACTAGAGGCTGAATGATTTCCAGAACACTTTTAATACTGCACCTAATGTTCTTCTTTGCGTATTTTCAATTAAGATAATAAAGCTTAGAAGATAAAGATTTAATTTTTGCCGTTTTAGGCGTTATCATTCTACGCTGAGAAAATAATTGCCTTCTTTTCGTACGCACAATATCAGGAGTAGCCATAGGGACTGCTGGATCTCGTCTCCTGCAGAAACAGAAGCTGGCAAATCTTCAAAAATGTCGGCATTCTATGATTCATGTTGCACCTTTTTCATCATGGTCTCTCTCATACTTGGTAAGCTCAAGACCCCCAGAACTGAAGTATTAACTGAAATAACACAAGGGATTAAAACCTCACATTTTCAATTATATGAAAAAAAGACAAAAAATATTTTCTAAAACAAAAAATGTAACAATACTAGACTTATACAGTTCAACAGAAAGCATACATGAAGCATAAGGGTGATTATCAGTTGATGAACCCATTCCACGAATACGCAAATATTGTACGACATCAGGGACAAGGAAATTGTCTTTCTTTCACACCCCTGAATAGCTTCATAAATTGCCAAACTGAACCCGATTCAGTTGGGTGTAGGGGTATCCTAAGTAGATTTCATGAACCCAGACCTAATGTCATGATGGTTTGGCCAAAAATAAAAAATCTCAGGAAATGCTACACTACAGCAAAGACCACTCACTTGAAGAAAAAGGGTTAAATAAAAACAACATATACAGGGACAATAAAAAAAATCTGTATATTAATTCTATAAGGTTTTTTTACTGTGAGTCCTATTTTGAGAGAACGGCTGAACCTAAACAGAGGTGTTTGCAAGGCAAGGCACGAAACCCTGAAATCATCGGCATCTCCCAACGGTGCCAATGCATAAATCGAAACATAAATGAACATATGTGGGTAACCCATTCCCCAAACCAGCTCAACAAAAGTATTTCCGTTACTACTAGTACCTCAAATTATTATACTTATCAGCAAAGCTGTTACCGATACTTCAAAAGATAAAATGGTTTCACTTCGGGAATTACTTACTACCTACCTATACCTTTTGCTCACAACAGTAAACTGTTTTGGGGTTTAGTTTGCAGTATTAATTTGTTGCTAAAAAATTCCTTCAGTGAAATTTAAGTAACTTTGATTTCGACAACTACATGATATTGTCTTTAACATATATCACACTAAGAATGTTAATAAAAATTTTGCATTTGTATAAAATCAACGAATTACAGACATAACATACCTTTTAAAAATGTTTTACCTTTCTTTCCAATTGCAAAATTACCCATTTGGCAAATTAATAAAAGAAAATCTGCAGTCAAATTTTTATGTTACTAGAAGGGCAACTCCTTTTTTCATAGGATATTAATCATTTTTTAACAGAAATTTTAGTGGTTAAGTTTCAGTAATGTGGTATTGAGCTAAAGTTCTATTTACTAATAAAATAACGGTATATTTAGCAAATTGGATGTTGATCTAAAGTCCCATTTATTAATAAAAAAGACACATCAGTCTGGTGTGGTGTTTATCTAAAGTTATATTTACTAATAAAATAACACTTTCTTAAAAAATTGTGCAATCTTCATTTGTTTTTTAGCAGAGACACTATCAGGCTGACGCTTATGTTTACAACAGCCTTCATTTGCAGTGTATTGTTTGTGTACCGAAGAGGAGATGAACCTTTACTATTACACGTAGCCGTTATAATTGCTTCAACAGGTTTTGAAGGCAGAACTGTAGCACGCACTCCATTTATATATGCAGAAACATGACCCAGCTATATCAATTTTCCGACACCATATCCCAGCTTTCTCCTTCAGGGTGTCTTTTTTTCTAGCCAATCCCACCGGAATTTATTTTTGACTGAGGCCTCTAATTAATGTCTTGAGATCGTCAGTTTTAGTTAAAAATTTCATCGTTGATGACGAACTTAACTTAAACTGAAATCGTGTAAACTTTCAAATTCCTAAAAACATTCATACATCACACACAAAAAAAACCCCATTACCTTTGCCTAAACAAAAAACCACAAACGTTTCATCAGGGAAACAAAGACACCTCCTCTCCGTCACTGACTTACTAATACAATGAGGCAGGCTGCTCCCGCTCGTAGGTGCAGCCGCGTGAGGGACGTACTTTATTTGCTTTAACTCGCCCCCCCCGCCATCTCCAAGTTCCAATCCCACATCACTCATCAGAGCGAAAAACCGTTTTTTTCGCATCGAGGAGCAGAAGCGCCGACAAAATGACTGAGAATTTGCGCCCATGCCCTTCCCACAGAACAACGGACAACCACAGCACGAACTGCCGGCTTCATGTCGAGACTTCATGCGTCAAGCTCGAGTCGGCTGCATCGGGGAGGAAGACAATATTGTTGTCACATTAATTCATTGGTGAAAAGCAATTTTTTTTAGTAAATACTTTTGCCATGAATCGCATTAATTTTTTTTTGCTTTGTCGCTTATTAGAACTCAAAATTTAACAGTCTTAAAAATGTCTTCAAAGCTAAACATCTGGAATTTCGGGTATGACAGATCGCCCAAACCCAGGCTAGACCCGGAACGAAAACAGCTCTACGTAAAGATATGGTTGAGATATAAAAATAAAGGTCTTACCATGTAGATGTGTCAGTCGAAGAGAAAAAATGAGATTGGGGGCAACCGTTCAGGTTGTGGGGAGGCAAAGTTCCAATGTAAAGTCTATGGGAGAAGGGTGCAGCTGACATTCGATCGCCTGCATTCCATATTAGGGGTAGTTGTGGTTCAGTGATTAGCATTCTCCGAATTGTGACGCACGAGATTAATCATCCCACAGATGGTGTACCAACCACATGACCAGTGGTAATCAAGCACATGTGAAGTTTGCACATAAAATTACCTAAAGATCAATATCTCATAGTGGCTAAGTGTCATAAAAAAAGTCTGTTTTCTGAGCAGTGAGTCGGGGGATATTGGAACAGTGTAATAACTTGAAATAGTTTCATTCCAGTTCAGCCACGGAGTCAGTTATGTAAGATCAGAGGAACAGTTATATGCTTGCCATTTGAGTGATGTAGCAAAGGAGCCTTTGTTTAAAGGGGACATTTTTTGTTTAAGTGGGTAGTATTTTAGAAAATTCTAGAAACCCTTGAAAGGGGAAATAAAATGCTTAAATTGAAACATGCAGTCCTTAAGGCTAAGTAGTAACTTTGTCTGAAGGTGGGTACTGGAGAACAAAGTTTTTTCAGGTGCTTACTGTACATAGTATGTATTCAACAGAAGTCGTATGGGAACCATGGATACAAATCTCTATGGCAGGTTACGATTTCCTGGCAATTTTAGCTCACTTATGTAGTTTTTTCCTTTTTTTGCTGTCATAAGGCTGTTTATGAATTTTATTCTGTAAACTGACAAGGAAAATCTCTGTCTCATCTTTCAAGCTATAATTATAAAGATAGCATGTCTGTAGTATTTTCTAATATGCTCAGATGACTCCGTGTTTAGTTGAAATACTGCGGGAGTTTAAAAGAAAAGTTGTGTGGGATATTTTTCTTCCTTTGATTGCAGGTGTAACGACCACCGCGAGCAAGCAGTTGCCTGTCCCTAATTTAGGGTCACTGGTTACAGGGAGGGAGAGAGGCAGTGCCTTAGGACAAACACAACATCCATGCCTCACCGGGATTCAAACCCGGACCCCTTTCGGACGAATGATCAGAGGCCGTTGTGTGGGATACTGTTGCCTTTCTGACTCTTACGTTCAGATGACTCCCTCCTAACAGCTGAAATATTACGAGAGGGAGTCTTAAAAGAAATAGTTGTGTGGGACAGTGTTGCACCTCTGACTCTGGGGTGAGCATAACAAAAAGTTACATATGAAATCACAATACCTTATTACCTTGTGAAGGAGGTGTTTGTTATATTATTATTATTGAATGGGTATGAAATTATGTCAACTAATGTTAAGTCCAGAAATTGAATTTTTCTAAATTGTGTTACTCTGTTATGCATAGGTTCTAGCCAGTTGGTGTGCTGAGTCAGGAAGGCCAAAATCGTTATCAAACCATAGTTATTAACTTGTATTTGTTTTTTTCGTTTTTTAACTGCGTGCCCTGAATGTTGCGTTTGCAAAAAAATAAAACTTATGAAAAATTGATTTGACACTCATAATTTCTGAACACAGCATGTCACAGCTCTGACTGTGGCTTTGGTCTAAGGATATTGGAACCTGGGAAAATACACATTGTAAAACCATTTTGTCCTGCTATTGATCTATATTGGCCACAGAATTAATACACAGGTAAAATAAATATTGTGTAACACATAATGTAACATACATACTTTGAAGTACTACCAGGTGTAATTGCGTGCAGCAACAAACAAAACCACAAACAAGAAAAAATTATTAAGTTTTGTACACATTAAATATACACTCTTACACGATGCTTAGTTTCCACCACAACACTCGCATGGTGATTGAAGAAAAGTACCTTAAAGTAAAAAAGTGCCCTGCTTGATTTGGGAGGTATGAAGAGGAAGTTCTATTTCATTCAACAGCTGACACAAATTTCCCATTTTTAGCATTAACTAAAATATACTATACCTAATTTTATTCAACCATATTTTAGGAGGTTTCTGGTTTATATGGAACCATTATAAATATTATTTTGCATAGCAGGTGCATCAACATGGCCACATGATCAGGGGTAATCATGCACATGTGCAATTTGCATAGAAATACCTACAGATAACTACTTTATAGTAATACCCGGTTGCTTGCAATGAATTTCATATTTACAATATACCTTAAATGTCAAATATGCTGAGGCCATTTTTGAATTTCAATGGGGTTCGTGTTACCCTGATGTATTAAAAATTGTTTTCGTGGAATTCTCAGAAGCACATGAATGGGTTCCCACAAAACGTATACGTTAGGTAGGAGAATCTTTGAGATTTACATGAAGCTTGTAACCTTAGTTATATTATTTACTTAATGGCTGTGAATCCTTAGAACACATGATATTGAGAATGATTCTAGGTATAGGCGGGAAAAATGATTAACCTCCATGTCAACATGCATAGATTGGAACAATGTAAGGCTCAAAATGTTTCCTTTAATAACACTTAAAATGGAATGGGTAAAAATACGTTATTACTCACCTAGTAGATTTATCATTTCCTTCCATCAAGCACATGCCTTGCTTGATACACACTACCAAAATAAAATTGTAAGTCCACTTGTACAATTGTAGATCATTGAACAGACTGTAGCAGGAAACGCAGAGGTAGAAGAGAGAATTGAAGAAAGTCAACAAACAACCCCACCGTAACACCTCAACGCGCATGCTCAGTCCAACTCAGTCTGCTCTGGCATCAGTCTGTAATGTTGGCTTCTGTGCGCTGCATGTTTTCCTTGAAGATATGGCTGCGATAGTTACGTCTCGCTGAGCCATAACTTCTCATTAGATATTCTTTGACCAAATGTCGGTTTAATATATTTAAAATTTATTTTTTGAGTAAATACTGCTAACTAAACTGCATCTTCATTCTTTTATGTGGTTAAACAAGTTTTTTTCAAATTTCTTTAATGAAAACTGAACTTCGTAATAAAATTTTTACGCAGACTGCCATAGTTGTTTCATAATAATCAAATTTTTAGTGGTTAGTTTGTTGAGCTACAGTATAATATTTGTAAATTTGTCCTGCGAATCATTTCTTTCTTGTGGATATTCGACTTTTTTTTTTTTTTTTTTTTTTTTTTTTTTTTTATTGGAGGTTTAACGACCACCGTGAGCAACTCAATGGGCTATAAGCAGTCGCCCGTCCCTAATTTAGGGTCACTGATTACAGGGAACGGAGAGAGCCAGTGCCGTAAGACAAACACAACATCCATGCCTCACCGGGATTCGAACCCGGACCCCGTTCGGACGAATGATCAGAGGCCATCGCTTAGACCACTGCGCCACCGGGGCGGCGTTTTGTTTTTCACTTGGAGGTTTTCTGACTACCGTGAGCAACTCAGTGGGCTATAAGCAGTCGACTGTCTCTAATTTGGGGCCACTGGTTAAAGGGAAGGATGAGAGACAGCTTCGTAAGATAAACGCAGCTTCCATGCCCACCGGAATTCGAACCCGGATCCATCTCAGACGAATGGTAGGAAGCCATTGCTTAGGCCACTGCGCTAACAGAGGGCATAAAGGCGGCACATTCATTCTGTTTGAAATTTATGAAACTGGAGATATTGTATTATGGGAAACTCTGTAATCTAAAATGTAATTTCAGAAAAATGCACACCTGTGTGTTTCGTTGAAGGTTTTCCATAGAACTAGTACGCGCAATTTACACTGCGACAATTCGAGAATTTTTTATTAAAATAGTTAAAAATGGGAAAACTGGAATTCCATACCACCCTTACACATAAATTTTTTTCATTTCAATATCATCTGGATGTTGATTCACTGACTTAACCCGGCATATGGAAATATAAGGTGGCGAAATGGCTAAGCACTGCTTCCGACTTCTCTTTCGAGGCCGGCCTGGGTTCAAGTCCCGGTGAAGCATGGATGGAATGTTTGTCTCACCTCACTGCTTCTCTCTCTTTCATGGACCTAGTATAATAGTACTAAATAACGAACAGGTGATAGCTAACAGTCCACGGAGTTACTCAAGGTAGTTTTTTGGCCCCCAACAAAGAGTTGTAATGCGGGTGTGACTGTTTTGATAGAAAGCTTAGTTTGTATTCTAAGCGTGCCCAAAAGTTGACCATTCTTTAGCAAAAGTCATGAGGGATGAATATATGGAATAATAATATGTATGTACTGAAGCTCTCGTAATTTATACTCTGTTAAGGAAATGGAAATTGTATCGTCAAAACTGAACGCAAATCACTTGCAATGTTGAATATTTGGTAGAATCTGTTTTTTAATATTAGGCGGCAACACTGTGCATTTAGCCTATGGAGTGTTGTTATCATAAAAACAGCAGATTTGTCAGTTGCATGTAATTAAGCAGATATCAGTGTGGTGTTTACATGGTTTTTGATAGAGTAGACATCCCGTACTGTTTGCATTAAATAAAAAATGTGCATCCTCCTAACACATCGAGACGTGTAAACGAGTATGCTGAAACCTTTTCGCATTTGCTTGCTCATTGTATGGACGTAAGTATGAATTGTGTGCTGAATAATTATTGTTAAGAATTCAATCTGACCGTAAATAAATCTGTGAGGTTACTGGGGATGATTTTTCTGTTCAACGAACTCAGCCCGTGATAATAATATTAGTCCGAAAAGTCGATCAATGAGTAACACAGAAAAAATCGCTCAAGGTTCGAACACACAATGTGATGTCCATTAAATCTCTTTATGCTGCATTCAAAGTTCATCCGTTCTTGGAACGTTGATGCAGAATGTTCCATTCTGGAGTAAAAAAGAAATACAAAACATATCATTTGCAAAGAAAGGGGAAAAAATTGACAATAGACAGTGAATGCTGATTTTTACCCAAAGAACGGCATGCTATGTTACTGTAGGACTTGCAAGGAAATTATCCTTTTGAGCTGTTGAATCCTAAACAAACGATATTTGCGGGGCTTTACTCGTAGGAAATCAGCAGTGTTATCCAGATCTTGATATCTTATTGCAACAGTTTGATAAATCGTAAAGATGTGTTCCATAATGATAATAGTACACGGTAAGGTAACACAGCACAAACGGCAGGAACTTCGAAAGGAAGTTTTACCACTTTTACCACCACCACCATATTCAGAGTGTCACAACGGCAAAAACATTTTCACTTGCTGGTGTCACGTTAGAGTTGCAAATCTGTTGTAAGACCATGAAAGATTTTACGGAGTTCGAAATGACTGTTTAAAAGTAATTTTGACGCCAACGACGCTAACTTTTTAACAGCGGAATTAAACCTTTTACAGAACTATGCCAATAGGTGATTGGTTGTGATGAGAACTGTAAGAAAATGAAATAAATAATTTTGAAGTACAATATAGCTTTGTTTTTGATGTAAAAAAACAGTGAAAAGTTTATGCACTTACCCAACAGCCGCACTTACTTTAAACGTGATATTTAAATTTTTGTGAAGCTGTTAGCTACAACGTGCATGTTAAAAAAGTGTGTTCGTGTTAGAAGTAAACATTTGCTCAAATTGCCGGTACCTGGACGATATGTGATTGAACACATTATACTTAACCTCGTTTTAAAATTATCTTCGGCTCAGAATAAAGAAGGTTTCCACATGCACGATATGCAGAAAGCAGATGCTTTTACAGCAATTACAATAAAGTTCTCCACCAGCATATCAGTTAAATATAATAGATTTTCAAATTTAAAATTGATCAAGATTTGTTCTAATGAGAGGAGATTTTATTCACATAATAAAAAACAAAAACAAGATGCTGTATATTAGTCAATGGCTGCGATAACAGTCATCTCCGGTGGAAACGTATTACTCGAAACTAATCAAGTGGTAGCCATTTTAAGGAATAGTTAAGTGACAGAAATTATATATATATCTATCCCTTAGTATATATATCATATCCCTTAGTAAATCACACATCTTCTTTTTGTATTCCGTATTTCTACCTTCCACCACAATGCTAGATGAAAAATTAGTGTAACCCTTTTTCCAGTTTTGTCGAATCGATAGGCGCAGTAAAATTAAACCTGAATACCCAGTTCTTTGGGGTCAAATGTCTTGGTAAATTCCAGGAGTTTTTTTCTGACTGTAAAATAGAAAACAGTCGAAGTTTATGTTTCAACCATAAAGTTCGATGGATTCCAATGGAATGTAAGAAGTACTTGGCATTATATATATTCTGTATGCAAAACTGCTGTGTTGATCGCATGTTTGCTTGTTTTAATGAATATTGCAGACTAGTAAAGTGGTCTTGACGTGGAACGTCACGTTGATCTTGGAAAACAATATTTTATACGGTCTAATAAACTCGACAAGATCAATCAGAATTGTTCTTCGAAAACAGATATGATCCGCTGTGTTTCCGTTTTATTTTATGCGACATATGAAAGAAAGTACCGCAAAAAATCTTAGAAGGAAACGTCAGGAGAAATATCATGGCTTCTACTAAAACATATATATATATATTAGGAAGTTATGCACTGAGTGGCCACTTTATTATGACCACCCCTCAGTACTTCGTTGGGCCACCTTTGGCATTTAATACTGCGTCGATTCTTCGCGGCATGGACTCCACAAGATGTTGATAGATGTTTTGTGGAATCTGAGACCATGCTTGATGAATATCACTTTCCATGAGTGAGAGATTGCAGGATTTTGTATCCAGCTGTCTGATGGCTGGTTCAACTTCATACTACAAATTCTCAATGGGGATGATATTTGGAGATTGTGGGGGCAACCCAAGCAAAGTGAACTCCCCGGCATGCTCCTGAAACCAATTATGTACAATACGATTATTATGGCAGGACGCATTATCATGTTGAAAGTAGCCATCGCCATTGGGATAAACCATCTACATGACAGGATGCACGTGGTCCGCAACGATGTTTAGATATGATGTGCCAGTCAGCCGTTCATCAAAACGAATTAAAGGGCCCAAACCATGCCCGGAAAACATTCCCCAAACCATAACGGTGCTTCCACCAGCTTGAAGCGTTGTAGCAATGCATTTGGGGTCCAAGCTTTCGTGCTGTTTCGGTCAAATTCTCTCTCGGCCATCGGCATGGTGCAACTCAAAACGTTATTCATCGGGCCACATAATTAGTTTCCAATTATCGACTGTCCAATCCTTGTGCTCCTGTGAGAACTGGAGGTGTTTTCTCTTGTTAACTGCAGACAGCAAAGGTGTTCGAACAGGCCTTCGGCTGCCATATCCCATACCATGCTGTGCACGGCGAACAGTGCGTGTAGATATCATTTGGGGGGATCCTTGATTATGATGTTCTGTAATTTGCTGCACTGTCGCCCTTCTGTTGTCTGTTACCATTCTGGACACTCTCCGTTCCGTCCGAGCAGTCACTAGTCGATGACGACCACACGTTGCATGTAGAAACCCAGTTTTTTGGCTGGCAAACACTTTAACAACAGCTGCTCTCTTAAAGCTCTTTAAACACTTTAACAACAGCTGCTCTGGAACATTTTACGACTGCGGCGGTTTCGGTGATTCTCGCTTCATGACTCCGAGCTCTTACAATCACCCCACGTTAAAAGTCCGTCAAATCGCAGTTTGTACACATCTCGTTACTCAAAAATTACTTCTACTACTGTCGCAAGCACTGCGCCTTCCCTTTTCATAGTAGCCGCGCACTCTGTCGGCAACAGCGTGTAGTCATAGCTCATTTGCTTAAAACTATCAGGTGGTCATAATAAGGAGGCCACTCAGTGTATAAAATGAGTATCTGTATTCCCGGGTGTCAATAATATCAGGAAACGGAAGTAACGTGTTAGCTCTCTTGCGGTTATAATCTGCGGTACTTGAACTCTTGCAATCCGATATTATATTTCTTGTATTGCTTTGAACGGTTTAATAGAGAAGTATTTAATTGCTATTCACTATATTAAATAAAAGTTCTCTGATATTGGCAACATGATCAATAGCAAATTAGCCTCAAGAATAAGTATAAAAAAACTTGAAATATTAAATAGGCCATATTTACCTCAATATATTCAAAGTGGATAAATCATCATTGATCCATCTCCGGATGAAATCGATACAGCTTCAATTCTTTATTTGTGATTATTCTGTGCGTATCTAGACTTAAAGTTTTTCAAACTTATAAGAGATGTCCCTTAATTTGGCAAAAGATAAATGATAATAATTTTTAAAAAAATGACGAAATATTCCAAATTTTATGGGAAATCAACATAAGAATTCAGACATTTCCGAAAAATACACAGATTTTGTCTGAAAATATAATACAATTTTTTAAAGTGAATATCGCTTTCGACTGTAATTAAATATTTTGAAATTTACATATTTCATTATGAATTTTCTGCAACCGTTTTTATCTGGGGCAAAAAACAAAGACGTTTCTTCGCTCTCAATATTTTCTTGGAACAAAATTTTACTGATAAAAATATTTCAAACTTACATGATTTGTTAAGCAATTTAGGATTTTGATATTGTACCAGCTGTTTGCCAAGGCAAGCTGGGACACTGTTTTATTATTTTTTGGACTGCTTTCAGCAGAATATATTTACCTAATGTTCATTTGAAGTTCAAATATTTTTTCTTCCTAATTTTGCTAAAACTCCAAGCGTCTTGACAGAAGCGAAGTTGAATTCACAGTTTAAATAACCTGTCTTTAGAATCTCCGGTTTTAGTGTATAAATTTTGTTGAATTTATTAAACTGAAACTTCTTTTGTCTTTAATTCCTTAAATTCATCGAACTTCTAATACCAAGTTTAACATGAGATTGAGGTGTACTGCAATTGTATTTTTAAGGAACTGAAGTCCCGTTAGGGAAACGCGAATCGTTAATTTACTCATAACAGATTTTTTTATAATATTTGGTAATAGCTGAAGTTCAAAGATTCAAAAATCTGCAATAAATAGTAGTGTATTATCCTTGCTGAATTTAAAGTAAATCGTAGTGTATCATCGTTCTTGAATTTAAAATAAATCGTAGTGTATAATATTTATTGAATTCAAAGTATTGAGTAAAGTGATGTAGAACTTTGGAGTTCATGGGATTAATGGATTGAAAAGGAAAGAAAAGGAGCCTTTGAAGTGCAGTTTTTTTCTCATTTAGCCTTTCCTGCAAATGGTAAGGGGTTTTCTAGTGGTGGGTCACGTGGCATCTACCTGTTATTCCGACCCTGCTATTGGGCAGTAGCAATCACTGCCTGTTATTGAGCGTTTGTGAAACTGGTTACTTCCAGTTACAGTTACCCGACGAGTTGCTGGTATCCTCTGTGATTCAGTAACCAATAACAATCACTGCGATTTCCTTGTATGCCCATTCGAAGATCACAGTGCGTGTGAAACGTTGTTACTCCGATTACCTCACTTAGCAGAGCAGCTGGTTGGACACTGTGACTGTTAAAAGGTGTTGTTACTCCGTTCGTCCAGTGATTTTGTTAATACGTTTTCTGCGAGTGTATTCTGAATTTGTCGTGTAGTCGGTGGAAGCCACGAAGTCTACTCATGAATTGCATTTGCAAGTGGTGAGTTCTGTTTGTTATTAATTATTAAAATTAACAGAAAATCTTTGTATATATGACAATATTTTAAGGTTTCGTATTCTTCTCAGTGTAAGTCATTGTGTAATATTTCCTAAAAAACAGTTTCCTTCAAATCTTCGATTATGAATTTTAAAAAGCATATGCAGAGTAAACATGCGATTATGAAGTTAAAACCTTTGTTAAACCCTAAAGCGGATAAAACAGCTATGAAAAATTAAAACAATACTGCCGTACAGTATGATTTCATTTGTAAAACAGAAATTTCCGGTGACTGTCACTTCCGTTCCTTGCGAGCGTATTTTCTCGAACGCTGGACAAATTTTAAATCAAAAGCGACCTCGTCTGTTTGCCGATAAAGTAAAATTATTGATTTTCATAAACAGCAACATCAGTTTTCGTTCCGACACTCTGCTCCACTAGTTTAAATATTATTTTTAAAGTAAAGCATAATGTTTTGGGCATTTCTTTGCTTATTGTTTGAATATTTACTTATTGATTCCAATAATCAAATATACTGACATAATCAGATATACTATACTTATTACGTTTGCATAATTACAACTTTGTTAAGCAGTGTGAAATGACAGTTACACACTCAAGATAGGTATTACACTGGGGAATTCCATTGTTACTACTTATTCGTCGGAGGGTCATTTTAAATTCCCTTACATACCGAGGAATTTTTAGTGCTCTTGGAAACTAGTATTTACTCATTATTGGAAAAAGATAATGAACTAGACTAAACTATTACTTGCGTGTCTAAGGATAAAGTGAAATTGTTCCTATTCATAAAGAGCATCCTGATGTTCAAAATTTCAACCGGTTAACATAGATTTCTTATTCCAAATGATTAGGCAGATGGAAACGTGGGCTCATCATGCCCTTCTTTAATTAAATGTACAATACGTTTCCCGAATTTTTTTATTATTTAAAAAGGTAGTGAAACTTGTGAACACAATCAAATTGCGACAACTGTGTGAACGACTGTCCAGTGTGCCGTGCTAAAACTCTCGGAGTGATTACAATGCTGCTTTGTCACACTGAAGTACGTTGATTGCCGAGGGCAAGATGCTCACACGAGTTTTTGAATTCAGGGATCAGATGAAAAAGTTTTTTCATGACACCGATAATTTCAGTGTTATCACAACCAGGTTTTTGATATTTTGAATAACCGGAACCTTTAGCACCAAAATATTTCAATTTTTAACGTTGAAGACAAAATATCAGCATTTCTATAGGGAATCAACATATGGTGCAACAAATGCAATGAGTTTGACCTTTTCTCATTGCTTAATGATTTTCTACCATCATCTGAGGGGAAAATAGATGAATCATTATCGAACATATTCAGAGATCACGTAAAACTCCTGCAGCCGAATATGAAGAAATACTTTCCAAGCGCAATGGAATGCTACAGGTAATTATTAATCAATTCACTGCACTTTCCTTATTTGAAAAATTCATCCTCCCAGCATATGAATACGACATGCTAGTCGACTTGGCATCTGACGGAGCGCTGAAAGTTATCTTTTGTGAGCAATCCTTAATTAATTTTTGGGTGCATGCTAGACACTAATAGCCAGAACCATCAAATAGAACCATTAAACGTCTATTAGCGTCTACGACGACTTACAACTGGGAATTTAGACAGGGAATTTATTTGAACGTAAGAGCAAGAAAAGAAGTTGATTAGATGTGGAAGTAACTGTACGACCAAATATTCTGTCTGACGTCCAGCCGTATATAGACAGCTTAGTAAAAGAAGAACCCTCAAACCGAAGCTATTATTATTATTGTAATTCGTATTTTGAGTAATAATTAGTGAATCCTAACATATGGACTTTCTGAAAAGTATTAAATTCAAAGTCTAATTTTCCAAATAACATTTTCATATGGTGTAACGTTAATTGTACGGAGAAATGTTTTGCTGTGGCTCATTGGAGCACTATAATTTTTGTTCCGGGGTTGAAATTTTCCGGAAGGTTTAAGTAATTTCCCTTAAGTACTTCCTACTACAAACCTTATTAGTTGGCGTTTTGGGGAGGATTTGATTTCAGCCTGGGCGTATGCTGGGTGGTCCAGGCTACCCATTCTGCATCTACAATACCAAATATTTAATAATGGGACTGATAACCTTTTCGTTGTAAAATTGACCTAAACAAAATCATAACTCAAATTATCTCTTTCTTTATCAAATATGGTTTTGACATTATACTTTTCGATTAGCTCACGGAAAAAGCTTCCCTAAAACTATCGCAATGCTTAAAGTGGTCAACGAAAAAACAAAGCTTCAAAAACGTGCATTAACCAGTTTTGCGCAGCTTGTTAAGTGATCAATTTAGATCGCTGGTAATAAAGCGTCAATATATTCATTCCAAACTTTTTAGTGAAGGACTTATTTTAAATATATAATTTACAGAACTAAATATTGAAAGCATGTTCAGTGGATTGGAATACGCCAACCTCAAGACTTTTGTTTCTTAACGACAACCGTGATCAACTCGATGGTCCCTAATGTAGAGCCACTGGTTCAAAGGAAGCAAGTAAAACAGTACCGTAAGATAAAAACGAACGACATGCATGTTTCATTGGAGTACGAACCCGT
The DNA here is from genome assembly GCA_039090855.1 of Macrothele yani. NCBI lineage: Eukaryota > Metazoa > Arthropoda > Arachnida > Araneae > Macrothelidae > Macrothele > Macrothele yani. The sequence continues at coordinate 97,759,420 of CM077015.1, forward strand.
ATCCATATCTAAGAAATAGTGAGAAACAAGAGTTTGCCCCCTGCGCCACCGGTGTGGCCAAAGCCACTTCAATCAGGAAGTGTTTCATTTTTGCACAAAACTGTAATTGCATCTCCGTGTAGATCTAATCGCAAAAATTTATATAACTTACATATTCTTCATTGATTTAAATAGCTTCTCATATTTCCTCTTAATTTCCAGAACTCCCAGGGTGAAAATATTCCCCATGTTTAGTATCTTAAATTAAACTCATATGAAAATATGATAAATATTTCTGAATCGGTGACAAGTTTTTAAAATATAATGAACCTTAGGCTGATTTCTACGTTATTAAAAACAATTTGATTTTTTGCTACGATGTGCTAGACAGAAGATGCAAGAACTTCATAAGTCGTTATTTATTTTCAATAATTCGAAACAATGCAAGTAATTTACGATACACGAGAGCACGAAAAACGTTTCTTTTTAATAACGTGATATTCAAATGTGAACTATTCGAACGAACTGAAACAATTCAAATTAAAGAGATGAGCTTTTCTTGCGCTCTTTCGATATGGTACTAAACATTTTCGTCGTTTAGACTAAAACACATTCTGTCTTATTCCATAACTCATATATATTTAGACTAAAAACATTCGTTTTTATTAAAAATCAAAGTTTAATCTTCCATAAATATTTCACATATGATGTAGCTTTAATTATATGGAGAAATATTTTTCTAACTATATGTAAGGTCAGGTGATGCGTAACATAACAGCCTCTCCTTGACAAATGTCAACCCCGCCTTCTCGTGGTGCATCCTGTTCCCACTAAAGGGGCTCTGACGACCGCCCATAGCGGTATAACTATACCATCGGGATTAGAGGAAATTCTATCCCACACTCACCAACCCGCTTGGCCAGCGTGGTGAGTTATGGCCAAACCCCTCCAAAATGATTCCACAACTTAAATCTTGGCCCTCAGTCTCCGGCAGCTGGAATGTACCTGGCCAAGGCAGCGGCCAGTGCGACATGAAGGCAGAGGGTGCTAAGAATCCCCGGAGGACCGGACTAGGCTGCCATCTGATGCTGACCTTGGCTACTTACAATGGACGCTCCCTATCTTCTGATTCAAGGCTTCTTGAATTGGAAGAGGAACTACAAAGGATCAAGTGGGACATCGTGGGGCTAAGTGAGGTAAGGAGAAAAGGAGAAGATCTCATTGAACTGAAAAGTGGACATCTCTTCTACTATCGTGGGACAGATACTGGCAGAACTAGTGGTGTTGGATTTATAATAAACAAGAAACTGAAGGATAAAGTTGTAGAAGTTGAAAGTTCCTCTGACAGAGCTGCACGACTTGTTATCCAACTCTCGAAAAGATACCAGGCTCAGATTATTCAAACTTATGCACCCACCACAAGTCATCCTGAAGAAGAAATTGAAGAATTTTATGAGGAAATTTGTCATCTAAATAATAAAGGTAAGCAGCACTTGAAAATAATTATGGGAGATTTCAATGCAAAAATAGGGCAACGGCAACAGAATGAAACTTCAGTAGGTAAATTCGGTCATGGCAACAGAAACCAGCGTGGAAATACTCTCGTTGAGTTTGCAGAGGCAGAAGGGTTTTTCATCTTGAACTCCTTCTTCAAGAAAAAGCCACACAGGAAATGGACATGGAGACATCCAAATGGGACGACAAGTGAAATTGATTTTATTATGTGTAACAAAAAATTTGTCATAGAAGACTGCAGTGTGCTAAACAAGTTCAACACAGGTAGTGACCATAGATTGGTGAGATGTAAGATGCACCTCAACACTAAACTTGAACGTGGCAAGCTCATAAGACAAACAAAATCTATTGACATAACCAACCTTAAAAAACACCATAATACCTTCAAGTTAGAACTGAAGAACAGGTTCTCTGCTTTGGAAGGCCTAACATCGGAAGAAGTGGACATCTCTGAAGTTAACAGAAAAGTAACCAAAGCTCTTATGGAAACAGCAACAAAATTAGCTGGGTCTAAGAACAAGTTGCATGTGAACAAATTATCAGGAAAAACCAAAATGTTGATCCAAAAAAGAAGAGAGATGAGGACAACTAAAGAAGATGTGACTTCCAAAGTGGAATATATAGAGCTATGCAAGACAGTAAGAAAAAGTATCACTGAAGACGTAAGGAAATTCAACTGTGAACTAGTGAAGAAAGCAATTGAAAACAACCAAAGCCTAAAGATAGCAAAGGGACATCTCAGTAAGGGAAGAAAACAGATTATGGCACTGAGAAAAGAAGATGGTTCTGTAACAAGAAATAGAGGCGAAATTTTGACAAGAGTGAAAGATTTCTACTCCAAATTATATGAAAGGGATGATATATGCACTCCAGACATCATGAAAGATACCAGTACCAGAGTTCCTCCAGTCCTTCCAGCAGAAGTTGCACATGCAATCAAGAACATGAAGCGAGGAAAAGCTCCAGGAGAAGATGGAATTACTGTAGACATCATACAAGAAGCAAGTGGAGAAATCGAAACAGTACTCGCCCAAATTTTCACTCGATGCCTTAATGAAGGAAAGATTCCTGAGGATTGGAACACCGCTACAATGATCCTGCTACATAAGAAAGGTGACATTGAGGATCTCGGAAACTACAGACCTATCGGCCTCCTATCAGTAGTTTATAAAATCTTCACTAAAGTTCTTTCACACCGCTTGAAGGTAACAGTGGACATGGCTCAACCGAGAGAACAAGCTGGATTCAGGAGTGGCTACAGCACAATAGATCATATCCACGTGCTGAGAGAACTAATTGAAAGAGCGAGGGAATATGAACTTCCATTGTGCATGGCTTTTATCGATTATGAAAAAGCCTTTGATTCGGTGAAACCATCAGCAGTTACAATGGCTCTGAAAACCTGCTGTATTGAAGATGCATACATTAATATTAGTAATAACATCTATTAAAATGCAAGTGCAAAGATTAGGCTGTTTGAAAATACAACATACGTAAAAATTGGAAAGGGAGTGAGACAAGGTGACACCATATCTCCGAAGCTCTTTAATGCCACATTGGAGGGTGTTTTTCAGTCGCTGAGCTGGGAAAACAAGGGGATAAAGATTAATGGAGATTATCTAACCCACCTTCGTTTTGCTGATGACATAGTCATTTTTGCAACTACCCCATCAGAGCTGCAGAGTATGATCCAGGAACTTGCTGACAAGAGTAAAAAAGTGGGATTAAAAATGAACTTTCAGAAGACAAAAGTGATGTTCAATGCTTTTACAAGAAATGAAGATTTATCGATTGATGGAGAAAAGCTGGAGATAACAGACACGTACGTTTATCTTGGACAGCAGATATCAAGTGAGGGTCACATTCATGAAGAAATTAATCGGCGTACAAAACTTGCCTGGAGAGCTTTTGGAAGAAACAGCATAATTTTCAAGAGCAATATGCCATTATGTCTTAAAAGAAAAGTGTTTGATCAATGCATCCTTCCAGTGCTTACGTATGGTGCAGAGACGTGGACCTTAACTAAAAGAAACATACAAAGGCTGCAGACAACTCAAAGAAGCATGGAGAGGTGCATGCTTGGTGTAACCAGGAGAGATAAGAAGAGGAACTCGTGGATCCGAAAAATGACAAGAGTGGAAGACATCATGATCAGAGTTAAATCCCTGAAATGGCAATGGGCTGGACATACTGCCAGAAGGACAGATCATCGATGGACAGCCGAAATTTTAGATTGGATTCCAACTGACAGGAAAAGACCCAGAAGAAGACCACATGGGAGATGGGTGGATGAAATTCGAAAGTATGCAGGGGTGACATGGAGGAGACTGGCACAAGACAGACCGTTGTGGAGGAAACTTGGGGAGACCTTCGTCCAGCAGTGGATTGATAATGGTTGACAATGATGATGATGATGACATCATATATCATTTGTAAGGAAATCATGATCACGAAAATCATAAATCATGTATCATTTGTGCACTAATATTTTCCTGAAGTAGTAGTATATAAAAGTGCAACCATTATTTTTTGCTAAAAGCTATCTTTCTTTCTGTTTCATGAGAAATGATAGGTAGTCCAAGGCAATCTGAATGATAAAATGCACCGAAATGTGAGACAAAAATAAAAGAAGCCATAAATGTTCGGAATAAAAAGCCTTTAATTTTAATAATAAGTCTAATCAGTCTCCAGTTTTCCCATTCGCTTAATCTGCAAAATATGACGTCACCTATGATGAGCTTAAGTGGGGAAATTTTCTTCAGCATCTTCGCTCTCCTTAAGATGCTGTCCTCTTCTTCGAGAACTGCTTCATTTTGTCGCAGCGTTTAAAATACCTGAAGAACTGAAAAGTAATCTATCGACTAAGGCATTTCGATGGCATCTAATTTCAGGTAAAATTTAGTTGTTTCAGAAATTTCTCCTGTGTGAGCTTTCATATAATCTAATACATGACGGCACACTTACTCTGCTAAGGAACGTTTGCGGTTCTGCGCTTTAAGTGGGGTAGAGCAATATCACTTCACTTACGGGCCACGCAAGACACGCTTCGTGCAAGAAATCGATTCTCAAACGAAATTTACTTTTCGGGTTTCTCAAATTTCTCCGTAAAATCGTGCGACAAAGGGCGAATCTATATCCTTCAATGTTATCATCTGTTGTAGCTTCTATAACAAAAAACAGCAGGCTTTTTATGTCATTTTAAACACCGCTCTAAGGCAGTTGTGGGTTGACTTTCATTATACCACAAATCACATGCAGCATGAACTCTGCCAGTCATGGCTGCTATTTTAGATTTCCATCTGTTCTATCACCATCAGTTTCAGTACCACAAAAAAATCCCGGTCTGTCAAAACAAAATTCAGGTTTCTATCGAATCATTTATTTCTGTTAATTGCTGCATTCTTTCCAAAGTTCGGATTTTTCAATGGACGACTAAATTGTGCCCACGATATATAACATCGAGTTCCAAATAAATAATATCATTCGAGAACATAATGAATAAGTAAAACTTTCTACCAAAGTATCATCATTTAATTCATTTATTTTGTTTAAAAGCAAGTCATTTGCATAATAGAACTGAAACTTTTAAGTCTGAAACTTAGATTAAAGAAGCAGTTTAAATTTATCCCTTAGTTATTGATTTGCATCGTGCAAATCATTCCAATGTCTTTCATACCAGGTTTCGGTTATTTGTACCAGTCCTTGTTTCAGAATGCAACCATATATCATAATATTTTAAACAGATGAAATGTGTGTCCACATTCTTCAGTAGTTGGTATTTGTTTAAAACTTTCCTAATAAGCAGCATCTTTTCCAGAAATTGTTGCACACGGTTTATGTTTCGCCTTCTCCAAAACTGGGTGCATTGTTTCATTGTTAAATATTGCACAAACTAAAGTTCATTCTTTTACTAATACATTTCCTTTATGGATTATATTAATTACCCAACGAAGACTGAATCCCACACAATACCACAAAGCAAAGAGTTCTCAAACAAAATGTTCTGATCTTCATGTCTGTAACAAAGCTTTAGAATGATTTACTGAAAACCGAAATACATTTGTCAGATTTACGTTCTAGATTGAAAAACCGTATTAAATGTAAAAAGTTACGTTGGAAACATGGTTTTTGTTTTTCCATAAAAAACACTAGTAAGCTTAGAAACACACAAAACAATAAAACGCTCGAAGTGTTTCCACATAACTACTTTAAATTTCCATCATGAGCAATTCAAACGCTATGTCCTGTTAGCGAAAATGCAGTTTCAAAAAGGAAATATAGAAATGAACTCGAATGTCTAAAGGAAAGGTTAGCCAATATTCAGATTGTTTTCAGCATGTCTTAAATCTCTGTTTAAAACCTGTTTTCTATTCTTCAGTTTCTTCAATGTCTATTTTGTCTTGAGGTGACGAAGGAAAGAAAGACATAAACATTTATTTCGCAGCTTCTCATGTCACATGGTTTGAATCAGTTCAATGTTCCGCAAGAGCATATTATTTCAGTAAGGCAACTGTTGTTCAGTTGCCTTACTGAAATAATTTGTTCCTTCAAGCGGATGTATAGGCTTCTCCGTATGTGGCCAAGAAATAATTCATTGCACATCCCAGACATAGCATAAACTCCAGCCTTGTAATAATCTGGAATCCGAGCTATGGCTAATGAAATAAATGTTGTGTTTATAGATGATTTTTAAAACTATTTTGCACTTTATAAATTTGAAGAAAATTTAGCTAATCGTTGTGGAAATTAATTAAACATACTTAATTATGACGTAAGGAGCTGTGGTATTATCGAAATTAACTAATTTAGCGAAGCCACTCATTCTAACAGAAGCTTTTAATTTCTTGATACCTATGTTTATGATACTGGAGTGAAATTCTTCGCAAGTAGCAATTTTTGTTTTTCGCTGACACTGTTTTATTTACGCCTCTCTGAAGGGGTAAATATAAAATGCAGTAACATTGCACGACCATAGTATGCATGATTTGCGGTGAGGTGGAAGTACAACAGAAAAATGTTTTCGGTACACTTTTGCATTGGGTTTGTTAGGTTCTATCGTATGGCGCGCAACATCAGAGAAAGGTAAGGAAGAGTTCGTCTCCAGTTGTAGTGTAACCAAAATACTGGGGTGGTGATTGTTGATCACATTGCGAGAGTCTTCAAAGAATACTTTCTCACTTCTCCAGACTGCAAATACACCATACACATAGCGTACGCAAATCGGAGGCGTCCCTGTGGAAGATGAAAGTAGTGTTTATTCAAATCTATTCACCAAAAGTTAGTAAAATAAGGGTGACAGTGTACATCACATGGGAATGCATGTAATATTATGAAATATTTTACAATCAGCTTCAAATTGTGTACACGAGATGCAGATGTTAGGTAGCCGAATGACATGTTCGACTCCATTTGTCGATAGGTCTGTCGCAAATAATATAGAACCGAAATACCAAAGTTCTTCAGTTACTGGGACGTTCGAGCAGAGCGCCGCCACAGCAAAAAAGGAAGTTGGGTCCGCGGTCTAACAGACAAGTGTTAATCCTTTAGCGGAAATCAATACACTTCTTATGGACTAGGATTGCGGTTTTACCAAGGTTATACAAGAACCAATGCCAGGCACACATTAACAGTGCAAACCAGTTATTTTATTCTTTCTATTCATTATTTAGCGTGAATGATAAGGATATTTCAGTACCAGACCTTGTGTAATCCGGAAGTAATTATTTGCATTTAACTGAAAATCGAATATGCTTGTTCCATAGAAAAAGTCCAAACTGTACTACTTCATTTGCACGAAAACTAGGATGCGCACTTAAAATCCCTAATCCGAAGATACGCACTACTGATATTGTGGAAACCATATTCCTGCTGAACTTTTCTTTTTGTACTAATGTGACTTCTTTCCTGTCCCTTGGTAATTGACCACATCTCAAGTTAGGTGAGAACTGAAATAAAGTATTACGATAGTCAAAAAACCATCTCTGATGTTTCTAATAAGAAAATTCTCTTTTTTCCCTATTTGAGTAAAGGATAGAAGACCACTGTGATAAACCTAATTAGCTATAAGCAGTCTCTCGTCCTTAATTTAGTGCCACTGGTTCCAGGGAAGGGAGAGAAACAGTTCCTTTAGACAAACACAGCATCCATGCCTTATGTGGATTCAAACGCGGGCCCCACTCGGACGAATGGTCAAAAGCCAGCAATTAGACCGCTGCGCCGCCTAAGTGGAATCGAAATTCCATAGATGGAATTGGAGACCTCAAACCAATATCCCATTTCTTCCATAATAAATTAAAACAAAGTAAAATGTCGTTACTATATAACAAGTAAATATATTTTTGTTTCATAAATTTTGTCATTTTCTAAACTTTCATCTATAATCATGCAATAATATATTCGTTTTTGATCAGTAAATAAAAGACAAAAAAAAAACAGTTATAACAGTTCAAAACATACAGTTCTATTTCATCGAAGCTAAAATATAAGGAAAACATATATATGATATAAATTATTCTACAACATGGGGTTCGCCAAAAATGTCAGCTCACGCAATAATATGTTCCAATAAGATGCGTCAAAAGATGGGCCCTCGTCTCCGAAACAAACAGTACACACTAAACGTTGCGCTGTCCTAACATTAATGGTACTCCTGGCCTATTGATATGCGCCAATAATGCGCTGCGGTGATGTTACTGATGTTTCTCCCCTGTGCTTATGTAATCTGCCTTGAAATCGCTGACCGTATAAATCTAAATTTCGTGGCAATTTCGGAGATGGAGTGACCCATCTTCCTGGGGCCGACTATTATACCACGTTGAAAATCGCTTATATCCTGACAAGCTGCCATCTGAACTGCGAATGTTACTACCTGATCTTGCGCAGATATCTGCCTCTATATAAACGTCGTTTGCGAGCGATACCATTCGACACATGGATTCTGTGGCATGTAATGGAAATGGTAGCAGACTTCTCAGTGTTTTGGTACCTCAGGTAAAATGAAATGCTCTGCGCAAGGGCAGAGTCATTTGCAAAACAAATTTGCAGAACGTTAGGCACCTTTTCAGTAGGGTACAATACATTTTGCTTGATGGTTTAAAAAAGGAAACGCAATGAAATTTGTGTGTAAAACATCAGAACTGAAACTAAATTGTGTTCTGCTAAAAATAGCAGGATTTACTACTGTCACACTAGCTAGTTGGACTTCAAATAAATATAAATATTTTTCTTCGATTTTAACAAGCACCGTGAGCAACTCTATGTGATCTATGAGCAGCCGCCGATCCCTAGTTAACTGCCTCTGGTATCTGGAAGGGAGAGGGAGAGAGACAGTGTGATAGGACAAGCTCAACATCCATGTCTCTTCCGGATTCGAACCCAGACACATTTCAGAAGAATCGTCAGAATCGAGCTTTTAAACCACTGAGCCAGAGAGGTGGCAGTATGCATTTTGAGCATCTCCCTGTGATTGTCATCATTCATGTAACTCGAATCACCAGTCTTAACTCACGCACACTCGCTTCCATTTGCAGACTTCCAATGCAGTGCATCTCGAAAGGAATGCCGAAAAAACTGTAATGGCTGTGTATTCTCTGTATGAAATGATACTGTATGACTGGTTATTCATTTTCATAGTTATGTAGTCAGGAGTCCTGAATTTTTAACAAATAAGGTCCTTTGTTCTTCGTCTTCCGTTGCACATTTACTCTTTTCCGTAGGTAATACTAATTGCTTAGATTCATAGGCAGTCTACTAAACAATGATGCTGAGAGATGTATTATGATTGATTACTGAAACAGGAAGTTATGATGCATTACTTAAAATGACCGACATGCTCAATATTTCTTTCATTCCTTACTTCTTAACGCTTGTCTTCATTGGGATTTACATGTTCTTTAATTAAAGAAAATGTAAATATATTTTTTTGAATTTGGGTATGAAAACATACCCCCCCCCCAAAAAAAAAATGTGAAGTTTGGTCTCTTTAAAGTTGAGTTTCTTTTTTAATACTAAAGGTACCTTTAAAGCCCGGAAAGAATGCTTGTCTTTTTAAGAAGGCACTGACAGTAAATTCACCAAAAGGAAAATTATATTATTGTAGTTCAACGTATTTTTTCACCTCACTACTACCATGGTGGTCCATTAAAAAAAGTGATGTAAATCGCTTATCAAAGAAAACAAACTACCGCCCATGAGCGGCAAACCAATAGTGCTAAATGTTGATTTGAGTCACATATCAGTCTAATCGATATACACATATTCCTGTTCTGAATTAAAATACGCAATTCTCGTTCTCTTGTGGAGGGTGTACGTTTAGCATTAAAAACAATAACCCTATATTTTCTAAGATGTCTGATATTTTTCCTAGACTGATTAACTTCTCGGTAGGTTCCAAGAAAGTCTTTTAACCACGGAAATGTTCAATTGTGATTTTATTTTTCGTTCGATCACTGGCATTTCCGGAATTTTTGCAGAACCCTTTCACTCTACAGTGAATTTGTTAGTGTCAGCCAATTTTGTTTAACCCTATGAACGATATTTCTTTACCACCTCACATTTCCGATTGTACTCGTAAATTAATTTCTCTCTTTTAGGATATCTTCAATTGCATCAATTCCACGATTGTAAATTTACCTTTGCCGCTCCGGTGGCGCAGTGGTCTAAGGCGTTGGCCTCTGATCATTCTCCCGTAAGGGGTCCGGGTTCGAATCCCGGTCAGGCATGGATGTTGTGTTTGTCTTACGGCACTGGCTCTCTCCCTTCCCTGGAACCAGTGACCCTAAATTAGGGACGGGCGACTGCTTATAGCCCATTGAGTTGCTCACGGCGGTCGTTAAACCTCCAATCCAAAAAAAAAAAAAAAAAAAAAAAACAAATTACCTTCGCTGTTTCGAAATTTGCGAGAAATATTGTGTTTCACATTCCCAATGGTAAATTTATTTATCTGTGTAAGGAGAACCCTTCAATGGCATCTCTCCACCAAATGTGAATTTAAGGTCTCTGTGTATCGAAACTTGGAAACATTTTGTATTATCTCACATTCGCGGTCGTCAGTTTACTTCCGTTTTGGGAGAAGTCTTCAATGGTATAACTTCCCCGATTGTAAATGTATGTGTTTTGTATCGAAAGATGCGAAACATCTAATATTTAGGATCTTCCTCCTTTTTCCAAGTTACGTACATTTCCCAGCTAAATAATCAGCGGCAGACAGTGGAAGTCGATCTTGATTGAACAGATGCTCATACCAACGTTATTTCTGAAACAACATTTGCCATTCTGAAATTTGTTTTAAAAGCATTTTTAAGCTGCAAAATTTTGAGCGAACAAAAATTCATACTGACCAATAGCGCTGTTAAGTTTCATAGCATACACTAGCAACTACTTTTCTTAGAGGAAGTAAATACTCCGTACCGTCCCAAGTAGATTAGTTTGTTTGGAGTGTGCTGATTTCAAACATATTTTTTGGTTTGAACGGAAATTTGAATCTATTTTGATTTAATCACTTTCAAAATGAAATTTCGATCTAAGTATTTCGTCCGTCGAAGCACTTTATTTCCGAATTATGTAATCCATATGTTTCGTGCCATTGTTTATTGTTTTGCTTTGTATATATTCACCATTCGGGTATTTTACTTATAATCTTAGTTTCATATTTAATTTATTTGTTGTAATGATGTTAAGAAGCTTGGTTATTGTTTAATACAATCAATGTTTTGATGTAACTGTTTGTTGTAATTTATTGGCGTAGTGCAATTAATATTTAAAATAGCTTTGTTTTCTTTTGTGCACCCTCATACCTATACGTTTCGAGCTTTGTTTGGTTTTTGTGTGCATTCACTATTTGGCTGTTGCATCTACTATCAGGAATGCTCTGAACATATGCTTTTCTTGAAACTGCATTTTTCTCCGTAACTTTATTTCTGTGAGTTGCTAACGTTGCAATACAAATGGTAATGATTTTTGAACAAAATATTAAAGGCCTGTCCCTTAAATGGTCCTTTTGTTCGCTTTGATGCCTTCCTGATTTATTCACTAAACATTCTACCTTCCCTAAAATAGCAGACTTAATTTAGGGACTGGTGAAATCTTATTTCTCATAGAAATGCACATAATAAAAATGCAACACGGAAACAAATCAAATATGACAAAATTTGAAAAACATTTTAAAATATGTTTTGCTATTGCCATATCATCATCATCATCATCATTGTCAACCATTACCAATCCCCTGCTGGACGAAGGTCTCCCCAAGTTTCCTCCACAACGGTCTGTCTTGTGCCAGTCTCCTCCATGTCACTCCTGCATACTTTCGAATTTCATCCACCCATCTCCCATGTGGTCTTTTTCTGTGCCTTTTCCTGTCCCTTGGAATCAAATCTAAAATTTCGGCTGTCCATCGAAGGTCTGTCCTTCTGGCAGTATGTCCAGCCCATTGCCATTTCAGGGATTTAACTCTGATCATGATGTCTTCCACTCTTGTCATTTTTCGGATCCACGAGTTCCTCTTCTTATCTCTCCTGATTACACCAAGCATGCACCTCTCCATGCTTCTTTCAGTTTTCTGCAGCCTTTGTATGTGTCTTTTAGTTAAGGTCCACGTCTCTGCACCATACGTACGCATTGGAAGGATGAATTGATCAAACACTTTTCTTTTAAGACATAATGGCATATTGCTCTTAAAAATTATGCTGTTTCTTCCACAAGATCTCCAGGCAAGTTTTATACGCCGATTCATTTCTTTATCAATGTGACCCTCACTTGATATCTGCTGTCCAAGATAAACGTACTTGTCTGTTATCTCCAGCTTTTCTTCATCAAGCGATAAATCTTCATTTCTTGTGAAAGCATTGAACATCACTTTTGTCTTCTGAAAGTTCATTTTTAATCGCACTTCTTTACTCTTGTCAGCAAGTGCCTGGATATTACTCTGCAGCTCTGATGGGGCAGTTGGAAAAATGACTACGTCATCAGCAAAACGAAGGTGAGTTACGTAGTCTCCATTAATCTTTATTCCCTTGTTTTCCCAGTTAAGTAATTGAAAGACATTTTCCAATGTGGCATTAAAGAGTTTCAGAGATATGGTGTCACCGTGTCTCACTCCCTTTCCAATTTTTATGTGTGTTGTATTTTCAAACAGCCGAATCTTTGCACTTACATTTTCATAGATGTTATTAATAATATTAATGTATGCATCTTCAATACCGCAGGATTTCAGAGCCATTGTAACTGCTAATGGTTTCACCGAAACAAAGGGTTTTTCATAATCGATAAAAGCCATGCATATTGGAAGTTTATATTCCCTCACTCTTTCAATTAGTTCTCTCAGTACATGGATATGATCTATTGTGCTGTATCCACTCCTGAATCCAGCTTGTTCTCTCGGTTGAGCCATGTCCGGTGTTACCTTCAAGCTGTGTGAAAGAACTTTAGTGAAGATTTTATAAACCACTGATAGGAGGCTGATTGGTCTGTAGTTCCTGAGATCCTCAATGTCACCTTTTTTTATGTAGCAGGATCAATGTAGCGTTGTTCCAATCCTTAGGAATCTTCCCTTCATTAAGGCATCGAGTGAAAATTTGGGCGAGTACTGTTTCGATTTCTCCACTTGCTTCTTGTATGATGTCTACAGTAATTCCATCTTCTCCTGGAGCTTTTCCCAGCTGCTTGTTCTTGAAATGGACTGTCCCTTTATACATTGAAATCGACTGTCCTTGTTGAAGATATTCAGTTAAAATTGCCATATATGTTGATGTATTTCAACTACGCTAAATAGCCTAAATGCACCTTTGCTGCCCTAAAAATCTTGCTGTCAGACAATATAACCCGCTATTATATTTCTATCCTACCAAGTGCCCCTTTACCTAAATTACACACGAACGATTTCTTGATTCGAGAGGTACGTATATTTCGAGTAAGTTGCAATTTACTTGGTGGAGATACTCATTGCTCCCCGGAAATACAGTGAAATCGACTGTCCCTGTTGAAAGATAGTCAGTTAAAATTGTGACTAAGACTCATTAGTTATTTATTCGTACATCAGCGACATAAGAAAGCTGAAGACAAAGAAACTTTTGAGTGAACCAGATTCTTCATATTCAAAAAACACATTACAATTTGTGAAACCTTTTTCTGCTTTGTATAAAGAGTATACTAAAATGTATTTTGGGTACAGAACATTTAGTTAAATGATCTCCTTATGCTGAGCTGTTGTATCACATGATATCGTCATTACTGTGTTAGTTTTCATGATGGTTTGCTATAAAAATGTCATATAACAAAAAACACTGTTACAGTTTGTCACTTTATCAAAAACACAACAATTCATATGTGTTTCCGGTGCTGAATAACAAACGAAACTGCATTTTCCTGCAGTAATAAGAATTCGCAAAAACTCTTGTCTAGAAGCAAAATCATAGAAAATGGTATTACTTTCTCCTATGTTCAGACTCATACAAAACACATTTTGAAAGTTTTTGAAACCGTTTTTAAAATGTGTGTCCACCAATCTATAAAAACTTATTATTTAACATCTCAAATAAAAATTGCAATAGCTGTATGTAATATACGACTTAAGAGCTCTTTCCTGGGGAAATTATAATATCATACACGCTGAGACTATTTTGTTTAGGTGTGTCGCAAAAATGACGATCACAGGGCAGCTTAATGTTTTCCAATTCCTTGAACCGAACATAGTATTTCATATACAATTTGGAAACGAATTTCCGAGAAGAAACAATTCTTCATAAATACATGGTAGGCACTGTAATGCTATTTTGGGGATATTTTCACTGTATTCCATGTAACCACTTCCTTCAGAAAACTTGAAAATTTTCATCGTCTTGGAGCGGGTTTCGAATTCGCACCTTTCGTTCTCCAGTCCAGCATATCAGTCTCTACACTACGCAGGAAGAGGGAATTCCAACTAACTGAACATAGATATCTGAGAACCTTCAGATTTGTGCTAGTCAAAGCTATTCCTGCCCAATCGTATTGTCTAACGAACTTTTCTCACATCCCAGGGTCGGATGTAGGTCACAAATTCCAGTCATGAAAGTACGTCATATACAAGGATTGTTGTGACAAAAACAACGAGGATTATTGTGTCCAACACAAGACTAATTGTGACACAGCTCCGTAAAGTATTGTTTACCTTTATCACATGATGAGTAATTTATGATGAAGTTTGACATCCAAAAAAATTATAGATGATCTTTAAGTAACATGAATAGGATTCTAACTTTGCACACTTTTTAAATTTATTTAACTGGACCGCAAAGTAATATTTTAAGTAGATATTGCACCCAGTATTTCCTGCTTGATTCGTAACCAATTCTGGCGTTTCGTGGAAAATTGGCAATTTGCTATTAATAATCTTGACTTAAAATACATATTTGCGGTTAAAAAACACCGGAAACGAAATAAGTTATTCGAATGCAACTAAATGATGAGGCGTTATTTAACATTAGCTGTAAGTACGATTAAAGCGCAATACAGAACTATAGTATGATCAAAAAATAATAATGCTTTCATATTAATATACTTTGAACGGAAAGCTGCGAATGAAAAATCGCTTAACCAAACAGAAGTTTGCCAGTTTTTAATTTTACAAAATTCTTTAAAATCAGTTATATAAATATTTTTCTGAATTTTTTACTGACACTTAAGCCGGAATATTCCAGAAATTTATTTTCTGAAAGTGTAACGAGTCCTTCTTTCGACCTAAAATTTATTTCACATACCGTTGCAAGTGCATGAAAAGTTATGGGGTTTCTGATGATTTTCATACGTTAAAGACACCAATAAGATAATATTTACATTTTTATCCAGTTTTTTTTAAAGGCATCGTACTTCATATCCATGACTTATCCATATATACTGTTGAATCACAGGCTGGAATGTCTAGATACACAAAAATTGAGAATTTAATTGATAGCTGTTCCTGAAGACACATTAAAATATTTTTAATACAACGTGAAAAGTTATTATGAGAAGCAAATTCAGAGAATTTGTCGCATGACGAAAGAAAGTGGTCTAACTTAAAGTAGATTTTCATTGATCACAGTCACGGTTTTCTTTACTGACTGGATTTCTTTCTATTTCATTCCTTGAGACCAAATTGTTATCCTTTGTAATTTGTTCGTTGGTCTCCATTGTTGTTTGCCCTTTTTTGCATCTTTTTTGGTTTTTGAAGCTCAACAGAATGTTAATATTTCTGTTTTCTTTTTCACCAACTGAACGACATTTCTGCCTTTGAAATCCGAGACAATAAAGCGACAGCCTTTTCATCGCAACGGAGGGATGCGAAAGAGCATGAGAGAAATCCTTTCAATTTAAACGCATCCAGTAGGACTATCAGGCGTTCAATAGCCGCAAATTATCGAGCGGGGGAGGGGGCATTACCGGACCGTACGCCTGAACTGGGCGTAAGAACATCGGCACTGTATTTAATATGATTGAGACTGGTCTCCTCGTCCGGTGAGTCCCTCATAAGTAATTTCACTTAGACGAAAAGGTGAGGATCAGGAGGAAAACGCACGAAGCGATGGACCACGCACTTCAATAAAATACTGTACAGGCTGATGAGAGCCGTCTTATGATCTGGTCTATTTTTCTCTGCTACGTTTTATGACCTTTGAAATGTCCTTGATTCATATCTGAAATGTCAGATCTTCATGTTCATATCTGCAGGCCTTAATGCACCCACAGAGCAATAAACTCATCCAGTAGAACAATGCACCTCACCATGCAGTCGTGGTGACTCCAACATGGTTAAAAATACCTTCCGAATGAGTTCCTACTTTGAAATTGTTTACTGATTTCCACAGCCTTCATTTCCGATTTATCAGAAAAGAAGGCTGTGGAAAATCTTTGAGATGCTGTGGAATTGTTTGTTCAAACTTTGCGTATCGCACTCCTGAAAGCGATGGAATTAAAGACACCGGTGCAACAAGCATGGGACGTCGTAAAAGCTTTCGTGACTTAATTAGACTCAATGACTTGCCATATGACTGCTCTCATACAAACGAAATATGTGCCTACCCATTAATAGATATGTATTCCATTATTTCAGTTCACCCAGTGTATAAAGTTTAAAATTTTGTTTTAAATGAAGAACTTTAGTAATAAAAACATATTGATTAACGTAGCGAATTTGTCGGCTCACAAAAAGCCTGGGTCGCTGTAAGCATTTCTTTTTCTTCAGTGATTTTACGAATAAACTTCTACCAGCTTCCGTAGATTGTCATGCGAAACTTATATAACGCATTTTTGCATCAGTGAATTTGGCGTATGAATATGAGAACTTAGTTACGAAGTCGCGGTAAGAAATTAAAACTCAGAAATCATGAATGAGGAAAATTCAAGTTACTTGTGTGTGTATAATGACATTTGTAAGGAGACTGTTATTTTCAAATACCGTATTCTTCTGATTAACACGGAATAATTGGTTTCAGATCTTATTTAAACTGTTGAATGCACACTGCTGAACACTGAATCCTGAATCTCTTCGACAGCGTAAGTAATGTGGCCGAGAATGGTCAGTTAGCACTACTACCACTTTGATTAATACGTGCAGTGTTCATCTAGATTTGAAAATAGACTCACATTACACGCATTGTGGAATTGTTGTTAATATACCGGACAAAGTAAATGAGTTTTCAAATTAAGGTTTCAGAAATTTATGTAATTCCCGTTCCAGGAATTGATTCCCAGAAGGCATACACATGTTAATGGATTTCTTCCTTTTACCCGAGCTGTCTGAGTATCAAGGCATTTCTCCCATCCCTATACGCGTGCCTTTACCGCAGTAGATGATTCGAGAGATTTGCTGTTTAGACACTTGTGGGCGACGTTTAAGTGCTAAAAGCAGAAACAGTTATATTTTATCACCTTGCCTGGGAGCAGAGTGTGTAAAATCCCAAGTGTCTATAGGTATTTTACATGGTTCCTGAGGGATGTGGATAATATCTAATTGAATGTGTTTTCCCACTCTAGGACCGTTTCCCGAAAGAAACGCATTTGTAATGTTTCTAATTGCTATCTTCACTAAGAATGGCGAAGGCAGCTTTCCCTAGACTGGAACCGTGACTCATTTTCTTATAAAAGCAGGTTGCAATACTCACACTACTGTGGCTTTTGCTCACTCCAGAAATATATTTTCCTTTAGAAACGAACAACCTATTTTTCTAACGTTTGTGCACCCTGAACAGCATAGCTTGTCCGGAAGAATCATATCACAACGGAGGTTTTCTTTACTGATAGAACTGCCGCTGCTATGCTACATCAATATTTCTCCAGAGATTGGATATTCCTTTTTATGACCATAGAATGCCAGAAAATATAAGCACAATTCTATTGCCCCAAACCAGTATGTACCGCTCAGACCTTCACCAGAGTGCATTCTAAATTTGGAAACACGGATTTAATCTGACTCCGAGGTAATTTTTAGCTTCCAAACACTAGTCGTTTTGTCCCTCAAAATGTTTTTTGAGTCAGATTCAATGTTATAGGCCACGGCTTCTCCATAATGCTCATACGGTTGAGTTTATGCAATTTATGTCACTATGCTATGACTGGGCGCGCGTTTGTGAAAACACTATTTACAGCAGACATATGAGCTGAACCTACATTTTAAGATCAAATATTACTATTGATAGCTCCCTGCTAAATTATCTTTCAAAATTCATTTTAACTTTTTAATAGTTTCCAGTATTTCCACTGAATTTGTTTTTCATACCATATATAACAGCATTCACACCACTGCATTGAAAGTTATCTTTGACATTTCAGAGATATCACGTGTTCATGAATTATTTGAAGATGATTCACATTGCAAGAGCTAGTGTAATGTGGCTCATCTTCAAATAATTCATGAACGCATGATGTCTCTCAAATGTCAGAGACAAATTTTGCAATTATTACGTTTTATGGGAATAAATCATAAAGCATTTCGGCAAAAATTGTATGGATGTTATCTTTATTATGAGAATAGAAGGAATTTGGAAAACTGGATACAAAGGCGCTGTAAAAGTTCCAGAGAAATATTACACATTAAGAAATGATACGAGAGATTTAACTGGTAACACTATTTATATAGATAGATTCACCCAGTTTGTTATTCGTAACGGATCATAAAAGAGAGGCGAAACGGATAAGACTCATTCTTCCAACTGATCTAGAGCACGACTTTTCTGTTAATTTCACTTTGTTGTTGCGCAATGAAATTAGACTTTGGCCCTACTCACAGTTAGATATAATTTAATAATAAAAATGACAAAGTACATTCCACCATGTTTTCGCACGGATCAATTTGAGAAATTTAGAAAATATCTAAGCTAATGAAATTATTGTTGTGTTTACGGCCCTAAAAAAAGCGAAAAAATTGGTAAATAAAACACCGGTTCATAACTCCAATATTTCTTTGTGTTCCAGTGGAAGCATACCTCATTGAAGAAGTGAACACAAGAACAATGGCGGCAGGCAGTCGAAATGTGACGGGAAAGAGTAACGCAATGTTGTCTGACTAATTAGTAACAGAAGGGATGTAGCGAAGTCTGGTGTCGTCTGGTATCCCAAATTAAAATAAGGAGACACTGTAGTCAGCTATATATAATAATACCTCTAGATAATATACTATTACTATTACTACTACTATTACTATTACTAACAAGTAATCCATAATAATAGCGATAGAAATCCCGCTTGGTCTCTTTGATACATCCTATATATACACAGCGCGTGATAATTTTGCATTTTCTTTCTTTATTTATTAATTACACAAATATTATTGTTACTATTCTCTGGCCGATATTGACATTTGCTGGCCGATAAATATAAATATAGTCCATTTTGTGGACCTGGCGATATTTCCGTAAATAAAATCCTCAATATGTGCTTCTGAATATACATGTAAAATTGCTTTGGTAAACGAAATCTGATTTTTCGAAACGGTGTTTCAGAAATAACACCAAATTCTGTGGGAAATCAAAAATGAAAATTTCTGTATCCGTGGGAACTTTAAATCACACTTTGTACTTAATTTTCTTCAAAGTCAGTTTCCTTTTCTGTAAGTTTCCTTTCTGTAAAAGTAAAATCGAACTAAAACTTTGGCTTCGTTATCAAATGGGTCTATTTGGCAAATTACAATACCACATATCTATTTCGTAAAATTCTTCTACACCGTTCTGTAAAATGGTTTAGATACAAAAACGATTAGAAATATGAAATTCCGCCATCCGAATGTGCCGTCTATTTAAAATTTCAGTGTCATTTTCTTTTCAGGCATACCTGAGAATCGTACGATAATATTCCGAAAACACTTCTGTGATATATTGCTGTTTATAAATATGTATATCATTTATTATCTAGCATGAAACACTTTTTTATAATTATTATAGTTCGATACTGATCAGACGTTTACAAATATTCATTACAAAAATACCAGTAACAAAGGATCTATTTGATAAACTAATTATAAACCATTTTCCTTTGAATTGCTTCATATTATATCTGAAAAACAGAAAAAAAATATAATAAAGAAAACGTTCACTTTCCAAATTAATTTAGTCACCATAGAAAAAATTGCTTATTTATTGTAATGATATTGGATACTTCAACCAGTATTTCTGCCAAACATTTTGTGGAGAAAAATACGGAGTGACATCATAAATTGGGTACCTTTTCTAGGTGCAAAAACTTTAAAATTCTTTAAAAACGTCGGAAACCGGCACGAAATTAAGAGTAACCAGGATCACCATTATGTTAGAATGTATACTCTACTGTTGTTAAAAATTGCAACAACAAGAATTAATCCCCTATTAAGATTAAAGCTCTATCAAAGATTTGTCATGTTGCAGGTGATAACTGATTAATTTGCAGTACTATACAAGATCCTTTCGTTTCAGAACTCAGTACAAGGTGAAGACAACTCGAGTTAATATAACAGTCTCTAAACGGCGTGGTATTTAATGGAAGAGGTGTTCGATGTCGTCCTAGTAAATAGCCTGCCAGCCTACTTCTATGTGAGACTAGTGTTCATTTAGATTGACTGGCGGAGACACTTGACAGGCCAGTCTATTCTCTACAGTGCACCAGATATGTTCGATTGGAAATACACTGGCGGAAAGTGAAAAAAGAACACCAAGAAGGAGACGACTGATACCACCGAAATTTATACAGCATAATAACGGAATACAGATGATAACATGATCAAAACATTATGGCAAAATACAGCTGTATTTGCTGGTAAACTGAAAAATAACATTTCCATGTAACATGGTTAGTACGAGGTTGAACCGCCATGAACTGCGTCACACTGTGCAATTCTGGCATGGAGTCTGTCGTACAGATGTTGGATGTAAGTTTGGGGTATTGAGTTCCAAGAATACTCAAACTGGACGCGTAAATCGGTGATGGTCGTGGCTGGCCGTGGAGACCGGATGAGCCGTTGTTCCATAAACTCCCACACGTGCTCAATGGGGGACAAACCCGGTGAACGTGCAGGCCAAGGAAGTTGTCTCACACCCTTAAGTGCATGTTGTAATGCACGTGCCGTGTGTGGGCGTGCGTTATCTTCCTGGAAAACACCACGATGGACCGACCTTACAAATGGCACAACAACGGGCTGAATGATGTTGCTGATGTAGGAGGTGCTGTTTAACGTACCCGGTACAAACTAGTTGTGTACGGGAGTGATAGCTGATCGCTCCCCACACCAGGAGACCAGGTGTAGGCCCTGTGTGCCGCTGGCGGATGCAATAATGGTGGAGACGCTCCCCTGTGAGTCTGCGAACACGCATACGGTCATTGGAGGCTCCCAAGCAGAATCTGCTTTCATCGCTGAACACGACAGATCGCCATTGCCTTCTCGAGTGCAGACGTTGGTGACACCATTGCAGCCGTTCCTGACGGTGGGCTGGAGTCAGAGGTACACATGCCCGAGGCACACGCGCACGTAGTCCTGCATCCAGTAGACGGTTGCGGATTGTTCGCACAGTGACCGCATATGGAACGGCAGTTCGGATTTGCGTCGCAGTGGATGTTCTGCTTGACAACAACGCTCTTCTTAGGCGTCGATCCGTCTGCTCATCAGTCCGTTTGTGACTCCCGGTTCCAGGTGTTCTCGTGTGGAAATGTTCCTCGTACCATCTACGCCACCATCGTACCACCACCGATACTTCCCGTTCAATTCGATCTGAAATATGAAGATCCGATCACCCGGTCTTGCGGATTCCGACTAGACGACCTCGCTCAAAGTCCGATAACTGCTGAAATCCTACACGTCTTCCATGTCCAGGCATTGCAGCTTCTTCAGTGTCTTCGCACGTGTCCGTAGGCCGACGACTGATTACATTCACTTCGCCGTACTCCTTAAATACCACGGACGATAATTTGCACATTATGCCGTGCTGTGGCGTAGGCGCTCACCGGTTGGTCCCAAAATTTACATAACACCTACGTAAACTTGACCCCATTAACATATGTAAATTTCATGATCGTCCGCCATTTCCTTCTTGGTGTTCTTTTTTCATTTTCGGCCAGTGTATATCCGGCGAACGTGCAGGCTGAGAAGAAGCAGAATCTGTCCTAAATCAAACAGGATTTGAGCAATTATGGCTACATGTGGCGGAGCGTTGTCAAGCTGGAATACAACGCCTGGATATCGCTTATGGAAGGCTATCATTTTCTCCTTGAAAATATTCCTGACGTAATGCTGGCTGTTGAGTGTTCCCTCAAATGTTATCAGATGAGATCTCAAACTGAACCTAATATTGCCGCAAACCAAGTCGTTCAGTATAATGTTGCAAGCTGCCGTTCTCTGAGATATTTTCGAATACATGCGACCATCATGGTGTATCAATTTCAATCGTAACTCGTCACAATACATGACCTGTTGGCAATCTGCGTACCAGTGTTTGTGTTCGAGACCCTACTGCGTCCTGAGAGGCCTCTAGTTCAAAGTCAAGGGAATGGGCAACAATGGGTTGCTGGATTCCAGTACTCTATTACGCAGATAAAGTAAAACTGGGATGGAGAACAACGACTGTCAAGTAACTGGACTCCACTTCTGTGCTAACACCGTGGATGTCGCTGATCGATCGGTCACTGCCATGCGGTATAGCTTTCTGTCATTTCGTACAGTCGTATGATTTTCCGGTGCATATTTTGTATTTCTGTGCATCTGAGCCTCATCTGTCTTCTGACGCTACGTTCACATAACTGTACCGGCATTTTGCTAATACAGTTATGTTAGGGAGGGAAATTCCAGGATCTCACATCCCGATAATCGTCCTCCGTTCAATGTCCGTCAGGTGTTCATAATGCGAACTTCTTCGGCGAAGGGCTTATTGAAACAAACAAACCCCCTTTACGCTCAATGTCGCTATTCACTGATTGTAACATATCGTTTCAGCTGGCACTTTATACCTAATACCGGGAAGAACAGATGGTACTAATATAAAACTGCATGAACATTTTCATTGATATTTTAATCAATCGCATGTCCCAAACCTGTTGTATATATATTGTAAGCTGCAAACTAATACCAGAAATCCTTTATTGCACTGCACTTTTTAAATAAAGGACAGCATTATATTTGGAGCTGTATAAAATCGTCGTCTCAATACAAGTGGTTCAATTTGTAGGACCTCTTAAGGAATTTGCTATATGGAAGATTATAAGTATAAAGAATCAGGATCTTACGACAAATCATAAAGTTTGCGATTACATCTTTAAAAGAACGAGATGTTCTTTTACTGAAACAAATGTATCAATAAAGAAGCTTTTTCTATGGTGAAATTGAGAAATCGCTGAGAAACAATTTTGTGATACCTTTCTTCTTTAAACCAATTAACGCTGCATCCCAACCCAACACTTATCGTTCTCTCCAGCGGTGCTTTTCACCTTGTGCTTCCCTGGAATTTTCTGTTTTTTTGTTTCTTCATCAACTGTTTTGCAAATCGTGTGCTGCTCCCTTCATGCTATCGCTCTTACACTGCAATTTTGTTATTGTGCTTGTATTTTTATTTTGTTATTGTGTTTTGTATTTTTGTATTTTTCTTTTGCTTTCATTTTATGTCCTAGCTGAACTAGTGTTTTCCTCCGTACGGTTTCTATTAGTGCCGCCGTTGTTTTGTTAAATTTGTTCTCATAATGTAGTTGGTGCCGACAATTAATTGGCCTTGCATTTTGACAGTCGTTATGTTCTTCTAGGTTGGTATTTTATTATACTGCTGTAATATACTCATAATGTTGTACTTGTGTTACTTCGGAAGGGAAGATTTGCTATCACTTATTTGTGTGCATCTTATTTCTACCATATGTACAAATTGATGTTTTGCCGGCATTGCCTCTCATTGTCAGCTTCTATATGTTGTGGTCAGATCCCTTATTTCTTGATCTTTCACACTGATCTGTTCTGTAG
Organism: Macrothele yani; assembly: GCA_039090855.1. NCBI lineage: Eukaryota > Metazoa > Arthropoda > Arachnida > Araneae > Macrothelidae > Macrothele > Macrothele yani. Next base: position 97,783,331 of record CM077015.1, read on the forward strand.
CGTTGGTGTTATCCAACTGATTCCAACTATGCTGATACAAATGTCACTGTGCCATGGTAATGCGATCTTTATGTTTACTCTCGAGTTGGTGTTGTATTGTGGATATACTTGTACTTTCCTCTTTATATTTCTGTACTGCAATATTCAACGATATCTCCTGTGTTTATAACCCCATCATTGCAATAAATTGGATACCACTTTGGTATCCACAAGTACCAAAACCAAAACCATTGCCATTTTAGGGACTTTACTCTGATCGCGATTTATTTGACTCTAAGCATTTTCCTTATCCGCGAGTTCCCCTTATTTTTCCTGGTTACACGAAGTATGCATCTCTCCAAGTTTTATTCAGTTGTCTGCAACCTTTGTATGACTTTTTATTTAAGGTACATGTCTCTGCTTTATAAGTAAGAACTGGAAGGATGCATAATAGAACACTTTTCTTTTAAGACATAATGGAATATTGCTCTTGAAAATTGTACGGTTTCTTCCAAAAGCTATCCAAACAAGTTTTAGACGCCGATTAATTTCCTCATCAATCTGAGCTTCGCTTGATGATCGTTGTCCAAAGTAATCGTACGTAACGGTTATTGTTAGTTTTCCACATCAATCAATAAATCTTCATTTCTCTTAAAAACATTGTACATCACTTTTGTCTTCTGAAAGTTCATTTTTAATCCTACTTTTCTTTCTTGTCAGCAAATTCCTGTATCATGCTCTGCTGCTCTGGAGGAGCAGCAACAAAAGTGACTACGTCATCAGCAAAACGAGGGTGAGTTAAATATTCTCTCTTATTTTTTCCTCCCAGTTCAGTGACTAGAAGAGACTTTGAAATATGACATTAAAGATGATTGGGAGACATCGTGTCACACTGTCTAACTCCCATTCCAATTTTTATTGGTGACGTATCCTCATATATACGAAACTTTGAAATCGCTCCCATACGATAATGTAATTATGTCATATGTTGTTGCGGTTGGTTTTTTTGTATATTTTTATTATAAAATTTCATTTATATTTTGCTACCATTTTTCTGCCAACAAAGACAAGGATGTTTCTTCATTATATGTCTCAGTATTTTCACTTATTTTTGTTTTTCGTCCGTACTGTATTCATTATCTCACCTTGCAAGAGTTCCTCCTCTGTGGCTGAATGGTACGGTGCGGTGCGCAGGCTTCTATTCATTCATCCAATATATTTCTGGGCGCGAATCAAGCGCCAGGCATTGATGATGGGTTTGTTTTACACACTGTAGCATATTCTTGCCTGGAACTGGTGAGAATTTTAAGACGTGCGTTTGCATTTGGAGCTCTGTGAGATGCCCGAGCTAATCCAGTCTGTAAGGAAATCTGGCCACGCTACCCCGCCGTCTCATGAATGGAAGAATGAATATTTTTTATGTTGAAACTTGAAGTGCCTCATTACCACCTACACTAAACAGGTATCTTAGATTCGCCATTTTCATTCTAGTTCGCCAGGCAGGCACATGTCTCCAACGTTCCCCCGTCAAAAGTTTGCAAGCGTGATTTATCCCAGAGGAAATTGTTTGTTAGCAAACAACCATTTAAGTTAAAACGGTAATGCAACACTTGTAATCTGAACAAAACAACTTCCGTTTTTGCACGATATTCAATAAGACATTATTTAAAAACACCGACTTACTAAAATCTTTAATTTACAATTAAAACACATAATAATATCGTTGTTTAAAACCATAAGACCTTTTAAGCTCGCTACGAGCTCACCCTAATATTAGGAACTACAAACTAATGGAACAGGTGTTTAAATATCAAATTCTCAGTCACATGAGTGAAGGATGCGCGACAAATATGCGTGTAAACAATCAATGAAAACTGTAAAAATGTTCTAGTGTGAGTTGTCACTTGAGATCGAATGGTCACTCCAGACAGCTGGTATCCACGAGTCTGAGATGTAGCAAGGGGTTTCTTCATTACAAACGGAAAATGACAGAAAATATCCACAGATAAATAAACTTTCCGCTAAGAGTGTGATGAATTTCGTATTTGCAGTAATGAGGACACAGGAGTCCTCCCAAATTGGTACATGAGTTCCTTTCAAAGTCAGTCTGGGTAGTGCCTTTGTTTGAGCACCCATTTTGACATTGTACCAGTGATCCCTAATCCTGGTTCCCAATGTGCGTAATGTCGATCCTATGTAGACTTTGTCGTCTAGGGACGAATCTTTATCCCTTAGAATTATACGGTATACTCCAAATTTATGGTCGTTATTCGTAGGATATTTTTCATTTCTGACCATGGATAGGATATTCCTTGTCCTAATTCCAAAGGATACGTTGTTGTGTCAGCAGTGGTTCTTTAAGACGCTAATAACATCGGTGACACAGTCCATGGAACCGACAAATCTATTTATAATGGGATTTCTCTGTAACGTCGTGGCTACTTGCATTCTAACCTTGTAGATAATGTTGTTGACGATATTTTTTCGGATAACCGTGCGTCAAGGCAATTTCGTAAATTTTATTAAATTCTTCTTGGCGAAGAGCGGAAGAAGAGGAATGTGATAAAGCTCGTCGCACGAGGGTATTCAGCGCTGAAAGTTTGTAGTTTGCCAGGTGAGCTGAATTTCTGGGTATAGTAGTGGGATGTGCCGAAGATTTGCGGTATACGGAGTAAGAGATATTCTGGGTATTAGGCTTGCGAACTAATTGAATATCCAAGTATGGGAGGACATAATTGGTCACGGTTTTAATGGTAAAATTGATTGTGGTATATTGTGAAGATAATCGCTCAGAAAAAAGAGTAAGTTCTGCAATTTTTTTTTTTTTTTTTTTTTTTTTTTTTGATTGGAGGTTTAACGACCACCGTGAGCAACTCAATGGGCTATAAGCAGTCGCCCGTCCCTAATTTAGGGTCACTGGTTCCAGGGAAGGGAGAGAGCCAGTGCCGTAAGACAAACACAACATCCATGCCTCACCGGGATTCGAACCCGGACCCCTTACGGACGAATAATCACAGGCCAGCGCCTTAGACCACTGCGCCACCGGGGCGGCAAGTTCTGCAATGGGTTATGACCAAAAAACAAGTACGTTGTCAACGTAGCGGATATATAGTAGTCGCTGAATTAGAGATTGAACCAGAATTTTTTCTTCTAATGATTGTAGCAGATTTTCAGCCAGTATAGGTGATAGGGGGAGCCCATAGGAGCCCCCTGAAGTTATTGATAAATACGTTTGTTAAACGCAAAATATTCCCTTTTTTGTACAAGACGTAAAACATTGAGGGCAGCCTGTATTTCATCAGGGGACGTTTGTCCTTGGGTAGTGAGTTTCTTTTCAATGATATTATGTACAACGTTTACAGGAACATTGGAAAACAATGCAACTACGTCCAAGGAGGCCATGAAAAAAGCCTTTCCCTCAGAGTTCAATTGGTTGATCTTAGAAATGGTTTGATTAGAGCTGGAAATATAATATGGAGAGTTGGTAACCAATGGTTTTAAATATTGGGACCATGCTTTTACCAGAGGTCTAGTTGGGCTGTGTTGTCCTGATACAAGAGGTCGAACTGGGTGATCTGTTTTATGGATTTAAATTTTCCCGATGATTTCCGGGATACGGGGTCCAAAAGGTGGGTGGAAGCTGGCAGAAATGCAGATAGTCAAGAGGACACAATGTTTTAACTTAATAACAGCAGTAATGGTCATTGTAGTTGGATCTTTTGGTAATACTCTATGCGGTGTGCTATGAATTGCATCAATAATTTTAGAATTGTAGTCAGCTCTATTCGGGATGGGGATATGTGATGACTTGTCAGCCGAAGAAATTGTTAATTCTCAATTATTTCTGAGTAAGTTGAGTTCCTTTTTCTTTTCTTTGAAACGATGAAAATGCTGTTGGTTGATTTTATGGTAATATGATTTAAACCACGAACCGTATTAAGCCTAGCACAGTCCATTTCTGAAGACGGGATTGACCGAAAAATGTTTTCAGCTAGTGAGACCAAACTAAATTTATTGAAATGTGTCAATGAAGAGCCAAACTTGGTTCCTCGATTAAGAGCTGAAACTTAAACCTGGTTTAGTTGAATATCACTGAAATTGAGGAGGGTTTGCGGTCTGAGAAAATTTCTGGTAATACAAGGCCTATTGGGGTCTGGTACGATTCGTCCAACGACGATTGGTCTAATGCCGATTCGTCCAATGCCGATTGGTCCAATGCCGATTCGTCCAAAGGGACGATTCGTCCAATGGACAATTGGTCCAAAGGTACGATTCGTCCAATGGTACGATTGGTCCAATGCCGATTCGTCCAATTGGACGATTGGTCCAATGCTGATTCGTCCAATGCACGATTGGTCCAATTCCGTCCTATCTGCCCGAAGTGCTACTCGTGCTATAAAAGTATCATCTGTTCTGATTCTATCTCCGATGTTATACGAAAGTACCGGTAGTCCCAAGAATGTAAAATAATGTTACATTTCATGCGTAATATTGTGGTTATAGATTTCTTTCTTTTTTTTTTTTTTTGTAATCGCGTTTTCTTGTTATACTGTCCTTGCTGCCGTATGAAGTTACTGATGTACGAGCCGTTCTATCAACTTCAATGTTTCTCTTTTGCATGAAATATTATAAAAAACTAGTTTTCCGTTTCTTTTTGTAGAATGCAGTGGGGTTCCGCCAACTTCCCAAAGGAAGCAACTGGTCGGGGCTTGGACAGAAGCCTTTTCAACAGTTTTTATTCCAGCAATGTTATATTCATAATGTTTACACATTAAATCAAGTTAATAATATTGCGCTTTTACTTAAACTCGAAATATTAATTCATAGGCCATAGGCCTAGGCCTTTTAACAGTTTATATTCTACTGATGTCAGATTCATAACGTTTACATATTAAATCAAGTTAATAATATTGAGCTTTTACTTAGGCACGAAATATTAATTCATAGGCTCTAGGCCTACACCTTTTTAGGACTTTTTATTCTACCGATGTCATATTCATAACGTTTACATATTAAATCAAGTTAATAATATTGCGATTTCACTAAAGCACGAAATATTAATTCATAGGCCTGCGGCCTAGGTGCCTTGCAAAGACCTTAGAAATGATACGATGAATGCCTTTTATAAAGTTTTATAAGATGTTTACAAATACCAAATATCTTGGTTGTAACTCAAAATCTTCTGAAAAGGCCCGAGGCCTAGGTACTTCGTAAAGACCTGAGAAATGATAGGATGAGCGCCTTTTATTAGGTTTTATAACATATTTACAAATACCAAATATCTAGGTTGTAAATTAAAATCTTCAAAAAATGCCCGCGGCCAAGGTGCTTTGCAAACAGGTGAGAAATGCTCCATTGAGTGCCTTTTACCAGGTTTATGTAAAATGTTTACAATTACCAAATATACGGAAATTATCTTTTTAAAGGATATAAAGAGGAGATTAATTTAAATTGTTATTCCTTTCTGGAAAATAAAAAAGTTTACTGTTGGTAAGATGATACCATTGGACGAATCGGCGTTGGACCAATCGTACCATTGGAAGAATCGGTATTGGATCAATCGTACCATTGGACGAATCGGACATTGGACCAATCGTCCCTTTGGACGAATCGGCATTGGACGAAGCCGCATTGGACCAATCGTCGTTGGACGAATCGTCCGGGACCGGGCTTATTGAGTATCTCTTCAGCCACAAGGTTCCTAAATTTATTAATGTGAGTGTTATTTAAACACTTTATCATAGTGGACGAGCCATCACTGAAGTAAGCAGTCTATCCAGGGTGATCGGATGAATGTGATGAGTCAAATGTAGATAGGCTATATATGGCTTGTGGTGAAGAAAGTTAATATATACTCGTTTTCCACGTATCTGACCATATAACGTTTTTGCTCTGCAGTCCCTAGGATATCAGAGTCCAGGAAAGTAACAGGAGCACACTTCAGCTTGAGAAACTTTGGAATAACGTTTAAATCTCTGCAGTTTATAAGAAACGAGAGATGAGTTTCCTCTCACGAAAGTTTAAAACGCCAACGACGGAATAACTTGACAGCATGTTCCATATCGTACACTGCCGGACAATTCCTAAGGACGGATGACAACAGCAACAATAGCAACTATAAAATGGAAGGCAGGAAAATGTGGAAATTAGCATAAGTGCGGGATGCAGTAAGACGTGTTGTGCGTATGCAAATTTTGGATTGCCGAACTTGTTCGTGACGTCATAGCGCTGATAAGAGATATAAAGGATTTGACGCGTATTGACCGTTGTTGTTCAAACGCAAAGTTGAAAGGGAAAGAATCAATTGACGAACTTGCAATTTTCAGGATGTCTTCCCGACATCACCTAGATGATTGTACGCGTGGCCGTATAATTGGCAAGATTGAAGAAGGGCGAAAAATAACAGATGTTGCCAGGGAGTTCGACGTCAGCCACAGTGTTGTTTCAAGGCTTTAAAAATCATTTCAAACAAATGGAGAGTGTAGCAAACGTCACGGGGGAGGTCGTGTTCGCAGTACGACACCTGCAGAAGATCGGTACATAGAGCTATCAACAAAAAGACACCGGCGCAGCACAGCTAGTGAGGTAGCAAATCAGTTTATGGCTGCTACTGTCAAGCGGATCTCCCGAAAAACTGTCGCCAGCCGTTTGCATGAAGGAGGACTATATGCCCGGCGTCCTGTTGTGTGCATCCCATTGTCCAGACGTCACCGTACCGCCCGTTTGCAATGGTGCCATCAACATCGCAATTGGACTGATAACGACTGGTCTGCTGTCCTCTTCTCAGATGAGAGTAGATACAGTCTATCGTCTGATTGTCGACGACAACTGATCTGGCGTGGTAGTGGTACTGCATATTGACCAGCAAAAATACAAGAAAATGACCGATATCCGACATGTAGTGTCATGGTATGGGCTGGCATCATGATCAATGGCCGTACGTCCCTCTATGTGCTTCCAACTGGGACTATGACTGGCCAACGATACATTAATGATGTTCTGCTACCTCATGTTCGCATGTTCCGTGGTGCTGTCGGTGATAGATTCATTTTCATGGACGACAACGCAACATGTCATCGAACAGTCGCTGTCCAGGAGTGTCTTGAGAGCGAGGATATTCAACGCCTCGTATGGCCAGCACGTTCTCCAGATCTGAATCCCATTGAAAATGTGTGGGATGCTTTAGGGAGGAGTATTGCTGGTCGCCAATGCCATCCAATAAACAAGGACACCCTCATCCGTGCACTGACAGAGGAATGGGATAAATTACCCCAACAGCTGCATGATAATGTTGTGCAAAGCATGACACGACGTGTGGAATATTGCATCGCCCTCCATGGTGGCCATATCCCGTATTAACATCTTACGCCGGAACGCCTGCGGACGGTAATTGCATTTTTTCACGTTTACGTATTCTGCACAAAATGGCCTGTTTGTCCCTTGAACACGTTCCAAAGCCTTCTGGATTTCAGAGCACAATAAATTGTATTTCTTGTAATGTCCTGGCATTCTGACATTATTTTATTTCACTTGGCATCCAACCACACTTACCTTTTTATGCGCTATATAGCCGTTTATGATCAGTCCTTAGCAATTGTCCAGCAGTGTGGTATTCGAGATGAGTAAAAAAGGATAGTTACATACCATATAAACGGTTGATTGCAGGAAAATCTGTATTTTTTCGTGCCCATTAGTACAATCTGTTCTAGTGTTATTCAAGTGGCAACTCACACTAGAACATTTTTGCCGTTTTCATTGATTGTTTACAAGCAAATTTGTCGCGCATCCTTCGATCATGTGACGGAGATTTTGATACTTAAACTTGTAGTTACCCATCTGAGGATGAGCTCGTAGCGAGCTTGAAAGGTCTTATGGTTTTAAACTACGATATTATTATGTATTTTAATTGTAAATTAAAGATTTTAGTAAGTCAGTGGTTTTAAATAATGTCTTATTGAATATCGTGCGAAAACGGAAGTTGTTTTGTTGAGATTGTATAAATCGGCACGAAAATACATATATTTCTGTAACACTTGTAATTACAGAATGCAAAATATTTAATTACTTCCTGAGCGATTGAAGTCTTCCAAATGATTTATTTTTGTTCAATTTGTGTTTTTTCGACTTAGTGTTTGGAATTTTTTTGCTTCCGTTCTGCAGTGTTTCGATGCAAAAAGTTCATTTCCTTTCCGACGTACTTTGTTTCGATCTCTAAATTGATCGTGATTTCGCTTATACTGTATGTCAAGATCGGATGTATGAGAAATTGTCACCTTGGCTGCAAAAGGCGAAATCGGGGAACCACCGAAGATAACGTGATGCTTACTTTTCTTCGGATTGATCCTCAGTAGTGAAGGGTAGTGTAGGTCAAAATAATTTTTCATTGATAAGTGTTTTACAGTATTTACAAAAGTTTTCCAGATTTTCCATTTCTATCGGCCAATAAAATTTCGTGCTTCATCTGTGATTTCCTTGTCGCTGTCTATATTTGAGACGGAACAAAAACAACCTGACGACTGAGTTTTTAACCTACCGCATGTTTTACATCTCAAGAGTCTACTCTATATAGGCTTCACACAGTTTCAGGATGTTAGAAGAACTTAAAAATAGTCACGTCAGTTTGGTTAAGTACAATCCATCCGTTTGCTGAAGGTATCATTTAACACAGACACACGTAACCTGGACTGCAGGAATTATGTTCATATTTTTCTAGTATGTAAGGACGTCACGAAGAATGGGTTTGATAAATTATTTTGTCAGACCTTCACTAATAACTTAACGATTTCATTTTCATGTAGCAAAGCAGTTACCTTTTAATTTTGAAAGTTTTTAAAGTAATAATTAAAGTGTTGTGTGGTTTGATGTTTCTATTGATACAAACCTTTTTAAAAGTGAACTGGGTGTATTTTTCATGAATGAAACAAATTGCCTTCAGTAGTATAACTCAAAATTAATCTTTGTAAAGTTTTAAAGCATTGTTAATTCTGTTTGTGTATAAATGCCATTCACTTTCAAGAAACCACCATTTGGTGTAGTGCCAATATTTGCAAAAAATATGCCTTTGTTTCAGTTTCAGTAACGGGTTACAAAACTCACGCTAATCGTCCTTCTGGAGAAACCGTTTGCAACAAACAGAAGTTGCAATTGAGCAGAAATATTTCCTGATGATGGGAATGTACTAATCTTTAACACTCCTTAGGCCCTTCGCTGTACCTTTTACGTATTCAGATTGACGTTCATTCGAATGCCAACTGTTATGTCTTGTTTGTAAAGAAGCCCACGAGCGACAGAGTGTGAATGTTTTTCTGACTATGCACCATTACTTTTTTTGTCTCCACGTTTCCATTACTACGGAAGGAATGAGGAATTAAATGAGTCATGCCCAAATTTTAGATTTTCACCTCGTCGAATTTGCCTCGATATAATCTCCTTTGTACACGCTCTGTAGATTTGACTTGTTATTAATGTGCTCTTCGAGGCCTTTCCTAGGGATATTAGTTTTATTTATTGAATTTTATTCCTGTTTTGCAAGAGCACGTTCGTTTGTAGAAGTTCGATAGATTTTTATTTCTTATTAATGTGTAGTTCGAAGCCTTTCCTCTGGACATTTTTTCTGACATATCTATTGAAATTTTTCCTATTTTGCAAATCCAGCGAGGACTATTACTCCATACAAGGGCGCTTTTTTTGTTAAAGCCGAATAAATTCGCAGTTTTATAATTAAGGAGTTTGTGGAGTGAAAATTTCTATATAACAAAATATTTTTTCTGTACGGGAGTCGTACAAGACACAAAGTCGCTAAGCGATTTTCGAAGATATATGTGAAACGAAAAGCGGAGTGTATCCGCTCAGTAGGTCATACTATTGAACCATGCATTGAACGGTAGGGGAGTGTGTATTTTCCGAGTGAAACAATTTCTTGAAGTTTTGTCAAGGGAAGTAGTACTAACCATTTCGCGTAGATTTTCTTCATTCCCCTCTGGTGCTGCTACGAGATATATCTTGCGTCGTGTTCTACTCCGCTCCAAAACTAAATTCCTCATTTGCGGCAAACGGTTTACATTCCACAATCTCTTACAGTTTAGTTAGTTCTCTACATGCGACAACGTACCAGTGTGGATATAATATCAAAAATCATATCTAAAATATGGACCTTATTCATGTGACGTCAGAAGGGGATTTTTGCAGACCAACATAGCTGCTGATTCAATGTTTTCGCTATTTGATTATCCCTTACTGTTGGCTAATTTTTACAATCTTAACGTCATGAATTTTTCCGAGGAATTAATAGAGCTATAGGGCGAAGAAGAAGAAATTAATTTCTTAAAAGAATAAAACAAGGTTGCAAAAATATACCAAGACAATTTTGTGTTCGTTTTTTATTTCGCATGACCCAGGAGACCATCACCGTTAGAAATCATGAAGTTTTTAATGTAGCATTTCTGGTACACAGTGTATTCAATTTTCATGTTCTTATGGTCAGAAGTTTGCGACATATCTGAAACATAAAATTGAGTACCTGGTTTTGTAAAACAAAAAAGTTTAGAAGCTCAGACAAATGCGTAATAAGGAAACAAACTAGGGTTAGCACGCTAGGCAATCTGCTTAAAAATGAAATGAACGCGTAACTTTAAATAAAAGAGAAATTATAGATATATTTGATTTATTCTATGAGTAAAGTAGAACTTAATTCGTATATTACCGATCCAAATATTCCATCAATTTTCTCCTACATTGATTTCGTTTTTTTTTTATTTTGAAATTCGAAGGAACACTACGAGGTTTTAATTGCCTTTGATTCGTAGTGTCATAATATCCAAAAGTTTTTTCGTTAAAGTGAATAGAACATATTGGAGAGTGCACATCGGATTGGAAATCACCGCGTTTCATTTTACACAGCCATTCCTTTAATAATTTTGTCTTTTTCAGATGAAAATTAAGGAAAGTTTTTATTTCGTCTACAAATTTTAGGTTGCAGGATTTATTAGCACAACCATACGACGAGCAAAAGTTAGACATGTCGTTAATAAATTTACGAAAATCGCATTTTCCTGAACCCTTGCAACGTAACGACATGTTAAGCAATGGGAAAACGAATCTAAACAAACTGTTTTTGGTCCTCGGTCACGGAAAGGCTTTCCCATGATGGAATGCAAGGTGAATAAGGTCCATTGCGTGCCTCTGTATTGAACTGCTCATTTAGAGCAGGAGTGGCAAAAAATACAACTTTCTGCAAACACTTTTTAATTTTTTAATACTTAAATGCACGACACATTGTGAAACACTTCTAATATTCGTAAATTTGCCGTCAACGTTCCTAATTTTTCTTTCAAAAGATCGGCTTAAACTATGGTACTCGAGAACTGGATGCAGAAACATAAGTAAAGTATCCAAAGTGAGTTAGCAGAGATGTTCAGTATAAAAAAGTGTTATTACATACACCAAAAAGCCCAAACATTTTGACCACCTGTCTAATATGAAGTTGATCCTCTACCTGACGCTAAAACAGCTTTTTCAGAGCGAGGTATGGATGCTACAAGATGTTTAAAGGTGTCTTATGGTATCTGGTACAAACACGTTACTAGCAGCTCCTTTAACGCTTGTTAATAACGTTTAGACCCACCGCAGATCGAATATGCTGTTTCAACACAAACAACACATGCTCGGTTACTCTATCGGAATGGTATATGGGGTATTTGGAAGGCAGTGCTATGTTGGAAAGTCATTTTAATGTTCTGCGAACTATTTTTGAACAATCCAAGCTGTGTGCCATTGTACATTAACTGCTGATAAATGACAGTACTAAAGAGGAATACCCTTGCCATGAAAGGATGTACCTGGTATTTAATAATGCTCAGTGTGATGGTAGAAATTGTTTTTTCGTGCGCATAAATTTCCCGACATAGGATTTTCCAGCAGAACTTTGCCTAAAGCATTGCGCTTTCTCCATAGCTGTGTGATCATCCTACGGTGCAGCGTGTTGCGAACGATTCCCTAGGTAACTGAGGCACTTGAAGCAACTAGACCAAGGTGCAACTAGAAAAGAGATTCATCTGAGCAGACGATCTTCTTCCCGTGGTTCAAAGTCCAGTTTTTTGGATCGCGTGCCTCTTTAGATACGCTTTCGATGGTGAACTGATTTCAGTATGGAAAATCGCAGATGAGTGCGGCTACGCAGTCCCATTTTCAGCAGGGTTCGATGTACTGGGACATATTCCTCTCGTCACCAGAATTCAAATTAGCTTCATGTTGAGCCACAGTATCCCTTCTATTGGTTCGTATATGGGTATAGCATTGAGGAGGCTTAGTTGCCCAGCACTTTGCCGTCGGTTGTAGTTTTTCCCTCACTAAACGACTTTTTGAAGGTACTTATCACTGCATAACGTAAGCAACGCCACAAACTTTGCTGTCTCGGAAATCCTCCGCTTCGGTCGTCTGGCCTCTACAATGACCTTTGATAAACTCGATGAAGTCCTGTGCCACAACCATCTAAAGAATTACAATAACGCTGACTGACAGAGCCCAGCGTCAGGTTTTATTTATGCCGTTTCATGAGCTTCACACGCCTCGTTGTTCACCAGCATTTGATTCGGCTTGCATATTGACACCGTGGGCATGAAATTTCGGCTTTTCCGTGCATTTAGTTTCTTGTTTACATGCGTTAGTTGAAACCTGTTAAAAATATTCAGATACATCGGTACCATGCCATACATACCGGCTATAACTAATATTTTACAAGTCTGCCATAAACGCTCTATGAACTTTGATTGACAGAACGAAAAATTTGTTTTCGCTTATTAGGAAAGATAAGGACTTATCAAACATTTTTACTTTTGCTGCCATTTATACGATACCTTTAACTAAATATACTCAATCAAACACTAATGTTTCAATGAATAAATTTGTTGGAAGTACAAAGCGACGATTACGTAATTATATACTGAAACATCAACGTTCTGTAAAAAGTGTAAGTTGTTTAACAGATTTAGCTAGAACTTGTAGACAGGAAAAATTTATACCTGTATGGGACGATACACACTAAATATCTATATACCCCAATGAATGGTCTTTGAGATATGGGGAAGCTGTTGTGACACAGAAATACCCAAATTCCTTTCGTAATGATGAGCAACCTGTTGCTCTAATCCACTGTTGGAGACACCTTAATCAAGAAGAATCCAGCTATCGTGATTCGTTAATAAGGACGTCTTCAAGAACTCAACATCGTGTAACTTAAGCTTAAAACTGATTGTAAACCGTGCCGGCTTATTGCATTTGACCCTTGCACAATGTTATGTTGTGTTGTCACTCGTCTTGTGTTATACTGGCCGTTTTTTCAAACCACAGACGAAAAGACTTTATGAAGTGCATTTTATCATTTCAGTTTTCACACCTGATGAAGCGACAACCTGAATGTCTCTAAAGTGCTTGTGGCTTTTATGAATAAATTCCTTAACGTGCCTAGACGGTTTTTGTTCTCTCTACTTGATATTTCTTAATTCCCTTGCGCTAGCTTACGCTTGAGTGGACACTAATTGATCTCAACATCATGATGGATCAAGATAAATATAAGTATTATGGAACCATGTCAAAGTATCATCATCATCATCATTGTCAACCATTATCAATCCACTGCTGGACGAAGGTCTCCCCAAGTTTCCTCCACAACGGTCTGTCTTGTGCCAGTCTCCTCCATGTCACTCCCGCATATTTACGAATTTCATCCACCCATCTCCCATGTGGTCTTTTTCTGGGTCTTTTCCTGTCCCTTGGAATCCAATCTAAAATTTCGGCTGTCCATCTATGGTCTGTCCTTCTGGCAGTATGTCCAGCCCATTGCCATTTCAGGGATTTAACTCTGATCATGATGTCTTCCACTCTCGTCATTTTTCGGATCCACGAGTTCCTCTTCTTATCTCTCCTGGTTATACCAAGCATGCACCTCTCCATGCTTCTTTGAGTTGTCTGCAGCCTTTGTATGTCTCTTTTAGTTAAGGTCCACGTCTCTGCACCATACGTAAGCACTGGAAGGATGCATTGATCAAACACTTTTCTTTTAAGACATAATGGCATATTGCTCTTGAAAATTATGCTGTTTCTTCCAAAAGCTCTCCAGGCAAGTTTTGTACGCCGATTCATTTCTTCATCAATGTGACCCTCACTTGATATCTGCTGTCCAAGATAAACATACGTATCTGTTATCTCCAGTTTTTCTCCATCAATCGATAAATCTTCATTTCTTGTAAAAGCATTGAACATCACTTTTGTGTTCTGAAAGTTCATTTTTAATCCCACTTCTTTACTCTTGTCAGCAAGTTCCTGGATCATACTCTGCAGCTCTGATGGGGTAGTTGCAAAAATGACTACGTCATCAGCAAAACGAAGGTGGGTTAGATAATCTCCATTAATCTTTATCCCTTTGTTTTCCCAGTTCAGTGATTGAAAGACATTTTCCAATGTGGCATTAAAGAGCTTCGGAGATATGGTGTCACCTTGTCTCACTCCCTTTCCAATTTTTATGTGTGTTGTATTTTCAAACAGCCGAATCTTTGCACTTGCATTTTCATAGATGTTATTAATAATATTAATGTATGCATCTTCAATACCGCAGGATTTCAGAGCCGTGGTAACTGCTGATGGTTTCACCGAATCAAAGGCTTTTTCATAATCGATAAAAGCCATGCAGAATGGAAGTTCATATTCCCTCGCTCTTTCAATTAGTTCTCTCAGTACGTGGATATGATCTATTGTGCTGTAGCCACTCCTGAATCCAGCTTGTTCTCTCGGTTGAGCCATGTCCAGTGTTACCTTCAAGCGGTGTGAAAGAACTTTTAGTGAAGATTTTATAAACCACTGATAGGAGGCTGATAGGTCTGTAGTTCCTGAGATCCTCAATGTCACCTTTTTTATGTAGCAGGATCATTGTAGCATTGTTCCAATCCTCAGGAATCTTCCCTTCATTAAGGCATCGAGTGAAAATTTGGGCGAGTACTGTTTCAATTTCTCCACTTGCTTCTTGTATGATGTCTATAGTAATTCCATCTTCTCCTGGAGCTTTCCCCCGCTTCATGTTCTTGATTGCATGAGCAACTTCTGCTGGGAGGACTGGAAGAACTCTGGTACCTTTCATGATGTCTGGAGTACATGTATCATTCCTTTCATATAATTTGGAGTAGAAATCTTTCACTCTTGTCAAAATTTCGCCTCTATTTCTTGTTATAGAACCATCTTCTTTTCTCAGAGCCATAATCTGTTTTCTTCCCTTACTGAGATGTCCCTTTGCTATCTTTAGGCTTTGGTTGTTTTCAATTGCTTTCCTCACTAGCTCACAGTTGAATTTCCTTACGTCTTCAGTGATACTTTTTCGTGCTGTCTTGCATAGCTCTATATATTCCACTTTGGAAGTCACATCTTCTTTAGTTGTCCTCATCTCTCTTCTTTTTTGCAACAACATTTTGGTTTTTCCTGATAATTTGTTTACATGCAACTTGTTCTTATACCCAGCTAATTTTGTCGCTGTTTCCATAAGAGCTTTGGTTACTTTTCTGTTAACTTCCGAAATATCCACTTCTTCCGATGTTAGGCCTTCTAAAGCAGAGAATCTGTTCTTCAGTTCCAACTTGAAAGTATTATGGTGTTTTTTAAGGTTGGTTATGTCAATACTTTTTGTTTGTCTTATGAGCTTGCCACGTTCCAGTTTAGTGTTGAGGTGCATCTTACATCTCACCAATCTATGGTCACTACCTGTGTTGAACTTGTTCAGCACACTGCAGTCTTCGATGACGAATTTTTTGTTACACATAATAAAATCAATTTCACTTGTCGTCCCAATTGGATGTCTCCATGTCCATTTCCTGTGTGGCTTTTTCTTGAAAAATGAATTCAAGATGTAAAATCCTTCTGCCTCTGCAAACTCAACGAGAGTATTTCCACGCTGGTTTCTGTTGCCGTGGCCGAATTTACCTACTGAAGTTTCATTCTGTTGCCGGTGCCCTATTTTTGCATTGAAATCTCCCATAATTATCTTCAAGTGCTGCTTACCTTTATTATTTAGATGACGAATTTCCTCATAAAATTCTTCAATTTCTTCTTCAGGATGACTTGTGGTGGGTGCATAAGTTTGAATAATCTGAGCCTGGTATCTTCTCGATAGTTGGATAACGAGTCGTGCAGCTCTGTCAGAGGAACTTTCAACTTCTACCACTTTATCCTTCAGTTTCTTGTTTATTATAAATCCAACACCACTAGTTCTGCCAGTATCTGTCCCACGATAATAGAAGAGATGTCCACTTTTCAGTTCAATGAGATCTTCTCCTTTTCTCCTTACCTCACTTAGCCCGACGATGTCCCACTTGATCCTTTGTAGTTCCTCTTCCAATTCAAGAAGCCTTGAATCAGAAGATAGGGAGCGTCCGTTGTAGGTAGCCAAGGTCAGCATCAAATGGCAGCCTAGTCCGGTCCTCCGGGGATTCTTAGCACCTCTGCCTTCATGTCGCACTGGCCGCTGCCTTGGCCAGGTACATTCCAGCTGCCGGAGACTGAGGGCCAAGATTTAGGTTGTAGAGTCATTTTGGAGGTGTTTGGCCATAACTCACCACGCTGGCCAAGCGGGTTGGTGAGTGTGTCAAAGTATACAGGAACACATATCATTAATATCTATCTTTGACGCGTTCTTTTTACGATAACTGATAATTCAAAACTATGTGGCAAATACACTCCAAAAGTTATTGTGTGATCCTCGAAACATCATCTTGAACTCGGAAATAATCCCTTTTGTTCAAACTCAGACGAGCTCGTATCCTCGTCCAAAGCAGTTTTTTCCAAAACTTTCGTTCGATTCTACGTTTTACAGCAAAAGAACACCTACAAACAGTGTAAAAAGGCGACAAAGCCGAAAGAAAACTCACTGGAAATTACCTGAGCTATAAGAAAATAGTGATCGCTGTCGTCCTCGTTTTTATGGGTATCGTGCAGAGCAGGCATTTTTTTTAGGTATCTTGGTTTTGTCAATCAGCGGTGAAAAAGAGGCTCAAGCCTGTATTCTAAAAGCAATATATGTATTAATATAATATTACAGTCACCAGAAGACAATTGCTATATATTTGGATCTGCAGATACTGACATCATGGAGTGAAATGAAATCCGTCACAGGACTGCAGAAGATCCGACAAAATTAAAGATGAAATTCTTTAGACTGGTAACACAAATTAGGGAATTTCTCTACAAGAGACTGATGTTACAGCTTTTGGGAAAGAGCAGCTACGCTAATTTGTACATTAGTAAAGTTACAAATTTCTCGAGAAACGCAGCGTGAATGCAAGTTAACTATATCTCTGCCCGTAAATTATTTTTACATTAAGAATCCAATAGCTTTGTTACTACGAACAAATCTTTGTACCAGTTGTCCCGAAATATCTGCTTTCCTCCGACTGAGAAATGGAGTTTTTAAACTTTTGTTTAGATATCCTTGTAGAATAATACCATTTTTGATGAATACCTATATTACTTAAACTTCTCTTTTATCAGGAAGATTTGTATTACTAAATATTGAATCTGAATGTCGAATATTCATTCACAATTTTTTTAGGGTCAAGAGCCGAATTCAATTTCCCTTTTCAGTAAGATATCGTAAAAATAGAATTCCATATGCATAGCAAATTTGGATTCAACTGCAAAAAAAGTGTTAAAAGTTGTACTTTGGGTATCCTGGGTATACCGTTCAAGATGCAATATTATGGTATTCTTGCAATGAAAAAAGGTTTGTAATGCATAAATTTATGCCCCAAAAAGTTTAACTGATATAAAAGCTACTGAAAGTTGATGAGTGTATGGTATGTGATCTAGTGTTTTTTTAAGATTCACAACCTGAGTAAAAATACACAGATTGTTTTATAAAAAAACAAATGTAACCTAAATCATGTAGCCAAAGGAGTAATATCAATTGTTCTTAATGGATATATTCCACACGAGCTACAAAAAAAATAAATTTTATGCAATTTATTTTGCTACAGAAATTAATTTTAGTTGTTTTGATATTTTTATTCCAAATGTTACATCAGAACTTTTGAAGTCTAATGTTACTGATATTTCTTTTGCATTTGAAACACCAGAAACATCGGGATGAAATTTCTGATATGTTTTTTAAACACGTTTTCATCCTGAATGCCACAGTACATTTGGGCATGCTAATCTCTCTAAGTACATTTGGGCATGCTAAAATTCAAAGCATACACTCGAATGTAGATTGCACAACTATCTGGAAAAATAGCTGCTACTGAAGTAAAATACCTCATGAAAATAACAATGAAAACAACTAATACAAGCTTCAGCTACGTGTATCGACAACGCAATTGGTTATCGCCGAAAGTCAGGTGCTCAATTAGATTCCACTTAGGCCTACTATTGCTTGCGTGTAACGAGACGTAAATTGTTCTTTTCCTGTCATGGCAAAATCGACGTACAGGAAAAGATGATCGCACAGATGACCAAAGTAGCAAGTAGCTAAGCACGCGTTTCCTGTATGGCATGCTGTAGACTTCTAGTTTTTTTTCTCTAGTTAAAAAAGAGCAAAGCTGTGATTCACAGTTAGACAATACTCCATCACGTTCACCGATATCAACCTATCTAGCTAGCAATCAAAGTGACAAAGCTGCAGGGTAGTCTCTTTTCCATCTCAGACTACTGATGCGTGTGGTATTTGGGAATACCGAATGATCAGCTGTAAACTCGTGAAGTGATAATTCAGTTTTCATATTAAACAAAAAATGTGTATACTAAACAAGAAATATCAAAAATAGACTGCGATGAAAGACATTATAAAATATCTGGAATTTCAAGTTTAAGAACATTTCTTATTTATCCCAGATCTCTTACATTCCTTTCATGATATAATAATTAATGTTATATACAGTGTATTGAATAACCGAATAGCTTATGAATAAAACGTCTGTCCACATTGCTGTTTCTGGAGTTCACAGCAAATCTGAGTTGGAAGAATCAGCCCTAAATAATTTTTTTGAGAATACGATTGTAGTTGATTCAAAGCTCAGAAAACAATTTTTTTTAAGTTTTGTTCCTCTTCATGATATCTTTAAAATTTTTATAAAATCTGCTGAAAAATTATGTAAAAAAGGATAACCATTAGCTAATGATTTTTAAAGAAACGGAATTTCTGAATCTCTATTTTTAGCATTTTATTTTTACAAGTTGTGAAGAGTAAAAAAATTATTTTTGTTTTTACAAGTGAAGAGTAAAGAAGGTTCGTTCACAAAGAGTTTCAATAGATTGCACAAAAACAGATCAACGAATAAAGCGTCAAAGTCTACGACATTCTTACGCATTGGGAGATAAAATTTAGGTCAGAAAAAAGCAAAACCTGCCGCAATTCTAACAGCAATAGGAGACAAACAATAGTTTTCTTTCGTGAAACCTGACATTTGCATGCCACTCGAGACTGGGTTTCTGCTGCCGTTTTAGCTATAGTCTTGATGCTTAAGAAACTGTAAGCTCATGAATTTTCTGGTTTTCCATAAAGTTCGATTAATCCTGAACAATTATCAGGACGATATCTACTTGTTTCTTAATATCTCTTTGAAAACAATGAACGTTGTGATTTCATACCTCGAGTAAATGAGTCATCGGTAAAGTGTTTAAAGGAATTTCTCACATTTCTTACCATGAAATGATCTTTGCGTTTAAATTTCAGAAGACATTTTACAGCTCATGACCGTCAAGAAATCTAAGGTAAAATATTTTTCGCAAATTTTAACTTCATACGGTACAGTAAACAGCATTGTGCTGCTCCGTCAGGCGCAGTGAGTTACATTAATATAAGAAAGGAAAGAACAGCAGAACAACCACATTTGAAGAACTTATTAAAATACAACTATGAAATGAATAACCACACTGGGAGCCTTACTCCCAACGGATGTGAACTACGTCTTTAGTATTTAAAATGAAGATCAACTAACCAGCGCTTCTGAACGTGAATTAAAAAGCACATGGACGAACAGTCTCCTGACCGTGTGTTAAGAAACACTTGGACCAACCAGTTCTTCATTACTTGTTTTAAACAGCACATCTGAACGTGTTTTGTGCAGGACAAAGTACTGTGACGTCATTGCAAATGAAAAATTTATTTTCAACATATGCTTGCTGTTAACCGCCGCCACCTTCTTTTCAACACTCGCCGCATCAGGCAAGCCTTCTGTTCAAGAGATAAAGTTAAAGGAAAATCAAAAGCTAATTCGGAGAGGCATTGAAATAATTTTAATGTACAAACATTTTCTATCTAAAAAGTGACAATGACATTTTTTAATACAGTCTTCCAGGATTCCAAAAATTTTGATAGTACCGTGTTGTCCATTTCGAGTGTCAATAAATAAGTTAGAGGAATCGCAATTCAGACCCGATTTTCCAAGGCTTTTGAAGTGTTTGTCTCACATTGATCGATAATGCCAATAAATAAGGATCTTCTGGTTTCTCTGTTTGAAATACATTTATTTTTTCTCTAAAAAGTCTGCCATAACAAAATGAAAGACGTTCCATCATTAAATAAAAAAATTACTTTTCTTGAGAATGTACCAAATATTTATATTCTTTAGGGCCTAAGTCAGACAGAGGAAAAGGGAGAGAAACCGAAGTTTCAGCATAGTTCAATCAGAATGGCATATATGGAAGATTCAAACGATAAGACAAGCACGTCTTCGTATAAATCGAAGAAACAGCAGGCGTACGCCGGTACGTCAAATTACTGTGAACTTGTAAAAAGAACACCAAATACTTGAATTTATTAATCAGTGTTTTTCTTGTTCTTCAGGATACAACAGAAGACAACCTTTGCGACTTTAACAAAGCCCAAATTGCCGAGATCAAATAATTGGGTCATAGCATTTCTAAAATGACAAAGATTCTGTGGTGCTGATGGCCAGCAATGGTCAGTACCTTCAAAAGTTGGTGCGATAAGGGAAAAATCTCGTACCACCGGCAAGGGGGTGGGTGACCAAGGTTGATGGACGCTAGAGGTGAGCGAAAGTTATCTCGTATTGTAGAAGCACACAGAATGAATACCATTGAGTAACACGCCGTTAATTTCAACGAACACGACGGCAGTAATTTGATCGATTACTGACGAGAGTAATGTGTCACAATCCGAAATACATCAAACCCTGCTCAAGATGTGGCTGCACAGCTGCGGGCTGCTCCAAATGCTGATATCTGTCTCGGTTCACGGTCGAATGAGCCTACAATGGGCATGCCAGGATCACAAATGGATCTTGAGTGACTGGAAAAAAGATGTCTGATCGTATGAAACAGTTTTTTCCATCGCTCAATGTGGTCAACGGGGTACATGTGCGTCATTTACCTGGGGAATTGGTAGCACAAGGATGCACCGGGAGATTAAAGCAAGCGGATGGAAGAAGTGTAAACCCTTGCAGATGTTCTGTTGGAAAACCCTGGTACAGTCTCTTATGTGATGGAAACAACAACGTGTACTGTCTCACCCCCAGGTATTGCCCAGGCCAACACTGGACATCAGTCTAATATAGCACATGTGCTACTTTGTTGGAATGGCGATTCCGTTTCGCGGTGGCTCAAACACATAAATTATAAGATTTAAAGATATGTTAGTAACGTGCTGGTACCAGATACGACTAGACACATTTTATATCTTGAAGTGTCCAAGTCTTTCTGGGTGAGAGCTTTTTCAGCGGCCTGGGGAGCACCAATATCATGTTAGGCAACTGATTACATTGGTTTTCCTCTTTGTTGAGTATTGATTTAAATGGGCACCATCTTGAAAACAAAACGCACGCAGATCATGTAAATTTGAAAATATGAGCACAAGTGAAATCACGGAGAAACCGAGAGAAATTTCAGTTCGCACGATGATCCTATCAGAACAAAATTATCACACAGTAAAGTAGTTAGATAAGAAATAAATAATTTCACCGAGCTGTAGGTTTTCATACATTTATGCAAAGAAGTAAGGGATATAAACAAATATAGAGCACAAAGAGTTAAAGAATTACCGAAGAAGCAACTAAGTCCTTTCCTAAATATTAAGATCTGACAAATCCTTTTTTTCCCGCGGACTGACATTTCCTTCGCCAGACGAGCAGAATTAGACCAAGAAAAAAAGAACACTAGAGATGGAAACGACCGGAAACCACTGCGGCTTTAAAGCTTTCCTTTCAAACAGAACAGCTTGGGCACGGAAATTTCCGTGTTCTTTTTAATAAAATTTGCCCGAACAGATCTTGATTATTTACCTTACTTAAATAAGCCAGGATAATTTTATTGGTCATACATGAATCAAGTTTTAGGGTAAACAAATTTTCCACGGTTGGGACTGTGATTTATTTCGTTTAATGAAATCTCTACAAATGCTTCTTTAAGAAACGTATTTTACATGAAAATACTCCGTCGCTTCAGATTTTCCTACCTGACGAGGATATTATTTCATTTCCAAGTTAAACTCGTAAAATTTTATTTACAAATTTCGAGCTCATAACATCAAAGTTTTGCGTAACTGGAAAGTCCGTACTTTACAATTTAAAAAAATTACATGAATATCAATCTCTAAAACTTTACAAACCCCTAAATTTCTATTAATTTATTATTGGTGCTCTTAACGTGCAGAGTTCTGCTGTACTATTTCAGAGCTGCCGCCAAATCAGCTCTTACCCAGCGAGGCGTGGACGCTAAAAGAGTATTTATGGTGTCTTGTGGTACCAGGGATCAACACGTTACCAACATAATCTTTAAGACTTGTAATTTACATATGTGGTTGAGCAGCCGCAGATCGGATTTGATGTTCTAACTGAAAACACTGACGCTCGACTGGATTGATGTCTGAGGAATGTTGAGGTAAAGGCAATTCTACTTTGAAGTCTTCCTCATGTTGCGAGAAAGATTATTGAACAATCGTAGTAGCGCATCTGGGCGAATTAACCTAATGAAAGAACACACTGAAAGAGAGGGATATTGTTACCAGTAAAGAATGTTCCTGGGGTGCAATGATGTCTATGTCAGTGGTAGACGTTATAGTTTCCAACCCGTTACTAAAACGACAATGGGTTACGCAGCAGAACATTGTCCAAAGAATTACGCTACCACACCGATTTTGTTTATTCCTACGCGGCATCCAAGTGTTAACACTTACCCCAGTGAACGACGCACATGGGCACAGCCGAACATATGGTGCAACAGGAAACGAGATTAACCAGGACGAGCAACCTTCTTCTAATCATTCAAGGTCCAGTATTGATACTTTTTTCCCAAAGAGTCGAAACTGGGAAAGTTTGATGATTTGATGACATTTCTTCAATTTTGATTTTTTCCTCGCGGAGACCATTTCGACAAGGAACTGAAGTCAGCATGGGCACTCAGAGAGGCCTGCGTCTACTAGACCACATTATCATCAGAATTCGCCTAATAGACCCAATTATCATCAGAGTTTGATCTGCTGTGGGATGTAAAACATAACTCGTCGCCAGAATTCAAAGTACCGTCGGGTCGTTTCTATACAGTTGCGTCCATTTGATAACGACGCTGCGTTGGTCATATTACACTGCCTGACAAAAAAATGCCTCACCAGGAATGAATGCTCGAAAACAGACCAAACTGAACACACAGATATCCAAGTAGGTCCTGAACAAATGATCTAATTGTCGCACACAGACTAGCATTTGGTGGCCGAATAAACAGGATGATAAATAAGCAGTGTGGCAACCATTTTGAACGATACAGCGTTAATTCCGACGTGGCAACGAGGCAAAGCATTCAGGCTGATCCGAGCGGTATGTGACAAGGCGTTATACTGTTGAAAACCGGTGCTTCTTATGCCGTGCAGGTACAGTAGTGCCACGGGCCACAGCACGTCATCGACACAGCGGCGTGCCGTCAATGTGCTCGTAATGAGTACCAGCGGTGAGCTTCTGTTGGCGCTGATAGCACCCCACAACATGATTCCATGTTGTCTGGCATTGTGGCGCTACAGTATGGAGGAAGAGTCAGCCCGTAAGCCACGTCGTCTCTAGATTCTCACAAGCGGATCGTGCCTGGTGAGACAGAATCCCGATTCGTCGCTGAACACCACAGTTTTCCATTAGGCACCCCCACACAGCGCTGAAACGGCATAATTCCAAGCGACGACGACAATCGCTCACAGCTAAGGGTTGCCTTCCCAACGGATGGTTGGACAGCAATCCAGACGCAGCCATTAGACGCAACACTGTCCGCGTCGATATCGTAATGTCCAAGCCTTCCCGTACACTTCACAAAATGTCTCCCGTTGTGGCCTGTATGTCCGCAACGGCATGGCGTCGGATGCGACAATCGGTGATTTTGGTCGTCCGGCTTCCTGCTCCGATCCCCATACGACTTTGCATAGATCCTTCCTGGGACCACTCTCTCCAAATGCGATCGACGGTTGTAGCATCACGTTGCGTTTCGTACACAATACGACATAAGGAACATCCGGCAGTACGAAGGCCTACGATGACATCTCTCGTGATCTCATGTTTTTTGACGAAATCGCTTACGACGGTGTCGTTACAGCATTGGAACTTCTTGCTCGTTCTCCAGACACTTTTACAGCATAACCAGTCACTTTTTGCGACAGTGACGACTGTTGGCTTCACGTGATGGTTGTCAGCGAATATCCCGCGCGCCGTTCTTGCGATTGGCCTCCAAATTTAATCATTTGCGTAACTTGTATGTGTGCACCGACCCTGCAATTTTCATGGCGCTGCGTTCAGGTCGTCGTGGAGTTGCATTTTCTCCATCACGCAGTGTATATTGGTACTTTGGTATATGACCGTGCTTTGAGTGGAGTGTTGTATTTACCAAAAGGTTTGCTCCAGACGATCGAACAAAGAACGAATGAAATGATTTCTTGAACAGAAATAGCTGAGGTGGAAAGTGCAGAGACTTCAGATTATTAAAATTTATAAATGAGGTAAAACGCATTGATGAGAAGAAAATGCATTACATTATTTGATTGGGAGTAGCTTTCGTTGGTATATAAAGTTCTGTTTACCAACTATATGTATTTAGTTTAGAAAACACAGCATCGTTTTCTGTGTATAGTTTACTTCAAAACACGATTTTTGTAAGTTAGTCAATAAAAAGAGTTGTTGATAATGAAATCTATACGTCTAGCTACTTAAAACATCTAGGTATTTGTCATAATAATAAATCTTTTAGCGGTAAGTTTGCTAAGATACCGTATAATAATCACATACTTAGTTAGGGCGATTAGATTTCTGTGTCACCCTTAGTTAACCCTTGATGTCAACTCATTAATATACACTAACCCATTGATTTTCCAATTTGGGATTTCACTTGTTTCCTCCTGCACAGTTTTTTGAAAAAGATCCATTAGTCTGCAGCATTAAAGCATTTGATGATACATGCTGCCTTTGGTATTTATGTATTATACCTATTTGTACTATGTATAAGATTGGAAATTGGATGAAATCCTGGCTGTGTTTCCCAGGTTACTGTCACAAATACAATTTGCAGCGGGTCCCTTAGCGATCCAAGAGTCGACAGTCGTCAGCAAAGAAAGCTGATGTGCCTTACTGCGATCTACACCGCTATAGTTCGTTGTATATCACGGAAGATTTCCAGGTTGTCTAAATTATGACATTACCAAAACAATCCTTCTGTTATGAGATAATCAAAATGCACCGACCATTTGTTAAAGATAGGAAACGTCTTTGCGTGCTAGGGGTTGTAATATAAGAATCTCCCGTTGTAACCTCAGGCTCTCATGGACAATATTTTGATTTTAAAGATCTCCAATAAATTATGTTTGCGAAATTCCAGGATGTAGTGGGCAGATAAACGCGTACATCTGTACACAGAGGTGAGCCACTAGTAGTCAGTGTGCTTGGCTGCTTGGATGCTGTTTCCCTGCTTTTTTGCACGCTTCTCCACAAAGGTGGGAAGTCGAAACATTTTTTGCCCGTGTACGGCGTGTGTTTTCTTTTAATAAATAGAGAATAAAAGGAAAGGTTGAATTTTGGTAGCGTAGTTGAATTTTTTACCTGAATATGAAACAGGTTTGAAGTCTAAAAGTGAGATCACCAGAAAATTTGGTCATGTATCAAAAGCGCTGTTTACAATTTCAAAGAACAAAGCGAAGATCAAGAATGAGGCTTTGCAGAAAACGCACCTGCGAGATCGATGACGTTACAGACTGGTGAACATAAGAAATTGCAGGAAACATTATTTATGTAGTTTTGTAGTAATCTTTGTGGACCGATTATAAAAGCTAAAGCGAATGAATTGAGTCCTGAAATGGAGATCAAAAATTTAAGTTGTTAGGATGGTTGTCTGTACAGATTCAAAACTAAAAAAGGAATTGCTATGCAAGAAATATTTAGAGAACCAGCTTCGGTTGGCAAACAAGTCGATCAGGACCTGCTCTTTTATCTTTTCAAAGCTTTGAGCTCGACAGAACGCAAAATTCATGTACTAATACAATGCAGGTGAAGCTGCAGTGTTTTTTAACTTGCTGCCTGACATGACTTTTGCGGTAATAGACGGTACACGTGAGGGAGGAAAACACAGTAAAGTGCGTTTAGCTTTTCTATATTACGCCAATATGGTTGGCAGTAATAAATGAAAGCTATTACTCATGAATGGAATACGGGATTACACATTGCAATACACATTTTAAAGATGTGAACTCGTTTTTTGGTGTAAATATAACAATGATGGTCAGCCAGATAATATCCCGAAACTAGAAAATTTCTTCGTCGTGGATCGGGATTCAAATCCGCGTCTCCGAGATAATAACCGGGTATGTTAACCACTACACCACCCAGAACGACCAAGTAACAAGTTTTCGATTAATTTGGAAATTTGTGAGTGGGTTCAATTCCCCCTCCAGGATGACGAAAATTTCAAGCTTTAGTATATTATCTGACTTTTCATCCTTGTCATTTTTACACCATAAAACGGATTCATATCTTCATAATTGGTAAAGCCATTACAGTTTGGAAAATAACAAAGACCTCGCTGCTCCTGTGTTGCTTTGCTACCGTACATACATGAAGCTCACAGGAAGGCGTAGGTGACAAGACTGATATTTATCAAGTGGGTGAAGGCATTAACCGTTCAAGTTGGAATTGAGAACAGAAAAACAGGGCTTTTCATCCATAATTGTCCTGCACACCAAAGTTCCAACAATGTCCAATTGGACAACATTGAACTGACATTAATGTAATTACGCTCGTTAACTTCACCCACTTGATCAAATAATTATGAAACTGATAAAACAAAACATATCGGACCGTTTTACGAAATGGGGCGATTAGGCGGTACCCCTCATACGATGAACCAGCGAAATGGGACGTCCTTAAGGCAACTAAAGCTCTTACCGTGGCAGGGAATGAACTACCAGGAAAACTCATTTAAGCATGTTTTAGACATGCTGGAGTCATTACCAAAGATGATTTGGATAAAAAAATCGTTGCCGACAACCTCCGCAACATAAAGCAAGTCGATGGAACATCATTAACAAAAAGCTGGGTTTGAAATTTAGCTTTCAAGAGTATGCCAATGCTGACGAATATGTGGTAACCTGTAATGACATATCTGATATAAAAATTTTGAAAACATAAAACGAACGCGCATAACAAGAGGAACAGAATGATGAAGTAAATAGAAATGAAAGGGTGACATCCAAATGGGAACTCATGTAAGCATTAAACACAATCTAAGAATTTTATAGTGCGTCAAATGCATCTATTGAAGAAGCGGAAATTTGCCACAAAATCGAACGTTACGTGTTACTGTCGCCAATCACAAAGAGGAAACAAAACACTCTCGATCCTTATTTTAAAAACAGACATCTGGTATGTACTGTACTGTGCAAATTAATTGGGACAAAGTAAAAAATCACTCTTTTTTCCAAAACTATGCTTTTATATCATTCTATCCCATCATATACACTGATAAATACCTGTATTAGTATGAAGCATGTGTTCTTTTAGCAGAAATGACCTGTTGGATTCGTTTTGGCATTGACTCCACTAATTGAGTGCACATATTTTTGACTTCATAATCGTGGAACCACAATTTTATAGCATTAGTTATCATGCGTTCTTTGGTTGTACAATCCAATATACCTAAATGTCTCTTCAAAATATTCCACAACTTTTCTACGGGATTTAAGTCTGGTGAATTTCCAGGCCAATCAAGCAAATGAATTTGATTTTCCAGCCTGAAATTCTTGACCAATTTCGAATCGTGACATGGGGCCAAGTCCTGTTGGAATGTCCCGTTAAAAGTTTGCGAGAATGGAACAATCCTACGTTGTATGATTTCTAATTACTTGCCTGAATTCATCATGCTTTGAACAGAAACTAAGCTTCCAGTGTCATTTGATGCGAAAAAACAAACCCCAAAACATCTGTTTCAGAGGGTGTTTTATAGTTTGACATCCTCAGGTCTTAAGGGTTCACAGGTGCTTCGTCTAACGACATTTTCTTGGTAACACTGCACAAATAAATGAGTTTCATCACTGAAAATTACCTTTTTCCAGACGTCAGCAGTCCATGATTTATATTTTTGGCCCATGCTAAACGTTTTACCTTCCTTTTTGGCATTCAAATATTGTTTTTTCGTTTGTCTTCTTGCCTTCCGGCCAACTTTCAGAAGCCTATGGCGTACAAATGAATCACTAACATCACAACCACTAGCCAATAAATCTCTTTGAAGGTTGGTGCCTGTATTTTTTATTAATTTTACTATTTCTGATTATATATTTATCGGTTCGTGGAGTTGGTTTTCGTTTTCTTCCACATTGACCTCTCCTTTTTGGAGACGATGATCCAGATGCATTATATCGCGTAAGCCGTCTTGATACACTTGATTTGCCTACACCAACTGTAGAAGCGATATCTCTCACTGTCATAGAAGTGTGATTCTTCAGAGCAATTATTTTTGCACGCTTCCTTCGGGATAATATTCATTTTTCAATACACGAAAGCAACACCTACCCACAGAGAGCAAAAACTAACATCCACCTGTCACACACGAAGGCTCACAACTGAAGCTGAAGTGCCTATTTCCTGTTTAAAACCGGTCAAACAACATTTTTACTATCAAGTTCTAACAGACACTCCACCTCACAGCTGATAAAACTGGTTTACGTTAGTTTCCGACATCAACTGGCGATCACATTACAATTCTGAGAGTAAAATAGCTTGTCCCAATTAATTTGCACGGTATAGTAATAAGTATTGTGTGGGTTACTTTTTTTTATTATGGAGTATTGTTATTTTTAAGTGTTGTGTAGTACGTACACGAATGTAGTGTATGTATGAACCGGATATTACGAAAAGACCGTTACAACAAGTTTTCTGCTGTTTGCAAGTTCTGGTAACATCGGACTTTTACTGTAATATTATTTAATTTAAGATACTTATTGCCTTTCATGACAACACGATTTTTCCTAATTCTTACACTGCGCTTGTGCATTGTACGATCTAGTAGGTATTTAAAATGTTTTCTAAAATTGACGTTGAAATAATGCAAGAATATATCAAATTTTATGAATTTACGTAATCATACTGCGTTTATGACACGAGTTTACATAATCATACTGCGTTTATGACACGAGTTTACATAATCATACTGCGTTTATGACACGAATTTACATAATCATACTGCGTTTACGACAGACAGTAGGGGGTAAATATAATTGCTGAAACATGAAATTAATTGTCACTGTGAGGATATATTGCATACGGTAATAAAATAAAATAATTAAGTATACGGTAATATTTTTCATAAAATGCGGCTCAATGACTGTTGATGAGCCGCATTCTGATTAGTCATACTCTTATTTGTGAGCTGTGGCTTACCTAATGAGTTAGGCGAACATTATTACACTGGAGTACTAAATTGTGATGCTCAAGTATGTCACCGAGCTACACGAGGTGTTATCATTACTTTATGCCGAAATTCTACCCAACACATTTATGGATTTACTTTAATGAGACGGCTGAACATCGAAGAATTGGGAAGGAAACAGCAAACTGATACTGAAGTAGTTTTTAAGTAAGAAATACAATTTTCACCACGGGAAGGCAATAAGCTCCGTGCCATTCAAATCGATGTATTCCGTTTTTGCACATTTATTTACCGCAAAAGTGAGGGATCGTATAAACCATTCTACGAAGTTAATTCATAATTCAGGCAAAATAGTTACTGACAAATGATGATTCAAATCAGTAGTCAATCGGTTTCCACTTACACCGGGTGTCAGTCTACTTTTACTAAGCATGTTATGCGTTGCCGACATCGGGTCTTTACGATCTAACAGAATTTGGCCACAGTCAAAAACAGTGCAAGCTCAGTTCAAAACAAGTAGCCGTTCACGACCTGATCTTCGATCATCGGAAATACACCATTCGCATTTAAACCCAGAGTGAAGAATCTGCTAACTCCCAAAAAGCGGGAAATGAGAATGTATTTGCCGTTTGCGAATAGATCTCAGCTCGTCGTGAACTTACAATTCAAAGGAATGCATTCTGCGTTTAAATCTTATTCTTAGGTTTTGACGTATCTCGTAGTTGCTACTTACTGAAAATGAAATCTCCACAATAATTCTTATATTAAGGTTAAATTTCACAGAAGTGATCAAAGTTGATTAATTTTAAATCTGATCTAAGTGATCAAAGTTGATTATTTAAGTGATCAAAGTTGATTAAATCAGTAGTAATATCTCAAGACGAAAGGCTATGACTAAAATAAGATGAGGTACAACCAGGCTACAAAATTCTTGCTAAATATGTTCATCAAAATTTATAAATCACCTGCCCTAAATGCAAACGTTATACACTCAACGGACGAAAACCTGATACCTACCTTGGTCCTCCTTAAGCGCGAATAAAATTCTGCTCACGATATAACATCGACTTCACCAGATACCGCAAGGTTTCGGGAGGCAATGCCAGCCATGTTTGTTTTAGCATTTGTTCCTAATTGTTGCGCTCCATGGCAACTGAGAGAGCTTCCACAAGGTTTAAATCAGGAGACCGTGTGTATCACTATATATTTTCAATCTTAGACGAGTGTTTCTCGAGCCTTGCCTAGTCAATTGCGTTACAATGGGCTGCGCATTTTCCTGAAAACCATCGGCCGCAGCATTCAAGAAGGCCATGAAAGTGTGTAAGTGATCAGGCAGCACATGTTGGTAGTACGCGTCGGTTAGAGACATCTCCACCAGACTAAGGGGCATAATGTGTCCCATGAAAAGTCTTCCCGAAGCATTACAGTGATACTACCGCCTTGAACATATCCAACCTGGTGCAACAAGATCATAGTCTCTTGCCGACGTCTCCACACCTTCACCCTACCGTCACCTCGGTACAGCGGGAAGCGGGACTCCTCTGATTTCACGTCTCTGTGCCACCCTATAGAGGGCAGTCTTGAAGTTCTCATTACCAGGTAAGTAGTAATTTTTGATGACGAGCAGTCAACAGTGACACACCAGTTGGGAGTCCTCTCCCATAGCACTGGATACCTTTCTCTCTCTGACGCTGCTTGGGCATCCGAGATTTAATCTGGATGTTATTTGCGCCGCCGTTCCCAAGCGATCACTTTGTAGTAGCTTGAATAATCTACGTCGACACCGGTCATCAATGGCAAGTTGTTGGACACTGCATTATCTCTCGGGGATGGTAGGTCCTTCGATGTTATATCAGCGGTATGCCTTTGATAATATTACCCTCCAGAACCCAAGTATCTTTATGTTTTCGAGGCCCATCTCTCTAGCGCCGACAATGTTACCTGACGTCTACCCATGTTACCTGTATTGCGATACACTGTTGGATAGACTTACTCTCTTCCTATTTATCGCCTACGTTCGATATGGTTATGTTACACGCTGCGCGGCGGATGCCCATGTTAACTGCCCATCACACTCACCTCTAATGTTTTGTCTACTGAGTGTTTTCACCAATTCAAAGTGATGCGTAAGGAGAATAGTACGTTGAAATTTCTCTCCACACGACCAGTGCCGGATTGAATAAACTTCAGAGCGATAAGAACAAATCATTCAACATTTATCGAGAAGATTCATTCTTTGTGAACGAGTCGTTCACGTATGGTTCATCACTAACGAAAGCGGATATTCAATCTCGGCGGGCACAAAGCATATCCGAAGACGCGCCTTCATTCATGTGTTTTCAAGAATCACAGAGGTTTTTAGTATCATTTTCTTAGTTAATACTTTTTCACACGGTATTCAACATTCTTCTGTATATTTCTGCCAAATATCAAGGGAACGAACTGAAAGAGTGTATGCGTTAGTAGCATGATATATATCTAACAACATGAAAATATGACGTTTGAAAATTATCTACCAGGGTTTCCCAGAATATATTTTCAAAAAAATGAATACTGATATGCAAGCTAAAATAAAACACTAAAGTGAAATACGCAAGAAGTACGTTCCAATTATTTTTATTCGGGTTAATACCGACCACCGTGAGCAACTCAGTGGGCTAAAAGCAGTCATTCCCTTGGATCAGTTTCTGCAAGTTCTAACCACTACATAATCTTTGATATCGCGGAATTCCTCTGACTATGTCGTGTGGCCATTAAGATTTGGCATTTGTCAAACTCGCTTAATTCTGCTCTCTTTACCATCGGAAGAAAAAGAACAAACCTAATTGACATTTTCAGTACCAAGTGTTATTTATACCGTTTCATTACCATCACAAGCACCGTTGGTTACCTAGAGTTATTTCGATTCGCATAAAGATATCCTGGGTATAACGTTATGGATCATTGGTGTTTTTCTACAATTTCAAATTGAAAAAAAGTGCGATTTCCCATCTCACAGTAATTACATGTGATAAAAATATGCGTTGAGTAAAATTTACTAATGTTTCTGGGAAAGAAAGAAACTGATTACTATGTAACGCCATCTGTTGTTTAAAATGGCGGGCGGTTGAACGATAAGAAAGACAAGTTTAAAAATGTGTGGGAACGTGTTTGCCTGAGTAAAACTTTTGGCCTGGCAAAAGATCATTTTCTCCAAACTCAGCATAGCGCTTAAATAGCACATAAGCTGAACATGGCTGACATGTTCATAACTTAATTCTTGTTAAATATTAACGTTGAAACTTTTCGTTTAAATATAATGCTTCCCTTTTGAATTCAACATATTAAACTCAATACCTCTTTATTTCTTACGCCTTTTATTCACGTATCTGACACATTGCCGTATTCTTAAATGTTTTGCATAATGTTTTTCAGACCTAGTACACATTCCTTTGCCTTTTTTTAAAGTCTTGCACGAGTACTGAAATTCGTTTTCGAAGACCACTGCGACTGATGAACCAAACATATCTTTAGCCGTTAACAAACAATGTTTCGTCCATTCATTCATTCATCATTATGGAAGGTACTTTGAAAGTTGGACAACCGAACATACACACAGGAAGGTAAGGTATGTCAAGTGATATAGCTCTAACCTAAATTTCGAAGTGTGTGACGATATCTCCTCTTGTAGTTGTTGGAAACGTACTGTTTCAGGAAGCTGATCTTCCGCTGAAGCTGTTTTTTTAGTCAACAGGTACCCGTAAATTTCTGAAGCTCCAATCTTTTTTTCCCGGAATTTTGTAGTTCAAAGTCCCCGAAGAGAGCGATTTTACGCAGAACTAATGTTATTCTTCGATTGGCAAAGTACAGAATGCTGGAAGGCTTTCGCATTCTCGAAAGACTGTGGGACTTTCTTCACAGAAGAGCTTTTACAATACGTGGAAACTGATGCAGCGTGCCTTTTGTTTTTTACTGAAATGAAAATTAAATTTCAGAATTGACTTATTGATACTTCCAAATTTCCAATAGCTTCACTTCGCGTTTTTCACCAAAATAACCGTAGTGATTTCTTTTTAATTACGGGAATTTGGGAGAGGAGGGTATGAGGTAACGACCACTGAGAACAATAGGTTGGCTGTAAGCTGATATCCACCCTTAATTTAGGGCTACTAGTGAGAGGGACAGGACAGAGCTATCACGATAGTTCAATCACAGAACCTCAACCGGAGTAAAGGGAACCCTGACCCATCTCGGTCAAACGTTCCGAAGCCACCAGAGAAGAATCACAACTTCTAAAACGTAACAACCTACGTCCAATAATTTCCAGAACCAACCGCATAACTGACGTAACTGTATTGGGTTAAAATATTGCGCGTAGGCAGGATGACAGCCGTCCTT
Organism: Macrothele yani; assembly: GCA_039090855.1. NCBI lineage: Eukaryota > Metazoa > Arthropoda > Arachnida > Araneae > Macrothelidae > Macrothele > Macrothele yani. The sequence goes on from CM077015.1 coordinate 97,817,558, forward strand.
GGCCAATTTGGAAACAGCTGGAAACCAATTTATACTGGCAACGTCAGGCGGCTTATGGGCATTAATGGAATCATAGAAAGCGTTGTTGTCTCTTTTCATTTCAGCCATGGAACAGCAGAGAATAAGCATCCGCTTTTGCTGGAAAGTCAATGAATCCGTTACTGACACTTTTTTTATCGGGTTGTTAACGACCACCGTGAGCAAATTAGTGAGATCTAAGCAGTCGCACGTACTTAATTTAGGACCACTGGTTTCAGTGAAGGGAGAGAACAAGGGTGGTAAGACCAACACAACATTCATGCTTTACCGGGATTCGAACGTGGACCCAATTCGGACGAATAATCAGAAGCCATCACTTAGACCACTGGGCCATCCGGAAGGCTGGCACAGAATTGTTAATGAAGTGTATGGAAACTCAGAAATGTCCTGCAGCACAGCTTCCGAACGGTTTGCACGGTTTCTAGACGGGCGGGAATCCTTTGATGATGATCCAAGATGTGGGGACATATGCAGTGTGTTGACAGCAGAAAAAATCTAAGATATGCGGAATCAGACAAAGAAAGTTCGCCTACACTGTAAAAAATTTCATGGTCAAATTACGGTAGATACACCGGCAGCTGAGTGGCCGGTCAATAAACCGTAATTGTACAGTACCGTACTGATATGTTCATTAACGGTCTAATGACCGGGAAATAAAAAACGGTCAAACTACCAGAAAATGTGGCCCAACACAGTAGATCAACCGTAAATTTAATACGGTAGATAAACCGTATTTTAAAGAAAAACATGGCAAAGCCTGTTAAATAAATACGGTGTAAAGACCGTTTTTCTTTACAGTGCTGTAATTTTACAGTACCATACTGTAATGTTCATTAACGGTCTAATGACCGGGAAATAAAAAACGGTCAAACTACCAGAAAATGTGGCCTAACACGGTAGGGCAACTGTAAATTTCCTACGGTAGATAAACCATATTTGAAAGAAAAAACATGGCAAAGCCTGTTAAATAAACACGGTGCAAAGTTTTTTTGCTTTTTTTCAAAAATGTTTAGCCACTGTTTTTTAGATTTGGTTTAATGACCTTTTTTTAATATGTTTTTTTTTTGGTCTAATTAGGGCTTCAGCCAATTTTTGGGGCGGACTTGAACCGCAGTTTTAAGAAAAACACGGCAAAGCCCATTAAATAAATATGGTGCAGTTTTTTTTACAAAAATGTTTGCAAAATTGCATGTGTTTTTCACGATCTATAATGTGTTTGAGCTTTTGTTTTCATAATTCGTAAAACTCTCGAAAATACCGTATAATATATACACCAATCAGCCAAAACATTAAAACCACCTACCTAATACAATGTGTCTTCACCTGATGAGACAGATTCAATGAGATGTTGGTAGCCATCTCTTGGTATCATGACTGCAACAGATCCCACACTTCCTGCAAATTACGCGGGTGATGCTGCTCATACCCCTTCCTCCAACTGAAACCACAAATGCTCAATAGGATTCATGTCCAGTGAATTTGGGGCCTATGGCATTAAAGGGAATTCCAGTTATGTTCTTGGAACCATTGCTGAACTTTCTTTGCAGTGTGACATGGATTACATCCTTTATTTCAAGTCTTGTTGAAAGGTGCCATCTCCACTAGGGAATACAGTCACGAAAAGGTAGTTTTAATGTTGTGGCTGATCAGTGTACATTTATGTAAAGATTTCAAAAATGTGGTCAACCCTAGAATGCCACTCTTAGTCTACCGTAATGGTCAAAATACAAATACCACCAAACTTGCTTATAATGGGTACTGTCGAATCATTTTCATCTAAGAAACAATATGCATTTTTACTGACGTAGATCACTGGTGTGAATGACTTAACTTGTAAGTCCTGTGCAAAATATTTATGCCATTGAAAATCTAGATGAGCAAATTGTTACAGCTTCCTCGGATTTTTCCAAAGGACTACTAAAAACAGTTAATTTCTACATGACAGCACAAAGTAACACATTTTTCATTTTTGTCCCTACAACTTCTGGTGTGACAATTGCAGTTCACTGTAGGTGTTTAAATTGGAAGGAGTCAGGAAGCCAAAGTGCACGTTGTTTGTAAGTATAACAAACAGATGTCAAAACTACAGAGATAATGGTGTATAGCAGTTGGCTTGAAGACACCGGGGAATCAGTAGTATTTTTAAAAAATAAATGTTGCATATGCAGAGAACTAGAAACAAATTACCAACAGATATTTTCCAATGTGCTCAGGCAAAAAGTAATTTATTGTTTCATAGATTTAGGACTACCATTACCAAAATACTGATATATAATTGAAACTTAGATACACAGGAAAAAGTACTGAATCAACTGGATTGCATTTTTTTTTATTAAAAAAAAAACTTAATTGGTGTAACAATATATATACAGATCAACTAATATCATAGACAATGTTTTTTTTTATTACGTGCCACTTATTGTCTGATATCTTTTAGCCAACTGTTGTGGTCTTTTACTTTGTGCCATAACTTTGCAATTTTTGGATTTACTTCAGAATAAAGCTTCTTCCCTTTCTTCCTTTGATCCACATACAGGATTTATACCCACAAAGCACCTGTGATTAAAGTGAGAAATTAACACAATGAAATACATCATAGAAATTCTGGCTTCTAAAAAAGTAACAATATATATACAAAAATATGTATCTTTACAGCACACTACTAGTTTGATTTTAAATTATTACAAAAACTAAATTATTTGTGTAGTGAGAAATCCTGAAGACCATCAATAATGGAAAAGATTTGATCAATTTGAATACTATTTTTATCCCACAATAAGAATACTGGTTATACAATACAATGTTCATAATATTTGGCAAGTGTAGTGGTAAAAATTTGCAGTCAACTCAAGAAAATGAAGACCACCAAAAAAAATTGTTGTCACAATGGCCAGGTCTGAAAATTAGCAAGGCAGGTGGAATTACTAGAGGGCAACTGAAAATAAAAGACTGATGCCTTCATGGACTGAGCAGATTCCTAATACCTAGCAGAGTTGTATAAAAATTAAATGTATCTGCATACACAACCATTGAAACAGAAAACTTGCTGAAAACCCATGAATCATAACAATAGAATAAGATAATTTAAAGAAAAATTAATATGACAATAAATAATTATTAGAACATTACAGATTCTAGAGAGGACAAAAGTATATCAAGACTGAATGCGCAGAAATGTGTGTAAAATGGACCTTAAGGCCAGAACACTATGAACCTCATAAAAACAAGACTAATTAAAGTTTTTATATCTAGAAAAGCAGTTCCGTTAATGAACTTTCAAAAATTATAAATAGCATTTTCAACTTAATTCAAAAATAGTAGACATATAAAATACATAAGGAAAAGACTTTAATTTCATAACTAGCAAACTGCAAGAGGAACCTGGCAATATAATTTATAGTCTTTCTGTGTAAATGAAACTTTTGTTACAGTTCCTACATATTGAGAACAGGCCTTGATAAAATCAAGAGGCCAGAAAAGTCTGTAAAACCAAAAGAAGTCCCTATCGGAAGATGTGAAAATTTCTCGTTGAGATAGAAGTAAATATATTAATCTGAGAAAAGCCTTAAGTGTTTTAATTGCTGTAAATAACATTTTTAAATCTACAAGCAAAAACTATCTGCAAAAGCTGCTAATAATTTGGAAACTATCCGTGCATGGCATACGCATGCACGTCTATATTCTGAGACTGATACCAACTGCAAAAATCCAGGAAAAGCAGCAGACCCCTTCTAGTAAATAGGTGGGCACAATTTATTTTTACACCCAGTCCTCAAGAAAGAGAGAGACTACTTATTTTCCTCGGTAAAGTGGAGGCTTAGGGTTAGAACAGATGAAAAGACCAAAATTATTTTAGTATTATACTTTGTTTAAAAAAAATAGGTTTATATTCTCAATAAAGGACATGTCACTATTTTTTGTATATCATGCAATACATACACAATTATAGATGTAAAAAATATATTTTATACACTTTGTTAACATTGGAGAGAGAAAACTTCAATAAAATCAAAGTTTTATCCAAAAGTTCCTATACTAACCTTTGCAAAAATTCCAATGTCACTTTTGCCTCAAAGGGGTAGTGCATATTAAACACAAAATAGGCAGAAAACAGCATGCACACGGCTTTTATTGGATTTTGCACACTATTGACACACATTCTGTCAATTATTAACATGAAGTTCTCTGGGTTCAGAACAGAGGAGCCTAAAAAAATAATATATATATATATTAAATTCCTAAAATTTTTATGTAAAATTAACAAATTTAACAATGGTAATTATGCAGTTTTAACTTTTGTACTGCATCAAACAGCAGTTATAAAATGGTGTAACCAAGATACCCCTATCCTGTTAGACATCAGGATCTTTGTATTACTGTCATCAAATTTAGTTAAGATTTTTGCTTGTAACTTTAATAATGCTAGCACTCACTGCAGAAGCAGGGCTCGCTTCCAACAACTTCAGAACAAAATAAGATGGACTTAAGTAGTGGGGGAAAAAAAGGGTCAAATCATGGACATGTAAAAAAAAAAAAACTTTTCATTTTTATAAATCTCCGAAGTGGCTGTTTAAGTCAAACCCAACCAACCATCTGCAAAATAATTAATTCACTACCCATTTATTAACTGCCGATCTTGGGAACTCCCAAATGACTTCCAAAAAGGCGGAACTCTTTCACCCCTGATAATAGCAATAACTTTGCAAAATTACTGCCTGAGAGTGCTCAGGCATGGAAATTTAAAATCATATCAAGTTGAATTCAGTTCATATGGGGTATGCAGATGTGTCAACTCTCCGGATGAATGTCAAATTCTCCTGATTTTCACCGAGAATTAGCCATTAGGATGGTCAGCATTCCATCAACCACCACCATTGATTTTGAATCGCCTGTGAAATAATTTTCTTTCTGCGTCAAAGCAAGGCGACAACTGCAGTCATCAGTTTTGTATTTGTCCTCTCCTCCTATCTGCAAAAAAGAAAGCTTCCCAGGTGGCGCAGCGGTCTAAGCGCTAGCTTCCGACAAAAAAAATTTGCTTTAAAAAATTTTCCCCTAGCCCGATTGTCATATGACACCTTCAGCAAAGAGCTGACCTGCTCTGGCACTAGGAATGCCGGGGAGGGTCCATTATTAATTGACAGATGGCAGCTGCCCTGCCTTCTTGCAGTTCAGTCTTTCAACCCTTCGCCTCAAGAAATCCGGCGAATTCACTTAACGACAAAATTTGGCCTTGCCTTGTAACGAAAGGCGATGTTAGTACGATGCTTTTTGTTGTTTTTGCCGTCGCGCACAACCTAAAGAAGACTATAGCAGGCGGGCCATTTTACGTTTTTATTATCTTGCAGAATCTACGTACCCAAAAAACCTATTTCAGTAGGGAGTTGGATGATCCGTGGAAGGGAGGAGCGTAATGAAGAGTGTAATTTCCAAAACCAAAAACAGACCACAACCCTTAGGAATACGAAGAGCTTGAATGTTTTTAAACTGCACCCCCACCCCCAATAACTATACGTAATGGACACCGAGATTACATGATCTTTATCTAAGTTAGGAAAAAATATCTGGGGTGTATACATTTACAATACAAAAACTAACAATGCAATAAAATGGGTATTGCTTTTAGTTTTATTTTTGTTTTGTTCTCCAGAACTTTTAGTGGACCAATAATACTTCTGGAAAATATCGATAAAAATAGAGCTCATGTGATTTTACGAGCTGTAATAATCTCCCGATTTTCAGATTTTGAAGGTTGGCATGTTTGGATATGACATTTTTACTTGCATAAATGTAAGAATACAATAATTAAAAAAATACAGTATTATAAAAAAAATGCAGAGGACAATATACATACAAGTGAAATAAAGCAAATACTTAAAAAATCAAAACATTGTACTGTTAAGAGTGTGAAAACCAAATATGATACTAACAATTGGTTAGGCAGAATTTTAACAAGAGCATGGCACAAACTTTCAAAGCAGAAACATTCAGCAAACAATGATAAGTGAAGAAGTATGTCATTCTTAGAACTGCAGCTTTTTATTTCTCTAAAAGATCCGTGCATTTTCAAGCTTTGAAAATGCACGGGTCCATTTGGCCATGAACCTGAGCAAAATTTGGACAATTTTGGAGGTGGTATGGCTGGCAATACTTGAAGAATATTTTCACAAGCTTTGAAAATGTTCGGCATTTTGCCGCATGAAACAGACACGAGACTGACCAATGAAAAAATAAAGGCTGAATTTTTTAGCGATGCGAGGGAAAAAAGCATTGAACATTATAATTACTAAGCACATCAGAATATGCAATCATCCTGTATAAGCCAATATAAAATAATTTTATTAATTACAACTACAAAAAAATTAACTTTTTTCCTGACCAAGTCACACTGTGGTGTCTCACAGGCTGTTGGAACACACATTGTCAGAATAAAAAAAGTTTATTGATGTTTTCAGAGAGCTATCTATGGCAGCATCAGGAAGTCCAAATTACTCAAAATTTTGAAGTGATTCTTATAAGAGCCTGATTTTCAGAAAAGTGCAATAAATTAATACTGTAATACAATAGTAGGAAAGAGGATGATTCAGAAAAACTTTTTCTTTAAAGAAAACAAAAATTAGTTCTCTTTGGTTTCAAGTTGTACGTACACAGTTCAATTGCTTTTATAACAGGGTAACTAACCCTCCCCCCCCAAAAAAAAGAACAACAACTTCAGTTTTGTAACAATATAAAAAATAACCAAAACAATGTTAAAAAAGGCTGAATTCAGCCAAAAGGTGAAAAAAATGTATGCATTATTAAGACAGGTGGCTCAGCATGGTTACTAGAAAGGTATCTATTTTAACAGTACATCTCTCTCTCACACACACAGTGTGTACATACACTCAAAGGACAAAACATTAGATAGTTTGGAAGTGTGCTTCCACATGTTTTCTCTATGCAGAAGCACACTCCGAAGCAAATATCGAGAGTTGCCCTTCCAATTTTCCCCACATGCAACAAATGGACAGAATACACTGAAATATAGACCCACAATAAGATATAAAGGTTAAAATCGTGCAGAACTTTTTCAATATGTCACTGATTGCCAAACACTCCACTTTTATGAATCAGCACAAAGGAGATCTTCATATCAATAATTTATTGTTGGCGGAAAATGAAAAAAAAAAAAATCTTAGAAATAAAAATCACGATCTTACACAAAACATTTTCTTAATTTCTTTACATATGTAAGGAGTTCCAATGGACAAAATTAGGAACATTTGCTAGTTCTTCCAGAAAATTTTAGAGAATAACAATGTATTAGCCTATATTGATGAAAATTCATGTATTTAACAACTTTATAGTTCCTTTACTTTTTCATCATGAATACCTTTTATTTGCAATCCCTTTTCCTTAGCAGCAAACTACTGGACTAGTTAATCTTAGTCAATAGTCTGTTCCAAGTTAATCCTCCGCCCAAAAGAGGAACAAAGATTGGAAGTTGAAACTCGGATGTACCACAGTGGTAAAGTCAACACCAGCTTTCATAGCTGGTTTCCCTTGCGAAAGCAACGACTTAAAAGTTGATGCACAGGGAAAAGAAAACTCATTTAACAAGCTTTATGTCTACATAATTGTTCTCACTTCTCTACAAAGGGGAAGGTACATAGCTATTCACCACAGCAATCAAAACATTTAAAAATAGTGCAGGTAATTTACTTCAAAATTTATGAGTTAACGCCATTAAAAGACAGTTTATTCTTCTAATACACAACAGTATGAAAATGTACAATAATTGCTAAACTATGATATAGAAAATGTGGGTTATTGCAGATGAGGCCTTTTTCAGGCCACTGTGCATTTCCCTTAACATACAAACTGGAAGTGCATGTTTGCCAATACCCTGAATATGACGTGTGGTGTCATCATATTCTAAGAAAACAAAATTTTATGGTATGATAAAACCATAAGCAGTTTGAATAAAATTCAAAATATTCAAGAGGGAAAATCATAGTGTTACCTTTTACAGCTAGAAATGGAGATGTTACTGCTTCATTAGGAGGACAGTGAGGATTGAGCACCTGAAAAAAAAATCAATTACTTTTGCATCACAAAATCAAGATACTGATAAAATATTGTTGCACTTCATTTTAGTGATGCTCTAAAATTCTACAAATAAGAAAAGGAACCAACATTAAAACATACAGCATGTTGAGGACTGATGTAGCTGGGGGTGGGATGAAGCATGCTCATTTTGCGCATATTATTCCATCTAGACTGTTTATATATATATATAGTATAGGTGGCTGCACCCTCACCCTTACGTTTGCCATGATAAACCTGCAAAACTTGGGAGAAATTAATATTTTTGCCAATTATTTGTAAATTAAAAACATTAATATGACTTATCAGCCAAAGAATATTGTGTTGTACCCAGCCCTTCACTCTACAGCTTCCCATATCTTTATCATTTTGCCAACATTAGATCAGAATACCAGCAATCAGAAAGTTAAACTAGCTGATATTTTTTTTAACTTCCTTTTACTAGTGATAAAACTGTAACGGCCAAGAAAACGCATAATTTAACATTAAAAAATGCTGCGTGTTGCCTTCTATGTTGGCTGAATTTGCAAGCGAATCAGGTAAGGTTTTCCATGATCCTGCTCCCTGAATTACACCACCCACGCTCAAGAGCCATTTGCATTGAATAAGCTAATGTATGCCAAAAACACCTCCAGTAACTCTTATGAAGAGAACACGGTTGTAGGCAAAAAATTATGATCTGTGATCACACATAACAAAAGGTCAGATTTTAATTTTAGATCCACTTCTTACCCGCAAAGGCACCTTCTGTTACTCCTGCATCCAAGGATCAGTATTTCCCAAAATAAAGGTGGGAGATATCTGTAGATGAAAGGGTGGGCAACAAATTTGTTGGAATTCTCCACAACGTGCACACATGTAAATGGAAAACCACTTAAGTCTACAAGAGAGTTAAAAAACAACAACTGTGGACCAACATATTTTATCCGTAGGTCCATAAAAAAATCCACACCAGACATCTGTAAAAGTAATATCCAAATAGATGTGGGGCACTCTTCAAAAAATAGATGTTAGCAGAAATTCATATATTTGGTGTAAGTAGGTCAATGTTTGAAAAATAATAGATAAGTGTACTACAGACTGTTTCACCCTTTCAAAACTTTTTGAGACGCACTCCCCCACCATCCCCTCAAATGACCCATCTTACTGATATAGCACATTAAACTATTGAAAATCTGCTAGTAGATCTTCATACTTGTACAACATAATCATTTGATGTGTAGCCGATTATCAATGAAATGGTTGTTAAAACATAGTGATAGTATACCAGCTGACAATATCCAAATTATTGAAATCACAATATTCAAGTAGATATGAGGGTAATGCCAATATTCAGAGATATACTGATCATCAATTATCAAATTTACACTACATTTCTCTACTAAAGAAAATATTCCAAATATTTGGTTTCTCTGTAAAAAAGCTAAAATTTCATACAATTATGTTGGTTGTAATTGCAATGATCATTATGATTTATAAAGTTTAAAGAAATCAATAGAATAAATTCAAAATTACCTCAGAAACTGCCAGAAGAAATTTTACATCTTCATCAAAATATGCAGCAACTGCTGCAATTAGCAAAATGACTTGATTGCCATTTCACACATCGGCTTCTGCAAATAGCTGCAGTAAATTTGTCTTTTTCTGAGCACGAAAATAAGTCAAAAGTTCGGCCTTTCAATCTTCAACCGACTTGCAGAATTGGCTGTATGTATCAATGCCTGTTAGTAATAGAAAGTGTTGCAAAAGGCCAACACCCGAAAACAACTGTGGCCAGTCTTCAACTAATTTCACCAGGCTTGTTCCACTATTTATGTCAAGGCGCTGTAAGTAAAAGGTGTCACTGATTAGCTCAATTAGTTTTTCATCTCCCTCAGTGAGCTGGCTGAGCTGGGTTTTTTAAACTGAAGGGACTCTGTAGTCTCATTGTGAGGCCAGTTAGGTGCCCAGTTGATGCATCCATAACTATCTATCTTTGGGCTAGGAAGGGAACCAGGTGTGTTTCCTTCCTCTTCATTACAAGAGACCTTCCTTTTCCTAACTGGCATTTTTTTATGTAGCCTGCACATGTTCTCAACCCTGTTCAGAAGTTGCTGAGCTAGGGAATCAGCCAGATCCGAGAATGATCCCATTGATATTGTCGGCTAAAGAGGCATTGTACGTCTGTACACATGATTTTGCAAACTCCTGGACTATTTTTTGGAGGGGTTTGTAGTGTACTGAAATACGTCATCTGCAACGACCCTCACCAATTCTCCTCTGAGACTTGGTTTGGGGGTTCTGCCTGTATTTAAGAATTTGCCCCTCATATTTCAAAAGGAAGAAATTTCCTGCCTGTATTTAAGAATTTGTCCCTCATATTTCAAAAGGAAGAACTCATCATTAGTGCAGTGGAACTTCAAGTTAATAATGCAATTTCAACACCTCCGATAATGAAGGATGCATCTGGCACTCATGAAAATAATTTTGTTAATAATAACACACTTACAGGAATACATCAAGAAGTGCAGCTGCTAGAGGAATGGTTCCTAGGACTGTCTAGAAGCATTCACAGGTGTACAAAGGTCTTTGACACATTTTAGTGTCCAACAGGAAATAACTTAAAAAAACTTTAGGAAGGAGAACATTACAACACTGGGTAAACACTTCCATAAACAGCTTGGATCTCATGAATCTCTTGGAAGACTGAGTAGTGACTCAGTCTGCTAGGTGAGTGGTAAGAATTCAATTAAGGTTATCAGGCAAGGAATGAAATTTCACAAGCTGCTAGAAAAAATTCTGACCCACAAGGAGCGATTTCCGTTTTTTTTTTCCAAAGCTGATGGCCATAGACAGTGTGCTGCAAACAAGGGCTCAGTTTGACGAATTTAATAAAAAAACAACAACAAATTCAGATCAAATATGGAAATTAACAGTTTGTATAACCTAATGATGATCCGCATGAATGGACCACCACTGGATAAATTTGATTTATCAGCTTCAGTGGACTACTGGTTTATGTTTAGATTTTCATCAAAACTATAGAACCCTGAGATTTACAGACTAAATTCGAATTTCATTTAGCAATAAGTAGTTTGGGTAATAGGCAGTGCTCAATACACTTATACTGTATTATTATTATTAGTCTTTGTTCCCACATCATCACCATGAATTATGCTTGTGCATGAATACCCTGAAATTTGCTTTTGTTTCACCTCACTCCTAAATTTTGGAGCTGGTTCCTAAATCTGGAGCTTATTTTTCCAGCCCTGTATTATGTGTTGTTTTACAGGTTACATTTATATAAACTTTTATATTACAATACATCCAACTGTTTTTGAGATATCACATTTTTTTTTTATTTGTAACTTAACCTTTGCACCATAGTGTATATATAAACCTCATGAAAAGTGAAATAGGGCAAAAATAAATTCTTACCAGTTTTTTAAAATGTTCTCAGTAGTTTTCTTGACTGTACTGGCTTCAAACATTCTTTTAAATCTGATTCTTCAACATATTCAATGTCCTTATACTTCGAAACTCCAGCATCAGTTAGTGCCAATATAACTTCTTCAGTCTTGCTTTCATCCAGTTGTAGTGTTTTTGTGACAAATTCACGAACTTGCTCCATTTCTTAAAAAGCAACACAATAATCAACATCATGTATAAGCATGTTTTATTTAAAGAATATAATTAATCTAAGTTAACATATAAAAAAAAATATCAGTTCAGTTTCTGTCGTGGATTCTTCCAGTTATAACCACAATTTTTCACTTGTGAATTGAATCATAATTTTTAGATAAAGATTCTTCCACACATATAAACAGCAGCATTTCTCACTGTCTTTTAGGAATTTAAATGCCCCATGGGAGAACTTTACTGACTAATTAAAAAAAAAATTACTGAACAAGATGAAAATAATTTACTTCTACTGACCATTTTGCACTCCTGGAACCAATATTCAGCTAGCTGTGTCAGTAGCAATAATGGCAGTGTACAAATAGCTGATAAAATATGCATTATCTAGTGCTCTATTGCTGTTGCTAAACCATTAAAAAACTTATGTTTCAAAGCAATAACTTTTTTATTACCACAACTGTAGCATGATAAAGGGTAGAAATCACCTAATTATGTCTTTCACACACAAAACTGTCTGTACTTTTACAAATGTGCAAACCACTATCTGAGCACCAACGACCCTCCCACACATTAACAATAAAAAATATTTCCTTTTTTTTATCTTCTAATATGAACAGTATTTCTCCAAAGACACAATCATTATCTTTGTTCTTTACGTTCAAAAACTGGCCTACAGTATAGAGAGTACCAAAAATTTTCACTTTGTTTGAAATGTGCAGAGGTTGATATTCTGATTCTTTTATTGCCCTTTGTATTTGAATGGAGTACAACTCGATAATGAAAGTTTGACTGTCTTCAAACCGAACCCTTTCAGCAAAAAGTGAGCCATTTAGAAGATAAGCTTGCAATAACTTATGTTTGTTTGACAGTGTATCAGTGAGGTTTTTGAAGTTCTGACATCTTCGGGCAACTCTTTTGAAATATGAATGTTTACTCTCAAAGCGCAATGTCCAAAGACGAATAAGTGGTCCAAATTTCATCGTTAACTCAGGATAGTGCAGAAGGAAGTGGTGCTTTGGTCGAAGAGGCACATCTGCAAAAGCAACCTTCCTTCCCTCCAAGTACTCTTCAATTATGATTTTGAAATATGCAATTTGTGAATGACTTATGCTAAGTGCACAGGCAAATTCCACAATTTCTCTGAGTGTAACAACTACGTAGTTTCCATACAGAATCATCAGTATCTATCTTAGAGTACAGAAGGATTGGCAAAAGTGAAGTAAGGCCCAGTTCTGACAAGCACTGCCATTTAACCTTTTGCTTTTTGGGTGAAACACAGCAGGCCTGCAAGAAGCATCATGCTCAGAAAATGAAAAGCCACGTATTAGATCATTTAATAAAGTATACGTAAGCCAGCCTTTCTGAACAAAATAATTTAGGTAAAGTGACAAATCATAGTCACAAACCCCTTCAAACAAGTCATGACCAACACAAGGAGGGAGCCCAGGAAGACAAACATGAAAGTACTGCAACTCATTGAACAGAGACGGGAAAATGATTCCTTGGCTACCCATGGCTAATTGCGAAGCAGATGCATCATAATTTTCAACAGTTCGTGATGAAGCACTCAAATATGGATACTCTTCCAAGTATCTCTTTGCATTAGACAATAACGGCACATATATTCTGAAGTTGAGAAATTCTGGTTAAATCCACCAATAAAATGTGCTCCTAAATTGTCAGCAGTAATACAAAAAGCCCTCCCTACATAACATACACCATCCACATTAAATCCATTCTCAATTTCTTTAAGGTCACCAATCAATTGCCTAAATACTACTTTTTGGCCAAACAATTTTAAATCTTTTTAACAGCACAGTAAAAGAAGCTGCATTTGGTGAACTGATGACCTATACTGAGGGTAGATGTTTCCTAATGTGAAATAAAATCCGAGAATTGTATGTTTATTTCGTGAAGAACCTAACAGGTTAACAACCTCAAACACATCCTGAAAAAGGATAAGCTGAAGGATTTTTATTGATCCATCTGCTTGGCATTGCTGAAACACGCTACCGTCAGTAAAATCACTCATTCGATCTGCTACTTCATTTTTCAGTGGATCTACTTGATCCTTTATAGACTTATCGTGGAGCAGATTAACAAGAGTTTTTTTAATTGGAATGTAGTGGCAGTAACGCAAGCAATTTACCTCATCACGACCCATGCAAATTTTAATGGGTTTGACAAATTTCATGCTTTTTTCAAAATATTGTCTTAAATAGATAGATTTAAGAAGTCCCGATTCAGTATCGAATGCAGATTTTAAAAACTTTGAGTCATGGACATATTTTACCATTTTTTTTTCATCTTCAGATATATTTACTAATTCACTCAATTTATCAGTGAAACTCTGTGTGAAAAAGGAATCCTCTTGAATCAGTAAATAATTTATCTCTTCTGTTATCAACTGTATTGTTTTACATGGGATTAGGCATTTTGATTCCAAAAGCAAGCAAAAAAGAGCAATATTTTTCAGTGTGAGTTCTTCAGAGATATGGCTGTCTGACTGATTAAGTTGTTCACTTACGTCAGAAGTGACTAGTTCCACAGTACTGTCAACTCTCAAGGTCAGGGCAACTGGCTCAGAATTAAGAAACTGTGGAGATAGGAATTTTGTACTGTGATTCAGATGATATCTAGATAAATGGGATGAAAATGAAGATCTGACTTTAAATGTTTTGGCACACCCCTTAAAACAGCATCTAATAAAGCCCCCGGAGGTTAGATGTGACTTAATGTGCGATATTAAATCAGAAACTCTATTAAATGCCTTATGACACAATCTTTGGTTGCACTTTAAATCCACTTCTGAATTGCAAAGTTGTAAACCACGCAATCTACGGTGGTATCGCGAGACATGAGTATTAAAGCCATAGTAAGAGCCAAATGCCTTGGAGCAACCACGCACCCCACACTGAAATCTAAAATTATTTACATTTCTATGAATGCTCATGTGGTGAACATATTTCTTTAAAGATAAACATAGTTGCAATTGACACACTCATACATGATGTTAAGTATTAAGTATGCACTTTTATGCAAAATGTTTTATAATATGAGATATTCCTAAGAAAAAGAGAAGGAATTACTTTTTATGTATTGAATGTAAAATTTCATGTATCAAAAATAAACAATAACTGACACTAATTGCCAAAGGCTTTGATTCATCTGAAACCAAATTTTTTTACATATTTTTTAAAAATTCAACCAATTTAGCATGCAGAACAAAGATTCATTACCAAAATTATTTACAATACAAAAAATATGTCCGCAAAAAGATCCTCCGTAATTGTCAGCACTGTTGCCTTAAGCAATATACAGGGTGTCTCAGAAATATTGGATACATTACAAAATTATGTAAAAAAAAAACAACTGAGCATTGTCGGTTTTTCTATGTCACGTGTTACAAACACGGTTTCTATATTTTTGTTTTGCAGAATTGTTATTCCCAGAATCCGATAGATGGCACTAGGTGTGGCCTGATGAGGAATGTATGAGAAATGCGCAATCGGTAGTAATGTCATCCGTACAGCACAAGGCGATGTGTGTGTTATGGCTTGCGAAATTAAAGTCTGTCATTAAAGTTAAAAGACGGTACCATTTAGAGTATGGTTGTAATCCTCCATCAATGAATTCAATTAAGCAATGGATAAAACAGTTCTGGCAATGTGGAACCTCGTGGAGGAGCCGGTTGGCCTAGCATCAGCGGTGAGACGGTTGACCAAGTTAATGGAAGTTTCCGACGAAGCTCCAGGAAATCCGTTCGTAAAGCAAGCAGAGAACTGTGCATTCCGAAATCGACAGTTCACGATATCTTGCACAAGAAATTAAAGTTTTATGCTTATAAAATCCAAATAGTGAAAAAGATGCATGTAAATGATCACACTCTGCGAAACAATTTCGCTGTGGTTATGCTAAATTGAGTGAAAAACAACGAAAACTTTCTCAGTACTGTCATTTTCAGTGATGAATCCACATTTCATGTATTGTGAATTGTCACAACTGTAGGATATGGATTAGTGAACTGCATCATGCTGCTAATGAACTGGAACGTGATTCTCCAAAAGTTAACGTGTGGTGCGCCCTATCAAAAAGAGAAGTGATTGGCCCTTCCTTCTGCAAAAAAAACAAATGATGACATTTACTTGGATATGATAGAAACTTTTGCTATACCCAGATCAAAAGATATGATGTTATAATGAATTAGCTTTATTTGCTTTCCGCTAAGCTAATTATTATGAATGATTCTCTTCTTACCAGCTAACTAATGATATACTTGCACTAAGCTTCAAAATAATGAATTCCCAAAAGGGTGTTGTTACTAGTTAATTACGAACTTAAACGAAGTCTCAACGCTGGTTATTTATAGTAAGTATTAAACCTAACAGCCAGACAGAGGTCTGACAAAAACTATGAATTGAGAAAGACTGAACTTACAGAAAAACTTGTTTATTATGATGACTCCTGGTCAACTAAGGCACTCATATATCACTACATACGCCAACACACCGCGCGACACCTCAGAACAATACACAACACAACGCAACACACCACCAACACCAACACCAACACCAACCACAAGTCTCGATGAACGCGCCTATATACTAGCTACCACCACGTCATGACTTACACTCATTGCCAGATCTCATTCAGCGGGTGAAATAATATTTCGTTCAGTAGGAAGATAATTTACATAGTAAAATAAAATAACCAGAGATAGTAAAATCAAAAGGAAAGTGAATATAGAGTATACGTTACATCATCTCCCCCTTAATTTTTCTTTTTTTTTTTTTTTTCTTTTTTCTTTTCTTTTTTTATGTCCGAAAAACCTATCAATTTTGGAGTGTAAGTCTTACATTTCGGTGATTGACGTTTCGCGACCTCTTTTTTGATTTGTTGTTTGGTGGTAGCCGTATTTACATTATCAAACTTGGCATGACAATTTACGAAATCTGTATTCGACTGTGAAATTTGTAGTGTAGAACAAAACAAACCTGCATCGGCATACTTTCCTTTTATTCTGCCTAGCAGGAATCACTTTTTAATTTCAAATGACGTGCTCATTATTCGGTGAATACATACCAACTGTATCAGCAGCGAAGATTGCCTGAAGCTGCCTAACAGTAACAATTTTATTATTTTCATTTCAAATTACGTTCGCCTTAGTCGTTGAAATACATACCAACTGTATCAGCAGCGAAGATTGCCTGAAGCTGCCTAACAGTAACAATGTTATTATTTTCATTTCAAATTACGTTCGCCTTAGTCGTTGAAATACATACCAACTGTATCAGCAGCGAAATTTACCTGGAGCTGCCTAACAGTAACAATTTTATTATTTTACCCCTAAGCACATAGATATATAAAAAAAGTGGATTAGTAGATGGACATAGAAGAAATATAAAAAAAAACACACATATATACACAAAAAAGAATGCATAGGCCCACACGAAAAAAGAAATTCTGACACGCCAACTAGTCGTGCAGGAAAAACAACAAACTGAGAAAAGAACCTGTCCACGAGAACTTACTTATCTCGAGGACGCATAAAAAATTCTAGTGCGATAACGTTTTCCAGGCCTCATGGGACTGGTAAAATCAGGTGGCTTGGATCTCTTCCGGGACGGGAATGGAACTGGAACATCGGTCTGCTGTCGGTCAGGAAATCCCGGCGGCTGACGGGAACGATCAGGAATGGCGGAAATCCTTCGGTCCGAAACGGCTGAAGTCTGTGGGTCCAGAAATCCCTGCGGCTGAGAAGAACGGTCAGGAGTCTGGCGGTCTGGAAATCCCTGCGGCTGAGAAGAACGGTCAGAAGTCTGGCGGTCCGGAATCCCTTGCGGCTGAGAAGAACGGTCAGGAACATCAGAAGTCTGGCGGTCCGGAAATCCCTGCTGCGGCTGATAGGAACGGGCTCCCCAGGCTTTGGATATGAAGTCCCTTGGTGCTGGGGCCCGTTGTGTCCTTCCAGTATCTTTTTGGACGGACGTGTCTCCGGCCACATCGCTTGCTTTCGTTTACGCCCACGGGGCATGACAGTAGTAGCAGGCATCGGTCCTGTTTGCCCTGAACGTAGGTTCCAGGGGCGAAACCAGGGTGGATGAAAAGATTTCTGCCTTCGTCGCTGTTGCGGCGAAGCAGATTGGGGAGACAAGTCACGTTTGCGCCCAGCCTTTGGTAGTGCTGGACGGGTTGGAACCGGAAATGGAGTATGCATAACTGATAAGTCCGAAATGTCCGAAGCCTCTGAGTCGCTGCTGTAATTCAGTTTTCGAGCAGGGCGATGTTTAGATTTACCTATAGGAATACTTTCGGACGAGGTATTCAAAGAAGAAGTAGCCCGCGTTGGTGCAGAGTTATCCGGAAACGGCGCAGCAATAGTCTTGGCAATGGTTGGAGGGAAAGGAACGATACTAGTATTCGACGAACTCGATTCGAGCCTTGGTCTCATGGGAGAATCAGGTTGCGTGTGTAGAAACTCGTCTGGAGGGGGAGGGTGAAGGAACAATCACTGGGGATTCTTCAAAAATGTTCGGTGGTTCGTCCAAAATTTCTGGCGATTGAACATGAGATATAGATTCTTGAGTCTGTGGCGCCGAAGGTTGAGTAGGATTGATAATGAAATCGATATTCCGTTCATGATACTTGCGACATTGATCAACATGTACATATTGAACATGGTTGTCCGGTTTCTCCAGAACAATATTATTTTCAAAGACATTTGCCACCCGATATGGACCTTCGTAGCTGGGTGCAAATTTCTTCACTAAAGTATGCGAAACAGAACACTGGAAGTGCGTTTCCACGAGAGTGAGATCTCCAACGACAAGATCTGGTTCCCTACGCCTAGAATTATAATATCGTGCTTGAGCCGCTTGTGCTCCTAGCATTGCAACACGAGCTTTTTCTGCCATAATGTGTACTGATTGCGGAGTTGGTCGCTGGTTTAATTCGTCGATAATCCCCGTTAAATTTTCAAAAGGGGTTTTAATTTTGCGACCCAGAAAAAGTTCTGCAGGAGTAATTTTAGTAGACTCGTGGACAGACGAGCGGAGGGCGAACGCAAAAAGTTCTAAATGGTCATCCCATCTTTCATGATGGTCCATTACGAAAGTCGCAATCATTTTCACTAGCGTTCGGTTAACACGTTCCGCCGGATTACTCTGGGGATGATATGGGGAAATGAATTTATGTTTAATGTGTAATCTCGCACACATTCTTTCAAAAATATCAGAAATAAATTGAGGACCATTATCCGAAACTACTTTATTAGGTGCACCATATCTAGAAAATACTTCATTAACTAAGACATTACAAATAACCTCAGCCGTAGCGGCTTTAACGGGAAAAACTTCAACCCATTTAGAAAAATTATCAGTTAGTACTAAAACATAACGAGCTTTATTTTTAACAGATAATGGATAAGGTCCCAATAAATCTATGGAAATAATATCAAACACATGAGAACTTGAACTAGATTTCAAGTGACCGGCCGGTCTTACATTACGGTAATTATTAATCTGACACAAGTGACATGATTGAACGTATGCGAGCACACTTTGGTACATTCCAGGCCAATAGGCAACATCCCGCAATTTACAACGGGTCTTGCGAATACCTAAATGGCCTGCAAGAGGTTTGTCATGAAATTCATTTAAAAGAGCCATTCTAAGGGTTCGCGGAATACATGGGCGAAACTCTGCCCTAGTAGTCCGAGACTTTGTATAATAAAGAAGACCCTCTATTACCTCAAAATGTTGTGACCTTCCAGCCAGAGAAGGATCACTTTGTGGGGGCGAACCCGCAAGCAAAAAATTGTAAATATCCCCAAAATCTGGATCATTTATTAATTCTGCCATTATCTGCTCTCTGGATGTGATATCAGCTATCAGAAGTAAAGGCTGACATCCATGAGTACTTTCGGTGGGGACCCCACTAATCGGAACGCGAGATAATGCGTCCGGTAATTGATTCTTATGACCTGGCTGATATGAAATTTTGATATTGCTCTCTTGTAACTTCAGAGCCCACTTCATAAGTCTCTGAGATAGGTGCTTAGCAGAATTCAAATACTGAAGGGCAGAATGATCCGTAATTATGTTAACTGTCAATTCGTTAAGATAACATTGAAATTTATTCAGTGCATACACAACAGCAAGACATTCACGTTCCGTAGCTGAATAATTGCGTTCAGCTTTGGCTAAAGTACGAGACGCAAAAGCTATTGGATGCAGAGCTTGTGACAAAACGCAACCAAGACCAACTCCGGATGCATCAGTATAAATATCAAATTCCTTAGAATGATCCGGGAAAGCCAACACCGGAGGCTGAGTCAATGCAGACTTCAGTGTTTCGAATGCAGCGTTAGCTTCAGGTGTCCAAATAAACTTCTTGTATTTACGCTTTAAAGCATACAATGGCTCACATATTGTAGCATAAGCGGGGACGAACTGCTGATACCAACCGGTCATTCCCAGAAAGCGGGATAGTTCTTTTGCTGTTTTAGGCCGAGGAAAGTCAACAATAGGCCTAATTTTTTCATTATCAGTGAATAAACCGTGGGGAGTAATTTTCAACGCCAGATATACAATCTCGTCCCGCGCTATCTGGCATTTACTAGGTTTTAACGTCAAGCCAGCTTGTATATAAGTTGGAACACCTGTTTGAGCAGAGAAAGGTGCTCGTCAAAAGTCTCTGATGTGATAATAATATCATCCAAATAGACATGCACATGGGGACCCAGGACAGGTCTGAGAACCGTGTCCATAAGCTTTTGGAAAGTAGCAGGTGCAGAAGCTAAACCAAAAGGCATACGTAAATATTCATAGGCCCCAAAAGGAGTCACAAAGCCTGTTTTATCGACCGAGTCCGGATGTACTGCCACCTGCCAATATCCACTCGCCAAATCCAAAGTTGACATCCATTTGGTTGACGACAAGTCATTTAGAATATGTGACATGACAGGTAGGGGATAATTGATTGTTTTTGTGACTTGGTTAAGTTTGCGAAAATCTGTCACGAAACGAAATTCATTTGGTTGTTTCTTTGGAACCAAGAAGGCAGGGGCCGCCCAGGCGCTTGTTGATTCCCTGATTATGCCCTGCTTAATCATTTCCGCAATTTGACGTTGCATTTCCTGTTTTTTATGTGGAGCACAAGGGTAAGGTTTCGTCGCAATGGGTTTCGAACCATCAGTGTCAATAACATGATAAACCACCTGTGTGAAACCAGGTTGATCCGAAAATAAACCAGGGCTTTCCTGTAAAAGGAGAGAAAGCTGGTCTCGTTGCCCCTCATTCAATTGGTCACTCAACAATAAACTCGTAATATCTACAGGAACCGTCGGAATCATTTCGACAGGTTCCGGAAAGGAAATCACATGTTGTACAAAATTCAAAGTTATTTGAAACTTGTTAATAAAGTCCATACCCATGAGACATTTCACGGGTAGCTCGTCTATAAGCAGGAAAGAATGTGTAAACCGAGCTTTTCCCAGCCCTAAAGATAATGTGACAGTTCCTGAAATACTGAAGATTTCATTATTTGCACCTCGCAAATACTGCGTTGCAGGCTGAACGTGTATTGCAGAAAAAACATCATTGCAAAACTTTGTATTTAGGGCTGATATCTCAGACCCAGTGTCGAACTTTGTCTCGACAATAATGTCTTCAAGTGTCAAGAATACATCAGGCAACTGAGGAGTTTGAACAGTCACTAATACTGTTTTAGGGTCAGAATGTTTGGTATCAGGAAGCAGGACCGACCCTTCGTCTACTTCCTGTGGAAGTTTAAAGGAATTCTGGTGGGGTTATCATGTGGTTGGAAACCTCGACCCTGCCGGGTATCGGGAAAATTTTCACGATAAGGAAAACTGCGTGAACCCTGCGTCGGGAACTCCGCGTGTCTGTTGACATGTTCATATCCGTTACGTCTGCCCTCAGCACGGGCAGAAAAATTATCATTGCCCTGGGCATGAGAACGTTCCGAATGCTGCTGAGTGAAACGGGGTCGAGCATACTGTGCATTATGACGATATCCCGAAGCTTGTTCAGAAACTCGCTGTTGGTTCGCCACTCTTCTGTGTGGTGGAACGTATGAAGCTTGGGTGGGCACTTGTGTATGCTCGCGCTGAAAGTTTTGTCTATTATGCCGCTGAGGGTTTTCGTAATAAGCCTCGCGGGATGCCCGAGCATTGTGAGTCGAACCATGTTTGCCATGTCGCTCTTCATACGTGCGTATGAGGCGAAGGCATTCATGAATAGTGGCAGGGTGTCGAACCTCAAGAAAATCTTGTAAGAATGGGTCGAGCTGCTGTACGAGGGTATCCAACATGTCAACATGACTGGCATGTGGATCCCATAGATTATATAGGCGTGTAGTTTCCAACGCAAATGCAACAGGGCTATCATTGGGACCTTGTTGACGCGAAAAAGCTGTTGAGCAAGGCTAGCTCGACTGAGGCCGAAAGGAAAGACCTCCAAGAATTCTGCACGGAAATTCTCATAATGAGAATCCGGGTTCGACCCTCGCCACTGCCGATACCAGGTCTTAGCGGTATCCCTCAAGCAAGTGCCGGCAATTTGGACCTTGCAGTCTTCAGGAATATTATAGAGATCAAAATGATCTTCCAGATCTTCGAGGAACTTTAAGGACCCTCCAAACCATTGAAATGAATTGTGCCAGCATGCGGCACGAAATGGGCAAGCATTCTGCTTCGCTGAGAGGATTGAACTCCCTCAGGTACGACCCGCGACTCAGAGTGATAAGAAGCTGGTGCATTACGAAATGGTGAAGAATGCTTGGGTATGTGTAGATCATTCATATCAAAGTCAGAGCCACAGGCTTCGTGCAAATTGTCCAAACAAACACCATTACCCTCGAGACTTGCCGGAAGGTGGAAATTTGAAGTTGTCTCAGGTAAGGAAGACATGGATAATAATAGTCAGGATCTCGTGTTCAAGAAATGTTCGGGCGCCAATTATAATGAATTAGCTTTATTTGCTTTCCGCTAAGCTAATTATTATGAATGATTCTCTTCTTACCAGCTAACTAATGATATACTTGCACTAAGCTTCAAAATAATGAATTCCCAAAAGGGTGTTGTTACTAGTTAATTACGAACTTAAACGAAGTCTCAACGCTGGTTATTTATAGTAAGTATTAAACCTAACAGCCAGACAGAGGTCTGACAAAAACTATGAATTGAGAAAGACTGAACTTACAGAAAAACTTGTTTATTATGATGACTCCTGGTCAACTAAGGCACTCATATATCACTACATACGCCAACACACCGCGCGACACCTCATAACAATACACAACGCAACGCAACACACCACCAACACCAACACCAACACCAACCACAAGTCTCGATGAACGCGCCTATATACTAGCTACCACCACGTCATGACTTATACTCATTGCCAGATCTCATTCAGCGGGTGAAATAATATTTCGTTCAGTAGGAAGATAATTTACATAGTAAAATAAAATAACCAGAGATAGTAAAATCAAAAGGAAAGTGAATATAGAGTATACGTTACAATGTCATTTTCCAACAAGACGGTACGACTGCGCATTGGTCAACATGTATACATAAGTGCCTAAATGAGCCTTTTCCCCAACAGATAGATTGGCCGTGGTGGTCCCATTCTGTGGCCTCCTCGCTCTCCAGATCTAACTTCATTGGATTATTTCATGTGGGATTAGGATCATGTCTATCAGACACCTTGTACTGATTTGCAGGAACTAAAGTAGCGTATCACAGCTGCTATTTAATTCCATAACTCCTCAGATGCTTGCCAATACATGGCATGAAATTGAGTATCGCTTAGACGTACTACGAGCAACCAAGGGATCTCACATCGAAATTTATTAACTTGTGCAGTTACATTGTAAGTTAATACAGTCAGTTTATTTCTGTCTGTTTAATGTTTTGTTTTATATAATTTTGTTATGTGTCCAATAATTCTCGGACACCCTGTATATATACATTTTTGTAGCAAATAAATGCAACAGAATAAAAACAAGAATTTTATTTGTTGAGAAGGAAATAAGAAACTAAGACTTTTGAATCCAAAAGATTTTGAAAACCGGTAGAAACAGTAAAGATTTTATGTGTGCAGCTCTGTGGAGCACCACATTAACAGGACCTGCAATTTTATGAGAGTTCCTAGTTCTTTTTTTTTATGTGAAAAAGACTTTTTCCTTTTTCATACATTAGCATGAGAGAGTATTGTAATCGTTAAAAATTCGACTCCAAGATGTCAAAGGAAATGCAAGTTGTGATGTACTTTGCACAAAAAAGAGTAGTCATGACTACTTTCTATTTTTAAATAAATCCGGTACTTGTATGTACCTCTTATTTTTCCAGTTTTTCAAAAAAATAAGATTTTCATTTCTAGAAACTTGTCTCCAGCCTCATTTATTTAGCACTGATGGAGATAATGCTTCACTGGTGATGTGACTTCATTGCTGATATTCAATCAGAATGGCGACACAAGAGGCCTGAATGTTACATTGTGATTAAAATTTTCACCGATTCACCCTTTCATGATGACATTGTGATTAAAATTCTCGGAGATTTGTTTCAATTCATTTATAGTGACAAACTGACAATGAGGGACAGAGAGGTCCCTTGAGATATATCAAATATGGCATCAGCCATCTTGATTGAAGTCCATGGTAAAGTAAGGTTTAGAAATTACCAGATGATTATATTTATATTTGGTGTTTTCACTAACACGCTGCAAAAAATTTTTTTATTGGATTTTGCCTTTTTTAATGTGGCGGGGGGGGGCAGGTTTAGTCTTTGGGAAAAAATTATCTTATCAGGAATTCAGGATGTTATTTTGGGTTCTGTATTAGGATTACAATTTATCTGTGGTTGACTTTATTACTATATATATACAGCTAAAAACAATTAGGGAATAGGGAATATTGTAGTTTTGTACTAAAACTGAGTGTCAGAAAACTTTAGAGGTTGGAATAGGAACTACATACACTTAGTACGCTATGCAAAAAGAAAAATATGGCCAAAACAATTAGTAAATTTAAATTTAATAATTTTTGGGGAGACAAATGTACAAAGGCATATTTATGATCATATCGTAAAAATGAAAATAAAGGTAAATTTCTCACTGAAAAACATGTACGGCAATTTGCATTGTATAAGCCACGAATAAACGATTTAAAAAAAAAATAAAAAAGTTTTTGCTGCCGTTCAATTTGAAAAATAATCTGCAGGGTAATTGTGCTGGAGAGGGGCTATATAATTGGAAAAGGAACTCTCTCGGAAAAAAATTTCAGTCTAGGATTTGCACGAAGTGAAGAGGACGGAAAAGGGATGTCATAATGAAAGACCAGGAAAGCTGTAGGAAGGGGCGGCGGCAGTTATTTTGTCTTTGTATTGTTGGGAAAGACAAAATGCTGACTGTGCTTGTGCCCTCTCCTCATCAATTGGCCAATAAAAATGTATGCACAGTGCTTGCTGCAGGAACCTAAACATGCACGCTTCATTTCAAAGTTCTATGTTCTGAATCTCGTGTACACTGTGCCTTGTATTTTAGTTTGTCCTTTGCTAGTTTGACCAAAGTCTTTGTTTCATTTCTGCGGACTCCGGGGTCTTTATGTGCCTAACTTTTCTGTCGAAAATTCCGTTTCTGGATCAACATTTGTGATATACAAGATCATATGGCTATTTTTTCTTTTTCTTCTGAATGTCACAATCTGTGAATTATACGCCGGCACAGATTATACAAAAAAAAAAAAAGTGCGATTTCCAGGGTCTGAGGATAAACGACGAAAATTATGATAATTCAGGAATTTGCGAGCCCCAGATGAAAAACAAAACAAAAAAACGAGTGCCTTTTTTTTTGCCAGGGCTGAGGGCAGAACATTTTTGGACACAAGTGTACGACTTTGACATTATATATAGCCCCCTCCTCCCCGCAGGTTCAATGTCTGGCCACTAAAAAATTTAGCTGGCCACCAGATTTCAGAATATTTTTCTACCTCTGGTTGTTACAAATACCTTGTTCCCTCAAAATAATCAGGATGTACAGTAAAGCAAGACACGTCTGAGAAGAGAACGTTGCTCCATTAATTTCTTCTCTAATCAGCAGGGTCATGTGCTCAAAATCTGCAGGCAGCACGGTGGCATGCGGTTAAAGAAACACATACCATAGGTTGTCGAGCATACAGACCAACACTGTGTAGTCGGGTGCGAACAGTTTGAGTCGAAACATTTGTGTCAGTAGCCGTATGGAGTTTGCATTGCAGAAGAGGGGCGCTCATACTCCGGTTTCTCCTGGCAGTCAGTGATAAAAAAAAGATCCTCATTTCTTGACGTTGCTTTCCTGTGACCTTGCCCTGGTCTTTGCCTTAAATTTTCGGTATCTGAAAACCAATTCCAAAACCTGGAAATCATGCTTCGAGACACTCCAATGGCGTCCACTACTTGCGATTGGGTTTGACCAGCTTCTAAGTGACCGATAGCCCTCAGGCTACGGATTTGGGTAAATCCTGTTCGGACATCACATTCAAAGCACGAGTCATTTTTATCCTGGACTAAACGATCATAAGATACAATTCACTTTTCATTCGTTGACAGAAACATACCCTTTTTAACGTCCCACAATCAATTTTGCATACTGAGGTGTTTGGAAGTATGCAAAAGTTTCATTGTAATAACTTTCCTTCAATTTCTCTTAGCATACAAACAGTTGATGTCAGTAGTTCATATCTAAACCACGATATCTCCCAATAGTTTTGAGCAGTGTATTTTAAGCTAACGGGAGGGGGGTAACAATGATGTTTAGCATTGGTGCTAATGCAGAGTTTGACTAAGGAATTTCTTAGATTTAAGCTTGGAACATAATGGCAACTCTGCCTGGACAAAAAAGAGGGATTTGCCAGGCTATTTGAGATAGCTATTGGCTGGAAAACAATGGCATCAACTTTAACTCTGAGTAACAACTTATGTGTGTTTACAGAAATAAAATTTGACCACCCACAGAAATAAAGTGTTCGAAGTTGGGCCGCATCCCGGCGATTAAAAAATATTATCTAGCATCCTGGCATGTAATAAATTTTCAACCCGTCACAGATTATGTAAAGAAATTAGGATGAAAGCACAAATTTTAACACAAAAATCAGCAAATGAAATTCTTAATGGATTAAGTTGATGAATGATTAGCAGCTGGGACAGGAAAGATATAGGAGGCAGGAGTATGGTGTCAGAATTCTTGTTAACTCACCTACGATTGTAACAGTGCTAGCTAAATAATTTTCTGGCGCCCATGTGGTCTGCAGGTGAAATTGATCATTCCACGACTTGCGCCTCGTTCTCCAAAACCAGTTGTCAGAGCCAGGGGTGTTTGGTGGGCTAAAGGAGGTTGGAGTATTTGGAACTTTTTGGTCCCCAACAAAACTAGTACAGCCCACACCTGTTTTACTGAGGACTGAAAACTTTGTGTGGGTAAAAAGTTCCGAAAAGCGCAAATTGAAGAAATAATTTGCATTATTCATATTAAATTTAGGACTTCCATTGTCTAGAAATCCTAAATCTTTTCTTCTACTTACAGAGATTGGATGTTTTTCTTCAAGTTTCTCTCATAAATTTGAATCTATTTTCATGTGTGCTCTTTGGCATATTTTAGAAAGATGTGATAAAGTTGGTACTAAATTACAAAAGCCATCAGATTTGTTAACTGGACGTAACCTTCTGTCATTATCCCATTTCATTGCCAATGAAAGAAATAATTTTGAAAAATATGAAGAAATAGATAAAACATTAAGTGAAAAAATCTCCTGGAAGTTTTGTCTAATCACAATAAAAAATATATGCACATGGCAATAACCGTAATGAAACTATTCTTCAAGGACAGAAAAAATGTGAAGTAGAAACATTTAATGTGATTATTGATCAGTTGGATAACAAATGTCTGTTAGCTTATAAAAAAATTCAATTTCCATTTCAGTTCTTAGTTAACTGCCAACTAAATTTCTCTAAATAACTGTTTAGATTTTTACAGTGAATATTTGGATGAATCTTTGCATAGTAAAATTTCACAGTTCTATGACTTTATCAAGTGTGAATGTAGCTACTGCACAAAAAAAAAAAATGTTCTTGGCAAGACATTGCAAAACACACACACACACACACACATATATATATATATATATATATATATATATATATCATCATTGTCAACCATTATCAATCCACTGCTGGACGAAGGTCTCCCCAAGTTTCCTCCACAACAGTCTATCTTGTGCCAGTCTCCTCCATGTCACTCCCGCATATTTACGAATTTCATCCACCCATCTCCCATGTGGTCTTTTTCTGGGTCTTTTCCTGTCCCTTGGAATCCAATCTAAAATTTCGGCTGTCCATCTATGGTCTGTCCTTCTGGCAGTATGTCCAGCCCATTGCCATTTCAGTGATTTAACTCTGATCATGATGTCTTCTACTCTCGTCATTTTTCGGATCCACGAGTTCCTCTTCTTATCTCTCCTGGTTATACCAAGCATGCACCTCTCCATGCTTCTTTGAGTTGTCTGCAGCCTTTGTATGTCTCTTTTAGTTAAGGTCCACGTCTCTGCACCATACGTAAGCACTGGAAGGATGCATTGATCAAACACTTTTCTTTTAAGACATAATGGCATATTGCTCTTGAAAATTATGCTGTTTCTTCCAAAAGCTCTCCAGGCAAGTTTTGTACGCCGATTAATTTCTTCATCAATGTGACCCTCACTTGATATCTGCTGTCCAAGATAAACATACGTATCTGTTATCTCCAGTTTTTCTCCATCAATCGATAAATCTTCATTTCTTGTAAAAGCATTGAACATCACTTTTGTCTTCTGAAAGTTCATTTTTAATCCCACTTCTTTACTCTTGTCAGCAAGTTCCTGGATCATACTCTGCAGCTCTGATGGGGTAGTTGCAAAAATGACTACGTCATCAGCAAAACGAAGGTGGGTTAGATAATCTCCATTAATCTTTATCCCTTTGTTTTCCCAGTTCAGTGATTGAAAGACATTTTCCAATGTGGCATTAAAGAGCTTCGGAGATATGGTGTCACCTTGTCTCACTCCCCTTTCCAATTTTTATGTGTGTTGTATTTTCAAACAGCCTAATCTTTGCACTTGCATTTTCATAGATGTTATTAATAATATTAATGTATGCATCTTCAATACCGCAGGATTTCAGAGCCGTGGCAACTGCTGATGGTTTCACCGAATCAAAGGCTTTTTCATAATCGATAAAAGCCATGCACAATGGAAGTTCATATTCCCTCGCTCTTTCAATTAGTTCTCTCAGTACGTGGATATGATCTATTGTGCTGTAGCCACTCCTGAATCCAGCTTGTTCTCTCGGTTGAGCCATGTCCAGTGTTACCTTCAAGCGGTGAGAAAGAACTTTAGTGAAGATTTTATAAACCACTGATAGGAGGCTGATAGGTCTGTAGTTCCTGAGATCCTCAATGTCACCTTTTTTATGTAGCAGGATCATTGTAGCATTGTTCCAATCCTCAGGAATCTTCCCTTCATTAAGGCATCGAGTGAAAATTTGGGCGAGTACTGTTTCAATTTCTCCACTTGCTTCTTGTATGATGTCTATAGTAATTCCATCTTCTCCTGGAGCTTTCCCCCGCTTCATGTTCTTGATTGCATGAGCAACTTCTGCTGGGAGGACTGGAAGAACTTTGGTACCTTTCATGATGTCTGGAGTACATGTATCATCCCTTTCATATAATTTGGAGTAGAAATCTTTCACTCTTGTCAAAATTTCGCCTCTATTTCTTGTTATAGAACCATCTTCTTTTCTCAGAGCCATAATCTGTTTTTTTCCCTTACTGAGATGTCCCTTTGCTATCTTTAGGCTTTGGTTGTTTTCAATTGCTTTCCTTACTAGCTCACAGTTGAATTTCCTTACGTCTTCAGTGATACTTTTTCGTGCTGTCTTGCATAGCTCTATATATTCCACTTTGGAAGTCACATCTTCTTTAGTTGTCCTCATCTCTCTTCTTTTTTGCATCAACATTTTGGTTTTCCTGATAATTTGTTCACATGCAACTTGTTCTTAGACCCAGCTAATTTTGTTGCTGTTTCCATAAGAGCTTTGGTTACTTTTCTGTTAACTTCCGAAATATCCACTTCTTCTGATGTTAGGCCTTCTAAAGCAGAGAATCTGTTCTTCAGTTCCAACTTGAAAGTATTATGGTGTTTTTTAAGGTTGGTTATGTCAATACATTTTGTTTGTCTTATGAGCTTGCCACGTTCGAGTTTAGTGTTGAGGTGCATCTTACATCTCACCAATCTATGGTCACTACCTGTGTTGAACTTGTTCAGCACACTGCAGTCTTCGATGACGAATTTTTTGTTACACATAATAAAATCAATTTCACTTGTCGTCCCAATTGGATGTCTCCATGTCCATTTCCTGTGTGGCTTTTTCTTGAAAAAGGAGTTCAAGATGAAAAATCCTTCAGCCTCTGCAAACTCAACGAGAGTATTTCCACGCTGGTTTCTGTTGCCATGACCGAATTTACCTACTGAAGTTTCATTCTGTTGCCGGTGCCCTATTTTTGCATTGAAATCTCCCATAATTATCTTCAAGTGCTGCTTACCTTTATTATTTAGATCACGAATTTCCTCATAAAATTCTTCAATTTCTTCTTCAGGATGACTTGTGGTGGGTGCATAAGTTTGAATAATCTGAGCCTGGTATCTTCTCGAGAGTTGGATAATGAGTCGTGCAGCTCTGTCAGAGGAACTTTCAACTTCTACCACTTTATCCTTCAGTTTCTTGTTTATTATAAATCCAACACCACTAGTTCTGCCAGTATCTGTCCCACGATAATAGAAGAGATGTCCACTTTTCAGTTCAATGAGATCTTCTCCTTTTCTCCTTACCTCACTTAGCCCCACGATGTCCCACTTGATCCTTTGTAGTTCCTCTTCCAATTCAAGGAGCCTTGAATCAGAAGATAGGGAGCGTCCGTTATAGGTAGCCAAGGTCAGCATCAAATGGCAGCCTAGTCCGGTCCTCCGGGGATTCTTAGCACCCTCTGCCTTCATGTCGCACTGGCCGCTGCCTTGGCCAGGTACATTCCAGCTGCCGGAGACTGAGGGCCAAGATTTAAGTTGTAGAGTCATTTTGGAGGTGT
The DNA here is from genome assembly GCA_039090855.1 of Macrothele yani. NCBI lineage: Eukaryota > Metazoa > Arthropoda > Arachnida > Araneae > Macrothelidae > Macrothele > Macrothele yani. The sequence goes on from CM077015.1 coordinate 97,848,472, forward strand.
TTGGCCATAACTCACCACGCTGGCCAAGCGGGTTGGTGAGTGTGGGATAGCATTTCCTCTGATCCCGATGGTATAGTTATACCGCTATTGGCGGTCGTCAGAGCCCCTTTAGTGGGAACAGGATGCACCACGAGAAGGCGGGGTTGACATTTGTCAAGGAGAGGCTGTGATGTTACGCATCACCTGACCTTACATCCCATATATATATATATATATATATATATATGATATTTTCCCAAATGTATATTCACCGTATTAAAACTACACTTGGTAAAAAAATAACTTGTGATTGACAATGCTTCAACAAAGGCTTAACAGTCTTGCTATCATGTCATTAGAGCATGATATTGCTCAGCAGTTAGTTTGACGATGTTGTGCACTTCTTCACAAACCTCAAAGCAAGAAAAGACATTTTAAAGACGAACGCCTGAACTTTTTTTTTTATTGGAGGTTTATTTTTTTTGATTGGAGGTTTAACGACCACCGTGAGCAACTAATGGGCTATAAGCAGTCGCCCGTCCCTAATTTAGGGTCACTGGTTCCAGGGAAGGGAGAGAGCCAGTGCTGTAAGACAAACACAATATCCATGCCTCGCCGTCATTCGAACCCGGACCCCTTCCGGACGAATGATCAGAGGCCATCGCTTAGACCACTGCGCCACCGGGGCGGCCTTATTGGAGGTTTAACGACCACCGTGAGCAACTCAATGGGCTATAAGCAGTCGCCCGTCCCTAATTTAGGGTCACTGGTTCCAGGGAAGGGAGAGAGCCAGTGCCGTAAGACAAACACAGCATCCATGCCTCACCGGGATTCGATAGACCTCTTTCGGACGAATGATCAGAGGTCATCGCTTAGACCACTGCACAACCGGGGCGGCAAACTTTTGTTTTAGTGCATTCAGTTTTCATTTATGTTGTCTACACTTGATTCAATGTTTGAATTTTCTTTAGTATAAAATTTTTTGTAAGATATGTAGACACTTGAGATTTTGGGGTATACTAGCAATGTTTATTTCTTGCACAGTACACCTGAAGTGATTTTTTTAGGGGTTTTTCTTAGCTCACGAAGCAGTTCTAATGTAATTACTGCCTAGCATAAGTGACCTGTTTGTAAAACTTTCTACGTGCAATTGTGTTTGCATTGAAATACACCTTTTGGGGTACTCATTTTATAAATAAAACAAACAGATATTGGTACTGCTATTAAGTTTACGCGACGTGCCTCGAGTTGTGCGTTGGGCATGAGTTGAGTGATATTTCTGTCATTTTTTTATAATTTTACAGAAAACACTGGCAGTTATTACTACACAAATACCTGTGTATTGATATATTTCAACTAATTTTTAAGAAATTGAATGGTTCTGATAAATTTCCATCTTACCACAGATGAGGTATACACACTGCTCACATGAGATTTCTTCAATGTGTTAGTTTGCAGAAAAAAATGTTTCAGCATCTTTAAACAGACATTTTAAAGACAAACTCCTGAACTATGTGTGAACTTCTGTTTTTGTGCATTCATTTCAAATTTTTGTTATCTATACTTGATTCAATGTTTGCATTTCTTTAGGAATAAATATTAAAAATAATACATTTCCTTATGTCTGCAAACACATAAGATGTATTTTACAAAGCCTTAACATACATATATAAAGGAAATAGGTATCCAACATATGTACAAAACATACATATCTATCGTATAGTCTATAGGACATTCGTATTTTACAAGCACTTGTGACCAGAAATAGGGGCCACAAAATCTTCAGTAGCCCAGATTCCAAAAAAGCTGTCTGGCACTGGAAAAAAAAAATGTAGGAAGCAGGAGCATGGTGTTAGAATTTTTAGCACTTGCGAATGCTAAATAAAAATTTCCTGGCACCCACGTGGTCTGGGTGAAATTGACCATTATACAATTTGTACCTCGTTCTCCAAAACTAGTTGTCACCCTAGTCACAGGACAAGCGAGGAAAATTAATTAGCAACTGCATTCGTTTACTTAACTTGTTCGGCCTAACAAATAATTTGAACGAAATACATGAAATAAAACATCCAACTTGTTTCAATTGTTACCAAAACCACTTAATACTAACATTCTCATCATAATGCACTGTGACTTACACAAAACAAAAAAATACTTACCGAAAATAAATGCTGCGGTGCTTCTGTATAGAATCCTTAAACATAGAATCCTTATTCCTTAACTTTGTGTAGAGAGACCTCCATCTCTTCGTACCAACATGGCGTCCGCGACCAGCCCGTTGCCATTCGACAGCACGTAAAAAAACAAGTATTATAATGTAATGGTTAAAACAGTTTAAACACCGTGAACATGTTGTTTATCTACCGAACATTTACGGTTAATCGCTCGTTGGCGTGCTTACGGTCCGTAAACCGTTTTAATACAGTTGAAACACCGAGAATTCACTGCAATTTTTTACAGTGTAGTTACTGTGAAATTTTTGGTTGAGTCGTATGCATCAGTAAGTTTATCTGTCATAAGATTCTTCGCGAGAACCTGGGGGCAACGGAAACTTATTTTCCCGCATTTTTAGATTGATACACCTCTTTCTGAATGATGACTAAAAGGAAGCTCGTTCATCAGTTCGTCCCGATCTGTTTGACACGGCGGCTGAAGCTCTAAAATATTTGTAGGAGACGAAACATGGTACTTGCAGTATGATCCACAAACCAAGCGACGAAGAACTGAATGGAAAGGTACTCACTCGAAGCATCATGCAGATATTGTATTTATCCAAGCAACCGTGACCAAAAGCACTTGGAGATATGAAAAAAAGTGCTTTCTAGAACTGTTTTTAGGTTCTTCAGAAACGCGGGAAACTGAGTGTTAATTCAAACGACCGGTATTTGGAAAGTGAACAATGAGTATATTACTTTTTTTTTATATTTCTTTATTGTGTCAGTCTTGGAATGTTTCGGGCGCAGTTTGTATTTTAAAGAACGTGGTGGACTCTAATTAAAATCTTCGCGTGTGAATTATTTAGGTACAAATTATCATTTGTCTGCTTCCCTCCCTTTTCCAAAAAACATAGGTGTCTACATGTTTAGAAAAGCCACTGTTAGCTGTTTTACTCAAAAATGTTTTTCACCACACTGTTCTCCGTGTAACTTTTAGAAGATGAAAGAAGGGGAAGAAAAGTGTGTGGAACGATCTGTGTTGGATTTTGAAAAGAATGTGACGGAAGTTTCCGTATTCTCAGGAAATAAAAAAAAAGGTGCGCACTGACTTTCACACATTTGTTTTAGATCGACATACGGCATTTAATACGTATTTTTCCGTTAAAATGAAATCATAGAAACATTCGCTTCCTTTTTTTTATATCTTTGAAGAAATAAAAACAATTCCAGCTTCGACCTCTTAATGAACGGTAATAAATCAAAATAGTTATTTTAGATATCTATTTCGCTTTATAATTTGATTAAGTGGAGTACCGACATCTGTTTGCTGTGTTTTCCGTGAGAATCAGATGAACTATGTGGCTTCAACTTAGGTGCAGTGTTCCGAAATGCGCATCAAACTATTTATGGTACATAGTGAGCTCGTAAAAACGATTAAGATGAAAACAGCAAAGGTATAATAATAGTAATAATGCCTTTAAATAAATATTGGAATTCAATAAGGATATATAATCAGATCTGTGCCATTCAAATCCACGTATCCTCGTTTCACGCATTTTTCAACGATGGAAGGTAGTGGTGAACGGATCATATATTTTCGAGTTAATTCATTATTCGTACATTTGCGAATGATAATTTAAATGAATGAAACTTCAATTTACACCTCTCTTGGATGTCCCTCTACTCTTAATAAGTATATCAGCCCCTGCAAGTATCCTTCTTTACGCTCTGATCAGAAATTATTAACTGCTCGAAAAGTGCACGAGCTCAGCTGAATCAATTCACCGTTCATGATTGGATCTTCCATCGTCATGAAATACATGTACCACATAAACTTAATGCCGCGAGGAAATCTGCAAACTTAAAAGAGGAGAGCTGAGGACGTATTTAATTTTGCAAGTGGATCTCAGCTTGTCGCGAACTTACTATTCAAAACTTAAATACCGTTCTTAAGTTCTGACCATATTTTCTAGCACTTAGTGACTAATAAAAAAATGTTATCTTTTAATTTTTATGAGAAGAATAAATATTCGTAAAAATGGACAAACTTTATTTATTTTTATTTAACAGATATATTTACACAATCGTATTAGAATAATGTGACCACATACATAATAATAGGAATAACCACCCATGACCCGGATGACAGCTGCCAGACGGCGCGGCATGGACACAATTAAACCCTAAAAGGGTTTTCCAGGGACACGTGCCCATTCGGACACGGGCGTCCCGGAGATGACATGGTTGTGGGTCGGCAGGCCGAACGTGTCGATCCAAAAAGTCCCACAAGTGATCTATGCGATAAACGTCGGGCGACCTCGCCGGGTAAGGGAGGACGAAGATATCGCTGTCGTGTTCCTGGAACCAGTCACGTAGTCTCTTAGCCACATGGCAAGGTGCATTGTCCTGTTGGTAGGCACCATCACCACCAGAGTAAACGTCAAACATGAAGCGATGCATGTGATCGGCGAGGATGTATACGTAGCTGTTGGCGTTTAGAAATGCATCCAGTGGTACCAGCGGTCCCAGGTCACACCCGAAAAAGATCCCCGGACATGCATACACTGCAACCACCAGCCAGTACTTGACCGAAACGCTTGTCCAGGTGCTCGGTCTCGTGTGCATGACGCCATATCAGCCACCGCCAGTAACTTTGGTGGAGTAGAATCTTCGATTCGTCGGAGAAGACAAACTATTCCCACTCTTTACACTTCCCAATGACGGTAGTCCCACGCAAACTGCAGGCGTCGTTGCCGATGAACCAGGGTTAACATGGGGTCCCTGACGAATCATCGTTTCCGAACACTCATTCGTAGGAGGGTTCCTTACTGTTATCTGTGATACGTACCTAGGTGCTCCAGTGTTTCTTTGCTTGGTCAGTTGCTACATTATTTCGCATTGAGTGCCCTTAACCAGTCGACGAAGGAAACGCTATCCTTTGTGGTCAATGGCGTTTCGTCATTGACCACAAAGGATAGCGTTTCCAGTCATGCCGTCAGAAAGTACTCGTGTGTCAGCGGTCTATTCTTGGTGCAACCTTTCTACAGCACCTGGCGAACAGGCCACTAAATAGGCTGTTTTAAGATGCTTTCATCCTTAGTAGTAGAAAAGGACGGATTCTGGCTTAAACGGGAGCCCATAGACTTAACATTAGGCTCCTTCTGGAGCAGGTGGAGCCAGCTGGAGTCAGCCGCCGCCGAGCGAACGGACGGGGGCGTGGTCAGTAGCAGCCTCCAATCCCCGCTGCAATTTTTCCCCCTCGACCGAAGTGTGTGCTTATCTCCGAAGATAGTAGTATTTATTGGACTTTGTCGAATTTTGGGGGAAATCAACGGAGGTTTATTCCTTTTTTTTTAAATTTAATGAAGGTTGTTTCTTTATTTATTTTCCCCTCTCTCGACCCACCTCCTTAGGTTATTGTTATATAAAACGCTTTTTCCCTCGTAATTTGTTGATGTATTTTTTTTCAATTAATTTTCATGAATTCCTCATGTGTCTTCCCTAATGAAAATTATGTAGGGTAAGTATTAATTAATCATTTCTCTTTTTTTTTCTCGAATAATACGGTCATGTCCTCATCTCAAGAAATGTTATTCTGATATCTTATTTTTGTTCATAAATGGATCTTTTCTGTCATTTCGAATTTATTTTTCGCTGTTATGCATGCTCGTTATGTTTTCCTTTGTTTCTAGTGTAGAAAGGCACGGAGGCTATTGACATAAGATTAGCCCTCCCCCCACCCCCTTCACTAATGTTCTTGAAGCGTCCTTCTGAGAAAGGTGAAGTAAAATGTACGGGAGTATTTTGTATCCTGTGTGTTCTTGTATTGACTTTAGATAAATCGACCTTCCGTTGCGGCGTTCGATTTCTCCCAGAATATTCATTCTTGATATCAATGAAGGAAAGCATGGGTTAGTCACGCGTGTTCCCTCATTAACCTAATCTCTGTCAGATGCTGTAGGATTTCCTTTTGCTTGTCAGCATATTGACATAAGATTAGTCACCCTTTCCCTTTGTTCGTTGTTGTGAATAGTTAGAAAGATTACAAAGTTTAAAGTAGTCTATGATTAAAAGTATGCTATTTACGTCCTAACGTGCTACGGTGTCGACTTTAGATAATTGCCCTTCCTGTTTCTTCAATGATACAAATACCCCCGAAGAACCATTTTTGTTTTTCGTCGTCAGATAACCTTTTGCTGCTGACTCTCAGGGTCTGTTTACATAAGATAAATTCTCCTTCCGCTGTCTTCTTTTTGTTTCAAAGTACTATTCTAAGCTTGTAGTTTGAAGTGGTGATAAACACATCGGTCGGATATTCCATCATGAGTGTCACGTGAGAAAACTAGATTTTTCCGGTTCCATGTCCCCTCTATAAATGTTATGTTCTCTTGTGGTGATTCGCGGAAGTTAGGGGTCAAAGGGTATTCGCGTTTACTATAAAATTCAGCTTCGCCATTCCTCTCTCTCGGTTTTCTTATTCAGATAAGGACGATTGTACAGGATTCAGAATAGTTAAACTTCTGTATTTTAATAGAATGGATATTTCTAATAAAGGTGGATCTCCAGCAGTCTCAGCAATGGAAGAGGTAAGAGCTCGTTTCTTTGTATGCTATTTTTTCAGTCATTGTTAGGTCCCCCAACGTGATTTCTAGAATTTAGATGTGTGTTATTCTCAGACAAAAATGATTTTATATTTTTCCCTTAAGGAAAAACAAGTTAGTAGAATCGTTTATTCTCTTGAGGAAAAACGTGTTAGTTATTTTTTTTTAAGAAATTTAAAAATTCATTCTTTTGCGTTAACTCCCCTTAGCTTTAAAAACAATTAAAAAGTTTATTCCCTATGTGAGAATTCAGTAATTTCCCAACACAATTTTATTTCATGAAAATGAATTGTTAGGGGAGAGGGCTAATTTTTTTTTTTTTGTTCTTTCTCAGGATGCTTGGTGGCTTGCTGATGAACAACTCTTTCTTCAAAATTCCGACATCCTGCAGGCCTTGGAGGAATTTCCCTTGAGTCAAGACCTGCTTTCCTCCTTCGTTCCTGATGAAGTTCCTCCTCGACATTTTTCTTGTGAGATCTGTCAGAAGGTCTTCACTTTGAAGAGGAATTTGTACCGTCACAAAAGAATTCATTCGGAGATAAAACCTTTTTCTTGTATTATTTGCAACAAGGGTTTCTCTAGGAAATCGAACATGAAGAAACACATTTCTAAATTTCATTCGGGAATTCAGGAGGGTGGGAACTCGACGAATGCGTCTTCGGCTGGCCCCTCCAATGCTGCAGACCCCAACCTTCAAGCGGGCCCCTCAAATTTCGTGGGGCCCAGTCTCCAGGATCTTGCTGCCGCGGGCCCCTCCAATGCTGTGGGCCCTGTTGTTGTCGGCCTAAGTCGGGAGGTCGTAGACCCCAGCCCTGAAGCTCCCATTCTTCCCCCTTTAAATTTGGGAAGATTCATACAAGTGCAGTCGGTGGCTCAGAACCGCCTGCAAACCTTTAAAATCGTTCCCGAAAGGGAAACAGCGGACTGTCTCTCCACATTTTTGAATGACCTCATTCATTCTTCAATTAGCATTCTAGAACATGCACTGGCAGCCCACCCATCCATTAAAGTGAATGCATTTATGCAGGCAGCCTTTAAAAAGCCTAAATCAGATGACCCGGAGGAATTTGATCATTGTTCTCGGAATTTAAAAACAACTAATAAGCCAGTGTATCGGTCGACAAATCTCGGAGAATTTTTTGATATCATGTCCAGGAAACTACTCACTGAATGTTCCGAATGTGAATTGAAAGGTTCAGGCTGGATGTTTTCGCACGTGGAGTGGTTCGAACTCCGGGTTAATCGGTTTAAACCATTGAGAGGAGGTTCATTTATTGTGCTTCCCAGCCATATTCAGAAGAAAAAAGCTGCAGTGAACGTTCAAAATTTAGATACCTTCTGCTTTAAATATGTCGTGTGGACCCCACGTCTTCAAGATCAAAGAAATCGAGAAAAGGTAGCCTCCTATCTCAGCGATCCTCTTTTCGAAGGCGGATACAAGTGGGATTGTGTAGAATATCCCGTGAAGATTTCTGACGTTCCAAAATTTGAAAAGGGGAATAACATCAGTATTAACATTTATGGCATCGATGAAGCTGGAAAAATTTTCCCAATCAAAGTATGTGAAGAAGAGCTGGCGCACCATAGAGATTTAATATATTTAGAAAATGGAGGTTGCAACCACTTTGCTTACATTACAAATTTTGAGCGGCTTATTTCCAGTCAATTGTCAAAAATAGGAAACAAAGTACACATCTGCAAAAAGTGTTTTAAAACTTATGACACTCGTTACAATGGAGAGGAAAAATTAAATGAGCACAAGAAATTATGTAATAAAAACAAATCTGTCCTGATCAAGATGCCTGAAGATAAAGAATTGCAGTTTAAAGACTTCAAGTTCAGTCAGCGGGTTCCTTTTGTTGTTTACGCTGATTTTGAAAGCGTGTTAAAACCAGTTCAAGGTCCGATCCCAAATCCAAGCGAGTCCTTCACCACTCCCACTCAGTCACATGAGGTTATGTCATATGCTTATTTTATAAAAGATGTGGAAGGTCGTTATGATGTTTTCCGATCGCATAGAGCAGAGCAGGGAGTTGTGAGTCATTTCCTTCACACTCTCAAAGAAGATGTTGAAGTCATCGAAAAAAATTATAAAATGATTATTCCCATGAATCCTTTGACGGAGGCAGAAAAAGAATCTTTTCGGAAAGCAAGCATATGTCATATTTGTGGTGAAGGTGGATTTAATTCCTGCAGCAAATTAAAAAAGAAAGTGGCGGACCACGATCATCGTACTGGCAATTTCAGAGGACCCGCTCATTCTTCATGCAACATCAACTTTAAAAATCCTTCCTTTATTCCTGTGTTGATGCATAACCTTTCAGGATACGACTCGCATTTCATCATTAAAGAACTAGATTGCCTTCCTGGAGAAATCACTGTCATCCCCGAGTCGACCGAAAAATTTATTTCATTTTCAAAAAAGATGGGTGGGATTGAAGTTCGTTTCCTGGACAGTTTTAGATTCATGCCAAGCAGTTTATCAAAATTAGCAAATAATCTTCCGAGAACGCATTTTAAAATTACACGGCAGCTTATTCCTAATGATGAAGAATTTTTCCTCCTAACGCAGAAAGGTATCTTCCCCTATGATTACCTTTCCTCATACAGCAAGTTGGAAGAAACGTCTCTCCCTCCAGCTTCAGCCTTCTTCAATAAATTAACCGATTCACACATTTCAGAAGAAGACTATGAGCATGCCAAAAAAGTATGGGTGGTCTTGAAGATTGAGAATTTAGGCCAGTATGCAGATGTGTACTTAAAAAACAGATGTGCTCATTTTGGCCGATGTTTTTGAAAATTTTAGAAATATTTGTCAGGACACTTATACGTTAGATCCTGCCTGGTTTTTTAGTTGTCCTGGTTTAAGTTGGTCCGCCATGCTCAAATGCACAAAAATCTCTCTCCAGCTTTTAAGTGACTATGATATGCTACTTTTTCTGGAGAGTGGAAAGCGGGGTGGCTTGTGTATGTGTGTGAAACGGTATGCTGAGGCAAATAATAAGTATTTAAAAAAATTTGATGTCTCCAAAGATGCCAGTTTCATCATTTATCTTGACGTGTGTAATCTTTATGGATTTGCAATGGATAATTTTCGTCTTCGTCACAAAAATTTCCTGTGGATTTCCGATGAAGAATTGAAGTATTTGGATGTTATGAACATAGCGGATGATGCCAGCACGGGATACTTTCTCGATGTTGACATCAGCTATCCGGACTCCCTTCACAATCTTCATTCGGATTTACCGTTTTGTGCGGAAACGGAAGTTGTACCTGGAACCAGGCAGGTCAAATTATTGACTACGTTAAATAAGAAATCCAGGTACGTGGCTCATTATCAACTTCTGAAGCAGGCAGTCAAAGCGGGTCTCATCATAACAAAAGTGCATCGGGGGTTAAGCTTTGATCAGAGCAAGTGGTTGCAGCCCTATATTCAATTGAATACCGAGATGAGAAAGCGGGCTAAAAATGAGTTTGAGAAAGATTTTTTCAAACTCATGAACAATTCTGTTTTTGGCAAAACGATGGAAAATATTCGCAACCGTACCCAAGTTGAGTTGGTATGCGAAGACAATAGAGTGGAAAAGTTGCTCAATAAGCCCAATTTTAAAGACCGCACCATACTAAAAAATGAAGCAGAAGGAAAATTTCTGGTGTCTATGCATTTTAATGTCACCCACCTCACCTTCAACAAACCCATTTATTTGGGAGTCGCCATTCTAGACATCTCTAAAACTAGGATGTACGACTTCCATTATGAGGTGATGAAACCTTTATTTCAAGAAAACATTTCCATTCTTTATATGGATACTGATAGTTTTTTCTATCACATAAAAACAGAAGATCTATATAAAGATATGGAAAATATTAAAGATGAATTAGACACCAGTTCCTACCCCCCATCACACCCTCTATTTTGTCTTAAAAACAAAAAACTGATTGGGAAATTTAAAGATGAGACCCATGGAACTGCCATAAAAGAATTTGTTGGTCTTAGACCAAAAATGTATGCGTTTGCTACAGATGAAGAAGAAGTTAAGAAAGCCAAAGGCGTGAGCAAAACCGTCGTTTCACAGCAACTTCGCCTCAACGACTTCAAGTCTTCACTCTTTCACAAGCAAGAAAAAAAGAACATGAGTTATAGCATTCGAAGTTTGAAACATTCTGTTTTTACTGTTGTCATAAACAAAACATCTCTTTCCCCATATGACAACAAGCGAGTCGTATCCTCGGACAATATACATACCCTCCCCTACGGTCATTTTTCATTAAATTCTGGAGAACCTCCAAGAAAAAAAATAAAAACAAAATTGCTGCCTGTATTCGAACCACTATATGCTAATAAACTGCTTGGCATGAAGGGGTCCACACGGCATAGATTGTTCAGGAAGAATTACAGAATGTTTGTCTTTAACTCATTGTTCGAGAAGATTTCACTCAAGAAAAAAATTCTCTGCTCTATGCTATGTCTCCGTCATTTTGTTGCTGCTCGCTTGGATTTCTAGAAAAACTTTTCGAAGAAAATTTAATCAAAATTATTGTTTTGCTCACGTGAAGAATGCACCGTCTCAAAATTTTTAATTTTCTCTCATGAAGAATTTCAGGATGCTTCCCAAGATTTTTATTCATGAAATCTTTTCCTGTTGGAATTCGTGAATACGCATGTTGAAGATTTTACTCTCATGAACAAGTTGTGATTTTTTATTCACTTGGAATTCGTGAATACGTATGTTCAAGATTTTACTCTCATCAAGATTTTCAAGTTGCTTCCCAAGTTATTGCACTCCTGAAATCATTTAATGCAGGAAAAAGATTTTTTTACATGAAAATCCTCCTCTCAAATATACCTGATCTTAAAAATGTGTGGAGACAGTCCATTGTTTTAGATTCAGTGTTGAATTAGATGCTACCTACGTCTTGAGCTGTCTGAATTTCTAGTGAATTCAAGTGATCACGTTGCTATGAAAATCTACATTTGCCCTCAATATTTCCTCTGTTTTTTAAAGTACTTTTCGAGGACCTGTCGGAGATGCATTCAGCGAGATTTTTTTTTAAAGTCAAGTGTTGCCAACTCCATTTCTGTGGGGAATTATTTAATTCTACCTAGTAAATGTTTTGTCTTCTAACTTTATAGATTGACTATTAGGAACATAAGCTTTCTAAATTTCTTCATGTACGAATTTCTAGATAAAACCTTGTTTTTTTTTTGTTTTTTTTTTTCATGTTAGTTAGGGGGGAGGGGGGATTTCTTAGTTTTCCCAAAGAGAAGATTCTTCTGACGGATCTCTTAGCTCATGGGGGAAAAAAAGTTCTTATCAGAACTATAATGAATTTCGCCTTGAGAGTCATGAGGTCACTCGTCAGCCTATCTCAAGCTCTCCTTCTTCATTCTCAATTCAGTTAATTTAGTGGACGGACTTCAGTTGTTTCCCTTCCTGAGAAAAAAAAATGCTGCCTCTTCGACATAACAAGGAAAGACTTCATTTCCATTACTCTCAGCTGTTCTCCTCAACTCAAGCTATTCATTACTTTTCCCGCTTGGAAGAAGAAGTGGAATATTTAAGTGGAGAATTCTCAAAGATCAAAATTTATGGAAAATCATATTCCATTCCCAGACAACATGCTGCCTTCGGGGACCCCAATCTGAAATACACTTTTAGCGGTTTGTGCTTAGAACCTAACCCTTGGACGCCGTTACTTCAGGAAATCAAGCTTTATGTTGAGAAAGAATGTGGTGAATCCTTCAACTTCGTTTTAATTACTAAATATCGAAATGGAGATGATAGAATCAATGATCACCGTGATGACGAAGCTGAATTAGATCCTTTGTCTTGTATTGCATCAGTATCTCTCGGACAAGAAAGAGACTTTGTTTTCAAGCGAAACGGGTTTAAACCAGTTTCCTTATATTTGAGATCTGGAACTTTACTACAGATCCTGCCACCAACTAATTCGTATTGGAGTCATGGTCTGCCTCGACAAAAGAATGCTCCAAACATTAGATTGAATTTGACCTTTAGAAAGATGATAACCGAGTGTTCTTTACCCCATGACTCTGCTCTTTCCCTCTCAAGCAGTAAACAAGTGACGAACTCCAACCTCTTATCAGTTTTGCCTGAACAATTCAAAGCTAACTCATTCTGTTCTCTGTCTTCGAACCGTCAGTACCGTTCGCTCCCGACCTCAACGCTTCCAGCAATTTCCTTCGATTCTCTTCCTCCAGCTTTCAACATGAAGCGATCATCTTCCTCTACTAAAGTTTCCGATGCTGTAGCAAAGAAGGTATGTTCTGAAGCTTCCAAGTCATGTGTTGAATTGGGAATTTCTTTGAATGATATCCCCCTCATCATTTCCATTTAGGGGGTAACGCATTCGTGAAAGTGTCTGATTTCCATAATACAATCAGAGTTCATGTAAGAAGATACAGGAATGAACAGGAATCTTTTTCCCCACCAAGAATGGAATCACCATGACAGCTCTGACCTTCCTTCAGTTTATGAGAAAAGTCCGTTGGTTGCATGGAGAAAATGAAGATATGCTAATCAACAGAGAACTAATTATTTCTGCCTCTCCTTCTTTGGACGGACCTCACACTTATATATTTGAGGTGCTTTCCCCTCGGATCAATGGATTTCGTCGACTGAACCCTAATTCCATCAAAATGAATGGGGAACAATTAAGAATGGAATCACCATGACAGCTCTGACCTTCCTTCAGTTTATGAGAAAAGTCCGTTGGTTGCATGGAGAAAATGAAGATATGCTAATCAACAGAGAACTAATTATTTCTGCCTCTCCTTCTTTGGACGGACCTCACACTTATATATTTGAGGTGCTTTCCCCTCGGATCAATGGATTTCGTCGACTGAACCCTAATTCCATCAAAATGAATGGGGAACAATTAAGAATGGAATCACCATGACAGCTCTGACCTTCCTTCAGTTTATGAGAAAAGTCCGTTGGTTGCATGGAGAAAATGAAGATATGCTAATCAACAGAGAACTAATTATTTCTGCCTCTCCTTCTTTGGACGGACCTTACACTTATATATTTGAGGTGCTTTCCCTCGGATCAATGGATTTCGTCGACTGAACCCTAATTCCATCAAACTGAATGGGGAACAATTTGAAGCTCTCGCTGATCAATGTGAGAAGATATGGACCAGCATTACTATTCTACTATTTGGTCCAGTTTTTGCAAAGGGCGTTTTGCTTCATCAGAGGATTCCACCCCCCGTTCCTTCCTCTCCACTAACGAACGAAGAGTATTACTTCATGCTTATTGAAGTGGTGTCGGATCTCGTTCAGGGGCATGCTGAAAAATTATTCTATTGTATTCAGTGCCACCTTAATCCGGATCGCATGCTTGAAAGCCTCATGGGCCACAGATGTACTGATGCCACCCCAATCGAAGTTTAAAGAACACTTCAAGGAGGCCGTAGCAATGCTAGACCCCAAGACTTTAGCGGATTCCTTCGCTGAAACCGTTGGGGAGAATATCCCATCCAAAGCCTTCTTGGAAGGAATATATGGAAAGGACTTGTTGCGTTCTGTGAAAAACATGTATTGAGAAGACAGCAGAGAAAAAAAAGTTATTTTTAGAACTAAAAAAGTTCTTTTTAGAACTATCTTAAATTGTTGGTTTAAGGAATGGGGAAGGAGGTAGGGAAAAAATTTATAGTGGGAGAATGCATCTATTTTTCTATAATTTTAAAAGTAAAAGTGTGAATGTGTTTCATTTTTGTAAGAAGTTAAATAATAATGAACTTCAAGTTTTAAAAGTAAAAGGGTGAATGAATAACTGTTAAAGAAATTTATTGGGGATCTGGTATTGAAGAAGAGATTGCTTATTTTTAAGGGAAAGGCTTAATGTATTTCATTAAGGGCCAGGAATTCAACTGGTCTGAGAGCAATGCTTTACAGTATTGAGTTGAAACCAGGACAAAAGGCTAAATTTAGGGGAGTTTGAAATTTTTTTTCAAACTGACTACACTTCATTCTCTTAGTTTGAAAAGAGAATAAGTGCTCTCACTGAAGACCCCTCTAGCTATACGTAAATAAACAGTCTAGGATTCATAAAAATATCTTTCCAATTTTCTAGCTAAACTATTTTTACTTCTTTCAGAAACGCGCGTCAGGAAAAAAAAACCAAAAAAAACCGAAGTGATTCGTTTTGATTTTAGGAAATAATGAACTGTTCAGAAACACACCCTGTCTGTTTTCAACTGATTCGAAAAACGACTTTTAAAATATTTTACTTGAACGAAAACGTGCTTCTTAAATTTCGCAGTTTCCCATGTTATTCAATGGGAAATTCACTGTATTTTCTATCATAAGAAATCCGAAATCTGTCATCTTAGTAAAATCATCAAAATCGTTTTTGACCCTATGCACTTTTATAAGATTCCAAAGTGTTTCTTAGAAAAAACGAAGTGATTCGTTTTGACACTAGGAAGGAATGTACTTTTCTGAAATGAACTTTGTAAAATTCTTTCAATTTACTCGACCAAAACAGTCTTTTATGCATACTAGTTCTCCCATGTTATTCTATGAGATTTTTACAATTACCAGAAAACGAAAATTTCTAAAATCATCGTCTTAGGAAATCAACAAAACCATTTTTCGTCTTACTTAGAATTTTTCAATAAATAATTCTATTCAGTTGTAAAAATATGGAAACAGCTTATTGAAAATAAAAAAAAACCAGAAATGATTCAACTCAAAAGAAAGAGACTTTATTTTCATTCAATCTAATTTTAATAAGGAATCCAACGAAATGATACAGAGTTTGGTTTTTTATAAATAATTTTGGCATTCGTCTTTTTTCGTTTAGAAGTTGAAACAGAATTTCCTTGTTGTACAGGAACTTTTAACATTTGTTTATTTTTAATATACTTTGAAGGCAAATTAATGTCATTTAATGCTTTTACAAATTCGTGGGGAATTACTAATTTGGATCCTTTACTTTTAAACATTGAATCTACTAAATCAATAATATTCGTATTTTTCACAATGTGACCCTTATATTTAAATTCTGCTTTGGGGCCCCATCCTATAATATCTGAGTTTGTTTTAAAGACGTCTAAAACATTTCTTGCATAGCGTTTCATATTAGCTGGAACAGACTGTATGACAAGGTCTTCTACAACATCTTTTTCTTTCTTGACAAGTTCTTCTTTTGCTGGTTCTTCAGTTCGTGGTGGGGATTCATGGGAAGAAACTGGGGGATTAAAGCTTGAAACATGAATGCGTTTATTCAAGACTTGGTTGTATAATTTAACTTTCACTTCGTCAGACTCTTTACTTAGTAGAATTTTTTTCATTTCTTTGTCCAAGTCAGTTAACGTTTCTTCGGTTGGCATATGACGGGAAATCCGTTCTTCGGGAATCAGAATCATTTTCTTTGCAAATTCCATTATTTCGTAAGAAGAGTCGTTAGCACACTGAGAGCAGCAGGAACCAACACACCTAAAAATCCCCCTTTTTGAATTAGGAGTTTCCTCTTTTTATATAGAGGTGTCTTTTTCTGAGAGAGGGCTCGCAAGGTGTGTTTATGACGTTGTAATGAATGTTTCTGGGCTGGAGTAAGCGGAACATTTCCTTTTAAGGTATTCTTACAAACTTCACAAATAGCTTTAATTCCATTTTTCCTACATTTCGTTAAAAGCTCTTTTAATACTGTTTTTGGACAATGCTGAATTATGCGTAAAAGTTGGAGTTGTGACTTAGACAACGTCATGTTGAAAACTGAGAATTATTTCATTTCACCTAGGTTGATATATGACTTGAACGTCTCCCGGAAGTATCTGAGTGCGTAATCTTAATTCTTCCTTCGTCTCAGGTTTTAAATCGATCAATAAATAGCTGTAAGGAGACTTTGTGGCATCCGTATACACTTCTTGAAAAAATTTCAGTTTGCTAGGGTACAACTGCCTCCCTAAATGCGTGATTTGATTCACGTCTCTTCGGGATTTGAACAGAAACAGGTAATGAGCATTCAGGGAAATTTCTCGCATTTCTTTACCTTTATGAAAAAAAAATTGTGTAATGAATATCACAGACACATTGAAATGATGGCTCCCTCGAGTGAACAAGTGAGTGATTTTCTTCTCGCTTCCACATTCAGTCATGAGATCGTCAATAACAAAAAGCGTTCTACCTTTCACATAGTCGCGGAAATTAGAAGGGAGGCCTTCCACAAATGTCACGTTTTCTATTTCATCATACAACGTTTGATGAACACCATAGAACCACACCACATGTTCGAGAGGGGGGAAACGACTTCCCCTTGATGCAGAAGTAAGCGTTTTACAAACTGTGTTTTCCCACAGCCCGTAGGACCTGCTATCAGAGCCGTGAAAGGGTGTTGTAGTCTCGGCACTTCCATGAGGTCAACTGAGACTCATAAAAAGCTTACATAACAATTTAAAGACAAGACACAAGAAATAAAATTCAATCCATTTTTATTTTACATTCTAAATTTTGATACAATTTGAAATTTCTTTCGAACAAAATGAAAGACACGCAGGTCGTTTGTTTCAGAATTCGATCGAAAATTTCTTACAATAGAGAACAAACTTTTTCCACGACACCTAGAATAAAGGAAAAAAATACAAAATTGACCGCAAACAGCCGTAAACGAACTTTGAAGAGGTACATCATTAAAATTCACAGAGTCAAACTTGGAAGCAAATCGGGCAATAGGTCCTTGAAAATATTCTGGAGAATGTCCAAAAGAATAAAAAAATTCCATGGAATTTTTGTTTGACATATACACAGCTAGCCAGAGTTTCCCAGGATTTCCATATCGATCCGTATTCACAATAAAGCATGCTGGGAACTTGAAAATTCTCTTGGGAAGTCTGTCGCAAGCGAACACTCCGAGGAATGAAAGTCGGGTCACAAGATCTTTCCTTAAAGCCTTCGTTAATTGAATACTGTTCATTTTTCTTTAATGGGAGAAATCACAAAGAATGTTTCTGGACTTGGAAATTTCAATAATGTTCTGGAACTCGGCGTAGATTAGTACAGAAATGGTTTTTAACAAAGCTTTTCCAAATTTGATTTCCACTCTTAAATTTCCTTGTTGTATCAAGTTCATATGTCCCCCATCACACAGGTCTGGGCTGAGATCGAATGCATAAAGAGTGTATCCCTTGGAAAATTCTTCTCGATCGATATATATTCCACGGTCCTGACCCAGTTTCTCGGTTCCTTGAAATAGACTATGGAAGGAACGAATTGTGCTTCCCTTTTCGAAATTGGTTTCTAGAGGTTTGTGAGGAACTGGCTGTCCGTCAACATACACCGCGATAAGGTTAACATCATAATGCTTGAATTCAAAGGGGTTTGATTTATATGAACCATTAAAAGCATCGTTATCTACACATCCAATAACCAGTCTTTTAGGCATTTGTCCTAGGAATACATTGTCTTGCACGAAGGACATACTTCCTTGAGAGATGGAATACACTTTACATAAAACTCGATCAATGGGATACTTGGCAGGAGATTTTTCTAGAGCTTTTGCATGACCGATGGCAACTCCAGGGTTGACTTTCACTTTTCTCACAAAAATAAATGCATGTTCGATGAGAACTCTGTAATTGGGGGCCTCGGAAGAGGAAACGAGGCAGAAATCAGGTTTACTCCGAACAAGTTTAATTTTCACATCCACTAAATTGAGAAGCAGCCTGTTTTGAAAAAATAAATCACAGTGCAAGGTTCCAATCATATCAAACGTTTTGCTGTCTTTCATGAGCTCATAACGCTGATGTAATCCCTTGTTCGTTGCAGCATTCGTGGGATTAATTTCGTGTAGATGTCCGGCTGTATCCTTGAAAAACCCTTCACATGCTAAATAGGTTTTCTTTGCTTCTTCTCCATAATTCAGAAGAGTTTCAATATAAGCTCTGTAGGGATATGTGTTGCTTGAGGACGAAATCACTCTTTCGTTTAAACTGATGTCGACTTGAGAAAACAGAGAATGAAGAAAACAGTTAATGGGGCCCACGGGCTCTTTGTCAGCTAGTGTAGAACTGTCGACTTTCACAATTTTAATTTTCACGTACAGTTGGCTGGAAGACAAGTCCATGTATTCTTCTCCACTCCCAGAAATATTAAATTCTAGTGGTCCTCCATCTCGAATGTTGGCTAAAGGGTGATATTCGATCCATTGTCCTTTTTCTATGCTCGTTTGGGTAGGTGGTAAAGCAAATAAATCAAGTTCGGATTTTAAACATACGGAAGAATGACTATGTATCAGGGCCATGGTTTACGGATCAAAAATATCGTGTGCGGTTCCCTTGGCTTTCTTTGAATGAATGATTCGTTTCTTCATTTTTCTCTTCCTTTTAACGCTTCCTCCCAACATTTTCTTCACTTTATTAGCTGCTTTGTCAGTGAGGATTTGTCCCGCTTCTTTAGCTCGTTGTTTGGCTGCTGTTTTCACATCCTTGCCTAGAATAACGTCATTGGCCAGGTCCACACCCGTTCGAAAGACTTGTTTTCCAAGCGTTTTTGCTCCTTGTTTAAATAAGGGTACCGCCGCTCTAAATAACGAACGAAAAAGTCCTCCAAGTCCATACCCTTTTTGAAGGGGCACTCCTTGATAGTAGTCTAAACCTTTTCCAGTTTGTTTGACGTAATAATCCTCGAAGGATTTTGTACAACATCGGTATGGTTCATACATGACTACAGTTGTTTGAGACGAAAATGAAGTTTCACGATTGCTCTCCCACGTTCAAATGGCACTAATTGACCTGAGTGATTCCTTATAACGATTTCGACGGATTGAAAATGTTTTCTTGCGAGAGGCAAATAATGGGGACGGTCGTACAAGGCGCTCACCACATCTCCGTCTTCTCCGCTCACTTTCACGATGCGAAGGAGAGGAGCAACCATGCCTCCTACAGGCTGAGGTTCCACAATATCGCTGTACACGTATAACAGGGAAAGCGATGTGTTCAGATCGGCTACGAAATTTCCATGAATGGTAGCATCGCTTCCTCCCGAGGCCGAATACACTCCAGGTTGAAAACCTAGAATTTCTGCAATTCCTGGAAATAACTCCAGCTGAGAACCAAGAGTTAAAGCTGCTTTGACACGTCTCGTGGTTTTATTAAAAAACATCGTAATTTTTTTCGACCAATGCTGGGACATGGCTTTTACCACGTCTCCCACAGAATCATAATATCCAGCAGGGATTTTCGCCGCTTTCAGTTGAGTTGGACCGAGACCGTAAGCAAAGGAATTTGAATTTACATTCACATTAAACCAGGAATGAGGGTAGATGAGTTCGACGAGTCCCACTTCCCAGTCACCATTGAGTTCGATCGGGGAAGGAAGATGCGTGATGAAATGAGAAATTTTATTGTCTGAAAAGTAGCGGAGAGAGCTGTCGCTAGGTAACGTTAGATAGAAAGTCATGTTGACGAATGATGTTTCATCTAAAATAAAAATCAGTTTTATAGAGAGGTCAAGTCTTCCGCGGGGATCCAAGCATTAAATTTATCAAGATACCCTTTAAATTTGACAAAGAATTCCATTTTTCCTTTTCTTTTACGTTTCTTTAGAACACGTTCGACAGTAAAGGACTCGGAAAGAGACACTTTTTGAAGCTCTTCGGCGTAAAAGTTCCTTCCAGCTCTTCGTTCAATAAATCTTTAACTTTATAGACGGGTGGGGATCTGGGAACAAGACCGCTCACAACAAAAACTTCTTCCGTCCAATTTGATTCGTATCTTTTCTCAAATGTCAATTTCGCTTTACTAATCCTCACGTGTTCACCCACCTGAAATTTATACGAGGGTTTTTCCCTCTTGAGGTCACCATACAGATTGTCAAACACTTGTATTTCATTATCTTCGTTTACATCTACAGGCTTCATTTTTATACTTCGATGGGGGGAATGATTGTAACTGTGAACTAAATCGTTGAGTACGTCCATAAATCTGAACGAATTTTGACTTGTAAAGTATCGCCACATTCGAGTTTTGAGCGTACGATTGAATCTCTCCACTACACTTGCTTTCGTCTCGTTGTTTGTCGTAAAGAAGTGCACCTCATGCTGTTTTAAAAACTTTTGAAACTCTTTGTTCTTAAATTCAGTTCCTTTATCTGTTTGAAGTTTTACTGGCTTTCTTTCTCTGAATATCTGGGAAAAGGCTTGGACGATATGAGAACCCGACTATTGCTTTAAAGGAATCACCCATGCATATTTGGAAAATATGTCAATACATGTCAACAAGTAACGAAATCCATCGTTATGTTGACTCAAACTTGAGACATCGGCTAGGTCTGCTTGAAACTGTTGATTTAATTTATTAACCATAACTCTATTTCTCCGAAAATGTCGTCTCACCGGTTTGTGAAGAGTGTACGTTTTCTCTCCCTTCAACCATTTCTTGACATCTTTTTTCTTGATGCCCTCTTTCTCCACAGCACGGAATAAAGCATTGATACCACCGAAACTTCCTATTTTCTGAGCTGTGTGATAAGTCTGTTTCATCATTTCCTCCATTACAACAGTTCAACGAGATACGATCCACCATAACAGAAAAACTCATGTTCACACCATCACTTGCAGAAAACAAATGACATCATGTAGGACCCCACCCCTTTTTTAAAAAGACTACGCAAACTTTCGTCTAACAAGCATCTTTTTTCAATGGTCGGGTGGTCTAGTGGGAAAAGGCGTGAAGCTAGCAAACTAGCTGACACAGGAACGAATCTCGCTGGGACCATCAGAGCATTTTTAGGCACTCTGGAATAAAACATTTCGAGAGAAACAACGTCTATACAAATTCCTAACACCTCAGGGAATTTCTAAAAAGGAAAGTTTAAAAGAAAATAAATTCGAGGGAAAAGGAACTTAGAAGGACGAAAGACTTCGCTTCCTTTTTCTCAAAAAAATTTGACAAAGTCCAATAAATCTCCCGAGAAAATAATAAAGTTCCAAGAAGCACCGCTAGGGAGCAGCACATCAAGTTGACATCCCCCTATGTCGACCCCCTTTAAACACTTTGTCGTTGCCATCCCTCAAAATCAAAGATCCATCGAAAGTTCCAAGAAGCACCGCAAGGGGGCAGCACATCAGCATCGTCCCAACACACTAGCGCCACCTACATCCTCACCCATGCCACACCCCCGCATCCTCCTGATGCCTGCGTCAGGCCACGCCCCCTCCGTCCACCCGGCTGCGTCTGGCTCCAGCTGGCTCCACCTGCTCCAGAAGGAGCCTAATGTTAAGTCTATGGGCTCCACTTTAAGCCAGAATCCGTCCTTTTCTACTACTATCCTTGCCGCTGCAGCAGATGATCTTTGCTTCTTCAACGTCCGTTGTTGTCACGTAACGTTCTACTGCTAATCTGTCCTGGCCCGCCGCTTAAATCTCTGGGAGGTGGACTTTGTCACGTGCACTCTGTGACGTGCCTGTGCGAGTACACTGTGATTCCGGGGGTGGTCATATTATTCTGATACGACTATGTAAAAATCAAATGATATGACCAAAATAATGGTTAAAGCCAGACGACGTACTTCTGGCTTAATGTGCCAGCCAAATTTTTCTTAGCCCCGATCCTGAATAAAAAAGTTATATACAATCTTTCAAATTTTAACTGCATATTGATACTACGTTGAAATATATTGATTTGTACGAATCGTGAAAATGATAATCAATGATTTTACAGTTAGTTTCACGTTGTGCATTGGTACAAAAATCTTAAAAACACGTTTTTCTTCTTCACGTATTGTTTTGGTAATAACTTTTATGAGTCAGACTGCAGCTTTCGTTATGATGTTTAATAACAAACACCATCCTGAACACTAAATAAGAACACAATCTCACCGCTTCATCTTCGTGATCGGTGGTACGGTTTTTATCTGCTTTCTTTCCTCGCATACAAAATCAGGAACAAATTAGGAAATATACCTTGTTTAGGCACCTCCGTCGGGATATGTTCCCTTCTAATTTGGGACTTTTACATTTTAAATTATTTCTAAAAAAGGAGCAATTCCACTCTTTAACTCAAGTACAACGAAAGTGTTTAATAACATTTAAAAGAACTTAGTTTATATATATATTTCATATTTTGAATTAAATACTAGGAATGAATCGTATTAGTATGTATTCCCAAATTAACGTGCCTTTAATTTGTGTATAGTATTTACTGCACGCTTAAGCTACAGATCTTGGGCACTTGAGCCAATAAATACATATCAATGAGCGAACTAACCTATAAGCCGTGAAATATATTCTATAAGTCAAACGCAGTTTCGAATTATATATTTACCTTTTGCCCCACTTTGACACTTTCCCTACACTGATACGTTTCCTGTGAATACTCAAATTTCTCTTGGTAAAAATAACAACACAGAATTGACTTTTGTAGTTAGTGTAACTGAGAATATAAAATATCTTTGAATATCTTTTAAAAGTTTGAAAATGGAGAAATCAGTAACTGACTTTACAAAATATCAATATCATTCCTAGTAAGTACATAACATACTGTTTAAAGATTGCGAAACTTTATAAAATTTCAGCTTTCGCCACTCATCAGGAACGCAGGTTGGGCGAAACAATTTTTTCCGTAAATAACAAAGAAGGGTAGTTCTAGTTTAAATAAGCGGGCACAGTGAGAAATAAAAAACACGCAGCAATAAACCAAAGGAAAACGATTGTCCTAAAAACAATATCAGAAACAAGCATGAATTACCGTTCAATAGGACATTATCAGATTACGCACAGCATGTACGTATAACTAAATAATAATGAGGTAGAACAGATTAAAAAATAATAAATTGATGACATTAATTGACTTTAAGTTAAATAACATTAAATGTATCCATTTTACGGAAACATTATATTATCTCAAACTTGTTGGTGTATCTAATCATGTAAGGTGATATGCTCTAGAAACACCTTGATCCACTGATTTTTATCTTCCATGGAAATATATTTCATTCTTTCACGTTTTGTTCTTATTTTACTCTGTTGCAGCAAAAATTGTTCTGTGCGGAATAGGATACGTTGTTCTGTTCTTTCAGAATTCGCAATTCACAAGATTAACGATTTGCAATGCCTATTCCTTTCAACATCAACAATTCCGTGATAACAGTATTTTCCAATGTCTTTGGTAGCTTTCGTCTGGTAAAAAAAGCAACTTTTACATTTCAGTCTTGTACTGAAAGAGTCAATAAGAGGCCGCACACATTGTAAACTAAGGAATATTGGTACTCTTCAAAGTTCCGGATATTACAGTCATTTTTGTATTCAGCTGTGTATGTATTTAGAATCTTTCCTTGGAAGTGCAAGGCTGAAATCAACTGTAGATAAGGCAAAAAAGCAGTACTGAAATTTTGATAGTGTGAGGTACGTAAAGCACAAGGTATTCGCCCCTACCCTTCCTGTTGATCTTGCGGAGCTGAAACAGCGTATCACAGCCACTACCACTGCACTTGATTCAGATACTTACCTCGCGTTTGGGCAGAAATGGATTACCGGTTCGATGTGTGTCGTGTGACTAAGGGTGCACACATAGAACATCTGTGACTGTCTCTAAAAAACTTGAAACATTTTCCTACAATTCTGTTACAGGTAACATAAAATATTTTACATTGTTCTTGTTTTGTAGTGCGTTGAATTATATACTTCTTTATGAATCACCCTGTATATGTATTCATATTGTGGAGTAAACGAACTATATTTATTTTTAAATATCTTTTTTATTTTCACGAAGAAATATTTGCATCAAAAAAAAAATATATTAAATAAATAAAATAAAACACTAATGAATGTTCCCTGCCAGACACAAACTATTTTCTTTAAAGTTTTAGGAATTCATTGTCAGAGACAAACTGATTATGCAAACTTTTAAGCATATTATTATAAGTTTGCAAACTGCTAGTCATCTGTCTCTGCGAAATGTTCATAGCATATCTTACATCACGACAATCCTCATTGATGTTTTCCACTTATTGAGATGCTTCGCAGTGCTAGCCCTCAAGCTTGATGTACTTGTTAAGAAAATAATCTTTGATATGACGTCATTCTGAAGTTGTACTTTAATTGCAAGAGTTTATTAATATAACATTATCCTGTCAAGAATTGTACCCGTACTAAAAAACAGGTAAGTAAAATCATGCAATGCACTGATTATGATACGCTTTCCAACATACCAGAAACCATAACTCAAGTTATTACACAAGTTATGAGGTTATGGCTGTAGGTTGGTTGGTTGGTTGGTTATTAGATTTTATTGGCGCAAGGGCCATGGTTGGCCAAAGAGCGCCAGATACAAGACAAACAGACAAAATTAAAAAACGGGGCATAAATCGCAAAATCTGGCTGACAAAGTAAAACCGAACCATGAGTACAAAGGAAGGGCCAAAAAAGACAATGAAACAAACAGTATGAAAAACATGGTACAATGGTGAGAAACAAGCCGATTAAGTAAAACTGAGGAATGAGAATGATAAAACACATTACGAAATCGAACACAACTACACATAGGATGAGTCACTCTCCTCCCCCACACACTCCAATATAATGCTGGCCGAGGGCGAGGACGAATCACTCTCCTCCCCCCGATGTTCCTCTATAATGTTGGGTGAGGGTGGGGACCTCGCTGAGTCCGAGACAGTTGCAATGTTGGTCAGGTGGACCGCGACAGTTGGATGGACACGGCACACCTTTACGGATTGAGGGCCGGGTCTTCCGCACGTACAGGCTGTCTGCTGGGAACCGGAAGAGTCGGTCGTCTTCAAAAGAGAAGGCGCAGACTCAGCTGGTCGAATAAGCTGGAGCTCGGTGAAATCCACCTGTGTCGCTTGCTCAACTGTAGATCGCTTGGCAAGTGCGGCGAGAGCTACAGGGCGCGGAACAAAGGGCTGCACGGGTTGCGGCAGAGACTGAACCACTGCGGCAAAAGTACGCTGTCGGTTGGTGGGTATACCCAACTTGGCCTTGGCAGCAGGGTACGAGAGGCCCTCCAGGGTCTTGAGGCGCTGGATTACCATCTCGTCCTTCCATTTCATACAGTTGCGGGAGTAAGCTGCATGGGCCTCACCGCAGTTAACACAGCAGGCCGCAGAAGTGCAACCATCCCCGTCATGTTCACTGGAGCCACAATTTGCGCAACGAGCGGAACTCTTACAGAAACGTTGGGAATGCCCGTACCTCTGGCAGCTGAAACAGCTCAGAGGACTGGGAATGTACGGGCGAACTCCACAGACCAAGTAGCCAGCCTTGATTTCGGTCGGAACTTTCGGGGAGTTAAAAGTCAAGATTACATTTTTAGACTTAATCAAGGAACCATCGCGCCGGAACATCATACGACGAGCAGCAATAACACCTTGATCTGCAAGTTCAGTCACCAATTCGTCTTCACTGCATGGCAAGAGATCAAACTCCGAAATAACACCCCGAGAGGTGTTAAGAAACGGGTGAGGTGTCACTTTGACAGGAATGCCTTGAAGACTAGTGAGGTGCAGAAAAGTGTTACTCTGAGAAACACTGCAAGTTTGGACAAGCAGGTCCCCAGAGCGAAGCTTCCTCACAGACTTCAAGGGGCCAACCGCAGCGTCCAAAGCTTTAGAAATGAAAAATGGAGATCTGGTGGACAGTCTCTCATTCGGATCGATGGATTCTACAACTAAGTGTGTAGCATGCGTATTCACAGCAATCGAGGGGAGACGACGCTTCGGAGCGACTGGTACAGCTGCCGAAGAAGAGGTTCCACATTCTTGGTCCAGGTCATGGTCTAAAGATCGTTTAAGGGTATGAGACTTGGTAGGTTGAGAAGACGAAGGAGAGTCGTTGTCAACGATCATTTGCTCAAGTGACTTGAATTTGGAGCGTTTGTTTTTGGGTTTACCCATGGAAAAAAAGGAAAAGGATTCGTCTGCAGACTACTCCACCCACCACCGAGCCCTACAAGGGAGAACTGGAGGTCTGCAAGCCAAGAAAATGACGCTGGACACAGTTCTGGAGCTTATACGTTGCAGATATAGTCCGTTGGCTGTGATCACACGCACTCGGCGGACACTTCGGCCTCCGGGTACCGTCATGCCAACGCCTTTGGCATGATCCCACAGCCCCCGGGCTCACCCTGCCGTGCTATACGACAAAAAAGCCGCTAAAGCCCTGCACACAACTTGGTACAAGACTTCTGACTAGAGGTGGGTTTGTCTCTAGCCTCCCGTTTACAGCGAAGCCGGGGTCGAAGAGGAGTGTTGGCACACAGGAGGCACTTATCCGGTCTCCTGTGACCTCAGCCGCCAGACATCCCATTTCCGCCTCACGGGTCTCCGCACGCGGCAAACATGCAGATAGGTCTAGCACCCAAACCAGTTAAAAGGAGAAAAGAAATCCAAAGAAGACAAATCCTGGAAGGGAACCTAAACGGAATCTCAGCAACCTACGAACTGAGCGGTTAATATAAAACAGTTAGTGGTGGAGGGTAACAAAACCACAAGACCGGGGTGTTAGTACATAACGTGGTAGCGATTAGGTAAAGTATACAACACGGGCAACTAGCCAGTGGAGAAAATAAATAAAAACGAAAAAGCGAGACACAAGACCAGCTCGGGATCGTGGGGCCGCGACTCCCCAACAGCTGGATGAACAGCCGTCCCTGCAAACACCATCAGCACCAAAATAAAAAACAAGCGGTGGCATGACATCAGATGTTGACCAGTCACAAGGTCAGCTCGGGCCGTGGGGGCGCCGCTCCCCAAATAACTGGAAAACCAGTTATCCCCGTGCGGGGATATGGCTGTAGAATAAATATCGCTCCTATGACCTGTCCTATGACTTCATTTCGATTATATTCAACAGAACCGGTAAAGTATACTTCCGGAACAACATGATAAAGTTTTGTCTCAATCGAAGCATTTTTACGTAAGTGAAAACGCAATATCAGGAACACCGAGCACCGCTCTGTTAAAAGGGGGATGAAGGCACACCTTTTTTTAATGTTATTTCCAAGTATTGTAATGCTAAGTCGTTCAGTTGCACGTTTTCATAAGTGTTCCAGTCGCTAAACACGTTCATCCGCTGTTTCGGTTGCGATTAACTGTGATTAACGGCTTCGTAGTTCTTCCAAGCGCTGGTTACGTTCTTCGGATGATTCAGCTGCGATTCGCTATCTATTAATTCGCCGCATTCGCTCGAGGTTTTCTTCCGATATAGATTCATGGAGGGTTATAATAATGTCGGACATTATTTCCATGCTCCTCGACTTAGCTGCTCGGAAATAATATCGGACATTATATCCATGCTCCTCGCGTTAGCTGCTCGGAATGGGCTTTTTGTATGTTGATCAATGGAAGATCATATGTTTCGAGACTGGAATGTGATCTGAAACCATCGGTCTTGAAACATATGACCTAAACATATAACCAACCATCATTCCAAAAGTGCCGTATTCTACTTCTTCTTATTATTAAAGTTGAAACGCTCAGGTTTCGTAGCGGGTTGACCAGCCAAATATTTTATATTGTTTTATCATCCACGTGACACTATGTTAGTAGCAATTAATAAAAATGAACTAATCATATTTTAGCACAGCGGATACGCTCGTCATCAAGTGACTATTAAAAAACCTAAAAAAAAAATGCTGTACTAACAGTTTACCTTTTGAATGGAAGAACACGTTTGCGTTCCACTACTTATAATGTACTACGCATCAACTACAAGAAGCTGGCACAACTCACTTTTTGTTCTAGAAGAAAATAGAAGTAAAGCGTAATACGCACACAACGCGTGACGTAATGAGTCAGATGGGAATCGCGACCATCTGCTCGTGAGTGTGTGACGTCATTAAATTATAATATGATCCACACACACCGCGTGACGTATTGATACAGATGGCGTGACCGCGCGCCAACATCTCAATAGCGAGACTGTGACATAATAGGAATTCTAAGCATGGGTAACATTAATGGGACGACGCCATGACACTAAAAACGTGGTCATTCGGGGTGTTTTTTTTAACCCACTACACAATTTTTCCCAAAGTCGAGATTAAGTTAAATCGATTTCTAGTACCAGGAAACGGTAGGTTAACGACTTTCATCAAAATCCTTAGAGCCGTTTTCAAAATACAATTTATATACATACAAGAATTGCTCCTTTAGTAATATAGGATAGGGGCGATGGAATGGATCCCGATCCTATGTCCTGACCTTTGACCCCATATCGCCTGTTTTCAATAGGGTTAGTTCTCAAGTGATCTCCTACCACATATTAAAATTTCATCGAAATCGAACGATTTTTACGCACGTTATGACGCATAAGGGCAATGGAATGCATGCCGCTCCTATGTACTCATATTTGACTCCACTTCACCCATTTTCAATAGGGTTCGTCCCCAGGTGGTCCTCTACCACATACTAAAATTTCATCAAAATCGAACTCTTTTACGCAAGTTATCGTGCGGACAAAGCTGGAGCAGAAAATCTTCTTCAACCTACGGTTGGAAAGCGTAAAAAATATGTAACTTTTTTTTACTTTAATACAGTGAATATACCCAAACAACGTAGAGAAACATACCAAAAAAACTTCAGAATTGTTTTTATTTGACCATCATACATGGAACATTGAAGCTAATTTTTAAATATAGTGCGGTATATTACGAGGCATATTTTCCTGAATGTGTATGGCTTTACGAACATGCTACAACAACTTAATTATTTTCGATGGTTTTGGGAAACATCTGTAAAATTCGTGCAGATGTTTTTAAACAGGCACATCTAGTAAACACGATAATATGAATTTCACTAAAAGTCTTGTAAATCTTTAACGGGATGTGTACATTTTTAGCTGTCTCGAAAAGCACTCGTCTATTCCCAACACAGAGGAAGGCCAGTCTGAAAATCTAACCTCCTCGTAAAACATGTAAACTTAGATGTATTGATGCTATTCGCTATCCAAATTTTACGAACCGAAAAAAAAAGTTATATTATTCAATACAACGTGTTTGTGAAAGCTCTAGTGTTACTGAATGTCTGGATTGAGCGCACACGATTTTGATCTGTAGTTTGGCGAACAAAATTTCAATTTTATATAGGGGTTATTAGCAGTAGTCAAATATTATTGCCTTTAAAGTTTATCAGTTAGGGATTGTCTGCTGGTACCATTCTAAAATATAATTCCCTGATTGCAGATAAGGGCACTTCTGGGGGGAGGGATGGCAACGTGCATCGATTACGTGATAAACTTTTGTAAACTTAAATTCTGGTTTACATGCGGCAGTTGAAAATGCGACCATTTCTGAGTCTCTTCATGAAAACTGCCTGCGAAAAGATGTTCACTCCTTCCAGAAACTGGGAGTTTCGCGAAAGAGTGGAAATACACTTTTCGCAAGATTGTGATCTAGTAAAAGCTAGAACATTCATAAGCGGTCCCACTAAATCTACCGGGACATTTCGTCTCTGACAAGGGAGATCAGAATGAGAAAAATTTTTAAGTGTCAAAGTAAGAACGCTTGAGCCTCGGTATTTTCTCGTTGAAAAAGGACGCTGTCGCGGTGTTAGTGTGCATTGATCACCGGATTATCATTTTAGTTCGCGGTCTTCGTACATGAATTCAGGACGCGGACATATTATGACAACGTTTATGACATTATTATGTCCCATTTTCCACACCACCGAGCGGAAGGTTCAGGAATTAAAACCTTAACAAGGCATCCCACTTCCTGAACTTTGCTGACTTTTTATTAATAAACAATAACATTTCAGAGCATGAACCAAAAATTATTATGACAAGCCCTGCTTCTGTGTAAGCAGATGTTGGATAAATTAAGTACAGGTTTGTATACATGTAATTGTAAGTTACCTAAATCACCAGGAAATTTCTGTTTCTGTTCTTCATTAATTTATGGAAAAAAAGAATATTATTTTACTTCAATTTCCATTTATTCCGTAGTTCCCCGAACTAATGCTGAAAACTTCTCAGTCCTAGTTTGACGAAATTTTCCTCGGTCTGGGATATCTTTCACGAGTAAGGATGAACACTTCTGAGACTTAGTCCTAAAATGCATGAAGTACTAAATACATCTTTTGAAAAATTCAATTAAAAATATTTGAAAATCACTTAATTAGGTATTTTCGCTTTAAATCATCCAAGGAACTAACACTTTTGAATGAAAATTGTATACCGGAATTCACTCTGTAGTAGATTTCATTAGGTACCTTGATCTCGGGAGAAGACAAAAATACATAGATATATCAGTCTACAAGAATGGAAAGGTAAAAAGAATAAGTGTGTATGAAAGCCGTGTTCAACAAATTCAGTGAAAAATATTCCTGATATAAAGAAAATATCAAAGGGTGAGTCATGTAGTAAATTCAATTTTTGAAACTCAGTGTTTACCATAATGTTTAACTGAATTATAAAGAATATGTAATTCAGCACATTTCTTATCGATAAAAGTGCAGGTGGAGGATTTAAAATTTCTTACATATTTCGTTATCTCCCGATTTGTCCCTTTAAATCCAGATACTCTGTAACATATTGTGGCAGAATAATGTGCGTCCGTTTTCAGAAGTTATGCAGCACCT
Source organism: Macrothele yani (assembly GCA_039090855.1). Lineage (NCBI taxonomy): Eukaryota > Metazoa > Arthropoda > Arachnida > Araneae > Macrothelidae > Macrothele > Macrothele yani. Next base: position 97,879,767 of record CM077015.1, read on the forward strand.
CAGTTGCTATTGTAACCTTGTGTCCTACAACACATCAGCATGCCTAGACAAAAAACTTCTCTGTGGTGTTCTAACAGGTCTTAACTAAGAATGAACTTTTACATCTCTAGGAAAAGTCACATCGAATTCGCAATTTTTTCTCGTAAATGGAAGACCCAAACCTCACGATGCGAAATTGTTTAACTTAGCTGAATTCCCTACGAAGTCGTCACACTGGATGACGATTTTCAAATTAGGAATACATAATTTCAAAAGCCAATAAACAAAGTTCTACTAAAATAACAAAGGAAATATTAAGATCCAAATTTTGCTTTGTTTGAATTTGGGTTCAATGATGCAGAAAGGGACTAGAAAATCAAATACTTTTTTGTTTGAGGACTAAATGTTTGTATAAATTTATGAAATAATAAATATAAGTCCCTGCATTTTGATTTCCTTCATAAGGGATTATTATTATCTTACGATGCATAAAATGCTGGACGCTGAAAGCAAGTACCTACTGCATAAGATTGTGTTCGCAGGTTTTGATGAGAAAAACATGTAAAAGTGTGTTCTCGTGCCTTTGAATATTACGTGGATATTAAATGTTGTTAAAGGTGAACAAATTTCCTTAGGTGATTCTCACATACCCCGCATGGTCAACTTTCTTACGTGTGTTTGCCGAGGCGATAGGCGACAATTGAGTCACAAACGTTTTTTTTCAACTTTTCAAGCCTGTCAAGGGGCTTGGTCTGAGGAATTCTCAAGGAGCTGTTTTGGTCTGTATAGAAGCTTTTCTTTCTGCATTACTTTGAGGAGTGATATGTAAAAGAAAATGAAGGAAACCTAAAATGGTTCTGCTCGCTGTAAAACAAAGCTTATGTGGTATTGCAAAGAATATAAAGTTCGTGACCTTAATTTGTATTATTTTGGGCTGAAAGTTCCCAAAGGAGGGTGTAGTGTTATTTGACCTTATACCGCGTATTTGCAATGATTTCATTGTTGCTGTGATATTTTAGATGGAATGCGGCCAGGTTGATTCCTGAATCGCTTCTAGGGAAGCCTGAATTTCAGTTTGAGTGGCTAAAAAGCCACTTTGAAAAATTTCTTTTGACAAAACAATATCGGAATCACTCACATAAGGTAATAAATATATTCTTATTTTATCGAATATTTTACTGCAGGCTATCACATGGGATATTTAAAATGTGATAGCGTATGTTAGGTATTTTTCAAGCACACAGTCCTGAGTTGAAATATATCACATAGAGTGTATGTATTTAAGATATAAGAAAAAAAAAGGATTTCATACTTAACATTTTAAAACGAGTGCTATGGTGGTATTGTACGTGAATCTAGGGCAAATTTGACGCATTAATGTTCTTAGTAACAGCCCACGAAAACCGAAACAGGTTTGTGTAATTCTAAAATGGATATATTGCACTACTGCTAACAACGTTTTGCAGCTTATGAAGATATCAAATCAATTTTTGTCTTTACAGTAAAAAAAATGTTTTTATTTAAAGTTTAACACTCTGACAGATTGAATAATTTCTTGTACCCCATAACTACTCTACGAAGAAAATGTAATCTTTATTTCTGAATGTGGTTTCCTTTTAAAGTATAGCCGAGGTGAATGAACTATTAATGTTTTAAAGAAGTATCTCTGTAAATTACAAACCGTTTACCTGGAATTGCTTCGAAATGTCTGATACACAAAAATTATGTAGAGCAGTTCATCATCTCTGAATTATTCTGTTCCACTATATATTCCTTCTTAAGTGATCATTCTTAAGAATCATCACTGATGATGCCCAACATAGAAAAAACAAAATGGTGTTAATTAAGTAATAGACGTGTATTATGCCGAATTTTTTATTCTACTGCATTATTTTTTTATACTATGCAATGTGTCATACCTTCCTTTTCTTCATTATTTGGATATCAAAATGATTCGCACGACCATTCCGATAAGCCCACATTTTGGCAATACTTCTTGTCCGAAAATCTTGAGAATTATCTAAAAGGATACCTAAACTCTGCATAATATGTTTTGATTCATTAATTTTTGCAAAACATTTACCTACGACTTTATGATTACGTATAAGTTAAGTTTAATTAAAAAAGAGTTTTAGGTCTTCTGTTTCCATAAACTTTCAAGAGAAAGTCAGTCATGATCCATAAGGAAACAAAGTACACTAAGCTCGAAAGAATACAACTACCGGAAACTGAAGAATATGAAAGACAAATTACGAAGTTTTCAATAAAAAGGCGACATACCATTCGTAATAATTTGCAATGACTCGCAGGGTCCTGTCATATTAGTCGATAATATATTAAGTTCAAATTTTTATTAATATATTTTGAAAACTATTTCTGCAAAATATTTTCAATGAAAAATTCCTTTCTTGTATCATTACGGAAACTGTATTTTTATTACGTCTTTCGTAAAAAAAGATCGTGCTTTTGTTATCGGTTTGTCCGTCCGTCCGTCTGTACCCACGGTATCTCTGCGACTATTAGTCCGATTTGAAAAATTCTTTTTGCATTTTTCCAAAGCTTGAAATATGCGAATGATGATCCTTTGTTTCGTTTTTTCTCACGATGTACAATTTCGCCGCTAGAGGGCATAAATGCAGATCATGTCGAATTCAAAAACACGTTTTATTCCACGTATTTGCTTCTAAACTTCCGACTGAAAAAAATCTTTTATCTTTCGATTCCATTTATGTCTAAAAGTATTTTGGATATAATTTTTTTTCAAATTACGCATATATTTTCAGCTAGGGGCGTAAAAATAAATTGCATTTTATCCGATAACTCTTCTTCTAAAACTCCGATTTGAATTTTTTTTTCAGCGGATGCATCTCCTGATGCACAATCTTTTGCATATAATTTAGAATTTTCGGTAAAGCATACTTTGGCCACCAGGGGGCGTTAAGTGTTAATTTTCGCTTCTGATGTATTTACCATAAAATCTGAGCTTCTAAAATATCGATTGAAAAGATTCTTTCGTGGACTCATGCCACTCACATCGATAAACCTTTTCGGAATATTTTTTTCCTAAAAATGTCCACAGTTTCTCCGCCAGGGAGCGTTGACGTATATCTTATTTTTGTCAATATCTCTACTTCTAAAAGTCCGATTTGAAAAATTCCTTCTTTGTTGGATAGTGTTTCCAATGCGAAATGTTTTTCCTATAAATTCAAAATTTTCAAGTAAATCATAGACTTTCCGCTAGGGCGCCCAATGGTAAATTGCGTTTTCTGCTCCCAAAATTCTGATTTGAAAAATTCTTCCTGTATCGCATACAATACCTGACGGAAAATATTTTTCACGTAATTTCTAATGTTTGGTAAAGAATGGCTTTGCCACCAGGGGTCATAAGTGTTAATTTCTACTTCTGATGTATTTGTAGCAAAATCTGGGCTCCTGAAAACTCGACTAAATTTTTTTTTCTTCGACCGATACCTTTCATATGGACAAAACTTTTGTGAATACTTTCTTCCTAAAATAATGCATGGTTTTCCCACCAAGGGACGTAAAGTCACATCTTATTTTTGTCGCTAACTCTGTTTCTAAGAGTTCGTAAGCTCACGATTCCGTTTAGAGCAATATCTGAGGGATTAAAGACCCGATTGAAAAACTTCATTCTTCCGTAAGATACTATTGTTTTCCATACCGGTTCCATTGACTTTGAATAGCTTTGATAGATTTAATTTGCATCAGAACAGATTCAAAATTCGTGCTTAATACACCCGAAAATCCGGTGTCATCTTTCTTGTTAATTCTAGATATAATCTTGTAAGTTTAGCTTCGATTCCTTAAAACTTTTTTTTCGAAGCTTTAAAGAAATGCTGTTCTTGATCATGAAAAATTTAGGAGAAAACTGTTGATGAGGACACTCAGGAGGCTCCAATTTAGAGATATTTCCCTTGGAATGTCTGGGAAGTATCTGAATTAACGATTAAAAGTAAAATAAAAAAATAATAGTTCAAAAAATTACTTTGCATAAGTTTCAATTTTCACACTTTGGAGAGTTTTACAGGTGTTACAGATTCTGTAAAAGGAATTTCGCCGTTACCAGTTTTTGAATGAAAAAAATTGGGATCCCCTATTTCGTTTTTCTTCAGAAATGGCTGAATGCCTAAACCCAATAGGAAAAATTGCTTTCACAAATATTTTAAATATATGAAACAATTACTTTATCAAACATGTAAGTTCCGGCTTGCATTTTCAAAAAGACACACTGCGCAGTTGGCGAAACAATTTTTTATGTTTCTATTTCGCATACTAAATATTTTATATTATATACCGAAAAATTTCATTTCACAAGTTAGTAACCACAAAATTAACTAAAATATATTATTTTGGTATAAGCATCGAAGAATGTTTACGACATATCCAAATTATTTTTATTAAACATACGGAAATTTACATTTAAAAAATCTATTCACTTAATTCATTAGTACATGAGCTGTCTTCTAGACGAAAATGTAATTTAAAATTTGCAGTTAAGATGAATATGTGTAATTAATTTTGCTAAAAACACACTTTTGAAATACAGCCACTGACAAACTTAATGATGAATATTTTTCTATGTATCATCGTTGAAGTGGAGACTTATTTCGATTGCGCCGTTATAATAAAATATCACATGTTCGAAACAAATTGATCAAACAAAAATTGAAAACCTAATTTTCAGGTATTGCTGCAATGAAATATTTAGTCCTGAACTGGAATAGGTGATGCACATGGTTAACGTGCATCTCCTATTCCAGTTCAGATGCCATTTAGCAAGATGTCATTCAATTGAACTTGGGATAATGTTGCTCCAAAGTGATTCAAACATGCAATTCAGATGGTTACGGTAAACGACGATTTGCAATTTCACCTTAAATACAGGACTTTTAATCATTTAACTGGATGTTCTTCAGGGTTTTCAGTATGTGCAATAATAAAAAAAGAATGTGTTGCTTCATTGGATTGTGGCAAAAAAGTCTGACGATTTTGACTTTCAGGTATCTCATGATACCTCGCGTATTAAAGAGAGAACCATGACACAAAGCTGCAATCATTCCAGACGGTAATTTTTTCCAGCTCTTTTGGTGAATCTTAACATGTATCTCCTAGATCTAATGTTTTTCTACTTTATTAAACATTCTTCATTGGAACGTGACATTTGCTTTTTTAGATTCTCATGAAGCAACTAATTAGTAACCAAGACTTCTCCTACGTTTGTTCTCAACACAGTTATCTTCGATTATCAGATCTCGTAAGGAGTCAACCGATTCTGCTCTCTAATAACATGGTGGCAAAGAGATTCGATGAAGTGTCCCAGTGTACAGAAAATGAGATATACAAGGAGTTGGTGGGAGTAAATGTTTATTTTTTGTACTGGGGAAGTCAACGGATGCAGAAAGCTGCCTGTTCATATAAGTTATACATTGAATAACTATCCGCATGAACATTTGTTGTACTGCTAAACAATCATTCCAGGAACTAGCGTTGATTTTTCAAGAACTGCGATACTTATGTAAACCAGAGATCTAGATTCCATCAGAGTCTTTAGGATGTGGTCTGACAGTATCCGGTCAATATGTGGTAGTGATGAAAGTGTTGCAACTCAAGTTAATCCCAATAGCTCATTGTCTCACAGGAACATTCACAGTAAACTACGTGCTAGTATCGAAGACAATGTTGAAAGCCTTGAAAAACGCTTTGCACACTTCCTTGAAATTCGTGAACTCAGTTAAGTGGGGGTCGTTGAAATCGTGCTTATTTATAGAGCTATGCACGTAGTTGGGATATTGTGCGTAAATTACGTATCCGGTACACCACGTCTTGTTGACTTTGAAGGGGAAAGTAGTGAAAAGACTGGAGGAACTATATTTTGGCGGATCATCTGAGAATTTTTCTTTTTTATATTACACATAAAATTTCGAACTCTAAATGAGAAGATCACATAAGTACAAGAGTAGTTTCGTACCTTTGAGCATTGCATCAATATGAGATGTTTCTTAAGGATGAAGAAGTATTTCCTTTGGTGACAGTTATCGTAATGAAGTCGCAATATTTCTGAAGAAGAAAAGCAGTTAGGCGGAATCCTCTCGTGACGATGAATTTGTTATGCAACTAAGGTATTTGACATATATTCTCAAAATTAAGTGAAATGAATAGGTACTAAAACCAAACGGAAGCAGCCGAAATATTTGCAGTTCACTACAAAGTTCGCGGTTTGAAGTGCCTTTTCGTTATCCATCCCACTGTGAAAAAACTATAACAACAATGATCGGATTTACAGTGAGAACCACTAGATCTAAACGTACCTACCGTAGTGTATCAAAGTAGGCAAGGAGTAGTACTCATCTCCCACATATTACTAAAGTTGTAATACACAGGATAATACCCAGTATGACAATGTTCCCTTTGCAAGTTTTGTGGCTTCCCAGGTGGCGCAGTGCTCTAAGCGCTGGTTTGTGATCATTAGTCCGAGATGAGTAAGGATTCCAATCCCAGTGCTGCATGGATTTTGCGTTTGTCTTAGGGTACTGGCTCTCACCCTTCACTGGGATCGGTGGCCCTAACTCTGGAATGGCCGACTGCTTGTGGCTCACTGAGTTGCTCACGGTGGAAGTTAAACCCCCAATTTAAAAAAAAAGGTTTATGTCCATTTCGCCCAGGAAGAAGATAAATGAAGTGCAAAACTTTCCTATAACAGTCCGCCTGTGATATCAATAATGCAGCTTCACCCTACTGGAATACCTGCATTCATCCACAGCCACTTTTGCGCCGTTTATCCCTGTTTCAGTTCAGTGTTGCCCTCCCTAACTTAGTGTAGCTGGTTCCAGGGGATGTAATGAGCCTGTGCCGTAAGAAGAACACCGTAGATGCCTCACCCTGTATTCTTTCCGATACCATTTCGGATGAAATGGGAATAAACAACTGCGCCGCCTCGCTGGTGCATTAATATTCTTTGAGACATATGGTATGCGGGCAATAATGTCATATAGCTGAAGGACTTATAATGAATTAGCTTTATTCGCTTTCCGCTAAGCTAATTATTATGAATGATTCTCTTCCTACCAGCTAGCTAATGATATACTTGTACTAAGCTTCAAAATAATGAATTCAAAAGGGTGTTGTTACTAGTTAATTACGAACTTAAACAAAGTCTCAACGCTGGTTATTTATAGTAAGCAATAAATGTTATAAACCTAACAGCCAGACAGAGGTCTGACAAAAACTATGAATTGAGAAAGACTGACTTACAGAAAACTTCTTTATTTCCACGACTCTTGGTCAACTAAGGCACACACAACACTTGTAGTACAATACTGAATAATCTCTCCTCGTATTATACGCGCTCTCTCTTAACGACCACAAGCTCTCCTCATAACAACACACAAATCTCTCCTAAGTCTCGATGAACGCGCCTATATACTAGCTACCACCACGTCATGACTTACACTCATTGCCAGATCTCATTCAGCGGGTGAAATAATATTTCGTTCAGTAAGAAGATAATTTACATAGTAAAATAAAATAACCAGAGATAGTAAAATCAAAAGGAAAGTGAATATAGAGTATACGTTACATCATCTCCCCTTAATTTTTCCTTTTTTTTTTTTTTTTTCTTTTTCTTTTTTCTCTTTTTTTTGTTTCCGAAAAACCTATCAATTTTGGAGTGTAAGTCTTACATTTCGTTGATTGACGTTTCTCGACCTCTTTTTTGATTTGTTGTTTGGTGGTAGCCGTATTTACATTATCAAACTTGGCATGACAATTTACGAAATCTGTATTCGACTGTAAAACTTGTATCGTTGAACAAAACAAACCTGCATCGGCATACTTTCCTTTTATTCTGCCTAGCAGGAATTACTTTTTTAATTTCAAATGACGTTCTCATTATTCGGTGAATACATACCAACTGTATCAGCAGCGAAGATTGCCTGGAGCTGCCTAACAGTAACAATTTTATTATTTTAATTTCAAATTACGTTCGCATTATTCGTTGAAATACATACCAACTGTATCAGCAGCGAAATTTACCTGGAGCTGCCTAACAGTAACAATTTTATTATTTTACCCCTAAGCACATAGATATATATAAAAAAAGTGGATTAGTAGATGGACATAGAAGAAATATAAAAAAAACACACATATATACACAAAAAAGAATGCATAGGCCCACACGAAAAAAAGAAATTCTGACACGCCAACTGGTCGTGCAGGAAAAATAACAAACTGAGAAAAGAACCTGTCCACGAGAACTTACTTATCTCGAGGACGCATAAAAAACTCTAGTGCGATAACGTTTTCCAGGCCTAATTGGACTGGTAAAATCAGGTGGCTTGGATCTCTTCAGCGACTGGAATGGAACTGGAACATCGGTCTGCTGTCGGTCAGGAAATCCCGGCGGCTGACGGGAACGATCAGGAATGGCGGAAATCCTTCGGTCCGAAACGGCTGAAGTATGTGGGTCCAGAAATCCCTGCGGCTGAGAAGAACGGTCAGGAGTCTGGCGGTCTGGAAATCCCTGCGGCTCAGAAGAACGGTCAGAAGTCTGGCGGTCCGGAAATCCCTGCGGCTGAGAAGAACGGTCAGAAGTCTGGCGGTCCGGAAATCCCTGCTGCGGCTGATAGGAACGGTCAGGAACGTCAGAAGTCTGGCGGTCCGGAAATCCCTGCGGCGGCTGATAGGAACGGGCTCCCCCAGGCTTTTGATATGAAGTCCCTTTGTGCTGGGGCCCGTTGTGTCCTTCCAGTATTCTCTTGGACGGACGTGTCTCCGGCCACATCGTTTGCTTTCGCTTACGCCCACGTGGCATGAGAGTAGCAGCAGGCATCGGCCCTGTTTGCCCTGAACGTAGGTTCCAGGGGCGAAACCCGGGCGGATGCAAAGATTTCTGCCTTCGTCGCTGTTGCGGCGAAGCAGATTGGGGAGACAAGTCACGTTTGCGCCCAGCCTTTGGTAGTGCTGGACGGTTTGGAACATGAAATTTAGGATTCATAACTGATAAGTCAGAAATGTCCGAAGCCTCAGAGTCGCTGCTGTAATTCAGTGGTCGTGCAGGGAGATGTTTAGATTTGCCTATAGGAATACTTTCTGACGAGGTATTCAAAGAAGAAGTAGCCCGAGTTGGTGCAGAGTTATCCGGAAACGGCGCAGCAATAGTCTTGGCAATGGTTGGAGGGAAAGGAACGATACTAGTATTCGACGAACTCGATTCGAGCCTTGGTCTCATGGGAGAATCAGGTTGCGTGTGTAGAAACCCGTCTGGAGGAGGGGAGGGTGAAGGAAAAATCACTGGAGATTCTTCAAAAATGTTTGTTGGTTCGTCCAAAATTTCTGGCGGTTGAACATGAGATATAGATTCTTGAGTCTGTGGAACAGAAGGTTGAGTAGGATTGATTATGAAATCGATATTCCGTTCATGATACTTGCGACACTGATCAACATGTACATATTGAAAATCGTTGTCAGGTTTCCCCAGAACAATATTATTTTCAAAGATATTTGCCACCCGATATGGACCTTCGTAGCTGGGTGCAAATTTCTTCACTAAAGTATGCGAAACAGAAGACTGGAAGTGCGTTTCCACGAGAGTGAGATCTCCAACGACAAGATCTGGTTCCCTACGCCTAGAATTATAATATCTTGCTTGAGCCGCTTGTGCTCCTAGCATTGCAACACGAGCTTTTTCTGCCATGATTCGTACTGATTGCGGAGTTGGTCGCTGGTTTAGTTCGTCGATAATCCCCGTTAAATTTTCAAAAGGGGTTTTAATTTTGCTACCCAGAAAAAGTTCTGCAGGAGTAATTTTAGTAGACTCGTGGACAGACGAGCGGAGGGCGAACGCAAAAAGTTCCAAATGGTCATCCCATCTTTCATGATGATCCATTACAAAAGTCGCAATCATTTTCACTAACGTGCGGTTAACACGTTCCGCAGGGTTACTCTGGGGATGATATGGGGAAATGAATTTATGTTTAATGTGTAGTCTCGCACACATTCTTTCAAAAATGTCAGAAATAAATTGAGGACCATTATCCGAAACTACTTTATTAGGTGCACCATATCTAGAAAATACTTCATTAACTAAGACATTACAAATAACTTCAGCCGTAGCGGCTTTAATGGGAAAAACTTCAACCCATTTAGAAAAATTATCAGTTAGTACTAAAACGTAACGAACTTTATTTTTAACAGATGATGGATAAGGTCCCAATAAATCTATGGAAATAATATCAAACACATGAGAACTTGAACTAGATTTCAAGTGACCGGCCGGTCTTACATTACGGTAATTATTAATCTGACACAAGTGACATGATTGAACGTATGCGAGCACACTTTGGTACATGCCAGGCCAATAGGCAACATCCCGCAATTTACAACGGGTCTTGCAAATACCTAAATGGCCTGCAAGAGGTTTGTCATGAAATTCATTTAAAAGAGCCATTCTAAGGGTTCGCGGAATACATGGGCGAAACTCTGCCCTAGTAGTCCGAGATTTTGTATAATAAAGAAGACCCTCTATTACTTCAAAATGTTGTGACCTTCCAGCCAGAGAAGGATCACTTTGTAGGGGCGAACCCGCAAGCAAAAAATTGTAGATATCCCCAAAATCTGGATCATTTATTAATTCTGCCATTATCTGCTCTCTGGATGTTATATCAGCTATTAGAAGTAAAGGCTGACATCCAGGAGTAGTTTCTGTGGGGACCCCACTAATCGGAACGCGAGATAATGCGTCCGGTAATTGATTCTTATGACCTGGCTGATATGAAATTTTGATATTGCTCTCCTGTAACTTCAGAGCCCACTTCATAAGTCTTTGAGATAGGTGCTTAGCAGAATTCAAATACTGAAGGGCAGAATGATCCGTAATTATGTTAACTGTCAATTCGTTAAGATAACATTGAAATTTATTCAGTGCATACACAACAGCAAGACATTCACGTTCCGTAGCTGAATAATTGCGTTCAGCTTTGGCTAAAATACGAGACGCAAAAGCTATTGGATGCCCAGCTTGTGACAAAACGCAACCAAGACCAACTCCGGATGCATCAGTATAAATATCAAATTCCTTAGTATGATCCGGGAAAGCCAACACCGGAGGCTGAGTCAATGCAGACTTCAGTGTTTCAAATGCAGCGTTAGCCTCAGGTGTCCAAATAAACTTCTTGTATTTACGTTTTAAAGCATACAATGGCTCACATATTGTAGCATAAGCGGGGACGAACTGCTGATAAAATCCGGTTATTCCCAGAAAGCGGGATAGTTCTTTTGCTGTTTTAGGCCGAGGAAAGTCAACAATAGGCCTAATTTTTTCATTATCCGTAAATAAGCCGTGGGGAGTGATTTTCAACGCCAGATATACAATCTCGTCCCGCGCTATCTGGCATTTACTAGGTTTTAACGTCAAGCCAGCATTGTATATGAGTTGGAACACCTGTTTGAGCAGAGAAAGGTGCTCGTCAAAAGTCTCTGATGTGATAATAATGTCATCCAAATAGACATGCACCTGGGGACCCAGGACAGGTCTAAGAACCGTGTCCATAAGCTTTTGGAAAGTAGCAGGTGCAGAAGCTAGTCCAAAAGGCATACGTAAATATTCATAGGCCCCAAAAGGAGTCACAAAGCCTGTTTTATCGACAGAGTCCGGATGTACTGCCACCTGCCAATATCGACTCGCCAAATCCAAAGTTGACATCCATTTGGTTGACGACAAGTCATTTAAAATATGCGACATGACAGGTAGGGGATAATTGATCGTTTTTGTGACTTGGTTGAGCTTGCGAAAATCTGTCACGAAACGAAATTCATTGGGTTGTTTCTTTGGAACCAAAAAGGCAGGAGCAGCCCAGGCGCTTGTTGATTCCCTGATTATGCCCTGCTTAATCATTTCAGCAATTTGACGTTGCATTTCCTGTTTTTTATGTGGAGCACAAGGGTAAGGTTTCGTCGCAATTGGTTTCGAACCATCAGTGTCAATAACATGATAAACCACCTGTGTGAAACCAGGTTGATCCGAAAATAAACCGGGGCTTTCCTGTAAAAGGAGAGAAAGCTGGTCTCGTTGCCCCTCATTCAATTGGTTACTCAATAATAAACTCGTGATATCTACAGGAACCGTCGGAATCATTTCGACAGGTTCCGGAAAGAAAATCACATGTTGTACGAAATTCAAAGTTATTTGAAACTTGTTTATATAGTCCATTCCCATTAGACATTTCACAGGCAGCTCGTCTATAAGCAGAAAAGAATGGGTAAAACGAGCTTTTCCCAGCCCTAAAGATAAGGTGACAGTTCCTGCGATACTGAAGATTTCATTATTTGCACCTCGCAAATACTGCGTTGCAGGCTGAACGTGTATTGCAGAAAAAGTGCCAGTGCAAAACTTTGTATTTAGGGCTGATATTTCAGACCCAGTGTCGAACTTTGTCTCGACAATAATGTCTTCAAGTGTCAAGAATACATCAGGCAACTGAGGAGTTTGAACAGTCACTAATACTGTTTTAGGGTCAGAATGTTTGGTATCAGGAAGCAGGACCGACCCTTCGTCTACTTCCTGTGGAAGTTTAAAGAAATCCTGGTGGGGTTATCATGTGGTCGGAAACCTCGACCCTGCCGGGTATCGGGAAAATTTTCACGATGAGGAAAACTGCGTGAAACTTGCGTCGGGAACTCCGCGCGTCTGTTGACATTTTCATATCCGTTACGTCGGCCCTCAGCACGGGCAGAAAAATTATCATTGCCCTGAGCATGATAACGTTCCGAATGCTGCTGAGTGAAACGGGGTCGAGCATACTGTGCAGGCGTACGATATCCCGAAGCTTGTTCAGAAACTCGCTGTTGGTTTGCCACTCTTCTGTGTGGTGGAACGTATGAAGCTTGGGTGTGCACTTGTGTATGCTCGCGCTGAAAATTATGTCTATTATGCCGCTGAGGGTTTTCGTAATAAGCCTCGCGGGGTGCCCGAGCATGGTGAGTTGAACCATGTTTGCCATGTCGCTCTTCATACGTGCGTATGAGGCGAAGGCATTCATGAATTGTGGCAGGGTGTCGAACCTCAAGAAAATCTTGTAAGAATGGGTCGAGCTGCTGCACGAGGGTATCCAACATGTCAACATGACTGGCAATGTGGATCCCATAGGTTATATAAGCATGTAGTTTCCAACGCAAATGCAACAGGGCTATCATTGGGACCTTGCTGACGCGAAAAAAGCTATTGAGCAAGGCTAGCTCGACTGAGGCCGAAAGGAAAGACCTCCAAGAATTCTGCACGGAAATTCTCATAATGAGAATCCGGGTTCGACACTCTCCACTGCCGATACCAGGTCTTAGCGGTATCCCTCAAGCAAGTGCCGGCAATTTGGACTTTGCAGTCTTCAGGAATATTATATAGATCAAAATGATCTTCCAGATCTTCGAGGAACTTTAAGGACCCCTCCAAACCATTGAAATGAATTGTTCCTGCATGCGGCACGAAATGGGCAAGCATTCTGCTTCGCTGAGAGGATTGAACTCCCTCAGGTACTACCCGCGACTCAGAGTGATAGGAAGCCGGTGCATTACGAAATGATGAAGAATGCCTGGGTACGTGTAGATCATTCATATCAAAGTCAGAGCCACAGGCTTCGTGCAAATTGTCCAAAAAAACACCATTACCCTCGAGACTTGCCGGAGGGTGGAAATTTGGAGTTGTCTCATTTAAGGAAGACATGGATAATAATCGTCAGGATCTCGTGTTCGAGAAAAGTTCGGGCGCCAATTATAATGAATTAGCTTTATTCGCTTTCCGCTAAGCTAATTATTATGAATGATTCTCTTCCTACCAGCTAGCTAATGATATACTTGTACTAAGCTTCAAAATAATGAATTCAAAAGGGTGTTGTTACTAGTTAATTACGAACTTAAACAAAGTCTCAACGCTGGTTATTTATAGTAAGCAATAAATGTTATAAACCTAACAGCCAGACAGAGGTCTGACAAAAACTATGAATTGAGAAAGACTGACTTACAGAAAACTTCTTTATTTCCACGACTCTTGGTCAACTAAGGCACACACAACACTTGTAGTACAATACTGAATAATCTCTCCTCGTATTATACACGCTCTCTCTTAACGACCACAAGCTCTCCTCATAACAACACACAAATCTCTCCTAAGTCTCGATGAACGCGCCTATATACTAGCTACCACCACGTCATGACTTACACTCATTGCCAGATCTCATTCAGCGGGTGAAATAATATTTCGTTCAGTAAGAAGATCATTTACATAGTAAAATAAAATAACCAGAGATAGTAAAATCAAAAGGAAAGTGAATATAGAGTATACGTTACAGACTATGATACTTAACAAAAAGTCGTTATACGTACTGCATTTCTAAGCGAAAAACAATAAATAAATAAATAAATTACCAACCAAGACAATTTTGCCTCAGAACATTCATTTGCATCTTTCATCTTCCGAAGTCAAAGGAAGTACCGCCTTAAGGAATTCAAGGAAACAATTATTTACAAAGAAATCAATTTTTCTTTCATTCGAACATTCATAGAGGGAGATGTGAGCATATTACTACCTTTTTCTTGATTTGAAGATAAATATTTGTTTATAACTCTAATGCATGTGGAACAATGATTGCGTATAAATTGTTTTAATGAGGACATATACTCGGCCACTGGAACTTACGTGATAGAATTTACTTTTGATGGTTTACGCGTGTGTTATATCCCAGATACTTTCAAAGCATCATTTCACCCCAAATAAATGGGGATGTAGAACATACATACTACCTACAAAAGAGGTTGAGTTGAGACAGCTTCAAAGTATAATACACATTTCTGAACAATACTTCTGAAAAACAAAATAAAGGAAATAACAAATATCCACCGCTCAATTTAAAAGACATGTGGTGAAAGTAATTTATTTTTGTTTACTGTGAAGTGAGGGTTTCTTTGCTAATAAAAATTTATATTTCATCTCTCATACAACATAACGGAAGCTATACCTCCTATTTGATAGTCAGTTTAGGTATAACATGATCTTCGAAACATCCAAATTTATTTTCTTATTTCCTAATAATTCGTACTTACTGTATATTCCTTTTAGAGTTACGGTAAACTTGTATTTACTGCAAGACCATCCAGTGTTCTGTCACATATCTTTGGGATTTATTGTGCTTCCTCTTATTGACATGCAATACATGGTGGTGACTTCTAAGGATGAGCAAAAATGAAATAGCAGCGAAACTTCAAGTATACAAGATCTATTCATTTTTAACGTACCAGTTTAAAGCTGAAGTGCGTTTGCAAAACCGAAGACCTAACGCTCGACGTATCTGTTGCCAGTGGCTTACTTGGATAGTGTTTAAAAAAAGTTACCTTAGTGACAATGTGGTCAAACACGGGAATATGAAGCGTATTTTGTTTAATTTGTGTAAAGTGTGTTAAATCTTAGAAAATGATTTCTGGTTTGGGGAAATAAACTGCAAGGAAGTATACTTGGAAATGCTTCAAAGAATTTGAAATGTTTTCACAGAAGTTAGATAGTACAAACTTCCGCATGCAAGCTCAGTGATCCACTTTTCATATGACATTGTGCTATAGGCGGATGTTCTCATTCATGAACACATTCGTATTTAACGGTCAGAACTATTTCTAACTGCATGTTTCAGTAATTTGTTTCTCCTGTGTTGTACGTGCGCAACTGGATTATCGGAAAGCTTATGCTAAGGAAATCTCACCGTGGAATGTACAGCAAGCCGTTTCGGTTAGACCTTCAGATATTTCATACGTCAACGGTGGGGTGACAATCTCAAGTAATGCATTTTTGCAGGCGACGAAGCTCAGGGGCATTATTTGTCACCAGAACGCAGACAACAACCGAGAATGTCAAAGAAGACCTCTTACCTGCTTGTAAATATCAACATATCACCTTCCAACCGAAAAATAAGGTTTGCTGTCTTTTTGGAATTCTAGTGCATTTTTCAAAAATTCTCCTGTCAGTAGTAAAAAGGCAAAAGTCAAATGGTATATCTAGATTATTGTCACGTTGCTCTATGCCATTATCCCCTAAACAATGATTTCCCGGAAAAAGTGGTGTGCTGCCGTACACATGTTTTGGTATCGTGCTGTCACTTTTCTTCCGAAGCAAAGATTAACGGTGACGACGATGTGATTACAAAGCTTTGTAAAAATGAATGAATCATTTTTTGAAACGCAATACTGTTTTTATCGTGATATTTAAAGATTTAAGCTCTACATTATTTTTATAAGGAGCTGGTGGTTAAATCCGCAGTATTCGAGGATTTTAATTTTGCGTAATTGTCCATTGAACTGATTATCCCGCAACGGGTTACTTCTTTAATGTTAAAATACGGTTCGCGAAGGTTGAGGATTCAATCTTTCCAGCCGAAAAAGTGGCAGCAGGAATTCTATATAGTTACATTGTGGTGTAAAGCTTATTTGGCAATTAGAATTTTTAATAAATCATATTAAACACCTGGCTGTTTTAGCAGTTCAATCGAAGATTTGGACCGAGAACATTCATCCCACCATGAAACTGTGTAGTGAGTGTTCGCCTAATTAATAACAAAGAGATATACTCCAACTGTGCGTAAAAGAGTATAACAACAGTGTTAATCGGAATTTCTTGGCATAGAATGGAAATCAAAGTTTCCAAATTTTCTCAAATCAACGAGATGTATGTTTCAAGTTTTTAAGGAAGGTAAACCTTAAAGTGGATAAGCATTTTGATGTCCCCCTCTTTGGAAAACCTATCTGGTTGATGTGTGAAAGGTTTGAAAGTTTGATTACTATTTTACGCCAATAAATTTGGATTACTAATACAGTTTTACCAATTTCAGTATTCATGGCTTAGAAAATTTGATTTCGATTCTACACCATAAAATTTGGGTTACAAGTATAGTTATACCACATTGAGTGTTTACCTATCTTGCTCATTGATTAGCCGGAATTTTTCAAGTACACATCAGTGAAAATGTTATTTAGACAACCCAGAGGAACGCCTCTCGAATTTAAACACAAAATACAAAAACCCATAAAGCAAATTCCAGCAATTTATTTTCATATAAAAAGTTGCAAAGAATAAACTAAAAGCGTTCTTGCCAGGAACTGGTCTTACTTGCTTGATATTTCAATATAAATACATCACATTTACTACACGTTAAACATTTCTACATAGAAACTTATGATTTATAGTTTTCACAAATACGAAGTATAAATTTCTGTAGTTTTTTATGCATATGACACATTTTTCAGCATTTTAAAAATATTTTTTTGCAGTTTTGTTAGATCACATAGATTTTGATGGTGATCAGGGAAACTTTATACGCGCAATGACTTGCTTTTTGCTGGTATTCTACTCTTTCCTAGTCAAAACGATGGATATCACTGAATTCTATTGTATAATGATTCCGTCATTTGGGATTCTTTTAGTCAGTGTATTGATACTTCAAAGTGATAAACTCAAAATAGAAATGATCGGCTAAACTGTGATTGCATTTATGCAGCATATTAGAATTAGATCATTATTTACAGCATGGGTGAAAATAAGCGATCGTCGGTGGTGATTAAATTTTTCCAGCTGGTAGTCAGTTTGTTAACTCTTAATAAGTGTAATAAAAACGTTCCGTCACTTTTACTTTTTTGAATTATCTTCGTAGAACACGCTATAACGTTATGTATTTCAAGTCAGCAAGATGGGTTTAACACCATGTCAAAACCATGACTAAGGAATGTCAAACTAAATAAGAATACGATGCAATGTTTACAGTCAGACGAAACATAAACAGAAGTCAACTTACGATAACCTTTTATTGGTCCAGCAATCTTTAAGCAGATCCAACGTATAACACAGTAGGTAAACTTAACATTATTCTTAGCGATCGAACGTCTACACACATCCACATGAGCAACTGTTGTATCGTCCTTTTTATCTATCGTTCTTATCACATTCATACGCCACTTTCTCTTTCTGACCTGAAATGTTGCCAACCGTATTCTTGTTTGAGGGAAAAGACATATCTTTAAGTTTGGACGTATAAAGGAGAAAAAACTCAAATTTACATAGGAAAAGGAACTAAAAATTAAAGTTATATTAGAATATACGTCACAATGCTTATTTATGCTCTTATGTCAGGTCGAAGGGGAACATTTTTTACTGGGAGACCGAACACCGATTTCTTGCGGCCGTCTGGTGGATTCAATACACCTGTAGCGTCAGAGTGAAGACACCAAGAAGTCTAAGCAGTTCACCCGTTACACCCGTGCGCGCCGGCGAACATCGTAAGGCATGACGTCTGTGATACCAGAGGAGGATAGACGATGGTCTTTGGCTCATAAGGACCACGACGCTGCCGCCACCGCAGCCGAACGGCTAACTCATTCAAGAAGGGAGACCCTAAATTGACAGAACGAGTTTTATTTTATGCAGTTGCCGTGCCAGCGCTGAAAAAATCATTGTCCGACTATCATGTCTCTACGATACGTGATCGCCTCTGCTTTTTCTTGGAAGAAACACAACTCTGTGATTGACGATTCTATAGTGAGTGAAAAGCAAAATTCAGACGTTTCCAACTTTGTTCTCCTTCATCTATCTGACTTAACTGAGACTATCGTTTCACATTCTGAACATAAACAAAATGAGTCGGAAATCAGTGATGCTGGTGGCGAAAAAGATGTGTCATGGAGTGACCAGTTCTATTACGGGCCAGTAAAAAGGAATTTGAAAGTACGAAAACGGGCAAATGAGCAATCCAAAATTATTGGTTTGGAGAATTTTCATTGTTTGAACTCGTGACAAAAAAGACTTTACTGTATTATTTCCATTTGTAAAACATTCAGACACATTAGTGATCAAAATTCTAAGTTTGTAAACGGTTACGCAACACCTTTTAAACGGGAAAGACTAAAGATTCATGAGCAAGTAAAGCTCATAACTTTTTTGTAGTAACAGATTGGTTAAGAGGGATACTTTTTCTGCCCCTCTATCAAAGCGCATATGAAAAGCTTCACAAGAACAAATTTCTCAAATGCGTATATGTTGAATGCTGCATATTTCACAGCTTATCACTCGAAACCACTTTGAGATTTTTGATAACCATTTAGAAAAGATCCACAGAGTGGCTGCCAACATATCCAGTTCTTTCAAAACAGAACCGAAGGTACTTCATTTATCAATTATATTTTATCTTACATACTAACTAAACTTGTGCCCGATATTTGAATTAATCACGTGGAACTCTATTATTAGATGGATTGACTGACACATCCAATCAGCTTTGTGTCGTTTTTAAAACCATACACTGAAGAGCAATTGAATTAGAGATACCTGTCTAGTAACGTGTAGCACCACCTATCGCCTTTATGACAGCGGCGATTAATCTCGCTATGGACTCGACAAGACAGCGGAAGCGTTGGGAAGCCATACGGATTCACGACCCCTGAACAAGCTCCCACAGTTCACGAAGATTTGATGGGGGGGGGGGGCAGAGCCACGAATATCTCTCTTGATGGCATCCCACATGTGCTCGATGGGATTGAGGTCAGGTGACCTAGCTGACCAAGGAAGTGAGGTCACGTCGGTTGAGAGTTCATCCAACCATTCGGATACAATTCGGGATCGATGGCACGGTGCATTTTCTTGTTGCAGGATGAGGTCTCCAGTGGGACGCTGAAGACGCACAAACGGGAGCAAATGGTTGTCCAGGATATCCCGGTAACGTTGACCTGTGAGGAACGATGTCACACGTACCAGAGGTAACATTTCAGTATACGTAAACAGTCCCCAGACGAGAATGCCACAACCACCAGCTTGAAGAGTAACCTGCTGGCAAGAAGGATCCATCGCTTCATGTGGTTTTCGCCGTACTTATATCCTGCCATCCGCATGTACCAACGTGAATCTCGACTCATCAGTCCAGGCAAAATTTTTTCACATGCCTAGGGTCCAGTGGCGATGTTCCCGCGCCCATGCTAATCTTTGCACCCTGTGATGTGCGGTCAGCAGCGGTACCCTCGTGGGACGATGGCTTCTGTACCCCATAGCGAGGAGATGGTTCTGGATGGTGTGGCTGCTTAGACGTTTTTGTGCACCAGCGTTAAATTGCCGAGGGATTTCTTTCACTGTGGCCCGTCTATCCGCTATTACAATGCGAGCTAGCCGACGATGACCCCGCTCACCCAAACGCTGTTGTCCACGGCAGTTGGTCCTCGCAGGTATTGTTTTACAGGATTCGATGTACTCGCGGTGCACCCTTGACACAATGGCTCGTTAATATCCCAGTGCCTGCACGACTTCCGAGCTGGCGTCTCCCATTCGTCGGGCCCCGAAAATTTACCCACGATCAAATGCGCTTAGATCCTTCGTCTTACCCATACTGCGTCCGACTCTTACTGATTCCCGTCGCATCACTAATTATATTGTCGGATCGCTGCATACGTCATGTCGTTTCCGTTTACAGGGCCGCTCACAGTGTCACATTTGCATAACGCCCGCTGTCTCTAATTCAATTGCTCTTCGGTGTATACATAAAACAAAATGTGAGGTGCGTGAATCGTATCTTTGTTGGGAACCTCCATTAAATGGAACAGGAGAAGGATATTTTGAACTAGTCACTACTGCATACCAAAGAGTAGAAAGCCTATAGAAGAAATACTTTGGTTGGTGGGACTTGGTATCGATGATGGTGTCAGAATGTTAGGTGAGAGAGGAAGGTTGATTTCCAAGTTGAACCAAATTTGTCCTCAAGTAAAACAAGTACACTGTGTAATGCAGAGACTTCAACTAGCAGTTCTTAATGCTTGTTCTAAAGTTTCCTTTGTTAGGCAGTGCGAAAAAATAATAGATCCTTTGTTTAATTTATTTTTTTTTAGGTTTAGCGACCACCGTGAGCAACTCAATGGGCTATAAGCAGTCGCCCGTCCCTAATTTATTGTCACTGGTTCCAGGGAAGGGTGAGAGCCAGTGCCGTAAGACAAACACAAAACACAAACATCTATGCCTCACCGGGATTCGAACCCGGACCCCGTTTGGACGAATGATCAGAGGCCATCGATTAGACCACTGCGCCACCGGGGCGGCTTAATTCATTTGAACTCACCAAAATGGTTGAGAGTGTTACATGTCGTTGGTTCTGCGTTGGAGATAAAATTTTGTAAATTAAAGGATCCCAATGTTGTGAGATGGGTTGTGAGTGGAGCCGAACACTGGGAGCATTACTTTGCAACTGTATTTCATAGGTGATACACTTAGAGAATACAACAAACGGACCGTTACCAAAAGGATCATTACGATTCATCTCCTACTATAATAACATCAAATTCTGCCATTTTCCCTTGAATTATTTGAATATGTAGGCACCCCTATCTCAGAAGTATTCTACAAAGGAAATATTGTTATCACTGAAGTGGATAACGATGTTAGATATGATGCATATGCACTTCAAATGCTGTTTTATGAGAGCCTAAGTCCGATGGAATCATCATTTAACATTAATTACATCTGCAAAAGTAAAAAGATTCACTCCATTCATGTTGAAATCATGAAGCAGGAGAAGCTTCATTTAAAACTGACACACAAATAATGATCAAACATGGTCAAATTTATTTGAAATCAGGGATTTGCGATTCAAAAAAGACTGTTATTGACGATTTAAAAGCATTCGACACCTCAACTTTACCATATGGACGAAAGAAAGTCAGCTGGCTTTGGAAATGGAGATGTGATGAAAATTGCCAAACGTTACAAAAATTCACTGCCTGATTATGAAGAAGATCAAATCATTGAAGTGTGTTACAACTCAAATCACAAACCTTCCTTTATAGGAGTATGCAAGCATGCTATCAGTCAACAAAATCTGTTGTGTCCCTTCAGGAAGCTTACAACTGTGGTGGACTGCATTCCTGTTTCTGCACCTAGTTGTGAATGCTTTTTTCGCGCTATGAATAACATTGAAACATAACATTGTTCGTCTCACTATCCGCAGACACAACAAACTGTTAAATTAATATTAGCGCAAAGGATGTGAGTTTTTAAGAATTCGGTCTGTTTTTTGCACTGTATTAATTATTTCGTTTTCAACTGCAGTAAGGTGGCCACGTTTTTAAGTCATTCTCATTAGTACCAAAATTATTGAAAACCAACTGAGAACTATGATTACAAATAAAAGCCTATTTTAATTTGCGCACAACTTGGAGGGGGGGGGGTCGGCACTATAAATTTCACACTTGCTTTTATGGCTAATTTTTAAGGCATAAAATATCTATTGTTATCTGTGGTTTTAATTGGCTATTGTTCTAATTTAAATGTTCCAGTACGTTTTTCTCCAAAGTTATGAGTTTTCTGTACAACAGTTGCACAAGTGCGTAGTGTGTCCTAACAAGTTAGAATATGACGTTTGGCAGGTAAAACGTTTTTGATGTGTTACCTGATTCCTAGAGATCAGTACAGTAATTTTGCACCTAGTACGTCTTTCCACAGTCTAATAAAACATTTCGTATTACGGCATTTTCTAATTTAACGTGGTGGTAATTCATTTCTACTGAACAAATGGCCCAAATTTGAACGCCATTGGTGCAAGAAAAATAAACGCAGAATTCGCGCATATATCTTTACCCAGTCATGTTATTCTTAGATTCAGCTTTTACAAGTATAACGTTCGAGTGTCCACCAGAATGTTTTGCATCGTGCCACTGCAGCAAGACAAGTTGAAATTTGTAATAAATATTATACTTATATATAATTTTTTGTATATTATACTATAAAAAACTCAACGTGCATTCTAGTGGACCTTGTCTCGTTTGACGTTCAAAAGAACTTGATCAGGTGTACAATATAAACGAACAAAATGGGAAAATTAAGGCGATTCCTTTCTGATGAATTATTATTGGTCAAAATAAACCACTTCAATAAATTTCCAGATTTTTTATATCATGGAGAATTGTATAAATGACACAGAATTCAAACATTTGAATTGTGAAAGTTTAGTAAGTTTTATAGTTGTTTTCAGTAGTAAAAATAAGCAACATTCTCCCTATCTACAAAAATGTCGAAAACTACAAGAAACCGAAACGTACAAGAAAAATTCGCAAGTATGTGGGAGTAACATGGCGGAGACTGGCACAAGACAGACTGTTTTGCAAGAAACTTGAGAATACCTACGTCCAGCAGTGAATTGATAAGCTTTGACAATGATGATGATATATATATATCGTTTCAGATATTTATCAGTAATGTTACAATCCCTGATTTTCGTTACACTTTCAGAGATATCTTACGATTACGTTTCAGCAACATCTATTTTGGAACATAACTCTTTGTACATTACGGTTACGTTAAAAACAGCATTCACTGATATTACTGATTTATATTTTCCATTGTATATAATTGCAACCTTGATGTTATTTTCCGGCGATATTTAAGATTTTTGATTTGGCAACGGCGTGGAAGTGCATGCCCATTTATGCAATTTCACCGAAGCACTCTCGTAGTCGTTCCATGTGCTACTGGGATATTCTTTGGTGATACTGCCGTACTCGAGTTAGATGGATGTGGACAACTCGGCACGAAATAAGTTATCATAAACATTTTAAGGGGCGTATAGACATTGCATTTTTGACCATTTGTTGGCCACGACACCTAGAGATTGGTTATCTGAGTCATATAAAGTTTCCGTAATTTGTTTTTTCTTAATTGCGCTCATAAATGTAATCCTTTATAAAAAAATTTGTAATTTGCATTTTAAAAAAGACTTTAGGGTTTACAAATTACAAGTCTGCAAATTATCAGAGGTATGTGCTCACTCAGTAAACTGTCAAGGACTGGGGGGGGGAGTGTATTACCAAACGTGTAAAGTATAAAGTATGTCTTATCCGATCAGGAAATTTTCAGCATTTGCAAGCTACAACTCGACACATTATCTGACGGTATATGCCTGCTAAGCAAACCTGTCAGGGGGGAGGGTCAATACCAGAAATATAATATATAAAGAATTTCTTGTCCTATCGGGTTATTTTCATACCAATTACAAGCTACAACTCGACACATTATTTATCCGAGGGCATGTGCCTACTCAGAAAAACTCTCGGGGGGGGAGGAGCTTAAAATATAAATAATTTCTAGTCCATTCGGGATATTTTCAGCATCTACAGCCCACAAGTCAACAAATTATCTGAGGGCATGTGCTGCCTCAGGAGACCTCACGAAGGAAGGGGAGGGGGAGGGTGTAGCACCAAAAGTATGAAATACAAAGAATTTCTAGTACGATCGGGAGATTTTCACCATTTACAACTATAACTCGATGTGCTGCTTCAGGAAACACCTCGTTGTGTGTGTGGGGGGGGAGGTAATATCTAATATGTGAGACAAAAAGTATTCCTGGTTGTAAATGCTGAAAATCTCCCGATTTGACAATAAATCCTCTATATTTTACACTTTTGGTATTAAACTCACCCCATCGATAGGTTTCCTAGGTAGACATATGCCTTCAGAAAATTTGTTGAGTCGTAACTTCTGAACGTTGAAAATCTCCCGATCGGACCAGAAATTCTTCCTATATCATATTTTAGGTTTCAAGCAGGTCCCCTTCCCCAATTAGGTTCATCTGCCCACAGATGATGTGTTTAGTTTTAGTTTACAAACCTTAAAAGTTATCGTAAATAAGAAAATAAGAAATTACCGAAATGTTATGTGTGTCAGATAAACAATCTCGCGAAACGTAGCCGCGAGGCAGGCTTGTACGCAATTTTTATACAACCCCTTAAAATCTCTGTGACCAATTCTCCGCTTTGTCTTTCCCCCCAAAACCATGGAAATGTCTAAATGTCTTACTGAAAATGAAATATTAAAAAAATATTTCATCAGAAATAGTTGCTCAAGTGATGGGGAATATAGCCACACGAAATGTATTTATGCAGAACAATTTTATGGCATTTAAATTCCAATGTGTCCAGTTCGCCGTGTGGCCAATTCTCCGGTGGCCACTTCTCCGTACCCGGAGTTAGCTAGTTAGTCTACGCTAGTGTCCGTCCTTAAGTTTTGCACACCAGTATTTAATATCTTATTACGTTTGCTGGTTTTGAATCAGAAAAAAAAATCTCAATAAAAGTAGATGTTAGTTTGTAAAGGTAGAAAAAATATTAATGTTGATACATTGAAAAGTTTAACGACTACGCAAATTCTGAAAACAAAAATAAGATATGCATTAAAAGGAACATTTCGTTGATTAATCATGAAGAAATTTATGTCATCCTACAGAAAAATAAAATGATCCGTGGAAAAATAATACATTTCTATTAAATAACGTATTCGCAAAGAACTGGCGTTCTGGTTAGTTCCTACAAAATGCTGTAAGCGCGAGGTGTCAAATGGTCGAGTGTGATAATGTATCTGCATAG
The DNA here is from genome assembly GCA_039090855.1 of Macrothele yani. Taxonomy (NCBI): domain Eukaryota; kingdom Metazoa; phylum Arthropoda; class Arachnida; order Araneae; family Macrothelidae; genus Macrothele; species Macrothele yani. The sequence goes on from CM077015.1 coordinate 97,905,177, forward strand.
AAATCCACTGAACAGGGATTCGAACCTGGTGTGATCTTCGAGGATTTCTATTTCCTTGTAATGAAAGTTTCCCTAGCGTTATGACTTCACACCGTAAAATTCCTTGATGGGGGAAACAAAAGGGTGTACAAAAGATATCGGTGAGACCATGTGGGTAGGTAAAAAAAGTTGGCGAACAAAACATGTTCGGTAGGACCACGTGTCATGCAAAATATTATGGTTGAACACAAAGAGAAAATGGCGGACAAAATATTGTCAAGAAGATTACGCGGAAAAAAGTAGCTGCGACTGACGTCATTATTAACCAGGAATCGACCACATGCGTCCTTGAAGCAGCACGTGGACGGCTTCGTTTTTACAGAAACCTCCTATTATCACGTAACAGTAATATGATGACGTCACAAATATCGTTCAAATACATAACAGTAAGGTAACGATGTTACAAATATCTTTCAAATACGTAACAGTAACATGAAGTTGGTATGCTGAAGTTACAAAGACTTTTCACTGTAAAGTATCGGTTATGTTTCAAAGTTCTGTAACGTTTGCGGACGTTTTTACGTAACCGTAAGGTTTCTGAAACATTGCTGTTACCTTGAGCAACGTATCTGAAAAGTCTCAATATTTCAGTGCTACGTACTTGTAACATATACAAAATATTCTGTGCTGTGTGGGATTGTTGGACGGTCTATCCAATTTTTGTTCCATCTTGAGCCAGTATCCTGCATGACCCTCATGCATGCTTTCGAATTTCCTCCAGCCATCTCCAATGTGACCTTCTGTTGGGTCTTTTGTCCCACGGAATTCAGTCTAGAATTTTGGTAGTCTATCAGTGGTTTACTCTTATGGCGTTGTTTCTATTATAGTGTTGAACGTTGAAGTTCCGTCATAGGAAAAAGGAAAGTTTGGTACCGTCTGCACTGTCATTAAATACATGTGTTACTTAAATATAAATTACTGTACATTTCGCTGTCAAAATATTTACCTCACTTTACCACTGGGATACACGTGTTTTGCATATAAATCGTTTACATTGAGAGTACAGAAAACTTTGAAATATGAGTCAGTTACTGTCTTTCATTGTGAAACACTTTTGTGCTGTGGCATGGGAAGATTTGACTCCTGAAACCGCTTGTAATGCGTTTAGCAATAGGAAGCATTACTTTCTAGTGCTTCTGACCAGACACAGGGAAATCTGTGGAAGAGGACGGGGGGGGGGGGGGTTCTTTATTTCGTATCTTAGATTTGCAACAAAATCCCAATTGAAATAACTTGCTGTACTTAATATACACTCATTGTCATAAAACTCCACTCACCAAGAAAGAGGAGTCTGATTCAAATGAGATTGCAGCATTGAGATGGTACATAACAAGGACCGAAGTGATTACATTTTCACAGCAACGGGACGATTTTCCATAGACATACAGTACACATCCCGATCAGCGTTAGTACCGCGTCGGACCAACTCGTGCTCGGATACGTGTATGCGTGCCTGAGGTGGACCTCGGATAGATGTATCCAAGCACGAAGATAGATGTATCCAACCAGAAAAGCTTTATGACTTATATTTTAGGTATTACTACCCCTCCCCCGTTGGTTTCCTGAGGAAGCAGATTCCCGTAGAGAGTTCTTTGAGTAGTATGTTGTAAATGCTGAAAATCTCCCGATCCAATAGAAATGCTTTACATTTTATACGTGTGGTGTTACCCCCCCCCCACCCCCACCCGGACAAGTTTGCTGATGAAGCACGTTTTTATATTTTACACTTTTGGTAATACCGCCCACCCACCGCGACAGGTGTGCTGAGTAGGCACATGCCCTCAAATAATGTGTCGATTTATAGCTTGTAAATGATTAACTCCCAATTGGAAACGAATTTTTTTGTATTTTATACTCTTGGTGTTACCCCCCACCCCTCCCCCGTGAGGTTTCCTGAGGCAGCACATGCCCTCAGATAATTTGTTGACTTGTGGGTTGTAAATGCTGAAAATCTCTCAATCGGACCAGAAATTATTTATATTTTACAGTTTTTTCATTACCTCCCAAACAAGTTTTCTGAGTAGGCACATACATTCAGAAAATTAATGTGTCGAGTTATAGCTTGAAAATGGTGAAAATATCCCGATCGGACTAGAAATTCTTTATATTTTATGCTTTTGATATTGATCCCCCCACCCCCGACAGGTTTGCCAAGTAGGTATAACCCCTCAGCTAATGTTTCGAGTTGCATCTTGAAAATGCTGAAAATTTCCTGATCGGATCAGAAATACTTTATATTTTACACTTTTGGTATTACACCCTCCCTGACAGTTTTCCTGAGTCAGCACATACCCTCAGATAATTTGCAGACTTGCAGTTTGTATACCCTGAAGTCTTTTGTTTAGTTGTAGATTACAAACATTTTTTTAAAGAATTACATTTATAATCGCAATTAAGAAAAGACCAAACTACGGAAACTTTATATGACTCAGATAACCAACCTCTGGGAGTCGAGGCCGCCAAGCGGTGAATAGTGGGATGTTTATACGGCCCCTTAAAATGTTTGTGGCCACTTCTCTGGTGGACAGTTCTCCTAAACCCAGCTAACTCGAGTAACGACAGTATCACGAAAGAATATCCCAGTAGCACATGGAACGACTGCGAGAGTGCTTCGGTGAAATGGAATAAATGCGCATGCACATCCATGCCGTTGCCAAATCAAAAATCTTAAACATCGCCGGAATGTAACATCAAGGTTGCAATTATGTACAATGGAAAGTATAAATCAGTAGTATCGGTGAATGCTGTTTTTAACATAACCGTAATGTACAAAGACTTATGTTTCAAAATAGAAGTTGCTGAAACGTAATTGTAAGATATCTCTAAAAGCGTGACGAAAATGAGAGATTGTAACATTACTGACACATATCTGAAACGTTTTGTGCTGTATGAGAATAGGTTGATAATTGTTAACAGTATAATATATTAAAAGTTTGTGCATGATTTATCAAGTAATTATGAAAACATCAAACATATATAACTCACATTTAGCTCTTCCCAAAGTGGAGCATGTAGGTATGGTGTAAAAAAGTGTTTCATTAGAAAAATTCATGTTTAACCCCTTAACGACCATGACCCCAAAATCTTGTATCACTCCAAATACCATAACGCCCGAAACTGTCTCTTGTTTCACTTCTTTGTTTAGAAACAGCATAAGTGACTGAGAGTGACTCCTCCTGATCCCTCATAGGTCGAGAAAATTTGAAGAACAAGTAGGGATAGGAAATCTGACTCACTGAAGATTGGCGTTTCCGGTGGCCATGGCCGTTTGTACGTACGGTCGTTTTGGCCGTTATGGTCGTTAAATGGTTAAAAAACCTATGAAGGGCATAAACAATCGGTCTGTGGCATGATGCATGCAAACAAATAGCATGTTTTCTATGTTATTAGTGCACATCCACATAAGCTCTATTCGTGGCCAGCGGCACATGTAATTCATATTCAATATCTCGCCATGTTTTGCGTAACGAGTCTTTGAACATTGTGGAAGTAGCTTCTGTTATGTCAATATGCAAAGTTTCAATATCAGAAATGGTATTAAATTAATTTTATCCGTGAATAATCCCAAAGGGAAAACGTCTAGAAGTGTTATACCTAATGACCGTGTTGGTCATGATGTCGGATCGTCCCTCCAGATCTATCTGTTGGGAAATGTGGTATTTCGAACATTTAATCTCCAGTGTGGTGGGGTACCATCCTGCTGGAAAGTTATCCATATTTGGCATTCGTACAACTGAAGTGAAGCAGAAAGTTCCATCATGTCCAGGTATACATTTGCTGTTAGGGTACCTTCACATAAAAAGAAATGTCTGATTACTCTGATTTGTATGAGATCACACCAAACATTCGCTTTTGTGATGTCTGGCTGGTTCTCGAAAACAACATAAGGATTTCCAGACAGTTATAGTAAGCATATTTTATCTATTAATTTCACTAAAGGCGTGAAAAGTAGCCTCATACGAAATACACACACCCTGCAGTAATAGTTCTGGTCTTCAATACGCAGTAAATCAGAAAGACGTGGGGGTTCTTCCACCTGCAAGTCTTTAATAATCTGCATTATGTACGCATATAAACGGAGCATTTTGTATTAAATCTTCTTCAGTTTAGTGCAGGGGATTGCGGGTTCAGATGCAGGATGGATTTGGCGTAACTGTTTACGAGCGCTGTACGTGCAGCACGAGCAGTTTCTTCACTAACACCCGGCGGGCCCGTTTGTTTTCGATATCGACTTTTCCTCTCCCAAGCTCTGATTAAGCTTTCATAATAAGGTGGTGGAAGTCAATACGCTTATCTGAACTTCGGCTGATAAGTTATCAGTGATTTAGTCTCGTGGTACCAAGTAACATATGCAGCCTTATCCTTTAGAGACACCATTTAGATTCTTTGCAATGCTAGTGACACCTAGTTATTACTCAGCTTTCACTTGTGTGTGCGTGCGTGCGTTGTGAGTGTGTTTGTTTAACTATTGTGGTTTTTAAATAACATGCGTCTTAATACGCCATAATGTGTGAGGCTTTCATTCTGAATGATTAAGATGGAATGAAAGCGTAGTTTTCATAAAAAACCCTTTTTTTCCATAAATAGAAGTAACCATTGTGTAGGATACTTTATTTTAAAGTGTGGATCATTTTTTTAACACTGCTCACCTTTTTTGTCCTAATTTTGTCATATTTTTACGAAGACCAACGTTTCTTCCAGTTATGCCGTTTTATTACAGTTTGTTCAGAAGCTGAGAAAAAAAAAAGGTTTATCTAAACTTCGTAAACATCTCCTTTATATTGTTTTTTCTATTTGAGATTTTGCTTTATGGCTCTCCAAAACAACGTGTCGGTGCCAAGTGTACAACGCAGGAGGTGTACATATAAACTGCACTGTACATATGAAAGCCTTCGAAATAACAGTATGAAGTTCCTCTAAGTTTTTACAAAAAACGTCATTCGCATAAAGTGAAAAATACTGCATATAGATATAAGAGAGAATAGCCTGAGGTGTGACCTATTCTCTAGACATGAGCGGAATGTAATCGAGTTTCCAAAGATCATTAAACTGGATTTTATCTTACACGCTATGACCTACCTGCTCACGGGTAACCCCCTCAACATGAAGGAAACATTTCGGAAAATATAGCGACTGATTCTCGTTCAGTGAAATAGCCAGAGAAATCGTAACACCCATATGCGTTGTAGAACACCCTCCTTCAAAAAGCTTTAAGGCATATGGGGACGAATTTACAAGACTTGGAGATTTAATGAGGCAAGTATGTACAATAATGATGATATACGGAACCATATAAGAAAATAGGGGGTTAAAAAGAGACAATACCAGTAAAAATCTTAGGAGGGAAATGATAGAAGACATTTCTAAGGGCACAGGGGCAAAGTGATGGGAGTTATATGAAATAATTTGAAGGAAATTATAAATTCTTTAGAAAGGTATTTTATTACCAGGTTTAATATGTTTCTGGCAGATCATTAATGATAATGCATCAAAACCTCCGAGTTTCATAATTTCCGAAATAATTTGAACCATTACATAAAATAGTTTAAGAATTAATTTAATTCAAATTTCTCACAGTATTCGTATGTTCCATGTATCGTATTACCGAGAGCACTACAAGAGATAAGGTGGCGCTATGTCAGGAAGCTATTCTGCCCTAATTTAAAGAGTAACATATGTTACTCCTTAGTTATTCGGTACATGGCAGCATCTACAGATAGACATTTGCTAAATAAGGAAGTATGGTCTTTTGAAAAAAACACAAGCTGGATATGAAACTTGTAAACTTCATTACATTTCACAGCAAATATCCAAGAAAATTTTCTGTAAGTCGTGAATGCATAGGCAGCGAACCCACCACTCCTCTTCCTCATATTAAAGTACAATAGCTGTAAAATGGAAAAATTAAGGGAAACCTGCGTCAGCTCCAAGAGGAAGACAGATTCTTCTGAAAGAATAATGAGACCCATGCTGATGCAACAATTCAAGAACTTCCTCTTATTTTGATCGGTTGACTAAAGTTGCCTATCTGATTGCTATATTTCGTTTAACTGTATAAACTGTGCATACTGCTACAATTAATTGGACACGAAGGAATTATCTGTACAGGAAACATTTTGTGCAAACATTCAGAAAATGCCAGTGGTCAGAATGACCAAATAATGGACACTTTCAAACTTTGCTACGATTAAAGACTTCTTTGAGCCCATCGATAAGGTAAACAGTCTGTAAGAGATATTAATGTCATAGGAAATCTAACGTTATTGTTTTGCAAGCTAAATGTGCATCGTCAACAGGAGAACGAGAATGGCCGATTTTCATTCAGAACTCTAATATATGTTGACTATGTTGATATGTGATTAATCACCGAAATCAACATTTAAAGCCGTTGGTTTATTACTCACGAGCGGAGGTTTTTTTCGGGGGGAGGGGCATAAGTGAACCACATCACTTTTTCTTTGAAGTACCGAAATACCAGCTACGTATTTCAGTTGAATCAAAGAATATCTAACGCTTAAAGAAGGTCAACTCTCATAGAGATAACGTAAAACAGGCGGCAACAGCGCCACTTCATCTTAAGAGATAATATACTCTGTCGGAAAGTTAACATTCAGGAGCAAAACACGTTAGGGGGACTACGGCAGTCAAATTTTTCTTTGATCCACGATGGTTTCCTTCGATCTGATGACTATTTGCATAGAGCAGTTTTTTTGTTTGTTGTTGTTGCTGGTTTCTGATATACCACCCATCCCTTATTTTGGTGAGAAAAATATGCATTAACATTAGTATTACTATTTAAATCAAATTTCAGCAAATGTTACAGTTAGGCCTAAGAATACGTACAAAATGCAGACATTCCCTAGTATTTGGTATTACTGAAAATATCTCTGAAAAACTGAAGAACAAATAAAAGCCTTAACTAACCCGACTGGCGTAACAAAGCTTAGGTATCCAATTTGCGAAGTGATTATGCTACCGAGAATGTAACAATCATGTGCTGTGAGTAGCTCGGCTGACTGTCCTTTACCCAAAGAATTGAAGTCAAAGATTGAAGTTAACAGAAATACGCATGCGCAGTCTACTCTGTCTGCTCTGGCATCAGCCTGTAGGTTACTTTCAGTGCACTGCATTTTTTCCTTGAAGATATGTCTGGGCTAGTTACGTCTCGCTGAGCCTTAACTTCTCGTTAGATATTCTTTGGTTGAATGTGATTAAACTACCTAAATATAATTTTTTTCTTTTGGTGAATTTACTGCAAACTCCTTTAAAAAATAGCAACACCGTTTTGAGTGTTTACAAGTATCTTTTACTTAAAACAAATTTCCATTTTAAAGATATCAAAATTGTACGAATTAAGAGAAAGCACATATTTTTTAATTTTCGCATAAGTATGCAGAATTTTGACACATATTAGATTTTTTTTTAATTTGAGTATGTTTTTACTTTTAGCAGAATGCTACAAGATTTGTCTTTAACTACAGAAAATGTTAAATGCCAAAGAGGACATACGTCATGAACTAAGAAATGTAACAAATACTGAGTATGTCGGACATGTAAAGTGACTCTTATAACTCCCTGTTTCAGTCGTTAGTCATAAAGCACTTCTCAGCATCATTGTTTTATAGACTGCCTCTCTAATATCACATACGAAAAACAGGTAATATGCAGCGTAAGACGAAGAACAAAGAAAGTTATTTGTGTAAATTACGGAATTCTTGGCTACAACACTTTGAAAATAAATAGTCTGCCATAGAAAATTATTCCATATACGTAACAAAGATACCACCATTACATTTTGGTTAGACATACCTTTCGGGACGCACTCTATAGGCAGTCTGCAAATAGAAGGGAGATTTCGTGAGATAAGACTGGTTAATCCAGTCACATGACCAATGATAGTTACACGAAAAGACTCAAAGCGCATACAGCAGCATCTCTGAGACGTTGGTCTAAAGGCCAGATTCTGATAATTCGTCGGAAATGTGTCTGGGTTCTAATCCGAAAGAGACATTTATGTTGCGTTTCACGTGCTACACTGGCTCTCTCTCTCTCTCTTCTTCTTCTGAGGAACCAGTGGCCGTCAACTAGGAATCGGAGTCTGCTTATAGCCCATCGAATTGCTCACGGTGGTTGTTAAAATCGAAAATAATATACTGTTATATATATGTACAGTCCCAATGACTAATGTCGCATCATTCCAACTTGCTATTTTTGCCGCCGAACACCAATTAGTTCAGTTCTGATTTTTTCTGCAAAAAATACATTGTGTTTACTTATTTAATTGATCAAGCAAAATCCCTTACAATATTGTAAAGGTGTCTAAGGTTCGGAAAAGAGGTTTTATAAATGATTTTGCCTATGTGAAGTGCGTCTCAATCTACACAGTATTGCCAAAACACTAGGAAGGGCGTTACCATTTCCATTACATGGCACCATCCCCAAACTGTGAATGATATCGTCCGCAAACGACGTATACATAGAGGCTAATATCTGCTCAAGCTTAAGTAGTAGCATTCGGAGTTCAGATGGCAGCTTATGAGGATTTAAGCGATTTCGAACGTGGTATGGTAGTCGGCTAACAGAAGACGTGTCCATCCATCTCGGAAATTACCAAGTAATTTGAATTTCTACGGTTAAAAATTTAAAATGTGCACCTGGGTTACACAAATTCAGGGGGTAGAAAACCCAAGTTCGAAACCCGTGGAGACATAGAAAAGCTGTGGACGATCGTAGACTGCTGCGTCTGGCACGCAACTTAACATTCGTCCAGCGTACAGCATTGCCACAAAACACAGCTCAATTCAATGAGCTAGTTGTAGCATCAGCGTTCTAACAGTGCAAGGTTTCCCGTGTTCTATGGATTACGGAGCCGAAGGCCCATCTCTGGACGCATTTTATTGGGACGACATAATGTTGCGTGAGCTAAAATATTTACAAACCCGATGTTGTAGATAATTTAGATCATAAGAATGTTTTCCTTATAGTTCAGCTTCGGCAAGGAAAAATAACGTCCATCATAAGAACGTTTCCTTATAGTTTTGCTTTGATTATCTGCAAACACATAATACATGTTCCGTACGATTAAAGAAAGGTAGTATTTGAAGGAAAGGCTTAAAGTCTAAAAATAATCTACATTTTTAATACCAAATTTCGGTTTAAATTTTGATTGAGAAATTCAAAAAATAAACCTTTTGTTACGATAAAACTAATGCTTGGAAAGAAAGAAAAGAGTAACCGCATTTCATCTTATCTTGTGGTGATATGCGTATATTTTTTTCGCCCGGATGCACTTTTCCTGCAAAATTCGAGGAAACACTGTGAATCAAAAATTATAAAGCAGTGAGCATCCCCATTTGTCAGAAAATGGATGCACTTCCATATCTGGTCTGCGTCGTCTGCTCTAATAGAACAACGTGGAATCATGGGTACTATGACATTCCCGAGTGATATTATGCTGCCATCTATCGGTTGACATGAGAAACACAGCGTGTTGTGTATTCACGATACGAATGTTTCTCAGGTATTCTGGATGTCCTTTAAAAAATCTCTTCGCCACGGATGATTTTGTTCGTATTCTGAAACATTTACAGGGACGGAAAAGAATGGTTTTGTGCATAATTAAAACCTGTCTTTCTGGCACATAAAATAATATAATCAATTACGGCCAGTGAGGAACTGTTTCATGATCTGAACCATGACATCAAAACAATGTTCGGCCGAAAGACGACATTTCTGTCGGAATAAATACTCCAAAATATGGTATGCCCAGTTTGTGAGCTAGATCACTAAGTCTGCATTTGAGAGGTCTCACTAATTACTCTTAACACCTCGGGTGTGAACAGCAGTAGTAGGATCCACAACGTTCAGTGAGAGGTTAATTGTTAGATGTTCATATTCACAGCTTTCGAGGTTACAATATGCAGCCCACTGATCTGTCATGACAGTAGTTCGTGGTTGTAAATGCTTGTGTATGAGTGGCAGCAATGTGCTTGATAATCTGTCATTCTCAGGGCAGATCTCGACCGTGAATTTCTTAGTATCACGTTTAAAGATACCAAGGAGCCAGGTGCCCTCAACGAGGCAACCGCAGTTGTATTTGCGTTTCTCAGCCTTCGCGCAATCCACATCAACCATCACTCCTTTTCCACCAAACTTTCCTTCGTCTTCCTAGGAGGCTGCCGTGAACCCTGAGGCTAGTTCTGTGCAATACTTATAACAGTTGTTAACTGTCTCAAAGGACGTGTAACACCCCCTGTGAATATTCTTCAATGGGATGATCGTAGGAAAATCCTGTGGCGAAACAATACACAATAGTCATCTCCTTATCAAAGGGAATCCGAACGTCGTGAAACCATGTCCAAAGTGCATAGGAAGACTGCTCAGATTTCCCTGAAACGTGATTTCTCGGACACCTGAATTTTCTATAACTATGAAACCTATCGACTCTGAGAGTCATTGAATGTCCTTCCGAACTTTTTATGCTGGTTGGAATCACTTCCTGCTGCTCCCACCACGAAACGCGTCTCCTCATCCTGGGTAGCTCTTGGAAAAAGCGCTCCCAATTCCACACGGTAAAAACGCTCTCAGAAAGAATGAAAAAAGAAGAAACACGAAGGAGCACTTACAGAATCAGTGGCAACACAAGCAAAGAATATCTAAACACAAGTTAGCGGACTCACTTCACGCACGGAGAAAACGGCGGTGGCGTAACGCAGTTACCAGAAGCACTTGCTCTGTTGCAGCAGGCGACGCAGGCCAGATAAGGAAGTATAGCCCGGAAAATTAGCTGTTCTTCAGAAAACTGGAAAGCGCATCCTGTATGCCTCTTGTATTCGAATGCTTTCCAAGGGTAGAAATCAAAATAACCACTAGCTCAAAGTTACAATTTTAAGTTCCGGAAATAAATGCTATATAGGTTCAGGAACACAAGAACCATGACTCTTTCCTCAAGAGAGTTATTTTCAAGTCGCACTAATTTCGTTTTCTCTTGCGCTGCAATGCATCAAAAGCTTCTATCTTTTACAATGTGTTGATAAATTTCGATATCATAGCAGGAACACCTTGCAATCATTACTCTGAAGACAATTTTTCTTTCTAAGAAAACTTCAAGTTCATTAAATCTGCAAAAGTCAACGAAATTGATGTAATTAATTTAAACAAACAATACACTAAATTTTGAATTTATGTTTCATTTAATTTTTTTTACCATTTTTGCAAATGCCTTTTTCAAAGGCAGATGCATTTATTTCAACTTTATAATGTTTAAGTGTATTTCATTTGTTACTTTAACAATATTTGAGTATTGGTAAGCTTAATATTCACAAAGGTTGTATTATGGGCGGTAGTCTTCTGTTGTTCATGGGAAACTAATAATATAAATCGATTTTCATGAAGTTTTTTGCCCCAGATTAATTCCAAAGTCTATCCTCACAGCTTAAGATAATATATTACAACATAATTCAAGCTGAAATGAATAATTTGATGCAACATTTAAAAGATCTTTTCAAAGTGGTTCACACATGCTGTTTATGACTGTGATTAATTCTGATACGCATATTTAGTGAGACTGTATTCTATTATGTTGTTGAACAAGGCCTCAAATCTCGTTTGTTACTTACCTGAGAGTTTGATATGCATCTGCTCTGTTACGTTTTTAGATTTTTCTCACACATATATTTCTGTTGTAAAGATAGAGGGAGCATATTTCTTTCAAATTATGGCTCATAATAAATTCAAGTCCTTTCCAGCTGTAAAAACACGAAAAGGTAATCTTATTAAATATCTGTTTCATGTAGCAATTCTTTCACTTTAACATATGTGGTTTTAAACTCTATAAACGTACTGCTTCCATTTATGTGTTTCGAATTTTTCGATATTTCACAATATGAAAATAGAGTTGTTGATATGTGTAGGAATCTGCATCTCTCGTTCGATGGTCTATTCAAACAAGAGTTCACGTGAACTCAGTATTTCCAAAGTAACCAAACTTTCCAAATGAATGTGAGATTAAATCAAACAATTATGAATTTAAACTATTAAAAACATGAGGTTGCGAGAAACATATGATTTCTTTTTCATTCTTGTGGTATATACTTTTGACGAAAGTATAGTCCTTATGTGCATGGAATAGCCAAAACGTTATGACTGTCTAATATCTTGTTTGACCTCCACGTGCTGCCAAAACAGCTCGTACCCAGAGCGAGGCATGGACGCTAAAGTATTTATAACGGTGTTTTTTAATATCTGAAACCAAGTCGCTGCCTGATGATCTCTCAAATATTTTAAGTTTCTTAGCTGCTCCGCCGCAGATCAGATTTGATGGTCCAAATAGAAACACAGGTGTTCGTTTACATTGATTTCTGGAATATTTGGGGCCAGTGTAAAGCGTAGCCTCATGTTGTACGAACCGTTATTGAACAATCATGGCAGTTTGGCTTATCACATTATCCTGATGAAAGAAGGCGCTACTAGAAAGGAATACCGTTGGCATGAAATAATGCACCTGGTCTGCAATGATATTTAGGAAATTGGTAGACGTTGTGGTTTCCTGTACATGAATGACGGGACAGAGAGTTTCCTAGCAGAACATTGCCAAAAACATTGCAATCTTTCCACGGGCTTGTTTTTGTTTTCGGCGATTCCATGCATCATGGTTACAATACATCCCCTGGTAAACGATGCACACGTGTCAGGCCCTCCACATGGCCCTACAGGAAACGTGATTTATGAAACAACCATCCTTCTTCTAAAAAAATCGAGGTCCCGTTCTTTTTGTCGCGTGCGCATTTTAGGCGTTTTTGACGATGAGCCGACGGTTGCATGGACATTTGGAGAAGCCTGCGGAAACCGAGTCCCATTTTAGTTAGGATTCGATTGCTGTAAGTTGTGACACATAACAATCCTCCAGCATTCCAATAACCTGCGAGTTGTTTGCCTGCAATTACATCGATTTTATTACAAACAATGGTCATAATATGGTGGCACTTTCATATTTGATCGCACTGCGAATGAATGAGCCTAATATAATTTACATAATTTCCTGCTGTAAGCGTTCATTTAGAGCAGGAAAGTAATTATTGCTTGAACAGAGGTTGAAATGCCGAGATCCAAGATACACACACGCACAATTTTGTAATATTGCCACTTTACAAGTGAGATATTCTTCACTGAAACAAACGGAAAAAAAGCTTTTCTTAAAGTAATGCAATTTTCTTTCTTTACTTTTAAATTTCTTTTTCTCTGATTAAATACTGTTAGCCAAAAAGCAGCTTCTTTATTTTGTGTCGTTAAAACGATTTTTTAAATATATTCAATCAAAACGCCTCTTCGTGTTAAACTATTACGCAGGCTACCATGATTTTGTAATAATAATCAAATGTTTAGTATTTAGTTTGCTAAGTTACCGTATAAAAATTGTTCATTTGTCTCGCGAATCCTTTCTTACCTGAGGGTATTACATTTCTGTTTTGTTATTGTTTTTCGATTGAAGGTTTAATGACCACCGTGAGCAACTCAGTGGGCTATAAGCAGTCTCCCGTCTCTACTTTAGGACCACTGGTTAAATGGAAGGGAGAGAGCCAGCACCGTAAAACAAACACGCCATCTATGCCCTAAAGCATTTAAACCCGGATCCATCTCGGACGAAATATCAGAAACCATCTCTTGGACAAGTGAGCCAACAGGACGGCACAGATTTATTTGAAGGGTAAAGAAAGACATCCTTTTTCTACCTCTAGGTAACTAAATTTAGAGAAAGTAATAAAACGAGCGATGAACCACTGTTATTTTCTACGATGTGATTTAGCAATTCGGAGGCGTTCAGTAATGGTCATAATCTCGTAGAAACAAAACATACGTATGATTCCGTAAATCTCCTACTGTGTTTCGTTTTAAGAAATTCAATGGAAAGGCAAGAAAATGCCAATCAATTGTCGTTTGAATTCAATAGTGCAAAATACGTCGTCTCATATTGAGTACTCCAGATGTTCCAGATCTGAAGTATTCCGTGATCGAATTATCTCTCGCTTCGATGTTCACTCTGGATATTTGGCCTTGATTTAGCTGATCGAAAAAAATTACCCACTTCGTTTTCCATTCACTCCTTAGATTCCATTCTTTGGGTAAAGAGATAAATCTATCAGTAAATTGTAAACTTATAAATAAATTTTCAAACAATTTTTGAACTAATATGTCAACTTCTCAAGAGTGGACGAACACCATGAGAGCATTACGTTATCTCCTGGCAAACAATAAAATTAAATATCATTCGAATGAATATCTCAATTTATCAGGTCTCAGAATTACAGCTTCCCAGTGTTTGAGAGCATTCGGTTATATACAAAAGTAGAAGCGGCTGTGATCGAAACTTCAAATAGTACAACAAAAGTGGACTAGTAAATTGGCATAAAAAGCAGGAATTGTTCAGTGATTCAATTTTTAGATTTTTCACTTTATTATTACCAATTTTTCTGTTATCAAAGTATATTTTCTTCTTCGGCGGGAACTTTATTTAACGTTAAAAATCGCGATTAAAAAAATATAAACTTTAAAAAGCTAAATGAAATTAGAAAAAAATTAGACATCTAAAAACTAAATAAAATTCTAAAGAATTTAACAGAAATTGGCAGTAGGAAATTGTTGCCTGCATCTGTGGAAATCCCAACATAACCGAATTAAGTTTCAGTACGATTGTTTTCCAAACTTTGGACATTTTAGCACCCCATTGTAAAGTATGCCATGGAATATTATCTCCTTGATACTCTGTGCCTAAGAAGATAATTACGACCTAAGATTTAAAGGATTCCAAAGATTCTATGTAAAATTAAGTGCGACGGAATTCAAAAAGAATGTAAAGTTCTTTTAAAAAACCGATATGTACTCATCGTCGGTGGATAATCTTCTATTCTAAAGTAAAATCTGGCGTTCTTTGCAAGACAAACTGATCTTCGTCTGACAATATGAATGAATTTGAAACCAAAGTCCTGTGACCCTGAAAAAGATCTTTAGGATGAGTGACAAAACTGAAATTTAAAAAAATATTCCGAAATGTTTTCTCTGTCAATATGTTATAGCTTCCCAAGAATACACTGCTGGACAATTGCTAAGGACGGATTATAAACGGCTATATAGCGCATAAAAAAGTAAGTGTGGTTGGATGCCAAGTGAAATAAAATAATGTCAGAATGCCAGGACATTACAAGAAAGACAATTTATTGTGCTCTGAAATCCAGAAGTCTTTGGAACGTGTTCAAGGGACAAACATGCCATTTTATGCAGAATACGTAAACGTGAAAAAAATGCAATAACCTTCCGCAGGCGTTCCGGCGTAAGATGTCAATACGGGATATGGCCACCATGGAGGGCGATGCAAGATTCCACACGTCGCGTCCTGCTTTGCACAACATTATCAAGCAGCTGTTGGGGTAAATTATCCCATTCCTCTGTCAGTGCACGGATGAGGGTGTCCTTGTTTATTGGAGGGCATTGGCGACAAGCAAGACTCCTCCCCAAAGCATCCCACACATTTTCAATGGGATTCATATCTGGAGAACGTGCTGGCCATACGAGGCGTTGAATATCCTTGCTCTCAAGACACTCCTGGACAGCGACTGTTCGATGACATGTTGCGTTGTCGTCTATGAAAATGAATCTATCACCGACAGTGCCACGGAATATGCGAACATGAGGTATCAGAACATCATTAATGTATCGTTGGCTAGTCATAGTCCCAGTTGGAAGCACATAGAGGGACGTACGGCCATTGATCATGATGCCAGCCCATACCATAACACTATATGTCGGATATCGGTCCCTTTCCTGTATGTTTGCTGGACAATATGCAGTACCACTATCACGCCAGATCAGTTGTCGTCGACAATCAGACGATAGACTGTATCTACTCTCATCTGAGAAGAGGACAGCAGACCAGTCGTTATCAGTCCAATTGCGATGTTGATGGCACCATTGCAAACGGGCGGTACGGTGACGTCTGGACAATGGGATGCACACAACAGGACGGTGGGCGTATAGTTTTCCTTCATGCAAACGTCTGGCGACAGTTTTTCAGGTGATCCGCTTGCCAGTAGCAGCCATAAACTGATTTGCTACCTCACTAGCTGTGCTGCGCCGGCGTTTTTTTGTTTATAGCACTATGTACCGATCTTCTGCAGGTGTCATACTGCGAACACGACCTCCCCCGTGACGTTTGCTACACTCTCCATTTGTTTGAAATGATTTCCAAAGCCTTGAAACAACACTGTGGCTGACGTCGAACTCCCTGGCAACATCTGTTATTTTTCGCCCTTCTTCAATCTAGCCAATAATACGGCCACGCGTAAAATCATCTAGGTGATGTCGGGAAGACATACTGAAAATTGCAAGTTCGTCAATTGATTCTTTGCCTTTCAACTTTGCGTTTGAACAACAACGGTCAATACGCGTCAAATCCTTTATATCTCTTATCAGCGCTATGACGTCACGAACAAGTTCGGCAATCCAAAATTTGCGTACGCACAACACGTTTTACTGTATCCCGCACTTATGCTAATTTCCACATTTTCCTGCCTTCCATTTCATGGTTGCTATCGTTGCCATTGTCATCCGTCCATAGCAATTGTCCGGCAGTGTATTTTAATACCTATTACATCCCATCGCGAACTGTTGAATTTAGAAAGAACTGGGTCCCCACTCGTTCTATCCTTCATTCCTCCTGAAAGGTGAATGGTGAACATTTCCTTCTGTTTTGCGCAATAGGCCAATATCCGTTGTAGCCTTGAATGCGCATAGGTGGTATAGGATTCTTGTAACGAATAATTCACTCACCGAGTGCAATGCCCATCTATAAAATGAACGCCGATTCGGTTGAATGATCATTTATGGATATCTATTTTAAACAAATTCGGAATACACTCCGTAGAAAGAATATGTTAAAGATTTAAAAATTACAGTTCAAAAAAGAAGAAAAAAATATTTTAGTCATATGTATGTGTGCGCTTATGCTGAGCTTTAAGTTATTTTGCTTCATTGGAAAATTGTTCCAGCCGAGTAAGTCTATAAAGTTATTTTAACAAAAACTATGTGTAATGTTAAGACAACAGAGAACTTCTGATATAATAATTTTTATCATACCTCGTTCGAAATCGGAACCAATTTAAGCATAAAGTGATTTCATGCCAGTTCTTAAAGTATATAATTCATTTAAAAATTGGGGACCTTCTTCTTTCTATAAAAAAATGTAAAATTAATTCTGAACACTTAATGTTTTGTAATCACACCCAGCACTTTTTTAATTATGATAATATGAGCTGTTAGAGATTGCGTGAAAAAGATCATTGTCAGCCAGAACACCGGTCCATTCTTAGGGCGATGTAATGGAAACTGACGTCTAGCTGTAACTCAACGTGAATAAAGCATCTTTGTTATCTTATAAAATATACTTAAAAATACCTGCTTTTTCCGGCACATTGCTTATCAATCTGCTTTTCTATCGTCCAGCACATTGCTTATCAATCTATTTCTCATCATTTCACTACATATCGCTTATCAATCTAGTACATAGTTTTACTATATATTGCTTATCAATCTAGTACATCATTTCCCCACATATCGGGATTAATCTAAGTTTAACCGCTTGTAACTGAGGATACGGAGATCAGTGTCCTAAGAGATCTTCCCAAAAGAAATATCATATGTAGTGAAGTTATACATAGTAGTGAAATTGTAATTAAATTACTATAATATTATATTTAAATTATTGTAGTGAAATTATACATCATTTTACTACATATCGAGATTAATCTAAAGTTAACCATTCCTAATTGAGGATACGGAGATCAGTGTCCTCAGAAATCTCCCTGAAGAGATATTTAATATAATAAACAAGTTGATATTATTGTCTGGTTGTATCCATTACTATCTCCTTGTTAAAATTATTTGGAAGAGAAAACATGTTTCAGCCTTAGGAAACACAGGAGACTAAAATTCTATTGGACATATTGTTTTCGGCGGTCCATTTCCCAAAGGAAGGTGGTATGAAAATCTTAGAACGAGTAAAAATGTTACAGAAGCACCTGTATCTTCCTGTTGTACAGATCATTTTATGCGTGTATTTGAAAGATCTAGATCTTTTCGAATTCCAAATGTACTTAACTTTGCTGCGCTTCGTGAGTTACAAAAAATAACACACACTGCAGAAATAGATTGAATGACAAGAAAGAATTTCCCCCACCAAACCTACAACGCAATTCAAAACTGCTGATCAAATGTAATGCGGTTGCAGGAGTGCGTTTCTGGCGAATAAGCATATAATTTCAGATTATCGTAACGTCTAAGTTAAATACCTCGCAGTTTAATAAATTCTGCTCTACAGATATATACTTAGCGTGGTAGTCTCCAGAAAAAACGTTTCTTTGATCGTTTACTTTAACACAAAGTTGATATATTCACTCTACGGGGGTCCATTGTTATTCCCTTAATAGGATTTCCCATTGGTGTCTTGATAACAACTGGCATGCGAATTTCAATATTGGTGAATTTCATAATTTCTTGGACAAATCCGTTTACTTAAATTTTAGTTTAGAAAAATGTAGGAAACAGAAATTTTAAAAGGGGGTCCTTAAATGTAGAAAAATCTTTATGAATCTGAATTCGACATTATACATTCGAAGGATTTTCTTTATTTGTTAGTTTAACGCCCATTGTGATCACCGTAAGTAACACGATAGGCTAAATCCACCCTGAGCAACTCAATATGCTTGTTCCTAACTTAAGGCTTCTGGTTTCAGGAATGCGAGAGATCCTCCTGCAGAAAAGAAACACAACACCCATGCCTCACTAAGATTCGAAACGGGAGCCATCTCGGACGAACCAGCGCTTATACCACTCTGCTTTTGGATGGCAGTGCGGATTTCAAATCATAAAATATCATTTTCCATCTTAGGCATGCTTTCAAACCTCACAATTTCGTCGACTTGTTGTGGTGCTGAGGTTTACACATTTTTTTTCCGTTTTGAGTGACGTAAAGTAAAAAAAAAATTGGATTTTTCTTAATTAAGCTATGGCTTCTGATCATTCGTCTGGGATGGGTCCGGGTTCGAATTCCTGTGAGGCATGGATTTTGTGTTTTTCTTACGGCTCTGGCTCTCTCCCTTCTCTGGAGTCAGTGGCCCTAAATTAGGGACGAGAGACTGCTTATAGCCCATTGAGTTGCTCACGGTGGTCACCAAACCTTCAATCATAATAAAAAAAGAAAAAAGAAGTGTGAGATGGTTACTAAAACGTAATTTCAACCTTTTTATGTGAAAATCATATTTGTTTTAATGTTTCTCTACTCACAATAAATTCTATTGCTGGAACTAAAACTCAGGTAAAATTATGAGTTCGAAAACACAATATTGGTTGATGTTTGGTTGAACTTTAATTGCTTTTATATATTCTATACCTCTCTGTTGGAATCTGATGCAACCTTACATTTTATGGAAACGCAGGGGAGACTGACAAAATTTGAAGGGAATTTCGAGTGTATATTACATATATTTAGCCGCGTTTCATGATTTTGCATCAACCGCCAAATAAAGTGTTTTCATGGGGGAATTTCCGGGAAACAAGAAAAATTCAGCAAAATATGTTGGCATTTTCATTTTGACTTCTGGCATGACTGATATCAGAGGACATGAATTACAGAACTTCGCTATCACAGGGTCTTGCAACAGCAAACTTGAACATATTCATTATTATTGATTAATTAAAATAAGTTAGTTTCTTTTTAAAACCATTACGCGAATAATTCACTGCACGCTACAACACGCTGAATATTAATGAATTATTTTAAGACATAATATAACATCATTGATTGCTCCTGCATTTACCTCAGAAGAAGCGAGACTTAGAATGAGTAAGCGCAATTTCAAAAGTTGCTTGCTCCTTTTAAAACAACCCTATCATTTCTATGTTTTGACTGACTATTATCTCTCAAATGACATAAGAACGAAATATATTGATATGTATGTGAAATGATAACAGTTTTCCACTCAAATGTTGGTACAGCATTTGAATTGTCCAACCGTTTAGAAAGATGGCTGCACGCAAAACTGTTATCTTCCCCTTGATCTTTCATTGAAAAATATGTACCCTAGATTTAACTTCAGAACAGATTACCTGGAACCAAGTATAAGAAAAGTATGCATACAATTTCACCGTTTGGCGTATTTCAAATTTTTCTCTTTCTGAGACACGGTTTGCTTATATTAATAGTATGTAGGTACTATAACGAAGTGAATTTCTCCGTCATTTTTATCCGCGCCAGGATTCGAACCCGGGTCCACTTATTCCGGAATAAGTTGCTCTACCAATTGAGCTACGCGGACATTTGTTCTGATTGCTATGTGCCTTTATGTCGTGTGCGTCCTGCTGGCAGGTACGTCACATCTCCCGCCCCGAAAGAGGGCCGGGGGCATGGCCCACGGGTCAGCCGTGACCATGAATCGTTGCAGGCAGCCATCCACTGTAGAACGTGCACTTGAGAACTCCCAGTCAATCTGCTGTGTGGAATGCAACATCACACATTTGTATTTTTCGAAGCGCTGGAGAAGGAATTCTCTGATTTTTCCTGTCTCGCGGTGTGGAAATAACATCACACCAATGCGAGATTTTGAACGGCCGGGTCCTCCGGATAGTTCGGGCGCCATTATAACGAAGTAATTTTCTCCGTCATTTTTGGTGTACGCCGGGATTCGAACCCGGGTCCACTCATTCCGGAATAAGTTGCTCTACCAATTGAGCTACGCGGACATTTGTTCTGATTGCTATGTGCCTTTATGTCGTGTGCGTCCTGCTGGCAGGTACGTCACAGTACGTAATATAAAAGATATTCGTTGGAATTGAAATAGGTCTCCAAAATATTTACGCCATGTACATTTCTAGGGAAAACAAATACCTCCACTGTGATTTTTTAAGAAGGCGTCAATCTGAAGATGATAGCAATGACTTAAACGAAGTTGTAGAAAACAGGAGTTGTTGGAGTTTGTACAACACCGTAATGTAAGATGAGAACAGGGAAGTAAAAAGCTAAAATAAATCTTCTGTTTAACCATATGCATATGACCGTCAATAATATAGTTTATCAATAGGTTTCGAAATAAGAAAATGTCAACTTGAGAAGCAAAGCTTTTTTACGTACAGGGCAGCTGATGGCCTCAACTTGTCGAACAATCAAATATTACAAAGAGTTACGGAATACACTAAGCTACTTTATAAAATGATGCACTGTTTGGCAATTGCAGATGAACAACGGTATTTTAGAGTGACACATCAATGAAGCACACTATAAATATGGGGAAAGGTCAGCTGACGTCGCTACGTAGTATGTATAACCAACCTCAAACATAAATGGACTAGAAGCCTGGGTATTTGAGAGATAGCAATTCTTTCAAGTCAGACCGTCGTAAAAGTCATAACCACAGCTTATTATTCTTGTAACGAAATTTCGTTGGTGACTGGTTGATTTCGTTTCGTAGAGAAGAAAAAAATAAACACCAAATGACAGAGACCAGAGGTACATCTAGTACTATTAAAAATCCTGCTTCGCAAAAGTGGAAGCTTAAATACAAAAGAAAGCTTTTTATTGTTTGGCCAAATCCATACAGAGACTTTCTGTTTCTATGGACTGGAGCTTGGCTTAAAACCTTTATTCCTCAAAGCCAGGGTGATTGCTATTTCTCTTCTTTTCTTCCTTGTTCCTTTCTTATAACAGGATGTGTTCTCAGAACACGTAGTTACATTCACTGCAAAATATTGCACAGTGGAAAATGCTATATTCATATTCAGATGAGCCAATTCTGTAAAAGTGATTTGTGATTGAGTAAGAGAAAATTTTACACCTCACATAAAGATACGAGTTTTCCAAGGAAGTGTGTAACTTTTAGCTAAGGACATTTTGTAATTCTTTCTTATTTTTCGGTTTTGCATTTCATACCAAAATATATGGCCCAAACATCTTGTCTCGCCTTTCATAGGTTCAATTCATGTTTATACAGCTTTCAGCAGGTAATCCTACATAAAATATTCTGTAAATGTGACATTATAAGGGTGTAAACTTCAACATCGATATATGTGAGCAATGCAATTGTTACATAACTGGAGAGAGAATCAGCACGAAGCCCCAAGATATTCACGCTGCTTATAATGTTGAATTTCCGTATTTGTTAAATGATTCGTGAAATTATTTGACAATGCCAAACTCTTTATTTTAATAATGTATTTGTCATTGTACAGGCGGGGATTGTAAGACCACGACAGAGTAGTTTGAATCTCCATTGGACAATTAAAAACAGGCACATGAGACGTAGGAATATACTGAATGCACGTACATTGGAAGCTGAATTAATTACACGTACGGAGCTCATGTTGTGTAAAATCAAATTTCGTCATCACAGCAGCAGTACACGTCTTTGCACGGATGGAAACATTTGAGTGTTATTATGTCACATTTTAGGACAGCTGTTAATGAAACTCCCAGATGTTGTGTATTTCTAGCAAGAATCATTGCCTCCAGTTTGTTCTAGAACCCGAAGAAAAAGTCGCGAAATTGGTTGGAATGCCTCTTCGGCGTCTTTCCACAAATGGGAAAGATGAATGTCGTACCATCTACTTGAAGCACATCGTTGTGCTCTAGAAGATGAATGGCCAAGAAGATATGTTGGTAACGGCATTAGCTTGTACGATGATGACTGCCACATTAGTTAAAATTTTTACAAAGGAGGCCCAGGTAAACACAGACCAAATATTGCCACTTCTTCCTAGTGTCTTAAAACAAGTTTTCGTAGCTTGGTTTCATAGATAAGTTTAGTAAACTACCGACACGCATCAACTCGTCGGCGTGTTGTTATTGAAAGCTCAATTTGTCTCATCAATGTAACCTTTACCTCTTTTCTACAGTTCAATGGTGATACTTTGTATTTCTTCACCAACTGTACCCTACAGTAAGATGACATCACTTAAGAATTTTACCTAGTGTGCGTGTTAATTACAATATCCCAGTTGTGTAGTGGAGCGTCTAATATCGGATATTATCAATGCCACTGTGATACTTTGTTCCCAATTTACAATTTGGGTGATAAGGAACACAAAATAACGATTAGGATCTTGTCGTCTGAAACTATACATTACAGGAAGAACGGTAAAGCCTTTTGCCTGCTCAATGCATCTAAGCATTTTTACATGAAACATCGCGCTTTATGGGTGTCTTTAATATATATCGCACTTCCAAATAATTTCATATTGTTTCCGATACATGCTTGTTGGGGACTACGATGGACAAAAATTTTGATCCTCATATTTTTCGGGTTTTTTCTTTTCTTCTTTAACCGCGTTTAGGACTCCGCATGTCCGTAAAAAACAGTTATTTCTTTTATGACATTTATTCAATTCTAAAGTGAAATTACATGTAGAATGAAGGTTTGTTTTTGGTCGAAAAAACGTTTTCTATCTTTTAAAATTAAATAACACTTTTCTCTTATTGTAAGCATGTTTGTGAAGGAACAGTGTGAAACTTATGTCGCAAATTCGTGATTGCGTAAAAATAAATACACAAAGATTAATAGAGTTTGAACTTCCAGTATTTAGTTTGGAAACTAAATTACAATGAACATTAAAAGAACTATCAGTTTACAATTATTTACAAATTAATTACTTCTTTTTCTCAGTGTTAGCTAACCTAAACATTTTATTTTTGGAGATGCACTCTGCATTTGCATATTTTTCTATTTCTGTTTAAGGAATTATTTATTTCCTGATGTGAATGATTGGCAGAAGCAAGCATTAGGTAAATTGAATTTGACCACTCCACTCACGCTTCGATTATACACCGAAGTGCCTTCATTATATGACCAACGCGTCTTCATCTAAATCGAGGCAACTGCAGATAAATGACTTGATCTCAATTTGAATGCTGGTGAGGAATGTAATGTGTCACAAGACGCAGTGCACTGATCCCTGATGAAAATGGGGCTGTGTAGCGACAGGTTGCTCCGAGTGCCAATGCTGACCTCGGTCCATTATCGAAAGCGCCTACACCGGGAAAGTCACCATCAAAACTGAATTTTGAATGATTGTAAGAAAGTCATCAGTTCCGATGAATCTCGTTATCTGTTGCACTCTGTGGACGGGCGTCTACGCGTGTGTCGTTCATCACCGGAAGAGGCGACACCAAGATGTGCCAAAGCAGGATACGAGACCGTAGAGAAAGTATAATGCTTTGAACAATATTCTGCTTGGATAGCCTGGGTCCTGATATTTATGTACAGGAAATCATGGTGTCTACCACTTACTGTATCGTTATTGTATACCAAGTGCATCCATTCACGGCACAGATATTTTCTTCCAGTAGTGCTTTTTTCCAGCAGGATAAAGCGTCATGACCCACACGCTGGATTTTTCGAGAATTGTTCGAGTATCATGAACATGACATCCAGGTATTGCAGTGTCCTACAAATATTCCCGACATTTATCCAATGGTCATTGTGGTTTGTGTTTCAACAGCAAATCCGGTCTACCTAAGTTCTCTTATGTAACTTGTAGGAGTTACGTAAGAGAACTTAGGTAGACCGTGTCTGCTGATAACGTGTTTGCACCACATACCTTGGTATCGGGTGCAAAGCACCTTTAGGAATATTGTGCCATTCATGACTCATCCTGTGAAAGTTGTTTGGTCGGCTCGTATAGGACCAAAGTCTTATAAAGTAGGTGGTCATAATGTTTTGGCTGTTAGTCCTAAATGTCTGAAATTATTTTACCACAAGTTCCATGATGGATGTTATTTGTGAGAAAGCTATTGTTTTTTAATCTGTACGTCGAATATCATAAAGAATAAATAACTGGATTTTCAGCCTAGGTGTTTGACCCATAAAGATCCCAGTATTAAGTAAACGTTTCCTAAAGCACCTTTTCCTAGCGGTAGAAAACATATGTTATGCCCTCTTTCCTTTTAAAATTAACTTTTGTATTTTTGCTGTGCTTAGCATTGTTGACTCTAGAAATTTTGGTGATTCATCCTTTCCTTAAAGATAAAATAAACGAAAGTGATAAAGAAATATTTTATTTAAATAATATCGCAATTCGCCCTTAAATCCTCACCTAGAAAAAAAATTCCTATAGCTGCTACTTGGGTTATCTAAACGGATATCTTCTGTATTGAAGCGTATCATTCATAATAAAATATTACTCTCAAATTCAGGCCTTTCCATCAAAAATGTGAAAATACGTGTTGCTATGAAAATTCAGCAATGAATATTAAAAAAGTCTTGAAACTTTGGGTGGAAGCTACTACTGATGTTGATACTTGCAGAACAGGTTCTCCTGAAACTCCTGACTTCAGACCTTGACTCCAGTTCCGATGAATTCGAATTATTTTCTTTGCGTACTTATGGAAACAACGAAGATGGTGTGATACATGATTTGTTTCTATTTCATGTGTACTTTTGGACTATATGTATCTTTATCAGTCAAACTGATTGTTCATTAATTGGTGTTTGTCAGCATGTGCTAGTTTTTCAGTATTTTCTGTTCTTTTAAATGCACCAAGTACAGCAATGTGTGCAGCACATGAAAATAAATGTTATTGTGTCCCCAACATGACTATTGGTCATTTGACCAATAATAGTTTTGAAGCACAGGTGTCACACTCTTCTTTAGAAATCGAATGCACAAAAATTTATTAGGTGAGTTTTCAGTCTTCAGAGTTCCTTGAACTTAAATATCTTTCTGGTAAAGGCACGGATGAATTTCTCAATGTTACAAAATGTATGGACAAAAGCTCTACCTTGATTGCAATTATTATCATATCACTTCTGTGGTGGGCAGTAAGGAAAGGACAATGGCTGTTGCAATTTGCATTGGTCGTGACAGTTGTAACATCAATGCAGATGACGTCGTAACATCAATGCCGATGACGTCGCAAAATCTTTGTTCATGAGCGTCGTCACATAGTTGTTGATGACGTCGTAATTACATTTTGACACAACGGTCATAACCTTTTTATAACGAGGAACAATACACCAATTAAGTAGAACAGCGTTACTATTTACTTATCATAACCTTATTTGACAATAAAAGTCTTAACTCCCTTTTACAGTGGCCGTTGGTAGCATCTGGTATTTAAATTTTACATATGTAAGGTAACAACAGATGTAATATAAAGTAATATGCTAGAAGATGCTGTCCCGTTTTAAGTGTTCTTTATCATATCAAGTACTTTTTCTTTGTGATGAGGTTCAGCTGCACCTCATTTTTGAAAGTTTATTCCGAACATGGAAACTTTATGCAAGCATATTCTTAATCTTGTTTGCACAATCGAAAGCTTCTGTAAAAGTTGATATTAATAGTATTTGTTCTTTTTAATATCATTAAGATTGCGCGAGCTTAATTTAAAAAGAACAAAAAGCTTTCGAACACTAAGTTGTTTGCAATATGAATTTATATACACTGACGAAAAAAAATCCCAACACCACGAAAAAATAGTTGTAGAGGAAGGAAATGGCGCCAATACATTTGTATAGGTAACATATTTAATCGATTAAGGTTTCAAGATCACAGCTTAATGTAAGCGCGAGAAGAGCTATTTTAAATGTGAAATGCTGGTACATTAATAATCGGTGTAACCGCCAGAAAGTTGAATGCAAGCACGCAAACACTCATGCATTGTGTCGTATAGGTGCTGGATGTCAGTTTGTGGGATGGAGTTCCATGCCTGTTGCACTTGGTCGGTCAATACAGGGACGGTTAATGCTGGTTTGGGTGACGCTGGAGTTGTCGTCCAATGATATCCCATACGTGCTCGATTGGTGAAAGATCTGGTGATCTAGCAGGCTACGGCAACATGTCGACACTCTGTAGAGCATGTTGGGTTACAACAGCGGTATGCGGGCGAGCGTTATCCTGTTGAAAATAACCCCCTGGAATGCTGTTCATGAATGGAAGCACAACAGGTTGAATCACCAGACCGACGTACAACTGTGCCGTCAGGGTGCGTGGGATAACCACGAGAGTGCTCCTGCTGTCATAGGAAATTGCTCCCCAGACCATAACTCCAGGTGTAGGTCCAGTGTGTCTCGGCAGCAGACAGGTTGGTTGCAGGCGCTCACCTGGCCTACTTCTAACCAGCACACGGCCATCACTGGCACCCAGGCAGAACCGGCTTTCATCAGAAAACACAACAGATCTCCACTCCGTCCTGCAATGAGCTCTAGCTTGACACCACTGACGTCGCAAACGGCAGTGGTTTGGAGTAAGTGGAATGCACGCTACAGGGCGTCTGGCTCGGAGCTGTCCTTCAAGTAACCGATTTTTAACAGTTCGTTGTGTCACTGTGGTGGCAACTGCAGCTCGAAATGCTGCCGCAGACGCAGTACAATGTGCCACTGCTATACGCCGTACACGGCGGTCTTCCGTCTCAGTAGTGCCACGTAGCCGGCCAGAACCCGGTCTTCTGGAGGCAGTACCTTCCCTTGACTACCGCTGCCAACAATCATGCACGGTGGCTACATTCCTGCCAAGTTGTTCTGCAATATTGCGGAAAGAATATCCACCTTCTCGTAGCCCTATTACACGACCTCATTCAAACTCCGTGAGCAGTTGATAATGGCTTCTTCGTCTTCTTAAAGGCATTTTTGACTAACATCAACACACTACGTCGAATCTCAACGACAAGTAACGCTCACGAACGTTACAGCGCGTATTTACAGCAAACCTGCTTTGCATGTTCCGAGGGGCGCTACTAGCGCCACACGTATGCGCCGAGCGCGAAATTTGCATAGACGTCATCTTACAGATGTACTCTCACCGCCTACCAACTGTCGTTTATCTAACACAAACCCTTCCTGGTGTTGGGATTTTTTTCCGTCAGTGTATATTATTAAAGGCATTTAAGTTTCCTTTGAAAAATTATTCAATTAAATCTTATGCTGGAAGCTCAATCGGAATATTACTCCATTGTTGCCTACCAGTCTTGAGGGGAGTAAGGGTGATGATCCACGTCTGATTGCTCCCGCGTTTCCGTTCGGCAGATATTAGGTTAGGTAACGAAGGCGTTAAGCAGCGTTATCTCTTAAGTTTTTGGGAAATTACTTTGTGTAGTACAGGGCATTCATGGTTTTATTTCATGGCGACGAGATTTCATCAAAAAAGTGCAACACTTGGAAATTTGAAATTATTGCTTTCTGCAAATATACAATGAAATAGTTATTCTCCCCTTTCCCCACACACGCTAACTGGTCACGTGTGTTTCAGTACCTGTCCATGGAAATTCATCTATTCACTCTTCTGTGAAATAGACACGCACAATATAAACTATAAAATCATCACCCAGATACATATCTCTAAATATTTTAATTACTGCTAAAAACCACAATATTTATCACAACAATTCCATATTTTCCATTTCTAAAACGAAATCATCTGATTTCAGTTCCGTTACCTATCTTTCATTTCCAGGATTAAAAAGAGCACTACATATAGTCATTTTTAGAAATAAATTTCACTTATGTGTTATAACTGCTCCCGTAAACCAGAGCTTAGCTTCAATTATTTGCAAGAAGGACAATCTTGCTGTATTCACTATGGAAATAATAAAAGATACTACTACCATGTCCTTTCATTTATTTCTTCAAGAATCTTTCATAATAGACACGCACAATATAAACTATAAAATCATCACCCAGATACATCACAGAGTACTTCCCGGACGACTTAAAGGTCTTTTTAATTATCTGACAATACCATTGTGATTACTTGCAACTTGTCGTCACAGACGTCGTCACAGACATCTTCGTCAATGACAGTGGAACATAGGCAACACATAAACCCTTTAAAAATCTATTCCTTGCAGTTTTTATTATAATTTGTTTTCTGAATAAAGAACTAAAAAGATATATTAAATTTTCCCTCATTTCCTTTTTCTAACACAGGTGTATGAAAGCATTTCTACCTCATAGCGCACTATGAAGATAGTACGAATTGCCAGATTTGAGTCTGTATCTTTCGATACGGATTCTCATATCGTTGGCCAACATCATTTCCGAAGTGTTTTCAACAAGACCACGGGGGTAAATTTGCCAAAATCTGATGGTCTTATCATATGCTTCAAAAATGAACAATTATATGTACTGAAACCCACCCGAACATTGACCCACACAACAACCGTGCTGTAGGTATAAAATTCCTTAAAACCATGCATTTGTGTTATTATACATAAGTTAAACGCCACTGTCTGGCTGCCATTCACAAAAGAAAGAGTTTGTAATGTGATGATACTTAAAAAAAATTCAGTTGCCATACTCTTCCGGAATGAAAGTTCCCCGATGAGTGTAAGGCGAAAAATGGACGGATGAGTAAATGGTTATGAACTACTTTAATTCTGTTTGGTCCAGATGGTCAACAAAAAAAAATCTAATATGCTGGTGCTCGACTCGTTTTGGTAACTGGCTACAGGTTTTATCAAAACAAATGTGAAAAATGCAAGATATTATTGTTCTGTATTTAATGAAGCAAGGCATAATATCTGCAACAGACCACATGATTTATTAAGAAAAAGTTGATGAAAAATGCTTCTCTGTACGCCAAATATTTAGATATGGTATTTCTTCAAACTTCATTATATTTCTTAATTCAAAGATAAACACAAACAAAAAAGAAATACACTCACGGACAATGAAATTTACGCACTTAGAAGAAAACATGCTGCAACCGTGAAACTTTAAAGATAGCTAGAGTGCGTGTGATGTGCAAACAGTCCGCGTTTGCTGCGATTGAGAATGACCGCACACCCTGTGGTCGCGCTACAAGCACGAACCGGCAGCCTTATAAACCGGTGTGTAGTCGATGCCCAGTGAAAGCGAAAAGCACCAGCCGACGCAAACAAAATCACAAATTGACAAGGATGCTTGGTATGTGCCAGAGATATCGATTTACGCAACATAACGGACTTTGAGAGAGGCCTAATCATCGGGCTGATAATCCCAGGGTGGTAGGCGCGCCGTATAGCCCGCTCACATTTGTTTTGTTTTTTAACGTTCTGACCATACCGTCCGACTGTTTTGGGAGCAGTGTACAAGTGAAGGCACTGCCACACGGCGGAGCGGGTCCGGACGGACCAGGAGGACCAATGCTAGGGAAGGGTCGACGTATCGTGCGCCCGGCACGAACGGATCTCACGGGTACCCGGTCCAAAATGCAGGCAGATATAGCGGCTCCTGTCTGCCCACTGACCATTTACCGACGCTTCGCGAAAGCGAATCTGCTATTACAGGTGTGCTGCCATGAACACAGGAAAATCGCAGTATCCGTATGCAGTGGTGTCAGGCCAGAGCGACGTGGAACGACACACACTGGTGACTTGTGGTGTTTAGCGATGAGTGCCGCTTTGTTTTGAGGGCAGATAATTATCGTGTCCGGGTGTGGAGGTTCCCGTGTCAATGGCAAAATGTCACCCTCACTATCGAGTGCCACACTTCCTCCACTGCAGGCATCATGGTCTGGGGATCCATAGCCTACGATAGCCGATCGAGTTTCGATTACAGTGACTCTCAAAGACACTTAAGTGGCGATAACTCATATGGCAACCAGTTATTAATCATGTTTGAAATAATTTAAGACGGTTCATCGATGTATCTTACATCCCTAATCGTAATTTTCTCATAATAGCCGCAAGAGTAAATTTCATGTGAAGTCTGTGATATGAGTCTTGGTTCTGTCGAATTCACTGTCTATAATTGGCTGGGCGGATGTTAATGATACAGAAGCGAAATCCCAAGCGTGCTAATACACACTAAGCGTTTCTGCTACCGTTTTGGGTGAAGTTTGTGTCCAAAGCTGATGAACAGACCTTTAATTACTATGGCTTAAAAACCACTTCTAACTAGGAATTTCTTCAAACGAATTAACCTGTTTCCCAAATACCGTTTAAATAACTTACTTTCCAAATATTATACTGCGTCAAAATGCATTAAAAAAGTTATCCTCTTGGTGGGCGTTAATAGAGTACAGCTCAAAATAACTATGGAAGCATGTGATTTGGGCAACATTATGCAAGCCCCTCGTGCAATATCTTACGGAAAATAGGAAAAGGCATGTCGACTCTCACGTAGAAAGACAAATCATGCATTTACATATAAATTCTATCTGTGACGTCAGAATGAACAAAACAGATTGGGATTTAAAGTAATTTTGTCCGGGAGTATCATTATTCTGCTCGTGTGTCCTGGTATTTCGACTCTTGAAATCTTTTTTTCGAACGATAATTTACCGGAGAGAACATCGTTTAGAGCTATTGGTAGACTGGAGTAAACCAGACACAGCTGGTAGTAGAAGAAGCCATCAAGTGTCACGAAGTGTCATTTCCCGACTATGGACACAATTCCAGGATGCTTGAAGGGTTCGAAGGAGGCGAACAGAAAGCCGTCCGCGAGAAAGTGAAGCAAAGAACGTCCGTGATCTGTTGTTAACATATCATTGGAACACACGGCAAATGCTACTTAGTTCCAGGGAGAGCTTCTCGTGTCAACAAGGCACATATTGTCAACACAAACTAACTGCAATCGCCTTTTCCAAGGTGGACTTTATGCACGTAGACTAATAGTGTTGTAACCTTAACAGCGCAAGAAGCCACGGCCCGTGGAAACTTGGCTGAGGAAGTCTCTGGTTATGGACACGGATAACGGAGTCAAGTTATCTTCTCTGACGAGTCGAGATTCAGTCTTTCGGTCTGACAATCGACGAGTTCTTTTCTGAAAGTGGCACCGCATATGAAATATTCCAGCTTTTCTGCAGGAAACTTGACATTACGGTGGGCATCCATTGATTGTCTGGAACGTTAGGACCTGTACGTCATCCAAAATGTCAGCCTGACGACCTTGAGATATGGGATCAGACCTGTTGACGTGCCATATGCTGCAGCCGTCAGTGAATCGTTTCTATTCATGGAAGATAGCGTTTGACATCATAGAGCTGCTCTAGCCAAAAACCTGATTCAAGAGGGGAAATCAAGCGTACAGAGTGACAGCTTGCTCCTCTGATTGAATTCCAACTAAGGATGCCTGGAAGCCACTTGTCAGGCTCATTGCACGTCGGCCAGCGCATCTGTTGACTTTTAGTGAAAAAAGAAATCCTAAATTTCACATTCCTTAGGCATTTTTAGATAAGCGTTTTTAGTTGTGATTCACCTGATCATAGCGCAGCTGAGGATTTTTTTGTCCGCGAAAACCAAAACTCGCTTGCGAAAAATTGTGTTCCGCCTAAAATTCCGGAAGTGGTCTTAACTTACTTGATTATACAATTTTGTTATCAACGTTGTCCTAAAGCAGAGGTAAGAAAACTTTTGATGTTGGAAAGCCAAATTAAGTTAGCTGTAATCTAATAAGACCGCATTCAAGAAAAATCTGTTAAATATACTTCAATGTGCACGTTATTTTGTAAAACTTTGACTACTATGTATTAGGTTGAAAAATAAAAAAACATAATACACTGGCGGGCAAACATTAAGGACGAGACGGGTTTTCGAATGTAACGTCGTGCAGAAGTGCTCCACATCGACTCATATCATACCATAAGATCCGCAAGATGTAAGAATATGGGACAAGTGAGCAAAACCGTCCACACAAGGAATCTAAAGGATACAAAGACACTTTATTGAAAAGGTAGCTTCGAGCACAACTGGACAGAAGACAGAAACGTCCATGTGACAGGCGGCTACCAAGAAAAATCTAGTCTTTAATAGGGGATATGGTCACCCCTGACTGCGTTGCAGGACTTACAACGTATGTCCATACTGAGGACGAGGTTGTCAAGGAGCTGTTGAGGCATCGCGGACCATTCCTCTTGTAGCGCCAATCGCAGCTGCGGAATCGTTGCTGGCGGCTGGTGACGTGCTGTCAAGCGTATCCGGAGAAGGTCCCACACGTGTTCGATTGGAATTAGGTCCGAGGACCTTGCGGGAACTCCATTCGTTGAATATCTGCGTTTTCCATTAGCTCTGTGACAGCCACTGTACGATGAGGTGTAACGTTGTCGCCCATGAAGGAGAACTCAGTAAACACATCACCTCTAAACAGACGCACGTGACGCAGGAGAACCTCGGTACAAAAGAGGACACCAGTGACTGAACCTCCTTGGAAGCTGTAGAGGTCAGTACGGCTACCAAGCATGATACCGTCCCAAACGAGAACTCCACCACCTCCAAACCGGTCCCTTTTGATGATGTTGGAGGTGTGATTGAGTGCTCCCTGCTATCTCCAGATATGTATACGTCCAGAACCGCTCATCAGACTAAATCGGCTCTCATCCGTAAACAGAACTCGACCCCATTGCTGATGTGTCCAGTTCTTGTGTTCCTGGGACCACAGAAACCGCCGTCTCCGATGAGCAGGTGTTAATGGCACACGCCGTACGGGTCGTCGTGCAAATAGACCACCTTTGTGCAGCCTGCTGGTCACGGTAAAAGGCGATAACGGACGTCCAGTTGTCGGTTGGCTGTGACTTGCGATTTCTCCCGCTGTCTGCTGTCTGTCTCTTCTCGACTCTAGGACATAATACCGGTCGTCCGCCACCATGGTTGCTCGTGGACGACCACTGCTAAATTATCGGACAACTGTTCCTGTAGTTTGAAATGCTCTCCAAGCTTTGAAACGATGCTGTGAGCGATCCCGAACACCTGAGCCACACTAGTCACACTTCGACCTTCTTCCAACTTCGCAATGACCCGGCCTCGTGTAAAATTATCCAGAAGTCGTCTACTGGATTGCTTGTTGGCCATATCACACGGTGGCAGCAACTCGACGTCGTTGAAACCGACGTACACCGTGCAATAGCTTTCACCGAATTGTTAAGCGTACACCGCCCCTGGGTTTTATACTATTCCGACCCCCCTGCGTCAAACTGCATATATGCCCATGCCCTACCGTACCGGACCCTAGTCTATCTCCTGAGTGGTACTTCGGTCCGTTCTGCCTGTTCGTTCCGCTGTTACTCTAATTTCTCCTCTTCGTCCTTAAATTTTTGCACACCAGTGTATTAATTCTAAAGATTGCTGAACCTGTAGATGGGTAATCATCATTTGTGACTTTAAAGACATCTTGATTTGGGTTAGATTGGAGAATGGATATTCACAACAATATGTAGTTGAAAAGCGAGAAGAATTTTTCGTGCATATTTCAGAAGGCGTGGTTATTCTATGGCATTATTCTGAATTTAATTGGATCCTTTTAGGGGTCAATTAAGGACTTTAGAAGGATATTTTCTGAGAATTCAGTCAATTCCATTTCTAGGTCTTCAAGAGCCATTGAAACATCAACTGGATGAGGGTTGAAATGTTATTTGAATGCCATATCATGATTTTGCGTATTCTTCAAATGACTCGTACAAATTTATTTCAGGCAGTTGTGGGTTAACTGTTTCTGCATCTATGATTTAAAACAAAGAAAAGTAAAATGTATGCTTACCTCGAAGGATTATACAAAAAAGGAGCAAACGAGGTTTTCTCTTTTATATACGATCACATACAATAAACACATACCAGCAACAGCAAAGGAAATCGATATTTTTTCCGATGTCTGCACTAGCCGAAATCGCATTCACACAGTTGTAAGATTTTTATTGGCTATGCCAGTTAAAAGAAATGTGGTTGTAGAACAATATTTTCTTGTAAGGGGAACAGCTTTCTCTCCTGTGACAGAACTTTTGGTGTTACCAAACTACACATCAGAAAGGTTGACTGATTGTATACGCCAATGAAATACGCGAAGCTCATCAATAAAATTTCCGATAGAAATATGGAAGCACGTCTGTTGGATAATAACGGTATTGCTATCGATATTAAACGTCGGTAGCTCAAAATCTTTAAAAAACAAGTTATCTCAACCGATAGTTTACAGCGGAGACGCCCAAGAGGAAGAGACTATTTCAAAATATCCGAATGCTATTACTATAAGATGATGAATGTTGCTCTCGTTGCTTACAACACTATCGGTAGCCTAAAATAACACTCAAGTTCAAGCAACCAAATGTTGAAATCGAACTTCCGAATGCGAGAGCCTTTTCCCGGATGAACGTCATCAATGTCAAAAAGATAAAAGAGATCAACAACAAATATTCCGTTACATCCCACAAGAGCCTGGAAATTTCTACCACAGAATTATCAGATGGCCAACAGTAACAACTACTTTTACTTATCTTTTGGGCAGTGAGGACAATGGATAAGGGGTGGATGTGTTTTACATTATTTACACATATTTCAATCGTAATTCCTGGACTAATAATTGGTTCCTCAGGGCATTCTTTGATTTGAAACAAAGTCAGTTTTTCAACGTTTTTCACTTAATTTTACACCAAATTCTTCGGTTTATTGTTGAAAGAGCACACGTCCACAGCACAAAAACTACTGTAGCTAATCCAAAAGCAGTGTCAAAATTTTCGAAAATCACCAAAAGTGCGTCCTGTTATGCTCTCTGGGTTACAATTTAAACATCCAAATATATGCGATTCTGGAAAAAAATACGAAGTTTTTATTACATAATGCACAATTTCAAAAGTCGACATGCTCCATTGTATTAATAAACGATTCAGTTATAAAGTACACAATTACAAAATATTAAGATGATTTACTTAAAAAAAATTTAGTGTTTTTTAACTGCGCTGCAAACTTTTTCCACATTCTATTTGAGTCTGTAAGGAAACAAAAAAAATAATATTTATTTATTCAACACAATAATGTTTTCAGAAGAATACAAAAATAACACATGAATTACCTTTAAAGTACATTTTTTCATTCTTGCGTAACTGAATTCATGCATTTAACTTTCACACTTCACAAACTCAGAAATAGGTACTTTAAGATCTATCTATCGATGTACATTTTTGAAATTAATAACCTATTTCAAATATTTCTTAAATAGTGCCGAGACATGGATTAACCTCACAAAAAATCCTAGAAAGATGTATTTCGCTACAGGGCTATGCAAATTTTGTAACACAATCCGAAGGACAAAAATGTATATTTACGTGAACATTGGTGCTTATAAATAAAGCCCTAAAGACAATACCGGGCAAACATTCTAAAGTGCTTAATGAAATGCCGTTATGTTCCCAGTAGAAATGCAAATGGAACTATGAATAAACGCAGGAATTGAAATTTGCATGTCAGTGAGCAAAATGCTATCAAATATGTAAATTTAGTTTTGTACTTAAAGCTAATTTGGAACAGCAGTGGCATTTGTTGTTAATAGTAGGTGTACTAAGCGTTTAAAATACCTTCCTCATGATTCATGCACGTAGCACCGACGATGTACGATGGTGAGCAATAGGACGACCAGAAACAGGCCAGTTCCGTTCGAGGTCGCAAGGGACTCGAATATTCACCCAAAACTGGTTTCGCTGTTAGCGTAGCAATTTGAAAAACCGATGGGTTTCAGCGAAGGACACGCCAAGGTCATCAAAGACCTACAGCACCTGGTGAGCCCGCACGAAGTCTTGGGTCCTAAATATTATGGTAATCGCTTTCGGCGCTTTCTGCTGCCAATGTGTCTACATTATCAAGCCGAGCCATATGTTTTAAAGCAATCGGCTTTTATGCCAGGAGACCCATCGTTTGTGTCTTGCTAACGGAATCTGACAGTGAACTTGGAAAAACGGGCAGGTGTTCTTTTTACAGATGAGTTGGAGATCGGTTTACAAACGGACTCTCGTTGGCATTTCATCTGGAAATAACAGGGAATTTGAAATATTTCTGCAAACGAACGGAACTACTTCGTTAGAAGTGGTCTGCTCATTCGAGATGGCATTATGTTGAACAAACTGAATCAGCGCTCCCCGTGTTTACTGGAGGAAATGTGAATGCTGAACGCTGTAAGGACGATATTTCAGAGCCCTATGTTAGACGTTTTCCTTCAGCTGTTGGCCAGCGGTTCCTTTTAATTAACGGTAATAATCGCCAGTCCAGGACTCAGCTGTGGTGATTCCGTGCTGGGCGAAGGTATTCGGCGTATGGACTGACCCGCCAGTACACAGGACCTGAACCTTAGAGAGAATGTCTGGGATGCTGTAGGACAACGAAACGCAGCACCTCGTCAGTCTTCCAGAGATACGCACCGACCTCGTTGAGAAATGGAATTTTTTCCTCCGGAGTTTATCAAGAAATTGGTGATGAGTATATATCCTTCGTGACATTCAAATGGCATTTTCTATCGCCGGCTGTGTCTGACCTGTCTCCTGTTTCCCAATAGCAGTCCATGCTGTTGATTCCGGTAAATGAAGTTAAGACATTGTTTGAACCGAAGACATGAAGAAATGAAATGTCACGATAAACGCGGCTCAATAAAGAAACTCCCGAAAAACTTCATTTTTATCACCATCTGTGATTTTTTGCATGAGGGCGTCACAGATGTTAATTTGCAGAGAGATGTGCATGATTCGGCTGTATACGTCACATATGACTTGCGTTTTGTAGTCTTCAGTAAGATATAACATGAATGGTTGCATAATATCACGAAAGTCACATTTTACCTTAATTGTTTTCAGCAGGTGCTTATATGTTTGACCTTGGAGACAAAAATGCTATGCATCGTGCACTTTATATGAGAACTCTAACCTTCAGATAAATATTTGAAATACATGATATATATATAAAACATTTCATTATATTAAACGGATGGTCCTCGAAATAACAAAAAAAAACCATCACTTGGTTTAAGTGTATGTATTCTGGATGTGCAGTCTGTCCTGTTTCTTTAACTAAGCACGGTTACCAATCACCTGTTTAAAGCGTTAGTGAAAACCAATATAATTATAGGTTCAGGGATATAGCTGTTGTAGATCTACATGATGAGATGACCAGGTCTCTGGAACTTTTCAATGCAAGAAATGAATTACTGTATCGCTCACTATTTACAATTTGAACTACATCAACACTGGTTTTCTCAGAATAGAACGTAAAACTGTTTTTAAGAATTCTGTATCTTGTGACCATGTGCTTTATGAACATAGATCGATTCAGAACCTCAATCCTGTGATGGCTATATTCATATTAATCGGAAACTTGAGACTTTGCCGTTTTGGGTGGTGTAGTGGTTAGCATACCTGGGCGTTATTGGATTCCCGCTCCAGGACGATGAAATTTTCAAATTTTCGGATATTATCTGACTTACCATCCTTTTCATATTTAAACCAAAAACAGATTGTCATCTTCAAAATCTGTATTGTATAGTGTAATTCTGTATTCCATTCATGTTTTACCTGATCCTCCGGCCATTTACTGGATAGGATTCTTAACCTCCAGATTCGTTAAACATTAACGCCGGTTGCTCCGACCAGTGAATCCTGTGATGGCAATATTCAAATTAATCGGAAACTTGAGACTTTGTCGTTCTAGGTGGTGTAGTGGTTAGCATACTCTGGCATTATCCGGGAGATGCGGTTCGATTCCCGCTCCAGGATGACGAAATGTTTAAGTTTTCGGATATTACCTGACGTACCATCCATGTCATATTTACTTCAAAAAACGGTTCGCATCTTCAAAATTTGTATGAGTTATATGTTTTATGCTTTCGTAACTATTTGTTAAATCATGCACAAACATTTAATGAAGTTTCTGAATCATGCCTATATATATATATAATCATTGTCAACCGTTTTCAACATAGTGCTGGACGAAAGTTTGCCCAAGTTTCTTCCACCGCGGTCTGTCTTGAGCCAGTATCTTCCATATTACTCCCGCATGCTTTTGAATTCCATCCTCCCATCTCCAACATGATCTTCTTAATCTTCTTTTAGGTCTTTTCCTGTGCCATGGAGTCCTGCCTGAAATTTCAATAGATCGTCGGGGATCCGTTCTCCTAATACCATATCCTTGCGTTTTATCAAGCACAATTTCCCAATTGTTTCTATTACAACGCGGAACTCTGAAAGTCCGTCACACAAAAAAACAATAACTAAGTGAATATTTAGAGGTAATAACTAAATACATTTGTTAAAAAAGTTTAAGTTAAAAATAAATTACTGTACAGTATGCTATCCAAAGCTATATGTCATTTTCCCATTGCGATACACGGGTTATTCACATTTTTTAATTCATGAGTTAGAATTTCCTATGTTAAATTTCCTATTAACATGAAAATGTAAATCAAAATAGTGAACAAGTTATATGCAAATTCAATATTTGATATCAAATTTACCTAACATTTATTAAGATAGTTATGTAATAAACTACATATTTGTTAACGTGCTCTGAAAATTCCCATGTGTATTGAAACTTTCCCGCGAAAGCAGTCGGTTGACGAGTATAAGTAATGTAATTGAACAAAATAACATTGTTTAGTGGCAAAAACTTTCATAGTTTGCTGTTGGCGGTGCCAGATGGTGCCATTTATATAACGTGATGCCTCTTGCTTAAGCTATTTTTCGAATTTCATCCACTGGTAAGCAAGGCTTCCCTTATAAGATGGTTAATATATATCCGAATTTCCATCATGTACATTGTCAGCGGATAAGGGGGTGTATGTCATTATACACTGGTGTGCACAAATTAAGGGCGAAGAAGAGAAATTAGCATAGCAGCGGAACGAGCAGGCAGAACGGACCGAAAGACCACTCAGGAGATAGACTAGGGTCCAGTAAGATAGGGCATGCGCATATATGCAGCATGACGTAGGGGGGGGGTGTCGGAAGGGTATAAAGCACACGGCTCGGGCGGTGTACGCTCAGCAATTAGGTGAAAGTTATTGCACGGTGTACATCGGTTTGAACGACGTCGAGTTGCTGCCACCTTGTGATATGGCCAACAGGCAATCCAATAGACGATATCTGAATGACTTTACCCGAGGTCGCGTCATTGGGAAGTTGGAAGAAATTCGAAGTGTGACTAGTGTGGCCGAGGAGTTCGGGATCGATTACAGTATCGTTTCAGGAGCTTGGAGAGCATTCCAAACGACAGGAACAGCTGACCGAAAGTTCAGCAGTGGTCGTCCACGAGCAACCATGGCGGCGGACGACCGGTATATTGTCTTACAGGCAAGAAGAGACAGACGGAAGACAGCGTGAGAAATCGCAAGGCACACGCAACAGACAACTGGACGTTCGTTATCGCGTTTTACCGTGTCCAGGAGGCTGCACAAAGGTGGTCTATTTGCACGAAGACCAGTACGGTGTGTGAAATTAACGCCTGCTCATCGGATTAGGTGGTTTCTGTGGTGCCAATAATACAAGAACTGGACACATCAGCAATAGGGTCTAGTTCCTTTTACGGATGAGTGCCTATTTAGTCTGACGAGCGATTCTGGACGAATACACATCAGGAGAGCGCAGGGAACATGCAATCACACCTCCAGAATCATCGAAAGGGACCGGTTTGGAGGTGGCAGAGTTCTCGTTTGGGGCGGTATCATGCTTGGTATACGAACGGACCTCCACATCTTCCAAGGAGGTTCAGTCACTGGTGTCCGCCATCGTACCGAGGTTCGCTTGCCTCAGGTGCGTCTGTTTAGAGGTGCTGTGGTTCCTGAGTCCCTCTTCATGGACGACAACGCTACACCTCATCGTACAGTGGCTGTCGCAGAGCTGTTGGAGAGGGAAGATATTCAACGCATGGATTGGCCCGCAAGGTCCCCGGACCTAAATCCAATCTATACATGTGGGACCTTCTTGGGAGAGGCTTGGCAGCACGTCACCAGCCGCCAGCAACGATTCCGCAGCTGCGATTGGCGCTACAAGAGGAATGAGCCGCGATGCCTCAACAGCTCCTTGACAACCTCGTCCTCAGCATGGACAGACGTTGTACATCCTGCAATGCAGTCAGGGGTGATCATATCCCCAACTAAAGACGGGATTTTTCTTGGCAGCCGCCTGTCACATGGACGTTCTGTCTTCTGTCCAGTTGTGCTCGAAGCTACCTTTTCAATAAAGTGCCTTTGTATCCTTTGGATTCCTTGTTTGGACGTTTTGCTCACTTGTCTGATATTCTTACGTCTTGGAGATCTTATGGTATAATTTGAGTCGACGTGGAGCACTTCTGCACGACGTTACATTCGAAAAACAGTCTCGTCCATAATTTTTTCACGCCAATGTATTTGAAGCAAGCAAAGGTTTAGATTACATTTAGATCGTTCCAGTTGTTTGTAGTGAGATGAATCCGGAAAGATGACAAAACGTTAACCATGCGGCAATAATAAGCGATATGAGAAACTAAGGAGAAAGACATTGGTTGCATGCAAGAGTGACATTACACTCTGCATCTGCGACGCACGTATCACATTGAATAACGGAAGGAGTGAGACAACTCTACTTTGGCTTAGAAGCAGCAGAACAACATGGAGCAATGCTATTTTCGAATAGCTCGGAACAATTTCTCTAGTAAAACCTCGGTGTCATTCCTTATAATACGATCCAATTATTATCCATAGGCATGATTGAGGGTACAAATGACAGAACTTCAGAAAACTATCATAAAATTAAAAACTATTTATGAACACCAATACCGATAGATGGAGATACAAAAAGCGGTGCGAATGCTGAAGGCTATCAATACTTTTACTAGATTTGATTTATTTGATGGCATTAGTAATTGTGATGATATAACATTCTCCGTTTCCCATATTATGTTCATCGGTAAGGGAGAATCTTATGTAGTTCTGCATTTTTCAAATTGCTTCGTATAAGTTTATACAGACGAAAGTCACGCATTTCGTGTAATATATGTAGTGATTCCTGGTAGTTTATTGTTATAAGTAATGTTGTCGATATTCTTCTCTGTATGTTTCCATTTGTTCAGAATAAATAAATGAAAGAAATCGAAACACCGTATTCCTAGAATTCTCTCTGATTAGGATTTATTCGTTATTAGAAACTGATTATCGTAAGTGTAATTTCCCGTAAATAAAAATAGGTTAACATAATATCGAAGAGAATACTTGGTTGCTGATAGCAATTGGTGAAATAATTTTACAGCGTTTCAGGCAGACCGTTTAATTCGTCATTTCATTCCATTCATTTATCAGTATTTTAGTTACCCGAGCATTAATAGAAGATCGAAAAAGAAATACTAAATGAACTGTAGTGTAAACAACTAGGATGGAGAGGGAAAAGGCCTAAAAAGCCTGACGTGCTCTCTTTTCCAACAAGGAAAAAAAGATGCATGTGCAACAGAGAGGATCAAGTTCGCATGTCACTAATATTACAATACTGGGGGCAAACATGAATCACCACCAAGAGAGGTAAAGTTACTTAGTATACATTTAGAAAGTGGTCTTTTAGTTTTTATTTAAAAAGTTTAGTAACATTAATATCTGTAATGCTACTAGGGAGTGAGTTCCAAAAGGACGGACTCGAATAATTGAGGAATATTCTGGAACGTTCAAGCACCGGAAACATAGGAAATAATAAGTCTTTATTTCTAGTGTTATATATATAATTATGAGTATGAAGACATATTGTCATGATAAAAATTCTTCTTTATTCTTTTGAACATCAATTGGCCAATATTATAGTAATAAAGTTGTTTAAATGATAGAATATTAAAATCCCTGGTGGTAAGAGAAGTTCGAAAATTAGGGCCAGAATATCGATTGTGTGATAATTTAAGCTCAAGAAGTCTAATGAATTTGTTTTGTAATCTTTGTAGCTTATTCAAATAAAAGTTGGTTGCGTTTCCCCAGATTGAAATACAATAATTAAAGTTTGTTTGAATTAAAGGATAATAAAGTAACATCATTATTTTAGAAAAGAGGTTTGACATTACAGAACTAATAACCCCTATAGTCCTAGAAATCTTATTACAGATATTATCAATGTGTGTATTTGACTTAAGATCATGTTGAAAACTGGTTTCCAAATACGTCTGACATTATTATAAGTTGGTAACCCTTGAGAGTTTGTATTTGGCACTTGAAAAACAATATTTGTTGGAGTTTCCACAAAGTAATCATTCAAATAGTTTTCCTTGTCATTTTTTATCAGTAACGATTTCATGTTAATGATTAATAATTAGGCGATTTTTGAAAAAGACCAGCCCATTAATGAGTTAAAATGTTTCCAAGTCAGTTTATGATTGTTTTTAGAAATTATATTAAAATAGTAACCTCTCTTTGCCTTTCTCATATTTGAGTTAAGGGAATTTCGAAACTCTTTAACAACCTGAAAGTCACATTGAGATCTGCATAAAATCACGCCAATAAGTGAGCTTTGTTTCTTTTTGTTCAGCTAAATTCATGGACAGAGATAGCCTATAGAACCTGTTATGAATGTTTTCTGCATCTTTACTCTATTTGTTAGTTGAAGTAGTGCTTGCGGCCAAATGTGTAGTTCCGTTCCAATTAGAATGGATCATCACCACATGGATGGGAATACCACCTAACTGAAATCTATTTCCAGCACTTTAGAGAGACCGTTCAATTTTTGACCTAAAGTGAACTTTGTTTGATATGACAAATTTTTCAGGTTTTAGGGGTCTGAGGAAAGAGAAGAGAAATTCAAATCGAAACAGGTTTGCTAAGCTTCCAATTGTGTGTAACGTTGAGGTAGTTGTCCGAAGCCTTTTGATTACTCAGTTTTCTTATAAATTTCTTTCTTTAAAATAAGGAAATACATGGTTTTACTTAATATATTTTTTATCACGTCACTACCACAGCCATGTTTGAAAAACGAAAATTCCGACTTATTACGCTAAATTCTAAATACCATTAGAGGCAAAAGTTTCGTTTCGAAACTGATATCCGCTGATACGCATTTGACTGATTATTTTCCTCATACTGCAAATAACAGTCATGTTAATTAAATTTCCCACGAAACAGTGACTA
The DNA here is from genome assembly GCA_039090855.1 of Macrothele yani. Lineage (NCBI taxonomy): Eukaryota > Metazoa > Arthropoda > Arachnida > Araneae > Macrothelidae > Macrothele > Macrothele yani. The sequence continues at coordinate 97,949,036 of CM077015.1, forward strand.
GTCTTCCTATGAAAAGGACCATTTCAAAAAGTTTTGCTAACTTTACTTCTGCATAACCTCGCTGTTCACAAACACAATTTGGAATTCAAAATTTTGATATGTTCGGAGATTCACCCACGCGGACATATATCCCACATTTTGGTAAATGCTGCAAAAGTTGTCACGTGTTTATTTCTTATACATTTACTTATAGATATAATAGCGGTCGATTCCAGAGAAACGAAACTTTTAAATACTTTAGCTTTCACTATATATAAATATTAAAAATTGGACAAGAAATTTGATACAATATCATACCTAATATTTTCGAAATCTGTTGTTAGAAGTGTTACAGTTTCAGATCTGCAAGCAGTGTGTAAATCAGCACATTTCAATATTAAATACCGTACCTCTGTATTACTTGATTTAACCTCTTAAGTACTTACTAGTTGCCCGATCATAATATGAATCTATATCGTCAATCATCTTTAGCATTTATTGTAATCACTACCTTTTCTACTTTCGTCCTTAATATTATTACTCACTTTGTCTTTATGTAACATTCGCCTGCAATATTCAACAGGTGTTTTACACTATCAGATTACAAATTTTCATTGGTCATTGGAAAACGAAACTGTACATGCACCTTGAATGCAGTGCGTTTCTGCCAAACTATGGGTTATAGAGTCTTTATGCTCTTAATTCTTATATGTATAGCAAAAAATAAACCGATAAAGCGCTTGCACATGTGCAATTTAGAAAAACGTCGCCTTCTAGGTATATCATTTATGAAAAGAAATATCAATGAATGCTTATATACACACTGATCCTAAAGATGGACAATAATTTCACTGACATTCCATTAACGGAGTGAAGGTTCTAAAATAATTTCCATTATGTGCAAAAAGAAAGGAGAAACAGATCAAATCCATTAACGTCAAGAGGCATTGATAGACAGTTTGGCGGGCGCAAATATTTAAAATTTAAAACAATTCCGTGAATGAACCATCAGTGGCGGTATGCTGTAGTATACACTGGCGAAACCAGTTATTTTAAAAACCCAAAATCCTACAGGCACCTGGGATGCCTTTATAAACATCTTCCAGCAAAATATTTAGATGTGCATGGAATACATTTACAGGAAATATAGAAAGTACTTCTCATTTGCGCTACTTTGACTGAGGTATAATAGTGGAATACTGATGGTTATTTTCAAACGTAACAGGAACAGTAAACCTCCTACTTCGTTGAAACATAACTATCTAAAGTTTCTAGAGTAATTGTAAGTAGAAGAGACTGCACGAAGTCGTAAAGAAGCACAATTGCTTCAAGTAATATAGTAGAACCGTAACGAGAAGGACATTTTAGCAGATTCAGTATGCCATACGTTCACTCAAAAGCACTGTAACAGCAAATGTCCTTCTCGTGCACCACTGGACTCTGCTACAAACCGACAAATTCGTCTCCAGTGCACAATATGGCATGAAAATTGCACCAGTGATTACTGTATAGATGTGGTTTGTTCGGCGAAACAAGTTTTCATTTAACGTACTCCGATGAATGGGCCAAATTTTGCGTAACAACAGGAAAGGAGAAACCAGAACTTTCAAGCATTAACGGTACAAACCGTTGGAGAAGGTGAAATGGTGCCCTGTTTGTTCCATTGCCGGGAACTGGGTTCCGAAATAAAACTGGAAGGTCAATGGAATGCCACGATGTATCTTAACATCCGTCCACAGCTCCAGTTTTTCTTGATAGGGAAGACTAATTCCCGAAGGATAATTAATGTACAAATCCACAAATTTCGAATCGTTGCGCTTTGGGTTCAGAAACACGACTTTGGCTTCAAAGTGCAAAATTCGCCACCAAAGTGAACAGAACTTTACTCTATTGAACAGCAGTGTGATACCTTTCAAATATCCATTCCTTATAGATATCCTTCTCTAGCGAATATTTGACAACTGATGAACGCCATCTCATCCGTTTGGCTAAAGATTCCTGCAGAACGGCACAAACACCTGGTGAATGCATGGCACTTCGAATCGAGGATGCAATGAATGACATGGGTTACCCAATGCGTTCTGAGGCACTAGCAGATATTCCTCATAATTTGTTTCTACAGCGTAAACGTAATTTATTAGGTAAAATGTATATTACGATTCGTTTTAAGATCCATGTTGCCACAAAATCGTACCACCGATGGACAACCGAAGTTTTCGACTGGATTCCAAGGGCCAAAAGAATATCTCCTTGGCGATAAATGTATTAATTTGAAAGCATGTCACAGTAACATGGAGTAGTCAGGCGCAAGTCGTACATATGTGGAATAAACTTGGGGAGACTTTCATCCACCCGTTTATTGATAATATTTGATAATGATAATGATGATCAGTATTACAAATTGGCAGCTTTTAAAAAAAGAAAGATGGCAAAACGTACGGTACTTTTTCATTTCAAAAGTTATCAGTGACATGGAAATAATGTTTAAACATTTAGACTTCGTAATATCCAGTTACGCATAGAGAGGCACACTGTTATATGAGAGGAAGAAATTAAAACAGTCGCTTTTGAAGGTCTCAGGAAGGAAAACGAATTTTGAAATAAATATCCTGTTGGTACTCACACCTAAGCAAAAATCGTCTCTACATTTTCGAAAGCACACGATTCTATTGTTATATCAGGCGGAATTGCATATGTGGTGCGCTTTCAACTCTGCAGGAAAAATGCGTCTGTCTTCAATGAGTCTTTCAAGAAAAAAAAAGCCGAATCAGGAAATGAGTTTTTCGCAAAGGAATCTTTCCTGAAGAGAATCTGTTCTGCAGAAGAGCTGATCCCCTGAATAAGTCAGTCAGGATTGCTTTTTGCTAGACGTTTAAAGTTAATTACTGTGTCACAATCAGGAAATGTTACAATATTTAGAGTAATAAAAATTCCAATAAACCATTGTATTCGCCTGTCATATTCCCTCTCTCGCTCAATTAGTTCTCTCAGTACGTGGATATGATCTTTAGCGCTGTAGCAACTCCTGAATCCAGCTTGTTCTCTTGGTTGAGCCATGTCCATTGTCACCTTCAAGCGGTGTGAAAGAACTTTAGTGAAGATTTTATAAACCACTGATAGAAGGCTGATAGGTATGTAGTTCCTGAGTTCCTCAATGTCACCTTTTTATGTAGCAGGATCATTGTAGCATTGTTCCAATCCTCAGGAATCTTCCCTTCATTAAAGCATCGAGTGAAAACTTGGGAGAGTACTGTTTCAATTTCTGCACTTGCTTCTTGTATGATGTCTGCGGTAATTCCATCTTCTCCTGGAGCTTTTCCACGATTCATGTTCCTGATTGCATGTGCAACTTCTGCTGGGAACACTGGAAGAACTCTGGTACCTTTTGTAATGTCTGGAGTACATGTATCATCTCTTTCATACAGTTTTGAGTAGAAATCTTTCACTCTTGTCAAAATTTCACCACTGTGTCTTGTTTCAGAACTACCTTCTTTTCTCAGAGCCATAATCTGTTTTTCCCTTACGCAGATGTCCATTTGCTCTCTTCAGGCTTTGGTTGTTTTCAATTGCTTTCCTCACTAGTTCACAGTTGAATTTCGTTACATCTTCAGTGATACTTTTTCGTACCGTCTTGCATAGCTCTATATATTCCACTTTGGAAGTCACATCTCTTTTAGTTGTCCTCATCTGTCTTCTGTTTTGCATCAACATTTTGGTTTTTCCTGGATAATTTTGTTCGTGTGCAACTTGTTCTTAGTACCAGCTATTTTTGTTGCTGTTTCCCACAAGAGCCTTGGGTTAGGCTTTCTGTTAACATCAGAGATCTCCACTTCTTCTGACGTTATACCTACTAGAGCAGAGAATCTGTTCCTCATTTCCAATTTCAAGGTATTATGATGTTTTTTAAGGGTGGTCGTGTCAATGCACTTTGCCTTGTTTAATGCGAACTTGCCACGCTCGAGTTTAGCATTGAGCTGCATCTCACATCTTAGCATTGTATTCTCAATATCTGTGTTGAACTTGTTTAGCACACTGCAGTCTTCAATGACAAATTTCTTGTTACACATAATAAAAATCGGTTCATTTGTCAATTCATTGGGATGCCTCCATGTCCATTTCTTTTGAGCTTTCATCTTGAAAAAGGAGTTCATGATGGAAAAACCTTTCTACCTGTGCAAATTCTACAAGAGTATTTCCATCGTTGAGTTTCTGTTGTGCATATAGAGTATTAAATCCGCCTAATTTTGTGGTGTAAGTCAGCACAATGATTCGCCAGCATTTTTAGTGCCTACCATTGGCTTGAAAAAAAGCGACCCAGTGAAGTGAAGAGTTTCTGGCGAATCTTTGTGCTGACGACAAAAATAAACGGATTTATTACGCAATATGCGTTTCATTATTATTTAACTCTGGTGTATTTAAAATAAATGAGGTAATTGAAGATTGGTAGAACAGATAACATAAGTGTACCAGGCATCTTTTTAAAACTTTAAAAAATGAAGAAATAAATAAGTTGAACTTACAAGGTATTATTAGTCTGTATTTGCTTGTACAAAATACATATTCAGGTGCTTTCATTTTTTCTGTTGCATGCAAATTAATTAAAGGATGCTCGTTATTGGAGATTTTTCTTTAAGTACGAAACTACGGACAGTCAACTTTTGAACTTTTCCTGTAAAATCAAATCAAATTATGGTGAGGTATATCACTGTTCATAAAAATTTATCAGTTGATAATTCCCTTGCTGTAGGTACTCTCAACGAATTCGATTTATTTCGTAAAGCAGGAGCAACGAGAATGGAGTTTTAGAGGTGCAACTAAACGAATGGCACAATGTATCTAAAAGTATGATCAGCTTTTGACTTACTTAGAATCCAACCTGGATCTTAATTTCGATTATTTACATCGAAATAAGGTCATACACTGCAGCTTTACATAATTTTACAAAAATTTGTAGAAAATTCTACTAGAAATTTAAAACAATTTTTTTTTCAAAACCATGATTTCTCACCTACAATCTCATTAAACATTTTTTTAAAATTATGTTGAAACTACGCCCATTTCTAAAGTGCAATTGACATTATTGTTGAATAGATTACATTATAAATCACATTTTATGGCATGAGTTTTTTCTTCCAACATTTTCAATGATTTAACAACAAGAAGACCGTGTTCAACCCTTTTCTGTTCCGTCAGTTTCTGACAAAATTTGTTCTGCATACATTTCAACATTCAAAGTATATGCTTTTTAATGCTATTTTTTTATTGTTTCATTATTGCATGAATTTAAATTTAAAAGAATAAAGATAAATTTCAGATTCAATCAAAGAGGCATAAATATTAGATTTTTGGTGTTTGATTTTATAGATAGGAAGAATCAGTCGTTACCCTTATATACTCCAACATTGTTTTAAAGAGGCTTTGAAAGAATTAATGCTTGATGTGCTCACGTGCAAGCATGTCTTCCCTTCAATTTATTCGTTTTACTACGGAAAATCGGTAATCGTGTTTGGTAAATTCTGTGACCTTTAACATATGGAGGAGATGATCAATATTATGTACAATAGATCTATCAAAATGCTCCTTACCTGGGATAACTGGTTTCTTTTCCAGTTATTTGGGGAGCGGCGCCCCCCACGGCCCTGAGCTGACCTTGTGACTGGGTCAACATCTGATGTCATGCCACCGCTTTGTTTTTTGTTTTCCTTCGGTGCTGTTGGTGTTTGCGGGGACGGCTGTTCATCCGGCTGTTAGTGAGTTGCGGCCCCACGATCCCTAGCTGGTCTTGTGTCTCCGCTTTTTTGTTTTTATTTATTTTCTCCACTGGCTAGTTGCCCGTGTTGTATACTCTACCTAATCGCTACCATGCTATGTACCAACACCCCGGTCTTGTGGTTTTGTTACCCTCCACCACTAACTGTATTATATTAACCGCTCAGTTCGCAGGTTGCTGAGATTCCGTTTAGGTTCCCTTCCAGGATTTGTCTTCTTTGGATTCTTCTTTTTAGCTGGTTTGGGTGCTAGACCTACCTGCATGTTTGCCGCGTGCGGAGACCCGTGAGGCGGAATGGGATATCTGGCTGGCTGAGGGTCGCAGTGGAGACCGGAGGAAAGCCTCTTGTGCACCAACACCTTCTTCGACCCCCGGCTTCTGCTGTAAACGGGAGGCTAGAGACTAACCCACTCCTAGTCAGAAGTCACAAATAAGTTGTGTACAGGGCTTTAGCGGCTTTTTTGTCGTATAGTACGGCAGGGGTAAGCCCGGGGGCTGTGGAACTCATGCCAAAGGCGTTGGCATGACGGTACCCGGAGGCCGAAGTGTCCGCCGAGTGCGTGTGATCACAGCCAATGGGACTATATTCGGGTAACGTATAAGCTCCAGAATCTGTGTCCAGCGTCGTTTTCTTGCCTTGCGGACCTCCAGTTCTCCCTTTTAGGGCTCGGTGGTGGGTGAGAGTAGTCTGTCCAGACGAATCTTCCTTCTTTTTTTCTGATGGGTAAACACAAAAACAAACACTCCAAATTTAAGTCACCTGAGAAAATGATAGTTGCCAACGACTTTACCTCTCGTCTTCTCAACCTACCAAGTCTCATAACCTTAAACGATCTTTAGACCATGACCTTGACCAAGAATGTGGACCCTCTTCTTCGGCAGCTGTACCAGTCGTTTCCGAAGCGTCGTCTTCCCCTCGATTGCTGTGACTACGCATGCTGGCCACTTAGTTGTAGAGTCCATCGATCCGAATCAGAGACCGTCCACCAGATCTCCATTTTTCATTTCTAAAGCTTTGGACGCTGCGGTTGGCCCTTGAAGTCTTGTGGAGGAAGTTTCGCTCTGGGGACCTGCTTGTCCAAACTTGGCAGTGTTTCTCAGAGTAACACTTTTCTGTATTCTCACTAGTCTTCAAGGCATTCCTGTCAAAGTAACACCTCACCCTATTTCTTAACACCCTCTCGGGGTGTTATTTCGGAGTTTGATCTCTTGCCATGCAGTGAAGACGAATTGGTGACTGGAACTTGCTGATCAAGGTGTTATTAAGCTGCACGTCGTATGATGTTCCGGCGCGATGGTTCTTTGATTAAGTCTAAAAAATGTCATCTTGACTTTTAACTCCCCGGAAAGTTCTGACCGAAATCAAGTCTGGCTACTTGGTCTGTGGAGTTCGCCCGTACATTCCCAGTCCTCTTGCGCTGTTTCTTAGGTGCCAGAGGCACGGGCATTGACAACGGTTTCTGTAAGAGCTCCGCTCGTTGCCAGCAAATTTGTGGCTCCAGTGAACATGACGGGGGAAGGTTGTTCTTCTGCCGCCTGCTGTGTTAACTGTGGTGAGGCCCATGCAGCTTACTCCCGCAACTGTATGAAATGGAAGGACGAGATGGCGATCCAGCGCCTCAAGACCCTGGAAGGCCTCTCGTACCCCTGCTGCCAAGGCCAAGTTGGGTATTCCCAACAACCGACAGCGTACTTTTGCCGCAGTAGTTCAGTCTCTGCCACAACCCTGTGCAGCTCCTTTGTTCCGCGCCCTGTAGCTCTCGCCGCACTTGCTGCTGATCTACAGCTGAACAAGCGACACAGGTGGATTTCCCCTGAGCTCCAGCTTTTTCGAATAAGCTGAGTCTGCGCCTTCTCTTCTTTGGAATGCACGACCGACTCTTCCAGTTCCCTGTAGCAGAAAGTCCCTGGGCACGTGCGAAAGCACCCGGCCCTCAATCCGCAAAGGTGTGCAGTGTCCATCCAACCGTCGCGGTCCACCTGACCAACATTGCAACTGTCTCGGACTCAAAGGGGAGGTCCCCACCCTCAACCAACATTATAGAGGAACATCGGGGGGAGTGAGAGTGACAGTTCTGTCCCCAGCCTCAACTAACATTGCAGAGGAACATGAGGGGGAGTGATAGTGACAGTCTCGTCCTCGCCCTCGGCCAGCATTGCATTGGAGTGTGTAAGAGGACAGAGAAAACATCATCCTATGTGTAGTTGTGTTCGATTTCGTAATGTGTTTTATCATTCTCATTCCTCAGTTTTGCTTAATCGGCTTGTTTCTCACCATTGTACCATGTTTTTCATACTGTTTGTTTCATTGTCTTTTTTGGGCTCCTTCCTTCCGTACTCATGGTTCGGTCTTTACTTGGTCAGCCAGATTTTATGCGATTTATGCCTCTGTTTCTTTTTAATTTTGTCTGTTTGTCTTGTGTCTGGCGGCTCGTTGGCCAACCACATGGTCTTGCGGTGCCAATAAACCCACAACCAAATCAACCAACCATCTATCAAAATGCGCAATTTTTCATTACAAAGCCACAATATCTTCTCTTTTCATCAAATAACATGCGTCATTAGTTAATGAAGGTATTAGTGTATTGCTGAATTCATATGCACTTACATATCTCAAAATAATTTTTATATAAAAAAAATTATAAATTGTCTGTGGAACTTCGCATTTAGCAAGTACGTAACACCTGATAAGGTGCTATAACGCAAAACGTTTACATGATCCGTTTGCTATTGGTTTCAGCTGTACAGAAACACACACGCAAAAACAAAATGTCAAAATTACTTATTCAAATACATAAATATTATAACTCACTTTAGAGATTTGATTATTTTAATTTCGATATAATCTCCTGGACAAATTTTGCTCACATTTTGGCATACACGGAACTGCGTGTTACAAAGTTTAGATCATCTGTTTAAAAAAAGTGCTTTATGCAATATTTTCTCTGTCCTTCTTTTGGACACTGGTGGCATTTATCGGATAAGTCTAAATCCAAAGAAAAGAGACAGATTCCAAAGAGACTTAGCGGAAGTTGTTACACCGCAATCTGTGTGAAACGAACGGAAGCGATTATTTGTTATATATATCCTCTGATGCAATATGAGGGTAAAAATTCTTCAATACATCGTCCTCAGCCTTAGAGATGTGAAACGAACGAAAGCGATTATTGTTATATATATCATCATCATCATCATTGTCAACCATTATCAATCCACTGCTGGACGAAGGTCTCCCCAAGTTTCCTCCACAACGGTCTGTCTTGTGCCAGTCTCCTCCATGTCAAATTCTTGCATACTTTCGAATTTCATCCACCCATCTCCCCATGTGGTCTTCTTTCTGGCCCTTTCCTTGTCCTCTTGGAATCCAATCTAAAAATTCTTCGGCTGTCCATCGATGATCTGTCCTTCTGGCAGTATGTCCAGCCCTATTGCCATTTGTAGGATTTAACTCTGATCATGATGTCTTCCACTCTTGTCATTTTTCGGATCCACGAGTTCCTCTTTCTTATCTCTCCTTGGTTACACCAAGCATGCAAAATTCCTCTCCGGTGGCTTCTTGAGTTGTCTGCAGCCTTTGTATGTCTCTTTTAGTTAAGGTCCACGTCTCCTGCACCATACGTAAGCACTGGAAGGATGCATTGATCAAACACTTTTTCTTTTAAGACATAATGGCATATTGCTCTTGAAAATTATGCTGTTTCTTCCAAAAAAAAGCTCTCCAGGCAAAAGTTTTGTACGCCGATTAATTTCTTCTATCAATGTGACCCTCACTCTGATATCTGCTGTCCAAGATAAACGTACGTGTCTGTTATCTCCAGCTTTTCTCCATCAATCGATAAATCTTCATTTCTTGTAAAAGCATTTCCTCGAACACTCACTTTTGTCTTCCGAAAGTTCTATATTTTTAATCCCACTTTTACTCTTGTCAGCAAGTTCCTGGATCATACTCTTGCAGCTCTGATGGGCTAGTTGCAAAAAATGACGCCGTCATCAGCAAAACGAAGGTGGGTTAGATAATCTCCATTAATCTTTATCCCCTTGTTTTCCCAGCTCAGCGACTGAAAAACAATCCTCCAATGTGGCATTAAAGAGCTTCGGAGATATGGTGTCACCTTGTCTCCACTCCCTTTCCAATTTTTATGTAAGTTTTCGTATTTTTCAAACAGCCCTAATCTTTTGCACTTGCATTTTCATAGATGTTATTAATAATATTAATGTATGCATCTTCAATACCGCAGGTTTTCAGAGCCATTGTAACTGCTGATGGTTTCACCGAATCAGCAGTTTTTCATAATCGATAAAAGCCATGCACAATGGAAGTTCATATTCTTTTGCTCTTCTCACTAGTTCTCCCCAGCACATGGATATGATCTACTGTGCTGTAGCCACTCCTGAATCCAGCTTGTTCTCTCGGTTGGAGCCATGTCCAGTGTTACCTTCTAAGCGGTGTGAAAGAACTTTAGTGAAGATTTTATAAACTACTGATAGGAGGCTGATAGGGTCTGTAGTTTCCAGGATCCTCAATGTCACCTTTCTTATGTAGCAGGATCATTGTAGTCGGTGTTCCAACCTTCACGGGAATCTTTCCTTCATTAAGGCATCGAGCTGAAAATTTGGGCGAGTACTTGTTTCCCTGATTTCTCCACTTGCTTCTTGTATGATGTCTCCAGTAATTCCATCTTCTCCTGGAGCTTTTCCCCGCTTCATGTTCTTGATTGCATGTGCAACTTCTGCTGGAAGGATTGGAGTGAACTCTTGGTACTGGTATCTTTCATGATGTCTGGAGTGCATGTATCATCCCTTTCATATAATTTGGAGTAGAAATCTTTCACTCTTGTCAAAATTTCGCCTCTATTTCTTGTTACAGAACCGTCTTCTTTTTCTCAGTGCCATAATCTGTTTTCTTTCCCTTACTGAGATATCCCTTTGCTATCTTTAGGCTTTGGTTGTTTTCAATTGCTTTCTCACTAGTTCACAGTTGAATTTTCTTACGTCTTCAGTGATACTTTTTCGTACTGTCTTGCATAGCTCTATATATTCCACTTTGGAAGTCACATCTTCTTTAGTTGTCCTCATCTCTCTTTCTTTTTTGCATCAACATTTTCGTTTTTCCTGATAATTTATTTACATACAACTTGTTCTTAGACCCAGCTAATTTTGTTGCTGTTTCCATAAGAGCTTTGGTTACTTTTCTGTTAACTTCAGAGATGTCCACTTCTTTCCGATGTTAGGCCTTCTAAAGCAGGAGGAACCTGTTCTTCAGTTCCAACTTGAAGGTATTATGGTGTTTTTTTAAGGTTGGTTATGTCAATAGATTTTGTTTGTCTTATGAGCTTGCCACGTCTCAAGTTTAGTGTTGAGGTGCATCTTTACATCTCACCAATCTATGGCGGTCACTACCTGTGTTGAACTTGTTTAGCACACTGCAGTCTTCTATGGACGAATTTTTTTGTTACACATAATAAAAATCAATTTTCACTTGTCATCCCATTTGGATGTCTCCATGTCCATTTCCTGTGTGGCTTTTCTCTTTTTGAAGAAGGAGTTCAAGATGAAAAAACCCTTCTGCCTCTGCAAACTCAACGAGAGTATTTCCACGCTGGTTTCTTGCTGCTGTGACCGAATTTTACCGCCTGAAGTTTCATTCTGTTGTTGCTGTTGCTCCCATTTTTTGGCCGAAATCTCCCTATAATTATTTTCAAGTGCTGCTTACCTTTATTATTTAGATGACAAATTTCCTCATAAAATTCTTCAATTTCTTCTTCAGGATGACTCTGTGGTGGGTGCATAAGTTTGAATAATCTGAGCCTGGTATCTTCTCGATAGTTGGATAACGAGTCGTGCAGTTCTGTCAGAGGAACTTTCAACTTCTACCACTTTATCCTTCAGTTTCTTGTTTATTATAAATCCAACACCACTAGTTCTGCCAGTATCTGTCCCACGATAGTAGAAGAGATGTCCACTTTTCAGTCTCGATGAGATCTTCTCCTTTTCTCCTTACCTCACTTAAGCCACCTTGCAACAATGTCCCACTTGATCCTTTGTAGTTCCTCTTCCAACCTCAAGAAGCCTTGAATCAGAAGATAGGGAGCGTCCATTGTACGTTGCTAAGGTCAGCATCAGATGGCAGCTCTAGTCCGGTCCTCCGGGGATTTCTAGCACCCCTCTGCCTTCATGTCGGACTGGGCCGCTGCCTTGGCTGTGTGTGGCACACTCAGCCGCCGGAGACGGAGGGCCAAGATTTAAGTTGTGGAGTCATTTTTGGAGGGGTTTGGCCATAACTCGCCGCCTGGCCAAGCGGGTTGGTGAGTGTGGGATAGCATTTCCTCTGATCCTGATGGTATAGTTATACCGCTATTGGCGGGTCGTCAGAGCCCTCCCTTTAGTGGGAACAGGATGTACCAAAGTTGCGGGGTTGACATTTGTCAAGGAGAGGCTGTGATGTTACGCATCACCTGACCTTACATATATATATATATATATATATATATATCCTCTGATGCAATATGAGGGTAAAATTCTTCAATACTGTCCTCAGCCTTATTGCAGAGTTCCCTTCGGTAGAGTTCTTTCAGTTTTGCTAAAACTGTCGGCTCGTTTGTTTTACGAATTTTGGCGGAGGGAGTTTTTCGATGCGGGAGAACAATCTAAACTAGAATATAATCAGTTGTGCTTCTGGTAGTCCCAAAAATAAGGATTTCAGCTGCTGGTGTCCCAGGCAAAAACGTCTGAAGAGAGTTGGGTTAAGGGACACTAGTGTCTCCATAAGAACAACTAAAAGAAATGCAAGTTAAGCTTTGCGAACATTGCAGAAATTTAGAATGCCCTTCTGACTAATCGAATCAGCAGGACTCTAACTGAAGTTCCAGGTAAAGTATACGCAGCTGGATAAGCATAGGTGCATGGTTGCCGGTTATAAATTCTGAAGACAAACAGAAAAAGACTGACAATAAAGGCAAAAACGACATAATATAAATGCTGGGCGCTATATTACTAGTTTCTCAAATACATATCCTAGAAAACACTTAATAAAAGCCTCCAGATCTCCCTAGAAAATGTCTATGCGGTGGGCATCATAATGTTTGCCATATTGCAAAATAAGGGATTCAAAAAATTTCAAAAGAATATTGCGATTGCGTCACCTTAAAAAGAGCATAACTCCGGGACAATGAGACTAGTGCGAACACTTTAATTAGGCCTTTGAGCCTGGAAATATATAGTATGTTTCAATCCGCAAAATAATCCTTGCTGAAATGCTACGCGTCATATACAATTGTGAGTCGAATTTCCCCCTAAGAAATAATTCTTCATAAGTACATGGTATGCGTGCATGGTCGGTAATGCTATTATTGGGTACATATTTTCACTGTATTTCATGTAACTACTTCCTTCAGAAAACTTGAAAATTTACATCGCACTGGAGCTGGAATCGAAACCGGCACCTCCCGGTTCCCGGTCTATATGTTAGTCATTACATTACCTGTCAAGAAAATTCCAAACATCTGAACACGGATGTCTGAGAACCTTCAGATTTGAGCCAGTCGAAGCTATTCCTGCTCCATCGTAGCGTCTCACGACCTTTTCTCACATTCAGGGTCGGATGCAGATCACACATCATGTACAATTGGCAAGGCGTATGTGACGTATCTACGTATGATTTTGATGCTAGGCCTACTTTTCACTAGGAAAATACTCTCTTTTAGGCGCGGTATCAAATGGACAGAAGGAATAGTTATTTTGACATTTAGGAGACCTGTGAGTTTAGAAATGAACCTATAAATAAGAAAAATGTGTCGGGGAAAGGTCATTGATTAAACGTCAGGTAAAGAAATTATAGTCAGAAGAAACCAAGGCATTATTTGGTTGTTGTAGAAATAGAATCTATAAGGAGTTCTTGCATCATTTTTCGTTATTACTGACTTACTAAGTATTACAAACATTGGTAAACGTGTGCTTTAGCGTCCTAAATTATTTCGTCGGAAAAATGTAAGTGTGTGAGAAAACTGCGACGTACAATTTTTCAAGCATACAAAATAATGGGGAAAGGTGCAAAAAAGTAGTATTTTTAGATAAAAAGATAGAATTTTTCCGAAGTATTAACCTGCGAGTTCGAAGGTTTGCACCAGTAGGTGAGGGAGGCTGAAGCGATGCTAACGGCCACCACGTGAAGGTTCCGTGCGTTGGAACGGAGTACGATTTGCTAGTGAATGCGCGGAAGAATGCAACAGGAGTGGGGTGTATATTTTAGAAACGTGTAATGCGCTTGTTATCGTGCGCAAGTAAAAGTAGTTCAAAACTGTTTTATTAATTTTTGAGAAAGATATGTGCAGGATGTCGTTATTATTAGCTTCACAATGCCTCTGAATGGAAAGATATTAAGCAATGTTAATGATTTTATGTACGACAGAAGTTTTGAGGATGAAGTTTTAGTTCCGGTTGAACCCAAAGTTTTGGTTATGGTTTGGAATATTTGCAGGGGTACGTCATTTCTTCAAGCAATTCAATTGTAGTTCTGCTGTTTTTCACATTTTTTCCTCGTGAAACTGATATTTTTCAAAATAAACGATTTCCTTCAATTCAGATATCGTACTATGGCAGGAAGGCCTTCAGCTTCTTGTATTGTGGTGAATAATGAAATTTTAAGCCCTGACGAAATACGAAATGAAGTGTGGAGCCTGAAGATTTTGGACTTACGCTTTCTCAAAATTACCCTTAAAAAACTTATAATGCTGCGTAAAACCTACCTCTTTCCTTCCGCGTATTCCTACAAGACGCTTCGATGACTACGTACTGCTCAGTCGCTTCCTTCTGTCTTCTTCCGCCAGTTACTTGCCCTTGTGAACGAAGCTTTTGTTCACCGGACTCCACCTTGACGCCGCCGGCTCTCCGTCGTCCTAGGCCTACCGCGGGTACTCTTCCAAACTATCGAACTCCCAAGAAAAAACTTCGGAAAAAATATTTCCTTTTATCTAAAAATACTATATATTTGCACCTTTCCCCATTATTTTGCATACTTAAAAAATTGTACATCGTACTTTCCTCACAAACTAAATTTTTCGAACGAAATAATTTAGGACGCTAAAAGAAACTTTTACCCAAATATTATATGTTAAATAAAAATATTTTAAATACAATATTTTTACCTAAACTACAAATATTTTTCCTTGCTCTATCTGCCTCCAGGAGAGGTATTTGAAAAATTCTTTTACCGCATGATAAATTTTACTATGAAAAATTTGAGCGCATTTTACAGGTTTCCATTGTTAAAAAATCTCCAGCCAGGGTGCCTCAGAGAAAGAAACTAATTCTACCCCAAATATATCTTAGAAAAATATATTATTCGCCTATACTTCCAACTCTGGGCCACTCTCTAGGAATTACAGTGACTACATATCCGCCGCAGATAGCACTACATCCACTCTTTTGTTGGAGCGCGGCTCCCGCTTCTGATCAGTTATCTCCGGTGTTTTCCTTGAGTGTGAATTTTGTAAAGGGAGCCTGTAAGTTCTTTTTTGCTTCAGTCGCCATTTTTTTCTTAACCTGTATGACACATCAGTATGCCATTTACCGTAATTTCTCAAGCTTCAGATTTCAACAAAACCATCAAGGAATGTCTTAATTTCCTTGATCCGCATTCAGGGAATCTCACCAAAGATATAGAAAGCAACTTACGTTCTGTCAGACGAAATCTAACATGAAGAAATCAAACTGTTAATTTTTAAAACCATATCATATAACATTTCTTGCGACGGAATTTTAGTTTCTGCTCAGAACCCGGCTTTGAGTTGTTGATTTTCATCAACAGAAAGCTCTTCATTTTCATGTAATACTTTGAACTTAAAATCACGTAATCTGTTGATATATTCTGTGAGACAAACACATTCCTATGCATGAGGAAACAAAACTTTTCATGTAAATTAAATATTTCGGAGTACGGTCATACTTAACACTCGTACAAATTCTTTTACGGGACAGCTAAAATAATTATGAAATGTATGTATTACATAAATCACACTCTGTATCTTTCACAGGGGCCGAAAGATGGGAGCACGTGAGTTCTGAACCCTGAATCGCGGAGAGCAAATCAAGTTTGGAAGTATAGTCGAATATTGTACGTTAGGAAGATAATTCTAAAAGCGCTTTCCTTTTTAACTAACGCAAACATTTTCCGTAGGAGACATTAAGTTATATCATGATTTTTAATTGTTCACTTTTTCTAACAGTTCAATTAAAAAAATGTCACTCATATCTTCCATCAGCTATGAGAAATTTTTTGTACGCAATTTTCCAATATATGTTTCAAGTGTTATTTTTTTTAATGTTTCATTTTACTGCGAAAAGGTCTACTCACTATGTGTATTTTAAATTAGGCTTAGTTCTTCTTGATGTGATGTGTTTCCCTTTCTGATGAGTTTTTAGATTTTCAAAACATCTGTTTTGATATATACTTTTCTTGTCGGAATACAAAAAACGTGCACAGTGCAATCGAACATCCGGTGTCATTGAGTTTGTTTTCTTATGTTGCCAAAAATCCTTGCCAGAACACTTTCAGTTGCTAAACTCAGATATCAGTAGGAAGAAATGCAAATGGTTGAACGGTTATTTGCATTCAAGATGATATTTTGTGGTATTCTTTACTTTGTCAACGTGATTGGTAATTACAATATGCGAAAGAACTGCAGCACAGAGAAGCGTTCGAATAGTAACCAATCATCAGAATCTAATAGCTAGAAATAATATTTACCTCTGCATAAAAATTTGCTACTGATACAAAGCTCAAAGTATCTTCATTTGTTTTTCTCTTTTGCTACCTAGACCTATAGTCCAGAGGTTTCTTGAACTTAAAGCTTCATACCAAGCCACATAAACTTCATTCAAATCCACACCTTTCGTAAAGCAGAGGAGCGTTCTCTACAGTTTGTTATTTCTACATCCCTAAAGTTTTTGAAGTACTTCCAGTACAAATATTTCATTTCTTCAATTATTTACCGTAAACAAATCAATTAACTTGATCTAGGGTTATATCTTAATTATTGTGAAATAGTACCTACATAAAATACGTATCTATTATACAAAAAATTGCTGAATTAAACACTGTAAATCAGTGAAACTGAAAACGTTCAGCAAATAAAAAGCAGGACACGACATTTGTCATTCAAATTCTGTAATAATGTAAATCCTCATATATATAAAAAACGATGTCTCCTCATTCTAAACGTGGATATGCAATTCAAAGAAATTATCATCACGCTCTTGTTTTATTTTTCTTGTAGATTTGTGAGATAAAAAAATAGCATCCTCATCATTAACGATCCTTTTCAGTCCATCCCTGAATTTAGGTCTGCCCAAATTTCTTTCACATCTTTCTTTTTTAGCCAGTTTCTTCCATGTCAGTCCACCATGCTTTCGAATATCATCTACACATGCACCACAATATTTCCACTTAAGTATTTTTCAGTCCACAGTGAAAAATAAAGGAAAACGTGCATACATAATTTTCATATTCCTCTTGATATCGTTATTATTCCGGTGTATTGTTTTGCCGAAAGATTTACTATGATGAGGCCATAGAGGAAACAGCACAGGTGATGTTACCACGCACACTGAGACAGAGATTGATTTCATTATTGAAGCGATTTCGCCTTCCAGTTTGAAGGAGGAAGGTCTGTCGGCGAAGGATTTATTGTTGAAGGGGAAGAAGCAAAGATTGGCCAGCGGAAACAAAACTGCGTACCACGGGTTGAGAACAACTGGAAACTTGGTATCATTGGACGAGATACCAATCGTTTCAGGGTTGAGATCTGCCCGGACATTGACCGATATCCTGAAACACTGCTGCTCCTTATCCAGAAATGCACAGTCGAGTCACATTATTTTGACCACCTCCTACTTTTTATGTCAACAAGACGTAGCCAATGAAACAAGAGAGGTGTCGTGAGCTGGTTTGGAGGTTATATAAGGTGTGCTATAGGCATTCTGAAATTATATCACTCTTTCTGTCATGGATAAAAAGCAGCGACTTATCAGACTTGCAAAAAGGGATGATTATCGGCTTTCGGGCCAGCAATGGTGGCAGCATTTCTGAAAAGGCGCAGTTTGTGAACTGTTCGCGTGCTCCTGGGGTTAAAGTATATCGTAATTGGAGAAATAGTAACATTGCGAATAAGCGACGTGAAAACTTCAGAGCGCTTCGTGTCATTGATGTGAGAGGTGAACGTCAGCTGCAAAGGTGCATGAGGGTCGATCGACATGCTACAGTGGGGCGACTCACCGTCCAAATAAACCAGGGGGCTACACGTATTGTGCCTGAAACGACAGTTCAGCGAACGCTGTTGCGTATGGGTCTCCGATGTAGACGGATGGTTACCGCAATTATGGTAATAAAGGTACATCGGCAGAAAAGACCTACATTTGCAGGGCAGTTTCGGAATTGGACACCCCTGATTGGCAAAGGATTGCCATCTCCGATGAGTCACGTTCTCCGCTTCATCGAACGGATGGACGTCGGCGTATAAGGCATGAAACGTCGGATAATAAACACTCTTCAAGCAATGTTGGAAGAACGCAAGCTTTTGGGGGAAGCGTTATGGTCTGGGGAATATTTCATGGCATTCCCTGGGTCCACTCATACTAGTGCAGGCACTATGGACCGAAATATTTATGAATCCATCCTTGCAGAGGACGTACACCCATATATGGTGATTGTCTACCCTGTGGCGAATGGGATGTTCCAGTACCACAATGGGATGTGTCACACAGCTAGAAATGTCCAAGAGTGGTTGGAAAAACACAATGAAGACTTCGAAGTACTTCCCTGGCTCCCAACCTCTCCAGATATAAATCAAATTGAGCATCAGTGGGACCACCTCGATCGCTGTTGTTCGCTGTATGGATCCACCACCACGCACCATGCAGCTGCTGTCAGATGCACTGCAATCAGCATGGCTCCAGATACCTGTAAACCTCTTCCAGCACCTCATTGAGTCACTCCCAGCCGGTCTTGCTGCTTGGATATTAGCTGGCGTTGCATATGATTGTTACTCTGGATATTAGCTGGTGGTCACAATAATGTGTCTAGACCTTGTATGCCACATTACGGCATATCTGTGGAACACCTACGTTAACCTGCCAAGTATAGGATTTGACCATTTTATAGTGAACCATTCTCTGAATCTCATTGACCCAGTTATAGATACTCATACTCAAGGTGTAGAGGGCATTCCCTCTAACACAACCTCATACTATGAAATCAAAAAATGCGTTTCGTGGACCATATTCTGGAATATTTACCCCGACGTAGTTGTCTTCGTTCCTTAGCACACTACTTTGAGGTAATAATTAATACCCCCAGAAAGTAATTCCCTGGCACTCAGTAAATTCACTAAAAAATTACATAGTCAGGTGGTATAATCTGCCAGATAGACACCTTCCCATTCGTGAAGAAATAAAACTTTTCCGTCACAAGTACTGTTTTGAATAGGGACAAAATAAGTATTCGTAAAACTCCATTTAAGGGCCGAAGAAAATAGTTACAAACATGTATATTACAACATTTATACCAGCAACTCATAGCGGCCAATAGCTTTCAGTACGTCAGGGCAGTCCTGTAAAACATTGAATGTCGGAGAGTGGGCAATGGCAGGAAATTGAATCTCTTGCTCTTGCAAAGAAATAAAGCGTGATAAATTCCAGAGAGAGTTTTTTTTGTAGTTTATTGGCCACAGTGGGCAAGTCACTGAACTAGGCAGTCGTTCATTCATAATTTCGGACCAGTGCTTAAGGGAATCAGGGAGGCAGTCCAGTAAAACCCAAGCAAAATTAGGATTTGAACGATAACAAATTCCAGGCAAATGATCAGAAACCAGCAATGTGACCACAGAGCCAACGGCGAGGAATTTTGTAAATGGATGAAAATCCTGCAGAGAATTATAATCAGCGTACTAAACCGAATAATTTTATCAAATCTCCATTGTCTTCAAAGATTAAGGCGCCTCATGGAACACACTATAGAGTGTGACCCACTGATGATATCTGAAGTCCCTGTATTCCTCTCCCCTGAAGGCGAGGGTATCACAGGGATTAATACTCAGTAAATACCATTGAACCCTCTCCGCCATTCAACATTTGGAACGTAGAGATGATCTAAACTCTTAATTTCCATTCATTCAAATTTCACCCCTGACCCGGCCTATTTTTCGCATTTATACTACACCACTGCTTCCACTCACGCACTTCCTCTCTTTCACACAAAACAGCTCTCGGCACCAAAGTCGTTTGGTTCCAGAAGCAGGCAGGCGCTCCGGCATTACCAGAAAAGAGAGCAGCAACACCAGAGTGAGAAGAAATACACACACAGAAAATTTACAAAAAAAAAAAAAACACCATTGAAGAGCAGGAAACACTGTTCTTTCTAACCTAGAGCTTAATGTCAAATTCAGTACTTAATTTTAAATCTGAACTTAAGTTCCTCAATTGTACATTAAAAATTGCAATTCTCCAATAAACATTTATGTAACACTGAAAACTAATTTTTAATTGTAAGTTTTCCATTATTAAGCTAATGCCAATAAATCTCCAAATTTAATTACACTATAATTTTACTATTTAAAATTCAATCCCTAAATTTAATTGCAATACTAATACAGTATTTATGAAATAAGGAGAAGATCCACATTATTTTGTTTTCTTTTAAATAAAACGCTACCTCTTTTAGTAGAAGTTTTGTGATTGAAACATTTTGCAGTCATACACAAGAAACCACTTGTACTTCCAATTTGCTATAAACAGTTTGTCGAAACCTTTACCTCGCAACTCCCGATGAACCTTCGGAAAACTTACGTTTGAGATAATCGTTATTTTTAAAAATAGTTGAAAGTGAATTTGCAAGAATCCCAAATATTTCAGCAATATCACATTTGTTAAATTACCTTTCTCCACCAGACTAATAAGTTCAATTTTTTTGTTCAAATTTAACGCTTTGCGCTTATTCAAGGACATATTTTACTCTTCTCGACTTCAGACCACCAGAAAATAATCTGAACTTCGGATGTGTAATAACAAGTCATGAAAGAAAAGTGAGACGACTGCGATACATAAAACCTGAATCCTGAGTGCAAAATGGACACGGGATATCTGCGCCTGCGCAATGGACCAAATGAGAACATCCGATATCCAAAAAATTACTTTTCTCAGACAATCCACGTTAAAGATTACGGCAGCTGGGTGTGTAATTCCAACCCCATCACACAAGGGAATGTAACAATAATAAGAGAGATTGAAACAGTGTGTTTTCATAGAACTGAAATCATAAAGTACACACTGAAAATGTCCCCCGAAACGTATTTCCCGTTTTTTTTTGTTTTTTTGTTGTTTTTTGATTGGAGGTTTAACGACCACCGTGAGCAACTCAATGGGTTATAAGCAGTCGCCCGTCCCTAATTTAGGGTCACTGGTTCCAGGGAAGGGAGAGAGCCAGTGCCGTAAGACAAACACAACATCCATGCCTGACCGGGATTCGAACCTGGACCCCTTACTGACGAATGATCAGAGGCCAGCGCCTTAGACCACTGCGCCACCGGGGCGGCTATTTCCCGTTTCAGTGCTCAGAATACTTCTGTACTAATGAACCTGCCATGGTTTGCCAAGTGAGTAACATCGGCGATCTCTTTGTTGCTTGTGGTTACTGTACAGCTGCTTTGCCGCCAGTAAAACTCTCCTGGCCCTTTCAACCCCCGCCTAAGCAATAAGCCAACATTAAAATTCCGCCAAACTGGCAACGACAGCTTTTGACGCCTGTGGAAGCCCCGCTGGAGACGTCAGAAAAGCCATCCGTATCATTGTTCCTCTGAGGCTTGGTGATTGTATGATTAAAGATCGGCCATTTTGACATCAATGATCTTTAATCTGCAAACCACAAACTGTAGTGGAAATTTGCACTCCAGATGTAAACTTACACATTTATTCTTCTGCAACCTAAACTCCGTTATAAATGCTTTTCGGCAAATACATCATTCGTAATATGCAACACAATGAGCATTAAGGGGCATTGTAAATTCAAGAGAGCCGGTAAAATATCGCTATATCCGAATTTTGCTTTATGTGAGCTGGTTAATCCCGGGTCAACTGTATATTTAAAAATTTCAGTTGAAAATTTCAATTTCTCCTAAAAGGAGATTTTGCGTTTTTACGCAAAACATCAACAACTTGTACCAGCATTCAAAAAATTGAAACTTT
This sequence comes from Macrothele yani, assembly GCA_039090855.1. Lineage (NCBI taxonomy): Eukaryota > Metazoa > Arthropoda > Arachnida > Araneae > Macrothelidae > Macrothele > Macrothele yani. Next base: position 97,971,018 of record CM077015.1, read on the forward strand.
TAGGTTTTTTGTAAGTTAGGAGTAGGTGCCTATAAAACAAATCGTAAGAATAGGACATGATGTTAGTGTAAAAGTAATTAAAAATCTAACGATTTCAAGTGGAATATCCCACTTGTTTACTAAATGAACTGCAAGAGAAAGTTTACAGTAATTTCTCCAGGAAACAAAGTATATTCATATAAATGTGTCACTTTTCTGGTTTCCAACCGTGGGTTGAAGAAGTGTATACGATCCAGCTTTTTGGTCTGTTTTCTCGATATCTGGCGTAAAAATGGTTCGATTTCGATGAAATTTTAGTATGTGGTAGGGGACCAGCCCTATTGAAAATGGGACAAATAGAGTCAAAGGTCACGACGTAGGAGCTGGATCCCTTCCATTGCACGTATGCGTTATAACTTGCGTAAATATGGTTCGATTCCGAAGAAATTTTACTATGCGTTAGGGCACCGCCTGGTGACGAACTCTATTTAAAATGGGCGCAGTGTGGTCAAAGGTCAGGATATAGGAGCGGGATGCATTCCATTTCCGTTATGCGTCATAACGAGTGTAAAAATGGTTCGATTTCGATAAAATTTTAGTATGTGGTAGGGGACCACCTGGGAACGAACCCTATTGAAAATGGACAGAATGGGGTTCAAGTTCAGGACATAAGATTGGGATCTATTCCAACGGCCTTATCCCATATTATTAAGGTAGACGTCAAGTAACCTTGCTTCCAGTACTTCCGATGGAAAAAAAATTGTACACATTTCCTTCAAAATTAATGTGTTCCCAAGGTTGACAATTTGAACATCGATTAAAATAACTTCATATTATAACTTGGAATACTTAATATTTTCTAAAACATACCATTATTATATTAAAAATCAATTACTTTCCCTTTGGTGGTGTTGAAACCTGAAAAAGGATGGAGCGACCTGTATTTTGATGACGTCAGTAGAGAAACAAATGTTGGATTGCATAATTATGGTTATGTTTTAGAAAATATTAAGTAATCGAAGTTATAAAATGAAGCTATTTTAATCGATGTTCAAATTTTCATCTTTGTGAACGCATTATTTGTCCAGAAAAAAGATGGTGCGACCTGTACTTTCATGACGTCAGTAGACAAACAAATGTTGGATTGAATAATTATGGTTATGTTTTAGAAAATATTAAGTATTGCAAGTTGTAAAATGAAGCTATTTTAATCGATGTTCAAATTTTCATCCTTAGGAACGCATTAATTGAGAAGAAAATGTGTACAGAAATTTTTCTATTCGAAGTACAGGAAGCAAAATTACTTGACGTTCACCTTAAAGGAGCAATTCTTGTATGTATCTAAATTTTATTTTGAAAACGGCTCTAAGGATTTTGATGGAAGTCGTCAACCTACCGTTTTCTGGTACTAGAAATCGATTTAGCTTGATCTCGACTTTAGAGAAATTCCTTTAGTGGGTTAAATTACCACACCGAATTAGGACATTTTTAGTGTCATGGCGTCGTACCAATAAGGTTATCCATGCTTAGAAATCGTATGACGTCATACTCTCGCAATTCAGATGTTGGCGCGCATACACACCATCTGTATCATTACGTTACGGGTTGTGTGTGGATCCTATTAAAGTTTTATGGCGTCACACTCTTGCGAGCAGATGGTCGCGATTCCCATCTGCCTCATTACGTCACGCGTTGTGTGCGTATGTTCGTCCGCACGATAACTCGGGTAAAAATCGTTCGATTTCGATGAAATTTTAGTATGTGTTAGGTGAACACCTAGGGAGGTATCCTATTGAAAGAGAACGAAATGGAGTCAAAGGTCAGGCCATAGGAGCGGGATCCATTCCACTGCTCTTATGCGTCATAACTAACGTAAAAAACGTTCGATTTCAATTAAATTTTAGTATGTGGTAGGGGACCACCTGGGTACGAATCCAATTGGAAATGGGCAAAATAGGTGAAAGGTTAGGACACAGGAGCGGTATCTGTTCCATAGCCCTTATGCATCATAACTTACATAAAATTGCTTCGATTGCGACAAAACTTTATCATGTTATTTCGGAGGTATACTGAACCAATTCTGTTGAATATCGTCGAAATGGGATCAAAGGTCAGGGCAAAGGAGCGATATTTATTCCATAGCCATTATCCTCATAACTTGAGTAATGATTTCTGGTATGTTGGAAAGCGTATCATAATCAATGCATTGCTGATTTTACTAACTTGCCTAAACATAATTCTTGAAAATGTTTGGAGTTGAGAATTCATTTATTGGTGGAATATACACCAATCGATGTTCAAATTTTGATCGATTTTCAAATCGTCAAGGGATGGTTCGAGGGACATTATTTTGTTCAAATCATGTCCCTCGAACCATTCCTTGACGATTCTGGTAGTGTGGCATGTCGGATTATTCTGTTGGTGATAGCCGTCACTAGCAGAAAACACTGTTGCTTTGAATTGGTGAACTTGGTCCGCAACGATATTCGGATATTTGACAGCTGTCAGGGATTGGGCTGTTGTTAGAACGGGACCATAGGTTTCCCAAGAAAACATCCCCACACCATAACACCGCCGCCGCTGTTCTGTTTTTGCACAACAGTGTATTATTATGACACAACATCCGTTGGTAATCAGTGTATCCGCGCTCGGCCGTCTACGTGTTGCACCCGGAACCTTGATTTATTAGACCAGTTCGCTTTCTTCCAATCAACCGCAGTCCAAGCTCGATGATATTTGGCCCATTTCATGCACTGTTGGCTATGACGTGCAGTGACCATGGCGACTCGGCTGGGTCTTTTGCTACGCAGACACAGCAGCAGAAGTCCCCAATGATGCCTTGATCAGCACCATTGTAGCTGCAGTTGATTTGTCGCACTGTTGCCCAGAAGTCTCTGTGAACAGTGCGCGACAGCCTTCGCTCCCGTCTTGCACCAGTGAGCTACGGACGACATATGGTTGGATGACGGTTCGTCGTTTGGCCATCTGTGCGCCACTTTTGATACGTAATCACTACGGTTACACAAGAACAACCCTCAAGCCGCGACGTTTCCGAGATAACAGTTCGGAGGCGCCATACCATCACAACTTGTCCTTTATGAACTCCGAAAAATTGGCAGCATTTCCTAATCTGACTCAGACCAGCATAGTAACCGAAAGCCGATACTCGGTTTGTATATATATTTCTCAACGAAATTCACCTGTGCCACCGTTCTGTTTACAGGTGCGCTCATTTCTCTAGGTCATAATGTAATGACTCGTCGGTGTATGACATGTATGGTAAGTCAGATAACATAAGTAAACGTGAAAATTTCGTCGTCCTGGAGCTTGAAACGATGCAAATGATGACTGATTCTTAGTTGATGATCAAGCTTTGAAGATTAAGCAGCTATTTGAATGAGGTGCTTGAGTTTGCTTCTCGCTCCACAAGGCAACATTTGTTCTCCCCATGCAGACATTAACTAAGGGTTTCCATCTTTAAGGGGGGGGGTGCGGGATTTACATTGTGAACCATCTTTTAGGATGGGCTATGTTCCATAACTGGTATTAAAGCTCCCTATGATAATTTCTTTTCGCACTCCACTCTCCTCGTCCCCTGATTGATTGATGCGTTGGTCCAAGGTAGGCAAGTCTCGCTGTGTTGTTTGTAGATTTAAGCTATCCTACATTCTTAAGCTTTTATAAGCAGTTTGACAATTCTAATGCTCCCTTCTGATACACATACTTTCTTTTCAGCTGACACTAAAATCATTCGACTTGCTTCCCAAAGGCCAGCTCTAGAAACGTAAATTACCCAAGGCAAAAACAATGACAGTCAAATTAAAGGAAAAACTTGCTTTGCAAAGGACTGCTTTAAAAGCTTAAGTTACCTAAGATAAAATAAATGGCAATCAGATAAGAGGCTTTACTTGCTTTGTATAGGACAGCTCACGAAGCATAAGTTACCCAACGCAAAATAGAAAAAAAAAATAACCCACCAAACTGAAATAATTATTCCCATAAGAAATGTTACTCTTATAACTTCCAATAATACATCTAATTAGGTCACAGAATCTTAGTAAATGGAAATTTATCATAAATTCATAATAACGTGATTACAACAAGAGCAGGACAAAAAAATAAAATAAATAAATTGATTCCCTTAATAGTAAATTTGTAATAAAATACATCTGTATAAATCCTCCGCATAACTAAAATACAAATTACCTTTCGACTTATTATATGCCCGCCAGACATTCAATTAAACTTTCAGCACAGGTTAGACATAGCATCCTTCATATAATACAAATTTATGAAGTCGCCATTAGGTTGACAAAATAGCGAATTCGGCATTCCATGCTATGGTGAGATACGAAGTCAACCCTTCATTTTCGGAATCGGTTATACTACTTATCAGATGTCTGCTCGGTCCTTATTTGGTGAGCACGGCCCATTTCTAATATTAGACACACTCAATGGCTGCGCCCGGGACTGTCAATTGCAGCTATTATTTTGACCAGGCCTGTGATATGCCATTTTGTATTATTTTGACTTTCTATTGTAATTTTTTAAATTGTGCAAATTAAATAATGAAATTCGATATTATTGAAAATATGTAGTTGAATACAAGTCTAAAAATATTAACTAAACTGGAAATTATCGAGGAATAGACCTTTAAAGAGAGAGAAAAAATATTAAGGGCGTACAAAATCAGGTTTTCGCTGACCGTGCTAGCCGTAACATTACAAAAATCAATCCCTATAGAGATGAGGGATAAGAGAAACAATCGATGTCGTCCCACAGTCTCATAAAAACACAGCCACGCTTACCCCACACCACTGCTGACACACCCGTACCACACAACACACACCCGCTCGGGCTGGAAATTATTTTTTGTCAACAAGCCACGAAGTTGTTTTTACCAACTTAATACATACAGATGGTAAAATCACTTTTGAGTGACTCTTCTGTCTTCTGTTATTATGTCTTGGGCTATGTCATGTAAGTAATTAAAGCCAGCGAAGCAGTTAAACTGATCAGGAAAGAAGGAAACACGACTTTTTTTGCGTTCTTTACACCTGCGATGAAAAAAATGGGTCGCCTTATCAAGGCTCTTCCGTCAGTGTCTCGAAGAAAGCCCAACCCGGCACGTCCCGACGTCTAATACCTATTGAGGTACGCCGGCAAAGGCTTATCCTTGGAATTAAGTGTTTTAACATGTTCGTCACCTGTGCCATATGTAAGTTCGTAATAAGTATCAAATTGTATGTTACTAAAAAAAGTATCGATTTATTAATATATTTCATAACAAGATATTCTGTAATCAACGATTAGAATTGGAACATCCCAAAATAAATGAAAAAAAAATACAGCGCGCCTTAAATTTGGCATTTGCCGCACTGCCCGCGAAAATCATTTATGTGCACTGCAGTTGAATTAAAGCACACCCAAAAGTACTGTTAGAGACTTCACAGAATCCTTCGTGCTATTCTTTGGAGATTTTACTATAAAAGAGTGCCAGGTTTTTCACACTGGACGGAAGAGATTTGTCCTTTAAACTAAAACATTTTGAATTCGTTTTTCAATTTACTCAAGTCTCAAGAAAGGTTTTTGGTGTTTTGAATATGCCATGAAACAGAAAAGTGTTTGCCGTTCTACAGATGTGAATAGTAAGTAAAATTACTATTTGAACATACTGTATTTTTTCCATACACTCTGCAACGATATTAAAAAAAAATTAACAAAATTTATAAGATACCTTTTTAAAGCATTGTTTCTTTCAGTAATGTCCGTGTAAAATTAAGTAAATATATTTTAACTAATGCTGCTTATTCTAATGCTATTGGTGATGGACATATCTTGAAAACTTCCTCCCTGCGGGTTTGGGGAATCATAAAGTAGTGCGTACCGTGTTTAGGCTTTAAGTTGAAAGGAAGAAGACCTGAAATAAGAATGAAAAATAAGGTAACAAATCCATAATTTTCATTTTGTTGGAAGGAAAACACTGCATATTTCGATTGTTTCCGGTATTTCATGGGAGAAAAAAATATTATACAGCTGCTTAGCAGTTTCCCGTTTGGAATTTTGTGAAGAGCATTTCTCTTCGGTGAGCACCTGTTCGTCTCCAGCATCAAAGCAATTAGAAGTCATTTAGTTCAAAGACTATTATTATAGTGCTGAAGTATATGTATATTAACATCGAACCGTCTTTGCACGGTTTTAAACTTGCGTTAAATGTCCTTATGTTAAGAAATACAACAAGTTAGAAGTAAATAAACTTTTTAGATCTTTCGGATACACAATGAATCAATCTTCAGAAAACATTAACTGCAAAAGAATCGTTACAGTTGAAAACAAAAATCGTAACTAACAATGACATACAACGCGAATTGCATGTGTTCACATTCTCATAACGTAATTACAGCTTCTGGATTGGGTGAAAAGTGTTATGAACAGTTAATAGTGAAGTTGATCTGGATTAGTCATTATTAAGTAACATCTTCCAAGGCTGAGAACTGCTTAATGGGCTGTCTTCATTACAACATCAATTTGCAAATTTTTGGATGAAAATACTTTCTGATAATAGCATTCTTAATTTTGAAGAAGGAGTAGCAAGAATAGTTGCTTCGTCCCATATAAAGAAGTGGGTACATCTGTGAACCAGACAAGACAGGGCTGTAGTCATAGCTCCATTTTTAACGTTGTATTTATGTTCAGTTAATCTAGTTTTTAATGTCAGAGTAGTTGAACCAATATAATATTTATTTGCATCTTCCGGGTGTACTGCTCTTAGGGGTATGCTGTAAATTCCGTGTTTATTCTGTCATTCCTACAGAGTCATTGTCTTTTTTAATAATGGAGATGTTACTTGTCTTTAATCCAAAGTTTAGGTTATGACGTCGGCAAATGTTAAGCGAACGAGAGAGTCTAGGAATAAAATCAATGGAACCAACATATCTTGTAGAAGTATGGTCTCTCGAAGATACATGTACTTGGAGTGCCACTTTTCCAAAATAAGAAATCAACGCTGCCAAAGTTATGTACTAGTTTTGTACAGTTTTGTACACCCAAAAGAAAATTTTGTACACCACCGGAAGTGGTACTTTTCGGCCCTTTAAAAGTGGCACTCCAAGTACATGCTGGAGTGCCACTTTTTCAAAATCGAAAATAAATACTGCCAAAGTTTTGTACTAGTTTTGTAGAGTTTTGTACACTCAAAAGAAAATTTTGTACACCACCGGAAGTAGTACTTTTCGGCTCCCTAAAAGTGGCACTCCAAGTACATGCTGAGTGCCACTTTTTCAAAATTGAAAATAACTACTGCCAAAGTTTTGTACTAGTTTTGTACAGTTTTGTACACCCAAAAGAAAATTTTGTACACCACCGGAAGTGGTACTTTTTGACTCTCCTTTGTGGCCCTCGAGCATGTACTTGGAGTGCCACTTTTCCAAAATCAAAAATAAACACTGCCAGAATGTTGTCCTAGTTTTGTACAGTTTTGTACACCCAAAAGAAAATTTTGTACACCACCGGAAGTGGTACTTTTTGGTTCTCCTTTGTGGCTCTCGACCATGTATGTACTTGGAATGCCACTTTTCCAAAATTGAGAAAAAAACCCTGCCAGAATGTTGTCCTGGTTTTGTACAGTTTTGTACACCCAAAAGAACATTTTGTACACCACCGGAAGTGGTGCTTTTTGGCTCTTCTTTGTGGCTCTCGACCATGTACTTGGAGTGCCACTTTTCCAAAATTGAAAAAAAAAAACACTGCCAGAGTGTTGTCCTAGTTTTGTACACCCAAAAGAAAATGTTGTACACCACCGGAAGTGGTGCTTTTTTACTCTCCTTCTGTGGCACTCGAGCATGTACTTGGAGTGCCATATTTCTTAAATCGAAAATAAACACTGCCAGAATGGTGTACTAGTTTTGTACAGACAAATGAGAGTTATGTACCCCTCCGGCGATGGTTCTCTTTGGTTGTTAAGCATGCTCCTAGAGTGTCATCTTTCGAAATCCAGAAGTAAACACTACTATCTCTTTCCAGTTTATTACATACTTTTACTCCTGTTCATTATACACAACCAGCTGTTTTTGTGTTCATTATACGCAACTTTTATTTGTTCAAGGTCGCAAATTTTCGTGCGGTTGTCTTGTATAAACTAAGAAATTGTCGGAGCATTCATTTTTATAGTAAAGGAAGAAAAGAAACAGTTTTTTGTTGCTTTGTTAAGCAATGCTTTCAGCAAAAGCATTTCGAAAACGCGAGGAAAAGGAATTCAAATCAGCGCATATCATCGCTTCCAGTCTAGCAGCCATGCCGAGCAAGGTTGGGGGAGAGGGAAGTTGCAAAACACCTCGGCGCATTTGCAGTGGCGTAACTAGCACCACTTGTGCAACCCCGGAAAGTTCATTTTAGCATCCCTGAGCATAATAATTTCTTCAGGATTTCGGACACTACGGAGGATGAGTTTTTCATGGTGTTTGTTTTGTGAAAATGGTGATGTCAGGAAGTTAGGGAGACTGTCTGGTAAAGTAAATGAACTACCTATAGAGCCCTGTAGTTTTAACTTTTAAAATAAATTTTGGAGCAGAAGTACATAATGCAAGGTTATCAATCAGCCAGTCAGATTTAACACGGTGAGCTGTCAAATGCATATTCATGAATATACGTTTTATCGCATTCAAACGAATTCGGTAAAATATATTTAAATGTTTAAGGTTAACAACTATGAGACTTTAGTGATCTTTATTGGATATGGTTGTATACAAACAGGGAATTCAGTATTCTACACTGCAAGAATGCAATATGGATTTCGTAGCTGCAGATGTTAATTTGCATGTACAACAAAACTTCAATGCAGGCCAGGAAAAAAAGAGTGCGTGCTTGTGGAAATGCAATGTGCAGGTATGTGATGTTTACAAATATACGAGTACTATACCCAGTGATTGAAATGGGCCGGTATGGCATATCGGTAGTTAACAAAAATGGAAGTGAGCATACCGGCAGTTTAATAAAACGTTATTTACCATCCCGGTATGTAATAAATTATTAACCCTTCACAAACTACGTAAAGATATTAGGATGAAAACACAAATTTTAACGCAAAGAACGGCAAATGGCATTTTTAACGGATAAAATTGATAATTAGCAGCTGAGACTGAAAGAGACCGACCACAAACCCTTCAATTAATTTTTTTTTATTTTTACATTAAATTTATAAAATTATATACATTAGTTTTTCAATACCAAAAAGAAAAAAAAACAAAAAAAAAAACACCAATTATACGGAATGGAATGTATTTCTTTCGAAACCTCCTATTTATACTATGTGGATCTATGGTCTACACCATACCGGCAGTAGCTCTGTGCCACTTCGACCACTAAGTGTACCATATAACTACATAATATAGATATAATATAAATTATAATTATATGATTAAAATACAAGTGGAAAAAAAAATTATGCGATAAGTGGAAATTTTCATGTTTTTAGGCCTAAGTCTTTCTTTCTAGCCTTCATTTTTCGGCGAAATTATTAAGCGTTGAGGTCCATTCTTTTGGCAAACTGCCTTTCTATGCAGTGACAATTCTTGCAGCCTATCTTGTGACATGATGCTTCTCAAATAGTTTTTACAAATTTTAATTTGGAAAACGATCTCTTTACAGATGCTACTGTGACGTGTAGCCGTGAGTGTTAAGAAAAACATCAAGGCTATAATTACATAGTTTAGTACAACCACCGACAATTGTAGGATCCACATCCTTCACGAGGAGTCTCCGTGTGGCCTCACACTTTCCTTCAGCAGTGCACCAATAAGGCGATTGCAGAGCGATCGTATTACAACCCGGAGCCAAAGGGTCGAATAGCTTCAATGCGTTGGACATCCAGCAACCGAAAAATTGTTACGCTGTGTGTTGGTAAAACGTGGAAAGTGCGATGTATTTGTTTATTCAACTGACGCCACGTATTTGGGGGATTTTCACTTAGGATATCAGTGGTTCCAAACTGTAACATAAATTTTTTAGTGTTCACAAATTTGGTACACCTGTAAACAATAATTACTTATTTTACACTTGCAGGTGTCACAGCTCATCGTAAATTCAAAGAACGCAAACTTTCAATAATAACTTTTGGAATGTCCTAATTCCATTGCATTTTATTTTCATTTATCATGGCCTTAATTGATTGAATTTACTTTTTGTTTCGAAATGCATCCACCCGGCTCCCAAATTTTAATTTTCACCTAAAGTCAATATTTACCTTAATTTTAACATTTGCTAAATTTAACTATTAATTACACACATGAGCAAAACCTATCCATAACAGTTTGAAATGTGGTCAGGAAGGAAAAAACAAGATGATGGATGTGAAGACGAACTTTAGGCGTGCTCAAACACACTGATCTGTTTCCTTCTGTTCGACAGGCTATTCTTATTGCTCAAACATTACCAGTAACAACCTGCCCAGTGGAGAGGTCCTTCAGCACTATGAGAACGGTTAAAAACCTGGTTAAGGTCAAAAATGGCAGATGGACGTTTATCTGGACTGTGCATGATGAGTTTTCATCGAGAAAAAAAAGTTTTTGAGAATAAACATGAACTCATTCAAAATGTGATTGATAGATTTGGACAAAACCAAGACGTTTGCAGTTTTTATTTCATAGTATCTCTTCTAAAGTGCAAGAAACAGAAAATTGAAGGGGGTACAAGAATAAACAGATAAATGTCTATAAAAAAATGGGGGTTTATACTCATACTCAATAAAGGACGATGGAGCAGTGCAATTGTTTTATGTAACCTCAAGTTAATGTTTCCATACAAAAAGACTGTGGTAAGTTGATTATTAAATTTAGCAAGAAGCCTACAGTAAGGTTAAACTTTTGACTCAGATATGAATAATCAGTGGCCAGTAATTGGTAAATGACATAATTATTATTATTGTCCGTTATTTCAATACTAAATATTGACTATCGAAAGGAAGATGTGTCCAAGTTCCCAAACTTTAGGGTGGGGGTGCTAACAGTGCTCCGAACCCACTCCCTAGCTTTAGGGGCTCGATGCACTCGCCTGACCCAACCCCCACTATGCCATATAAAGACGCAGGGGTACTATAAATTTAAGCAATAATTATGATTGTGGGAGTATACCCGTTTGCCCCCTCCCCCGGAAAAGTTGCAGCGGACGCCCATGCTCATGGGGGATAACGCTGCGGGAAAAAGTTTCCGGCCCTTTATATGATTTTTTTATCACCAAAATGGCGGTAAAACAAGCTCCCAAAGTTTGGCCAAATATTTTAAAAACTACATGACAAAATGACAATGATTATTTACAATTTCGCATTTTCGATACATAAAAAAAAATCTTTACTTTTTAAAAACTTTGCAGTAAATCCGAATGTTATTTTGTTTTATATTCATACCCCTATTACTCCTTTTTTATTAGCATCGCTCTTTTCAAAGCAAATTGTTTACAAGTTGATTTCTCAATAGTATTTGAGTAAAATATTCTCTAATCTTTGCTTGTTTAAAATTTGTCAAAGTCAGAAAAAAAAACATAACTATGAACGTTATTAAGTTTTGCACCATCTATTTCATGGCTGAACTACAACAACAAAAAAACGGCCGCTCCATGCCAAAAGTTGTAGCTTGCCTAAGTGCACGTTTTATTCAGAGCAAAGATTGCGAAATAAATTTTTCATCCAAACCGAAACTAAACAACATATCCTTCTCTGATGAGATCAAGGTTCAAATTTGCACGAAGAAGGAACATAAGAACGCTAACCGAAAGTAAACAGCATACCTTTCTCTGATGGGATGAAGGTTTCAACTTTGGCTGCCCCAAGAACTCAGTAACGCTGTCTCGATTCTCTCAAACTTGTGATATACCGGTTACGTATACGTAAACGAATCAAAGAACTGTGACTTTGTGATAATCAGAAATTACAAAATTTATGTACATCGAAAAAAGCGTATAAATGAATTAATTAGCTATTATCGAATTCGAAAAGCTTAGAAAATACAGTAAAATATCGGGACTAATGCAGAATTACGTATAAATGTAAAAAAATATAACTGGAGTACGAATAGCCGAAGTTTCACTGAATATCTTTTTATTTCTACAAAGCAATGCTAAAATATAAAAATTTTGTTTTAAACTGAAAACCACTAGATTGAAAAAACATTGCGGAGAAATTCAAATTGCTTGAATTTCAGTCTGTGACTTATACCTGTAACTTAACCCTCCTTTCGAGTTGCTTCTAAACTAAACATGTTCCCACTGAAGAGTTCGTTACTTCTCTAAACAGCTTGTACATTTTAGCGACACTGACGGTGAGTCACAGCAAAATTTATAGAGACAACCTTGATTGTAAATAATGGGGGGGGGTAGAGAGAGAAAGATTGCAAATAATTGTGTGGGGAACTGATATAAAGACAGGGATTTAAACGGATACGTATTGTTGCTATATGTTGATCTAAGAGCTATTTTGTGTGAAATGATGAATCACAATGTGACGATTTTTTATATTGATGACCTTCAAACTTTCATTGAGTGGAAAATTAAGGGAAAGGAGATTTTAGACATAAATTCTTTTGGTGATTCTTCCAACTTGGCCGTTCGGCTTCTGGGTTATTACAAAAGTGTGTTTTATATGCAACAAACTAGGAATATTAATCAAATTAGTTAACCATTTAAGCTACTGCTTCGAAAATCAAGAGTAAAAAAGTACCACTTCCGGTGGTGTACGAAATCTTCTTTTGGGTGAACAAAACTATGACATCACTCTGGCAATGTTTTTTTTAATTTTGGAAAAGTGGTACTCCAAGTTCATGCTCGAGGGCCCCAAAGGAGAGTCAAAAAGTACCACTTCCGGTGGTGTACAAAATTTTCTTTTGGGTGTACAAAACTAGGACAACACTCTGACAGTGGTTTTTTTTCAATTTTGGAAAATTGGCTCTCTAAGTACATGCTCGAGGGCCACAAAGAAAAATAAAAAAATACTACTTCCGGTGGTGTACACAATTTTCTTTTGAGTGTACAAAACTGTACAAAACTAGGACTACACTCTGCCAGTGTTTATTTTCGTTTTTGGAAAAGTGGCACTCCAAGTACATGCTCGAGGACCACAAAGGAGAGTCAAAAAGTACCACTTCCAGTGGTGTACAAAATTTTCCTTTTGGGTGTACAAAACTGTAGAAAATGAGTACAAAACTTTGGCAGTAGTTATTTTCGATTTTCAGAAAGTGGCACTCCAAGTACATGCTCGAGGGCCACAAAGGAGAGTCAAAAAGTACCACTTCCGGTGGTGTACAAAATTTTCTTTTGGGTGTGCAAAACTGTACAAAACTAGTACATATCTTTGGCAGTATTCATTTTCGATTTTCAAAAAATGGCACTCCAGAATGTACTTGGAGTGCCACTTTTAAAGAGCCGAAAAGTACCACTTCCGGTGGTGTACAAAATTGTCTTTTGGGTGTACAAAACTGTACAAAACTTGTACAAAACGTTGGCAGCGTTGATTTCTTATTTTGAAAAAGTGGCACTCCAAGTACATGTATCTGTCTCTCGATAACGTAGTAGTTGTCGATCGCTTTGCTTTTTTAATAATGTTGTCAAGAGTTGGCAGAGAAGACCCACAGGTTTTAGCTGTATCATTTATCTGTCGAAGTTCTGCTTTGCGTAGTTTCAGGCTTGAAGAATGAGTAAAGGCTCTTCGAACGTGATAGTAAATGGATGAAAGTTTATGTTTTAAAGGGCATGCCGAGGTAGCTGGTATTAGAGCTGAAGAAGAAGTCGGTTTCTTATAAAAACTAATAGGTGATTTCTGACGAATTAGGATCACGTTGTAAGAGAAAATCTAAAAACGGCAATGACAGATTATCTTCGAACTCAACTGTGAATTTAAGACTAAACTTTTGGCGAAATTGTTTAGTCCTTTGTAAGAAGATGGCCAGAAGATGAGAACATCATCCACGTACCTTATGTAAAGGAGTGGTTTTATTGAGTATGATTCCAATATTTTGTTTTATAATTTTTGAAGAAGGAATTCTGCAAGGAAAGGGGGTGGCACAGGAGCTCCATCACATTGACGGTAGATAAGGCTGTTAAATTTGAAGTAAGTACGTTGATGAATCAATCTAAGAGCTGATATTATAGCTTGAATTTCTGGAAGAGGAGTATTACCGTTAGCAATTACTTCGGATTCTATAAGTTCATGAACTACAGGAATTGGTATATTAAGGAAAAGCGAGAAAACAACTAGAGAGGCCATAATAAAAGAGGAGGTATTGTTCTGATTGAAAGACTTGATTTTGTCAAGAGCTTGCATACAGGTCCTTACTGAGTATTGGGATGAGTTATTTAGGTACCGAAGATACACAGTCAAGGCTTGGTCAAGCGGTCTTGTTATATTAGCATATGAAGAAACAAGAGGTCTCATAGGGTTACCATCTTTGTGCAATTTCACTTTACTAACCAGAAGCAGTTGTAATTAAGTTATGAGAACGTGAACACATGTATTGCACATTGTATGGCATTGTCATCTACGATGTTTAATTTAAATTGTAACGGTTCTTTTGCAATTCATGTTTTCTGAAGACGGATTCATTGTGTATCCGAAAGATCTAAAAAGTTTATTTACATCTAACTTGTTGTTCTTTTTCTTAACTTAAGGATATTTAATGCAAGTTTAAAATCTTGCAAAGATGGTTCGATGTTTAATGTACATAGTACTTTGGTTGTTTTTCAATTGAAGTAAACCAGATATACTTCTGATGTATTAATAACATATTTTCCAGTATGGTATCATTTGCAACTTAAATGCTTATCTATTGAATTTTATGCTATCAGCTAAAGTAAAACTATCAACTGCATTTTCCCGATAAATCTCCCAAATCTAAGATGTTTTTCTTTTATTTCAGATTAAGTATGTGGTCAGCAGGGAATTGAATTTCATCAATTCAACCCTCTGAGTTTTATTTGAATAATTTACCCTCTATATTTAATCTCTTACCTTAATCTATATCGGCAAGTTTAAAGGAGCCATAAAAAGAAATCCAGCCTGTTACTTTAATTCCAATTCGTTCTATACACATTTTCTTACAGGAAATCTTATTTTGGAGATCAAAATTTCAAGGACAAATGAATAAGTCGTCCTTAGGTAATATGTAAATATTGTAGAGACAGGTTTATTTATTTCCTAATTTGAAAAACTATAGGCTTACTATGAAGAAGATTGTTTATCTGCGTTCACAATGTTAAAGACCAAAGGTAATCGCTTTGAGAAAATGTCAAAGGAACAAATTTCCATTGCAGGCCTGTATAGGATACATTTTTCCTTGACTGCGTAAAACACTAACATAATTCTACACGCCGCTTCATGACAGATGCGTATTGAATCCCGGAAATTTCAGTGTAAAACAAAATATCAATGCCCGTTTTGGTTTCAGCTCAAGTCCGTAGTTGTGTAATGTTTTAATCATTTCTATAAAGATGCGAATGATAATTTGCTCATCTAACACCTGAAAAACGGATCAAGAATCGAAGAATCAAAATTTTGGAGGGATGCTTCAATAACTTCGGTGGTAGTCTTCGATTACTGGTTCCCTTAAAACGTTTAGTCGCCCGTGTGCAAATCAACCGAATCTCGAGAAACGGGAAAACAAGAGTATGTCCAACCAAAGGTCTTGAAACGAGGAATGAACAGTTGTTCATACAGGAAAGTCAAAGTAGTGAAAATGCATATCGTTATAGAGAACATGCATTGCCTTTTGCTATGCTAAGTAAGATGAAAAGCTGTATTTCATAAACTGTAAATCTAAACTGGGGAAAATTCTAGTTAGCTAAATTTATACCAAAATAGCATTAAATCATGAATTTGTTGGCGTTGGAGGAGGCTTTCTTAAAATATCATCGTCATCATCATTGTCGAACATTAGCAAACCACTGCTGGATGAAGGTCTCCCCAAGTTTTTCCACAACTGTCTTCCTTGAGCAGTTCTCCTCTATGTTACTCCGACATGTTTTAGAATTTCATCCACCCATCTCCCGTGTGGTCTCTGGGTCTTTTTCTGTCATTTGGAATCCAGTCAAAATTACCCTTGTCCATCTGTTGTCAGTTCTTCTAGCAACATGTCCACTCCATTGTCATTTCAAGGATTTTACTCTCATCCCCTTTGTTCCTTTGCACGACTACCTTCCTTCTATGCCGAAAATCAGCTACACATCTCCATATTGAGCATGTTTATTCAATTACAGAACTCAGATCGTAAAGGCAGAAATAACATCTACAAATGCATGTTTTCCCAACCATCTGTAATTGCCATGTCATGTTCAATCGATTTATCATGGATCCTAAATTTACATAGGTACCTTTCCTGAAACAATAAGTCAGAAGTTTCAGAAACTTATGAATACTTTGCAGTGCTTTTGTGCTAACATTTTTCACCTGCTTTTTATCTAAATGGCTTTGAAACATTGCAGTATATATCTGCTTGCACAACATTACAAAGGTGATGAATATGATATTTCGGAAATTAATATTTCTTCTTAATCGTGAAACTTCTTTTCTTTAAAGTATTTTAGAACCAAGAAGAAATACGAGCATCTCAGAAGCATGCCATTTAAAACTGTTTGCGAATAATCTATAAATACGTGAAAAATTTTTAAGTTTACCAGTTGCTATTCCCTTATTTACGAAAAAAAAGTACGATTGTGATAAATTATTAGGACTTGATTTTAACAAATCATTCAGAGTATCGGTGATGAAGTCACGCCCGTTTATAACGTAGTCCAACTGACCTGGAGAAAACTTCGTTATAAAAAAAGTAATGTACGTATATGCAATAACTGTAATATTGGTTAAATGCAGTATATGTAATACATAGTACGTACGTACATAGTTCATAAAGACAATAAAACTCATTGTACGGTCTTACTTTTTTACTTGGCTTCTTCTATTCAGCACATGACATTATTAATTTTTCTATGAGGTCTAATTTATCTGCTTCACTACTTGTGTACATGTTATGTGACATCAAAAATCTAGCTACATTGTCCAATGAAGATACTGCAGATTTAGCCGATACTGTCTGTCCGGTAGTTGAATCCTTTTCCTCACCGTCAGAACCCGAAGTGTCAGTTAACGTCCGATGAATTTGATTCAGTATCTCAGCATCTGTTAAAAGTAGGCTTACAACAACGTCATCGTCAGTAGTGCAAAAATCCTGGAGCGTTGCTCCATCGTTTAGTTCTTTTTCCACAGTGTCGTCCCACATTTGAACGAGAATAGGATCTGTTTCCTCCATAGCTATTTCTTCGTTGTTAGCTCTTGAAGAAAAGCCTGCTTTTCGGAAGAAATTTTGTATCGTCAGTGGGGTTACCATATTCCATGCACGGCGAACAAAGTCGGTAACCATTCGTATGTAGGTTTTCATATCGGTCCCTTCGTCCAAATTCCGGTGGAGGCGTTCGACGATAAATCATCTGTAAATGCTTTTGAAATTTACAATTACTCCTTCGTCCAGAGGCTGAAATTTGGATGTTGCAATCAGAGGAAAAAACACCAACTTCACTGCTGTCAATGCAGGTGCAACATTGTGTGCTAGACAACTGTCCACTAGAAACAATATTTTCCGATGCTTTACTGCCATATCGTTGTAAAATACAAGCCACTCACGAAGCAATGTTTGGGTCCTCCAAGATTTTCTGTTGTTGCGATACTTGATAGGAAGTGAGGACATATCTACAATTTTAAAGCATCTTGGCTTGACAGACGTGCCTATAATCAAAGGTTTTCGTCTGTTGTTACAATCCATGCTAACACAAATCATCCCTGTCATACGCTGTTTACGTGCCTTTCCACCTCCGTACTTGTTTCCACGAATGTCAAGTGTATTAGATGGCAGCATCTGATAAAAACAGTCATGTTTATGAACATTCTAAATGTCTGACCTTGCATAATCTGTAAGTATGTGGCCCATCTTGTTTGTTATCCAGTCATTCATTGCGGCTACATCTTCTTATCCGGACTCTTCAATCACAGCTTTGCGAGTAATGTTGTGCCGGTTTTTAAATCTTTGTAACCAGCCAGTTCACGGATTAAAATGATCATACCCCAAAGCCAAGTCCAGATTTCTAGCTTTTCCGTGGACTTTTGGGCCACTTACTGGCAACGTTTGGGCACTGGCAGCTGTAAACCAGTGAAATAGGCCACCTTCTACATCCGGGTAGTGAGCCGAGCGTACCTTCTTCCAATATGCGGCATCGTCCGATTTCACCACCTTCGTTTTCTTATGGCCTCCATCACATTTTCTTTTTAGGTCCTTTTTTGTCTCCAAAGTTAGCACTTTACGCTTTTGAGACATCCCAAATTTTCGTACAGGATATGCCGACCTCCGGGTAAATGTAGCCAGCGGAGCCGAATTGCTGTAACAGCGATCTCGGGGGAACGCAACAAAGGCACGTATCATTCCTCGTGGGGATGTCGAACGTCACCACAAATAGGATGCAACCACCATTAGGATAGTTGAACTTCGACTCCAGCTGCTGCTTCTGCTGTTGGTTGGTTGTTCCTTTGGCGTCAGTTAGTTAGAGAGAGACTCATCAAGCATGGGAAAACACCGCTACGTGTTTGTTTTGTTTTTGTTTTTGTGTGCCAGTTTATGTTCCATTTCGGGAACCAGATTACAAGATATGCAACACTTTGTTATATCCGTAACTGGAAATTTTGACTTCTTTATAAATAAATAATTTACCATGTGTTTTTCTACCTAAATCAATGGTTATAGCGAAGGCCGTTCCGTCGCTATAAACGTGAATTCGTTATTAACGACTTCGTTACAATAGGGCGCAACGGTATTTACCTTTATATACGTGTTTCTAAATGTCTTAACTCCTTTAACTTCTTTCACAACGATGAAAATCTCTGGCAGTAGTTACTACTGATTAGATGAATACGTTGGAGTGAAGAGCCTTAGGAAAAGAACGGCCCTCCATTTGAAATATCTGGTCTGAAAATCGAAATTTACATAACATCTTAACTTGTATTTAATACACAAGGTCTTATGTGGTCACTAAATACTGCATGTTTTTAACTGCAGACGGAAAAAACCTGAATAGCTGATTCTTCTTGTGAATGTTAGAGAGCAAAAAAAAACTCGGAAACATTTTTAAAATCACTAATGGAATTTAAAAATGAAAGAGGCGAGACTAAAGACACATTGATTTATCCTGAGTGGATTTCAATCTCTCATGGTGAGGAAAACCTGCACAAAGATACAAACAACAAGAGGCAGATGAACCTGACACTTAAAAACCTGAAAGGCTGATTCTTGCTGTGACTGTTACAGAGCAAGAAAACCTCGGAACCAGTTTTTGGAACATCTGGCTTACCAGACGTTCCAAAAAACTGTCGAATACTGGGATTATTAATTTACTTTTTAATCACAAAAAATGGAACCACAACATTAACCACGGGTTCGAATTTCCGAAATCCATGTTTCGATGTTATTCCGATGATAGTATTTCAATTTATTGTGAACATTGCAGATATCCATTTAACATTTTTCATGTATATTTGCCTTCTCTTGGGCGTGATTGTCATGAAGCAAAGTATTATATATTTATGAAATGCTTAACCTATGCCATCTTGTACCTTTCTCTATTTCTTCTAAAAAAAACTGTTGTATACAATGGCGGAAAGTGAAAACAGAACACTAAGAAAGAGACGTCCCGTACCAACGAAATTTATACAGCATAACAACGGATAACAGAGGATAACGTGATCAAAACATTATGGCAAATTCAGCTGTATTTTCTGGTAAACTGAAAAATAACATTTTCATGTGACATGGTTAGTACGAGGTTGAACCGCCATGAACTGCGTCACACTGTGCAATTCTGGCATGGAGTCTGTCGTACAGATGTTGAATGTAAGTTTGGGGTATTGAGTTCCAAGCATCTTCAACCTGGACGCGTAAATCGGGGATAGCCGTAGCTGGCCGTGGAGACCGGATAAGTCGTTGTCCTATAAAATCCCACACGTGCTCAATGGGAGACAAATCCGGTGAACGTGCAGGCCAAAGAAGTTGTCTCACACCCTGAAGTGCATGTTGCGTTGCAAGTGCCGTGTGTGGGCGTGCGTTATCTTGTTGGAAAACACCACAATGGACCGACCTTACAATGGAACAACAACGGGCTGAATGATGTTGTTGATGTAGGAGGTGCTGTTTAACGTATCCGGTACGAACACTAGTTGTGTACGGAAGTAATAGCTAATCGCTCCCCACACCAGGAAACCATATGCAGGCCCTGTGTTTCGCTGGCGGATGCAAGAAGGGTGGAGACGCTCCCCTGTGCGCCTGCGAACACGCATACGGCCATCGGAGGCTCCCAAGCAGAATCTGCTTTCATCGCTGAACACGACAGATCGGCATTGCGTTCTTCAGTGCAGACGTTGGAGACACCACTGCAGCCGTTCCTGACGGTGGGCTGGAGTCAGAGGTACACATGCCAGAGGCACACGTGCACCTAGTCCAGCATCCAGTAGACGGTTACGGATTGTTCGCACAGTCACCTCAGGTGAAACGGCAGCTCGGATTTGTGTCGCAGTGGATGTTCTTCTTGATAAAGCCGCTCTTCTTATGCTTCGATCGGTCCGCTCATCAGTCCGTTTGTGATTCCCGGTTCCATGTCTTCTCGTGTGGGAATGTTCCTTGGAATATCTACGCCACCATCGTACCACCACCAATACTTCCCGTCCAATTCGCTCCGCAACACGACGATACGACCACCCGGCCTCGCGGAGTCCGACTAGATGACCTCACTGAAAGCCCGATAATTGCTGAAATCGTACACTTCTTCCATGTCTAGACATTTCAGCTTTTTCGGGGTCTTCGCACGTGTCCGTACGCCGACGACTAATTACATTCACTTTGCCGTACTCCTTAAATACCACCGACGATAATGTGCATATTATGCCGTTCTGTGGCGTAAGCGCTCACCGATTGGTCCCGAAATTAAGATCACACCTACGTTAACTCGACCCCATTAACATATGTAAATTTCATGATCGTCCGCCAATTCCTTTTTTGTGTTCTTTTTTTACTTTCCGCCAGTGTATATAATATACTTTTAAAAGCTCAATTGAAATTTCAGAATTCCATATAAAAATATCATGAAAATCTGGTACTTAGTTCATAAGTATTGTATTAGTACTGTAATTAAATATAGGGATCGAATTTAAAATGATAAAAATTTTAGTGTTTCAATTAATTTAGAGATATACGGGCATAAACTTATTAAAGAAAAAACTTTCAATTAAAAATTCATTTTTAGTGATAAATAAATGTTTATCGGATAATTGCAGTTTACTCTGAAATTGAGGAACTTGATATTTAAACTGAGATACATAGCTCTGGGTTATGAGGAACAGTGTTTCCTGCCCCTGAATGTTTTTTTTTTTTTTTTTCTGTGCGTGCCTTTCTTCCCACTTTGGAGCTGCTCTCTTTTCAGGTAATGCTAGAGTGCCTGCCTGCTTTTGGAGCCAAACGGATTGGATGTCGAGAGCTGTTTTGTGTGAAAGAGAGGAAATGTGTGAGTTAAGGCAGTGGGGAAGTATAAATGCGAGAAAAAGGCGGGGAGGGGGAAATTTGAGTGAATGGAAATTCAGAGTTTATATCCTCAAACTTTTACAATTGTTGAATGGCGGAGAGGTTTCTATGGTGTTTACTGAGTATTAATCTCTGTGACCCCCTCGCATTGGGGGGTAAGGGATACAGGGACTTCAGATATCCTTAGCTGGGCACATTCTGTAATGTGTTCCATGAGGCGCCTTAATTCTTGAAGATTAGGTGATGGAACAAACCTTGAGCTGAAGAATTATCGATAGTTGCAAATATCGATTTTTTTCAATAGTCAGAAAAAATAAATCTAAAGTTATTATCAATAGCGTGTTAAAAACAATTTCTCAGAAGAAATAATGATTTCCGTGTTGAAGGATGATTTCTGTGACAGTAATCGTTACCTTTCTAAATTTTCAAGAGATAAGGTCAGGTAAACTTTCAAGGGTATCTTTAGACAACGCAACCCAACCAAGTTTCGTGAGTACGCAAAAGCCCCGTTGAGGTACTTTGAAGAAGCACCTGCGAGAATGTGATTCTTTAATTATCATACTCTGTTTTGCATTTTATTATATTTCCATTCCATGAAATCCAAAGACCGTAATTTTTAAATTCTATTAGGAAAAGCAATTTGTCAAAGAAAGTCTGGGGGAATCTTGGAAGTAATAGGTGCGGAAGCGAATAAATATGTTTAAAATTGGGTTGTACCTCCGTTGCTTTATTTCTGTGCATTTGATTTCGTAAGCCTAACCTCTTCCTTCATCCAAAATTTTTCTTTTTGGGGGGAGGGTCTGTTTTCTTTTGAGAAGCTATAGAAGCCACACTGGAATTAAAAAAAATACTAATTTACCTATCTAATCCCTGCATTTTACTCGCCAAGTCGACATAAGCACACATAACTTCTGATGGGGTCAATTCAACTGTCTGCGCTTGGAAGATAACACACTGGAATCCACACAGCCGTGAGACCATGCATGCGTACAAATAGCGGGAACATATAGTGTGCGGTGGTGCCATGCGTAGTACAGAATACACACTTGAATTCTTTGCCACTGTTCATTTTGCGCGACTTTGCAACAGAGTTCTCTTGCTGTTTATTTCATTAGTTAATTTAAATAGTTTTCCGTTTCTTCTGGCCAAACTGTTTGCAATTATAATGCGAATTACGGATAATACTCCGATATTTGTGGATGTAACATACTCAGAGATGCCAGCTTTTACGTAGTTTATATGGATTTCACTCCATCTTACGGTTTTACGGAAGTCACCTAAAAAACTACGGAAAAGCCCATGCATGCAAGAAATTCGCGAGGAATTTCTTTTATAACGTCTGTTGGGGTCAATTGAACTGTCTGCGCTTGGAAGATAACACACTGGAACCACACCGCCGCGAGACTATGCATGCGTACAAATAGCGAGAACATATAGTTTGCGGTGGCGCCATGCGTAGTAGAGAATACACACTTGAATTCTTTGTCATAGTTCATTTTGCGCGACTTTGTAACATAGTTCTCTTGCTGTTTATTGCATTAGTTAATTTTAATAGTTTTCCGTTTCTTCTGGCCAAACTGTTTGCAACTACACTGCCGGACAATTGCTAACGACGGATGACAATAGCAACGATAGCAACCATAAAATGGAAGGCAAATGTAGTCCAAGGGCCTCAGGTAATAGGAGAGGAGAGTGCGTGAGTTCGCTGCTAAATCCGTCGCTATCGTACCTCGGAGCTCGAGAATTAATTGGATGAAATCCCAAGGAAAGTAGGGTATTTAATTCAAAGAGGGATGAATACATCGAATTCAACACAAAACTGTATAATCGGCGTCTGACATACAGTACATATGTATATACTGTAAAATGAGAATGAACTAAAAACGTGGTAACGTTTGAACCTCTACGGAGTTGCTAATGAGGAAAAAACCGGCATGGCGCACCCTTGAAAACAAACCTGTTGAAATCTCCAGCTACATAGTGTATTGCTGACTTCAAAAATTTGCAGAAAAGAAAAAGAACACACGGACCACTCAACTTTAGACATTTTGTCACATTTCACATTGCATTCGAAATATTTCAGTGGTAAAAATACAGGAAAAACATTTGCGAAATTAAAATGCATTGTGCTATTGAAGAATACGTGTGCTAAATATCTTAAATTTCTTATGGTGAAAGAAATGGTCGAGACTCATTTAACAAAAGTAAACAGCACGCATTTCTGGAAAAATATGGAATTTCCTGTTCAAAAATGTTTTTGAAACAACTGTGCGTTCCCTCAGCTTCCACGTTTATTTGGTATAATACCTTCGAGATGTATTTTGAAATGCGATCCCGTTACGGTCTGTGGTCAAATTTCCTGTTGGGTATACACCCCGTTTCTTCAGCACTCTGAAGAAACGATTACAGCATTATGTTCTTTCTTAAACGTTTCTGGCAGAATTTGATATTTCATTCATAAAGCTCTAAAGTTGATTAACAAACAGAAATATCTTGGTTCAAAAAATACTTTTGGCTCCCATCACTGAAATTGTGGGTCGGCTTTCAAACATGGATGCTTTTTTTCTTAAAACTAGAGACTATGGAATAAAAGTTATGTAATTCATTTAAAGAGTAAAATACTGATAAAATATAGCATTACCCCTGTTTTTTTTTAAATATGCTATATCCGACGTGTATTTGAAACAAATGTATTGAAACTAATACGTTGGGCAGTCAGAAAGTTAGCTGCACTTTCTGACTGTTGACAAAGTCCGCGAACAAAGGCAGAAAACGAGCCAGAGGGAGGAAAATTCCTGATGTTGAATGTGCGTTTAAAAGGTTTAAACCGGCTCGTGGTAAAACTATTGCACCACTGAATTGATGTTAAAATATTTTTTGTGACATATATTAAAACTTTCCTAATTCGGATTTTGAATGAATCCTATACAATTAATCTTTTGTAGTGCGTTGTTTATATAACCATCTTCCTGCATAGTTACATACATGAGTGACAATAACACCTATCTGATTATATTGGGTGTTACAGATGATTTGCTACTTCAGTGTAGATTGTGTTTAACTAGCCCATAAAAGCAAGTTTCCACGGATGTGTCCACGGAATACATAAACCGATCAACCAAAACTTTAAAACTACCTACTATTTTTATGTAGGTTCTCCTCTCACCGCCAGAGGAGCTCGCACCCGATGAAGCATAGATTCAACGAGATATTGGTAGATGTCTCTCGATATTTGGTACTATAACTGAAACAGAAACTGCCGCAGTTCCTGTAAATTACTTGGTCGAAGCGATCCTGCTCGCACCCGTACTTCCAAATGAAACGACAAATGCTCGATAGGATCATGTCCGGCATATTCAGAGGCCATGGCAATAAATGGAATTGCTCTTCATATCTTCGGAACCATTCCTGAACCTTCTTCGCATTGTGGAATGGAGCATTGTCTTGCTGGTAGGCCCTATGTCCACCAAGAAATTCAGTCCCCATAAAGGGGTGTACAAAATCAGTCACAATTTTTAGGAACATGACAGCTGCCGGAGTTCGCTCTGCATAGTTAATGGATCCAAATATTCCGCAAGAAAATGTTGCGCACACCATCACACTCCCTCCAGCGCTTGGATCCGTCTAACAGTACATCAAGGTGAGAATGTTTTCTTGGGCAAACGCCCCACACGAGCCTGCATATCGACAATGTTGTAACAAAAAACGGTCGAATGTCGATGATCATGTGCCGATTAAAAGCAATGACGACGGTGAATGACTGTAAGCATAAGCAAACGAATGGGTCTGCGGTTACGGGGACACATATGACAGAGCGTATGATGAATTGATTGCTTTCGAAATTGAATTTGTGTGAAACATACTGTAAAACTCTGTGAAAATTTTCATCAATTGTTTCGAAATGAAGATACAACAGCAATGACAGTGGCTTAATGGATTTTTGATTACATAAACCAAAATTCTTTGTAATATATGAAAGGTGTAGTTATTTTAATTACAAATGATCTACAAACACATATACAAAATGTCTTTCAGTTTGAGAAATATGAGCTAATAACATAATTTTCTAACATCATATTTACTCTGTGTTGGGACACATTAGACCTTTCACTACAAATGAAATTATGGGTAATGTCGGCCACTGTAGCGCTCCTGTATCTGCGGATAGCATCAGGTAGCCTGCGCTGACCTCTGGCATCATTGAGGCGCGGCCTGCCTACGCCTTTATGAAGGGTCGTAGTGTGACCTGTTTCAGACCATCTTTGGTAGGAAATACCTAATGAATGCATTGCGTAAGCAGTCTACCAGCGACTCTATTTCGAAGATGATGTTACCGAGAAGTCTGACTTTCATTGTCTGTTAGACACGGGATCATATTAGGAAAAGTACAATAGTTACCTTTGATAGAATTCGGATGTAAAACTGCAGTTCACTTTGATTTCATTTGTTAAAAAAATCGTTATCCAGGTTTTGTTGCTACAGCATAAATCATAACACACGTTTTCATTAAACAGTGACAAAACATTTTGCTATGTATAATATTCTCTGAATTATATTTCCTTGAACATCGAAACATGTATGTGCGATTTACAGATGATTATAAAAGTCATTTAAAATGTCAAATCTGGCTTTTATGTTTTGCTTATTCGTCCGTAACATAAGGAGCATAAAAATGCTTATAAATGAAATACAGGATGGCGGTTTTCATCCAAACTTCCATATATTCCCATATTCCAGCCCGAGGTCCTTTGCCTTACGCAAAGACGCTACAAGCGAAATCTGACTCCTTTCCAAGATATTTTCAAAGCAACAAAACGGGATTTCGCGAATTCAAATGCTAGACTGTACTGGCTCAATGTCTAAATCCTCAGAAATTGAATTTAGTGATTTCAATCAAGCACTGTTACGGGATTCATCATTACACTCTGTTTCGCAACAATTGTGTTACTCATTTCCTTTCACTCTTACGTGTAGAGACAGGCTATGGTCAATAGTAGAGGTGGAGGTACTATCGATTGCACTATCGATAGTATCGATATTTTTCCTACTCAGTACATCGACAGTGCATCGATAGTTTCACGTTTTTCAATGCTGCAAGTGTAAATCACGATGCTGAAAACTATTCAGCTTCCACCGAAGGCTTTGATGAGTGGAACGCTCATTTTCACCTCATTTATAGTGATGTCGAAAACATTGAGCCCAGCCATATTGATACATGATGAAAATGCAAAACTAAAGTTAACTGTAATCAAAAGTGTGAACGGTGAGTTTATGTGGTTTTTGCACTTTGTTGCACGTTGCAGTCGGATAAAGACGAAATCAAAAGCATTGTTCTTGTTGTTTTTACTGGAAGTTTAAAGGGGCGTCGGGTACTGAAACAGTTATTTGTTGAGAATAAGTAATCAGTAATAATGGGTAAACGTAAAATATCTTTTGTGCAACTTTATTTTTGTTTTGGTAAAAATAAGGTCAGCCCAAAATGTAGCTTTTGTGGAAAGAACTACAAAACGTCGGACAATACGTCAAAACTTAAGCATAGTTTAAAACGACAGCATCCAGCTGCTGTCGTTTTAAATGAAACTGGAAAAAAACAGTTGAGGAACAGCCCCACACAAAATTTTATTTTCTGTTGCAGTTACGAAAGTTGACAACTCGGCCATCCGTGGCAGGACCTGTATTCCAACTAAACCATGCCATTACAAATAAACAAAGAAATAGAAAACGCAGTTTTCGTTTCAGACTACAGAATGCGCTTTCACTCTTACTTCTACCTCCGTAAAATAAATGGAGTCTTCCTATTCCTAAGACATTTGCAATGATATTCAAATCGGTTCCATTCATAACAGCAGCAACATACGTCAACAACATTTTACTCAATTTTTTTAATATGTGAGCCAACCTCACGTGAACTAGCGAGTTTGCATACCGGAAAAGTAATAAAAGGAACAATTCAATATTTCTTAATTTATTATTTTTTTTAATTTTTTTACCGCATGTGAATTCCACTACATCCTAGTTTCATTGCAAACGGAATTTTCGTGTGAAAAAAGAAATTCCCGAGCAAAATGTTTGAATTTTTTTTTCACACTGTAAGTATTTTATTTTGATGTGTAAAAGGCAAGTCATGTAATCAAAGTGTAACAGAATCCATTAATTTTATTTAACCATTCTGGCTCCCTGCTATGCTAATTTTAAATGAATTTAAATGTGCGAAAAATAGTGCGAGTTGCGCGTTTATTTAAGTAAATTTTATATTTTGAAACCAATCGATTCAAGATTTATTTGGTATCAAGTCAACGAATTAAAATAACGAAAGAGATTCAACGAAATACACTGATGTACAAAGGTAACATGACAAAGACAAAATCATTAACAACGCAAAATCTGCACGATGCAGTTCCGTACGGTCATACATATATCAGTAACGACCGGTGAATGCGGTAAGTTTTGGGGCAGGGAGTAAAAATACTTCTGCCATGATTTTCAGAAGTATTTTGTGATTTCTAGTAGCAGCAACCTCTCCTCCGTCTGAGTTTTCAAACCACTGATATAAAAATTCTCACTTCTAAATAATTGTTTCTCTTTATTCGGTTAAAAATATATTTATCAAAATAAAAAATCTAATCTCTGGACATGCAGTCATGTTTTCATTATTTTAAATGAAAACATGACTGCAAATTTAAGAAACCAACAATCTTTGCTTCTGCGGCAAAGATGAAACTTCTGTGACATATGTAGGTAAATTCTTCTTGCAGATACAGTTTAATATTGCAACGGATTGTAATTGAGAATGATCTAAGTATCTCATATTTTCGGTAAAAAATACAGTCTGCTTTGTCACAAGTTCAGTTCTGTTCATTTGCTAAAAGTAACTTATCAGTACATTGAGAATTATAATCCATGGCTTATTGACATTGTTCTTTTAATGATAAGACAGAGTACCATCTGTAGGATTTAAGTAAAATAATAAACATTTGAGTTGCAAATGACGGGTATCGCCCCCCCCCCCCTTTTTTTTATTTTTGATGCTTAACGACTATTTCTATTTTGACAACACTGACCACAAACTTTCGGAACTCTCGAAAAAAATGTTTCCATCCCCTGTCCCTATTTTGGCCGGGCTTGCCCGCACACTGACCCTACAGCCGTTTTGTAGCTCTTTGTTTGCAGGGCATGGAAGCAGAGCTCAAGGTCACTGGAATTTCTGCTCTCAAGTTGTGACATGGATAACTCACTTTTTCCATACCTGTCTTGGGCCTTTGGGGTCGTGTTTTACAGCAGCCTGAGATACGCCTAACAGAGAAGAGAGGAAAGAGCTGGTTTTGAGGGCGAGGGAGGAATTACTTTCTTGGTTACACAACTGTTCTGTTGAACAGTCCATGAAAACAATATTTGTAATGATACTAATAAAAAAAGAGATTTGTTTTTAAATCTGAACAGATCATTTTTTGGTGCACTAAAATACATCCCGATGTTTTTTAGGAAGTAATTTTCATTTTTAATGCGTTAAAAACGCCTGTACAGGCGTTAACGCGATATCTAGCAACCACACAATACACAACAGAAAACAAATGCCCTCACCACACGAGGCGAAAGCACGCGCATTACAACACGCAAATCAAAAAGTGGTGCAGCAACTGTCGTTGATTTCGAGGAGACAATAGAAGACTGATTACCCCGAATGACGATACAGTTCGCACAGCGAATCTCTTTGTTGTTTACAAGGCTCGGAATCAGAATATGGAATAATAAGTGCAGCTTCTCTCTTAAGCTGCGTCGGCGTCCTAGGAAAGCTCACGGAAGGGATGCCGGATTTCCATTGCTCTCTCCACAGCTCCCCAGGCATTCTTTATCGGGTTCAGTTCATTGAAGCTCTATGGCTACTGCATTTTATTGAAATCCTCACTTTCCAGGCATTCTTCGCCGTACAAAGAACTATGTATGGAGAACTATCGGGACAAGCATTGTCGTCTATAAAAAGGAACAGGGGTCAACAGGTCTTCTCGAAAGCTTTGTTTAGGGATCTTACTCAGCAAAAACACAAGTCTTGGTAAACGGCGGGACACCAGCTGGCACTGATGGCTCACTGCAGGCTGAAATCTGCCGTTCATGGCATGGTAGCGTTCCATTATTTGGAGCGCCATCAGTTAGCACCCACTGATGGTCCTGCGGGATTGCTGTGAATTGCGGGCTTCCAAGCAAGTGCAACTAGTGGCCCGTAGCTGGGAACCGAAGCAACGGAAGCATGAGGTGAAAGCAACGGGACTGAGCATGTACAAAAGCTACACGTGCTGTATCTCTCACGGTACCAGTTAGCTGAAGACAACGGTGTCGTCATTGTGTTATTTTAGTGAATCTTAAGATAAAAGAGCCATATGTGGAGAGGCGAATTAATTTCCGAACGAATATCCATGTCGACGAAGAGTACCGTCGGAAGAAAATTATATAAATACTTATTAATGAAAGAACAAAATAATAATATTATTAAGTAAAGAACTAAAATTATAATATATTCTCAGTAAAGAAAAAAATATTTATACACTGTTGGACAATTGCTAGGGACGGATCATAAACGGCTATATAGCGCATAAAAAGTAAGTGTGGTTGGATGCCAAGTGAAATAAAATAATGTCAGAATGCCAGGACATTACAAGAAAGACAATTTATTGTGCTCTGAAATCCAGGAGGCTTTGGAACGTGTTAAAGGGACAAACAGGCCATTTCGTGCAGAATACGTAAACGTGAAAAAAATGCAATTACCGTCCGCAGGCGTTCCGGCGTAAGATATCAATACCGGATATGGCCACCATGGAGGGCGATGCAAGATTCCATACGTCGTGTCATGTTTTGCACAACGTTCCCCAGCAGCTGTTGGAGTAATTTATCCCATTCCTCTGTCAGTGCACGGATGAGGGTGTCCTTGTTTATTGGAGGGCATTGGCGACCAGCAAGACTCCTCCCCAAAGCATCCCACACGTTTTCAATGGGATTTAGATCTGGAGAACGTGCTGGCCATACAAGGCGTTAAATATCCTCGCTCTCAAGACACTCCTGGAATGCGGCTGTTCGAAGACATGTAGCGTTGTCGTCCATGAAAATGAATCTATCACCGACAGCACCACGGAACATGAGGAAGCAGAACATCAATAATGTATCGTTGGCCAGTCATAGTCCCAGTTGGAAGCACATAGAGGGACGTACGGCCATTGATCATGATGCCAGCCCATACCATGACACTACATGTCGGATATCGGTATCTTTCCTGTATGTTTGCTGGACAATATGCAGTACCACTATCACGCCAGATCAGTTGTCGTCGACAATCAGACGATAGAGTGTATCTACTCTCATCTGAGAAGAGGACAGCAGACCAGTCGTGATCAGTCCAATTGCGATGTTGATGGCACCATTGCAAACGGGCGGTACGGTGATGTCTGGACAATAGGATGCACACAACAGGACGGCGGGCGTTTAGTGCTCCGTCATGCAAACGTCTGGAGACAGTTTTTCGGGAGATCCGCTTGCCAGTAGCAGCCATAAACTGATTTGCTACCTCAATAGCTGGGCTGCGCCGGTGTCTTTTTGTTGATAGCCCTATGTACCGATCTTCTGCAGGTGTCGAACTGCGAACACGACCTCCCCCGTGACGTTTGCTACAATCTTCATCTGTTTGAAATGATTTCCAAAGCCTTGAAACAACACTGTGGCTGTCGTCGAACTCCCTGGCAACATCTGTTATTTTTCGCCCTTCTTCAATCTTGCCAATAACACGGCCACGCGTAAAATCATCTAGGTGATGTCGGGAAGACATACTGAAAAATACAAGTTCGTCAATTGAATCTTTCCATTTCAACTTTGCGTTTGAACAACAAAGGTCAATACGCGACAAATCCTTTATATCTCTTATCAGCGCTATGACGTCACGAACAAGTTCGGCAATCTAAAATTTGCATACGCACAACACGTCTTACTGTATCCCGCACTTATGCTAATTTCCACATTTTCCTGCCTTCCATTTTATGGTTGCTATCGTTGCTATTTTCATCCGTCCTTAGCAATTGTCCGGCAGTGTATTATTATCATTTTGTTCTTTACTGAGTGTTTTTATTGTAGAAAGGCGTAAACAATATGATTGAAACAGCCAATTTTAACTATTCTAGACCTTTCACTGCCGACAGAAATTTCTACGTATTGTCCATCAGGGTGAGGAAATCTGTAAATTAAAAAACCGATATAATTGTGCAAAAACCACTGATTGTAGACTGAAACGGTTATTCCTTTTTGAATGTGGAAGTGCACTGTTCCTTCGTAAAACTCAGGAGATAATTTGAATGGGTGAGAAATCAAAGGTATGTGGCCTTAACAGAATAAATTTCTATTCTCTGACATGGGAAATTTACAAAAACGTAAATCCCACATCTCAGGATGTATTAATTTAATAATTTATGTCGTAATACAATTGGGTTAACTTGGAACAAGTAATGAACTCGCCTATTCTAAATCAGAATTTTACACGAGGTCTGGGAGTTCGTTTTTTCAAACTGTCGTAAAATATTACAGAGTAAAATCGAGCCACAAGTGTATTTTGCTTTTCAAATCGAAACTCGGACTCACAACTTCATCTGTTCAAGATATCATCTGTAAGAAAACAGTACGGCTAATCGAGAATTCACGAGAAGCTTAAATCTTTCGGCTGTACTTACGTATCTCCAATCAGGCCGCCGAACAGGACTTATCCATTAGAAGAACATAACGCAAATAAACATCCATCGAAGCACTTCACGACACTTTTTTCCATTTACACATCATTAGACGAATATTTCTTCACGGTACGCATCACTAGACGTACATTTATTCACGGTACACATTACTAGACGAACACTGACGAACATTAATCAACATTACACACATAACCACACACACCGAATCCGTCCTGAACATTCTTGTCCAAGGAGTATAGAATAAGGGGAGAGAGCATATGCTCTCACCAATGAAGCCAGCTAAGTTGCGTGGCCGCCATGTTACCTTACCCTCAGTTGCTCATTTTTGCTTTGTTAGTTAGGGAAGATTTCAGTTTTTTATTTCGTGTGAGAAGGGCGTTTGCTTATGACTGATTAATGGAATTGTTCACTTGAAGTTCAACTAACATTAAAAGCTGAGGGGAGATCTATTGTATTTGCTGATCAAAAACATATTATGGAGTAGCTAAACATTTCTAGTACGAATTAGAAATTTGTTCAGTTTTCAATAACTCCTGGTCAAAGATCACATTCCCGAAAACGTTTTATTAAACCTTTGTAAAAACCATTCGTTTCTCGCGCACTATAAAATCCGTGTTTTTTTTGTTTTTTTTTTTGTTATTTTAAATTTGTAAATTATCGCATTTCTTATTAGTACATAGTAGTCTATAAACGCTAACGGATTTTATTGTGCACTACAAACGTTTTTCAATTTGCATATTCCGTGTACTCTTCGTTAAAAGTTTGTAAATTATCAAAGTTTAGCAGTAATTATTGCTTCTAAGGTGTCTTCCGAAACACTCACTCGATCACATAAAATAAATCAGGGTTTTCTTCTTCACTTTAGAATTTGTGAATGGCTTCATGCATTACTTTAACAGCATGTACTTTTCGTGTGAGGAGTTAAAGGGATTTTTGCCGTACGCAGCAGTAAAACCTGACTTAGCACTTCTTTGAAAGGAAAGAATAGAAAACAGTGGTGTTATTATAGACTACATCCATAAATGTACATGATATGTTTTCTTTTCGCAAGTCGGCTTTAAAAGTGTTCGCCTGAATGTATCGTTAGGTACATAATTCGATGGGAACGCAGTCAGAAGGGTAACATAAGAAAGCTACCGCTCAGAGCGTCGGCTTCAGAGCTTTTTACGTAGAGCTTGCTTGTTATGCCCCCCCCCCTTATTCTATCCTCCTTGTTCTTGTCTTTCTAAGTTTCTATACTTCACTTGACACAGACCCTTCTTAGAGGTGCTGTCATAAAGTATTCGGACGGAGCGCCAAAGGCAATAGTATCATGCAGCATAAGATTCGGCAATCCCATCATGGAGCTAAAAATGATTTTCCTACTTTACAAGGTCTTTCCATTAAGTTACATTCTTACTAAAACGTCCAGTTTGAGGTATTGTTCTGAAGTAAAAATTTCTAACTATTCTAGCTCCCTGAGGACAACATTTTTATAACATCCTTGGACTTGGATTGTAAATGCTATTTAGCGGTAGCTGAAACCGAATTCATTGAATATGTGAAACTTGCCTGAAAAATATATGAGTGAAAGCTGCAAAGTAAGAAAAAAATGAAAATGCAAGATGTCTACAAAATACGATCATAAATGATAAATGTGTTTCATAAGAGGATGTCAGACTAAGATATTTTACACTTTTGTTGTCATGCTCAGTAATGAAACACTTGCTGACACTTTTGCGTCTGTATGAACCACCATATGAATAGAATAAATACATGTTCCAATTAGTAAATTTAGAGCAAAACATTTAATCATAGATGTCCTTCGGGGATTTTTCTGATAAAACATTATTTTTTTATTGTATTAATTGAATTCACATACTGGTGTACAAAATAATCTCACTATATATTTATAATTCGAAATACAGCAGTGCACACTGAGTCTGAAAATGTGCTTTTAAAGAAAGAAAGTCATTGTATTCGGTGACACGAGGTCTGTTTCTTTATTTAAGAGACATAATATAAACCAGCTTTGAACATATTTTTTTCATGCTATCAGACTCATTGAGGAAATGTTAGTCGAAATTGTAGTACAAAGCAAATACATTTTCACCATTGTGCCGCACATAAAATTGAAATGAGCAAAAATTACAGTGCTTCGTTTCAGGTTTTAATTCACTCAGTATTTCGCCAACAGACAACAACAAGAAA
This sequence comes from Macrothele yani, assembly GCA_039090855.1. Classification (NCBI taxonomy): domain Eukaryota; kingdom Metazoa; phylum Arthropoda; class Arachnida; order Araneae; family Macrothelidae; genus Macrothele; species Macrothele yani. The sequence continues at coordinate 98,005,495 of CM077015.1, forward strand.
CCATGCTTGAAACTCCAAAATTTGATATGAAACTTCTTTTGTAATTATGTTTTAAAAAAATTACTGGGCATCAAATATTAGCATTGCAATATAGTATTGTATTTACTGGTATTAAGTACGATGTCTTTCAAATCAAAAATCAGCTGTCACCTTTAATGTAGTTGGGTTTACCCAGATCTGAATAGATGATATCGCCAAATTTAGAAAACTATAATTACCGCACATTTCAGTAATTTGTTGATATAATATTTTTTAATTATAATCAAAATATGCATGAAGGTATTATCATTTATTGTGAACAACATATTTCTCTCTGGTAACCTGCAGCTGGAGGTGGGTTTATTCAACAATAGATTATCCAATTTTCCTTCAGTTACGAAGTCCCACTCCTGCACCAATGGTTTCTGAAGTTCCAGAACAGTTGTAGAAGGTGGCTGACATACTACAATACGCCTCTTGAGTGTGTCACATGCATTAGCTAATGGGTTTTAATCGGGACAGAGAGAGAGATCGCAACTGTAAGGGGGTTGCATATATACTTTACTGATATTCCTCCGCTACAGCGGCTCGATGAAGGCGTGCATTATCATCCATAAACACCAACTCAGGTCTCATTGTACCTTTGAATAGACAGACATAATATTACAGAATGGCATCGCGGTACGTTTAGGCTGGTAATGTAGGTGAACAAACATCATTTTTCTCTGACGATAGAATCCCACAGGCGCCAAAACGGCGATGTTTAAGGATGTTGGTGGTGTCCTATCGAGTCCCAAATGCTCTCACGATAAAGACACAGCGTAAATCATATGCAGACCAAACCTGGATTCGTCAGGAAACAAAACACAGGCCCATTGCTCAGCTGTCCAAACACGATGTTCTCTTCCCCAGGCTACACTTGCTACTCCATGAGCTGAAGTTAACGGGATGCAACACGCATGTCTGCGGGCATATATGCGGTACTTACACGCAGTTGCCTGTACACTGTAATACTTGAAACCGTGGTCCCTGTGGCAGCTGAAATGTCTCTGGCAATGTCCCACGCTGTACTATGATGATGCTGTCTGGCAGCAAGTGAAAAAAGATGGTCTTGTTGCAGCGTTGTAATCCGTGGACATCCTATGGTGAAGCGTAGGGACATATTCCCACCTGTTAGACAGACGCCAGCATCCAGATTTTAAAATATGTGGGGCATGCAGTTCCTCAAACACTGCCTTCTAGATTTCGCCAGCCTCGACTCGACGGATGATTCTGTCTCGCTTAGCATTATCTATATGAGTTCGCTGACTTATATTTATTTTGCATACAGCACTGTTGCATCTCCTAAGAGCACAACACCGGATCTATTCCGCTGCTGTATCTTCTCGGTTTATACACTGCCTGGTTCTACTTTACACATGTCGTGCTCCCATCGTCGTCATCGGTTTTCTAGAGCAACGGATGGTGTATCGTCAAAGCGGAAGAGGTATGGAGCAGTTTGCATAACGACACATCATTTATAGTGTAACATTTTTCGGGCGGTGACACACAGTTATACTCAATTTTTGAGTATGTGGTTACAAATTAATACCTATTTTCTCATTGATCCGCTCATAAAAATTAAGTTAGCAGAAATTACACTGGTTGGTCTCAAGTGGAAAAATCTACCGCCAGTATATAACGATATGAAATGTTACAGAAAATTCCCAAACTTCGAATTGAACTGTTGTTTTTTGTTTTTTTTTTCAAAACGTATTTCTTAAAAAATTCCAGTGTGTCAAATATCAGAATTGCAATATAAAATTGCATTTATTAAACCAAAATATGTTTGAGATCATAAATCAGCTGTTACTTTTACTGAAGTTTTTTTTACCCAGATCTAAAAAGATGATAACAAAATATTTTTAATAAATTGAAAAATGATCTCCAATTTCAGTAATTTTATTAATTTAATAAGTTATAAGAACATAACGAAAAGTAGTTTACAGAATTAAAATAACATAAATCACGAAAGAAATACGGGATTACGCTATATAATACAAATTTTGAAGATGACAATCCGATTTTTGTCGTAAATGTGACAAGGTTGGTAAGTCAGATAATATCCGAAAAAAATTTGAAAATTTTCATCGTCCTGGAGCGGGACTCGAACCCGCGTCTCCCAGAAAACGCCCGGGCTAAATTCTCGTAACATTCTTTCATATACACAGAATGCCCTAATGGCACTGAAGCATACTTGCTGCCATTATGCAGAAGCACTGCTTTGAGGCTTCTTTTTGACGAGTCAATAAAGAGCCTGCACTCGTTCACGTCATTCTGTATATTAAACATCTCCATCAATCCAGGGACATTGCTACAGTAAACCAAGCCACTATCTTGAGAAACGTACTGAACGAAATCCGTTTCTCTCTTTCTGAACCGTGAGAAAGAGGTACCAGGAGCCAATAAATTCTTTTCCTTTAGCCTAGAGACTAAGAGTTCTGCAGATTCTTTAGAAAGGCCCAAATCTCTGACTAAATCATTCAATTCCAGCTGGGAAAAAGTTTGGGGCTCGCTGCTATCTGAAACACCGTGAAAGTCCCCGTCAAATGCCTGACCTTCGTCTTCAGAGTCTTCAGAAATGTCTTCTAGTTTCTGAGTATGTTTAGGTACAGGTATTTCTGGGCTACGAGGAACAGGGCGTATTGCCGACGGGAGGTTTGGGTAAAATATTTCTCTCTTATTAATTAAATTGTACCCCTGCACGTTACATGAACACAAGTAACAGTCATCACTATGATTTTTAGGTTCCTTCCAAATCATAGGGATTCCTAAACGGAAAGACTTTTTCATGCCTTTTGACCACTTTCGCAATTCTTCTACACAAGGGTAACACACTTTATGTGGGGCCCATGACTTATTCTGGTCACCAAGTTTTACACAGAAATATGCATAATATACTTTCTTCACAAAATCTGTTATATTTCTTTGATGTTTCTTCACTACAAATTCCCCACAAATATAACAAAAGGAATCAGGTGAATTAGGACAAGCCCTTGCTGTCATTTAGTACATTTTATAGGTTAAAACTTAAAATATGAAAACTGTAAATATGAGTATACTCATCCGCTGCGGGAAATTTTTTTTAACTTCTACAGATATAACACCTTGAGAAAAATTGCACTGCTCAGCACACAACCGTTTCACTCAAAGATAAAAGTACAACTGAGCAGAGAGCGGGAAGCGTGGAATAGGGGAGAGGAACGAAAGGGAGTGAGTCATCAACTAACTCATTTCCGGTCACACTTGATGTTCCTGGAATTCTCCTCATGATAACGACTGTTGAATCATGGTGATTTTTAACGTAGGCTCTCGACGAATAAGAGCCATTTTGAAGTAAAATCTGTCCCAACATAACTTTTTTGGACATATTATTACTTGAAAAAGGTTTTTTTTTCACACCAGAGACTGCCCAAACAATCTCCAGTTTTCGCCAGTAATGACGACTTATGACACTAAATGCTCATCCCCTTCCTTAGTAGATTTTAACACAATGGATTGGTGGCTACGAAAATCAAAAGCTTCAATTTGTGAAAAAAAGGTACGTGATGGAATTTTTTGACTATTTTTCCTGAAATCAGCATTTAAAAATCTATCAGAATCAGCTATTGGTTTCTAAACACTTTTTTGGTTGCAGGCCTGTGTTATGTATGGCTTTCATCAATTATGAAAAAGCCTTCTATTCCGTGACACCCTAAGCAGTTACATTGGCTTTCAAATCTTGCGGCATTGAAGATGCATACATTAGTATTATTAGTAGCATCTATGAAAATGCAAGTGTCAAGGTGCGATAATTTTGCAGATACAGCAGCAATGAAATTTGTAAAGTGAGTGGGACAAGATGTGACCAAGATGACACCATACATCCCAGACTCTAATGCTACATTGCAAAATGTCTTTCAATGGTTGAACTGGGAAAACAAAGGGATTAAAGATGAATGTAGATTTTTTAACTCACTTTCTTTATGCTGATGACGTAGTAGTCATTTTAGCAGCTGCCCCTTCAGAACTGCAGAGTCTGATCCAGGAATTTGCTGACAAGTGTAAAGAAGTGGGATTAGAAATAAATTTTCAGAAGACCAAACTGAGGTACAGTGACTTTACAAGAAATGAAGATTTTTCGATTGATGGGGAAAAGCTGGAGATAGACGATACCTATATTTTACCTTGGACAGCAGATGTCCAGCAAAGATCACACTGATGAAGAAAGTAATCTGCGTAAAACAATTTCGGCGTGTTGGTCTTTGATTGGTAGCTTGAATTTCTTAGGTCGGGCAAGGAGAAGAAATTTACCGGTAAATTGTAAAATTATAAATCATTGGATTGATTATTTCAATGAATATTTGGCTTTGTTAAATGCAAAGGCTTCTCTGAGCGCACCAAAACATCTACCGGTAAATTCTAAAATTAGAAATTGTTCCATAGATTATTTGGAATAAATATGTTGATTTGCCAGAACACTTGAATACATACGTTCGATTTTTGAATTCCATCCATTGTGACCAATAATATTACCCTTTACTATTGTGCTGACTGCCAGATGTTAAGGAAAACAGCTTTTCAAATCACATACAAGTTCAACCTGCAGTATTATATTCAAATTTATATAGTAAATTTTTAAATAATAAAATTAAAAAAGTTTTAAAAATGTATGTACTATTTTTAGATTATAACTAATGCACCAAATTCTGAAATTGTCATTATTCTACGTCGATAACAATATTTAATTGAATACATCATATTTTTTCCTGAGGAATATTAAGGAAACTTGGAGTATTCAAGTTAGTTTACAGCCAAATTTAGACCACTCGTTAGAATAAATTTTTTCGATTACTGTTGATTTCTACTTAGACACTGCGTTTCCTTGTAATTCCTTAAATACCTAATTCGAATAAAAAGAAGCATAGCAGCTGAATATATGAATGAAGTCCTTGCCATTATGATGCAGTGTTTGTTGAATGATTGAAATGACACCAGAATATTGAAATTCATAGTAATTTATGGCCATTATTAAAAGTTTAGGACTTTAGCTTTGACACTCATCCGTGAAATGTGTCTGTCCAGTTATACTGTCTTTTGTTATAGTCATTAGAAATATATGGTAAAGTTCCATAATCAAAATAAGATGGTTTA